>JBBGBA010000016.1:257500-964107 GCA_038088335.1 Mesorhabditis sp. LJ9110 | reverse complement strand
TGTTTTTTTTCCCCCTTTCAAAGACGCCGTTTTTGAGCTTTTCCTACGCTCGGCTTTAAAATAGGTGAAGTGCCAGCCCGGCTATTTCCTTGGCGGGAAAATTTTCAGGTATCCCCCCTGCGGGGGAATCTTTCTCAAGCATTGTTCAGCGCCTCAAATGTGCAATATTGAATAAATTGACGAAGGCAAAACGGGGTGCTGTCGTGTTAAAAAAATGCCCCCTTTAAACGATGTTGAAGATACGGGGTTTGTTGTCCTTGTCGACCTTTCCCGATTTCAGCCAAACCGCAGCTATATGCTGAAATTGTGAAATCAGGCCGATTTCTGGGGAAGGCAAGGGCGACGAACAATATGGACATTATTCGGGCCCTTTTTTTCCGTCCGCCCTCGGGCGTCGTCTCATCTTTCCCCATCATGTTCATTATCTAGGTATCGATGATTGGGCGTTTCCAACATTCTCTCCAAGTCTTGGGATTTGGTTGGTCCCCTTTAAGTCAATTTCGTTTTTTTAGGCCGATGAGCAACGTTAAGGTGTTGATAGAACGCTTCCTCCCGACCTATTCAAACGTCACAAAGAGGTATTGTTTTTCGCAACGAGAAAACTTTCCGTTCCCGCCGTGGTTTTTAAGTTTTTTCGTTATTTCTCGCCTGCCATCATTTTTCTTTGCAGATCATTGTGAAAGCCGCGTCCGGGATCATCATTTTGATGTTGAAGCATTTCCGCCTCAACCATGTCTACCAATTTGAAGCATTCGCCCAGCAATTAGTATCCTTGATTTCAACCGATAATTTTTGTTTCTCCTAGATTTACGGCAATGGGATCCCGTTGATGCTACGTTTTCTCGACCAAAATATGATCCAATGTCAGTCAAACAGAACTCCGTCCCTATAACATCCATACTAGCCTCTACTGGGCGCGCAATTCGGGTAATTTATTTTTGTTGGATTCGCGTAGAATTCCTTACTGGCTTCCCCTTTCAAAGACGCCGATTTTAGAGACGTTTCCTACGCTCGGCGTTGACAATATCGAGGCTGAAGTGCCAGCGCACGGCTATTTCCTTTGGCGGAACATTTTCAGGTATCCCCTCTGCTGGCAGAATCTTTCTCAAGCATTGTTTCAGCGCCGTCAACATGGTGCGAATATTGAATAAATTGACGAAGGGCAAACACGCGAGGAATATGATGCTCGTCGTGTTCAAAAGTGCCCCGATTCTGAAGCGATGTCTGAAGATACGAGTGGTTTGTTGTGGCCTTGTCGACCGTTATCTTCTCGATTTCAGCCAATCCTGCAGCTATATACGCTGAAATTGCTGAAGATGCAGGCCCGATTTCTGGGAAGGCAATGGCGACGAACGAATATGGACATTATCTCGGCCATCTATTGTTCCGTCCGCCATCGGTACGTCGTCTCATCTTTCCCTATCATGTTCATTATCTAGGCTCATCGATGATTGGGCGTTTGCCAACGATTCTCGGTCCAAGTCTTGGGATTTCCAGGTTGGTCATCCCCGCTTTAAGTCAATTACGTTTTTTTCAGGCCGATGAGCAATCGTTGAAGGTGTTGATAGAACGCTTCAACTCCAGACGCTATTCCAAGCTCTACCCGGCATTTGCCGTCGGTTTGTTTAACCATTTGTTGCAAGCACGTGGGATTATAGAACAAGGCGAGGACCAAGCTTACGGCGACGATTATTTGGACCGCTGGGACCCGCTTGAATACGTGGCCAATGATTACTGCATACACTCTGTGCTGGCTGCGGAAAAATTCGAACCGGAATCCAGGTAAGCTGCTTTTTGATCCTTCATAAAAAAGTGAGGTATTGTTCCATTTGGCCGGGCGCAAAGCAGCAGGAGGTTTTTGGATATTTTCGCTATTTTTGGGAGGTGTTCTCAATGCGATTTCAGGCCCGATTTGAGGCCCTTCCTGCATAAATGCCCTGATTCTTTGTCACTTGGCGGAATCGGCCCTTATGTTACCGATGGCGTTTTCAGAATTTTGATAAAAAATTTTATATAAAATATAAGTTAAAGCCTCTTTGATTGATTTTTGGGAAATTTTAAATTTGCATAAAGTGAAGAAGAAATAAATGTAAAATAAAAGAGGCATGCAAAATTTTCTGAAATTGCATAGGGTAGATTTTTGCCCCGGCCAAACAGAACAGTACCAAAAGCGAAGACTGCCTGGCGCAATTGAATAATCTTTTTTTTAGTTGGATGGACAACTACGAGGCATGGCTGGAAAAGGAAGTATTTTCGGGACCGATTGACTGGGATCAGCTGCTCTTATCCTCGAATTGATTCATTCTGTTTTCACAAACGCTGTAGAATATGATGTTGTGGGCATTGGTGTATCTATTTGCGATCTCTATTTTTGTTGGCAATCAATTGATCTTGGCCAAAAAGTTGACATTTTCCGAATAAATCGTCATCGCTTCATGAAGAACATTCGAACGAGCTGCGATCATAAACCAGAGCTGCATAATTCTACAGGCCCTTTCCAACACCGTTTTCAGGAAAGTATAAAAAGGGTTTGGAAAAGTTTTCCCTAAAAATGCCGTGAATTTTTATTTTAACTGGTGAGCCCGTCTGCGTCCGAGCAATGTTGGTGAATGAGCAGAATCAGCGACACTGGCTGCTTTTGTCAGGGTACCTGCATCTATGATTCCGGTTCTCCATTGCATCGGCCAAAAATCAGAGTTTCCCCACCACGCGTTACGCACAATTTTCGGTCGTAACCAGCGCCAATAGTACAGTTCCGTACTAAAAAAAAATCGAAAAAATCAAGTTGGCCTAAATCTACTCTCGAGGCCGAGAAAATGGTTTTCAGCCATCAACGCACCATGGATTCGTTACCGTTCTCGAGCTAATTGGGCCCAAGCCTCTCTTTTTTTTTGGCCCCTGTATGATTCCGGTTAGTGTGCCTTTAATGCATCAATGACTGGGATCGAAAGATAGCAGCAGGCTTGTTAGAGGCTTTAGCTTAGCTTAGGCTTAGGGGCTTGGCTTAGGCTTAGCTTAGGCTTAGGCTTAGGCTTAGGCTTGTAGGGTTAGTTTAGGGTTAGGGCTTAGCTTAGGCTTAGGCTTAGCTTAGGGTTAGGCTTTAGGCTTGGGCTTAGGCTTGTGCTTAGGCTTAGCTTAGCTTAGTTAGCTTAGGCTTAGGCTTCAGTTTAGGCTTAGGGTTTAGCTTAGGCCAGGCTTAGGCTTAGCTTGAGTTTAGGCTTCAGGCTTAGGCTTAGGCTTAGGCCAGGGCTTCAGGCTTCTAGGCTTAGCTTGCCTTAGGCTTAGTTAGGCTTAGGCTTAGGCTTTAGTTTCAGGCTTCAGGCTTGGGTTAGCTTCAGGCTTCAGCTTAGGGTTAGGGTTAGGCTTAGGCTTGGCTTAGGCTTGGCTTAGGGTTAGGGTTAGCTTTAGCTTAGGGTTAGCTTTAGGCTTAGGCTTGGGCTTGTTTAGGCTTAGCTTGTGCTTAGGCTTAGCTTAGTTTGTGCTTTGTTCAGGCTTATGCTTAGCTTTAGGCTTAGGCTTCAGGCTTGTGCTAGGCTTCAGCTTTAGGGTTAGGCTTAGGCTTCAGGCTTAGG
This sequence comes from Mesorhabditis sp. LJ9110, assembly GCA_038088335.1. Classification (NCBI taxonomy): domain Eukaryota; kingdom Metazoa; phylum Nematoda; class Chromadorea; order Rhabditida; family Rhabditidae; genus Mesorhabditis; species Mesorhabditis sp. LJ9110. Next base: position 960,535 of record JBBGBA010000016.1, on the reverse strand, counting down.
CTTCAGGCTTAGCTTGGCTTAGGCTTAGGCTTAGGCTTAGGGGTTAGCTTGGCCAGGCCAGGCTTAGGGGTTGGCTTAGGCTTAGGCTTAGCTTAGCTTAGCTTAGGCTTAGGCCAGGCTTCAGGCTTTAGGCTTGGCCAGGCTTAGTTTAGCTTTAGGCTTAGGCTTAGGGTTAGGGTTAGGGCCAGGCTTAGGCTTAGGCTAGGCTTAGGCTTAGCTTAGGCTTATGGCTTAGCTTGGCTTAGGCTTAGGCTTAGGGTTGGCTTTGGTTAGGCTTGGCTTAGGCTTAGGGTTAGGGTTAGTTTGCTAGGCTTAGCTTGTTTTAGCTTAGTTTAGGCTTAGGCTTAGGCTTAGGCTAGGCTTGTTTAGGCTTAGGCTGCTTGTTTCAGGCTTAGCTTCAGGCTTAGGCTTAGGTTTAGCTTAGGTTTAGGCTTAGCCTTAGCTCAGGCTTAAGCTTGCCAGCCTTAGCCTGCTAGGCTTTGCTTGCTAGCTTCAGCCTTAGCTTCAGCTTGCTTAAGCTTGGCTTCCAGTTTAGTCTTGCTAGCTGCTTCAGCTTAGGCTTCCAGGCTTAAGCTAGCTTAGCTTCAGTAGCTTCGGCTCTGCTTCCAAGCCTAAGCTCCAGCCTGCTCTGCCAAGCTTCAAGCTCTGGCTTCTGCCTCCTAGCTCTCCAGCCTTGCTTCCAAGCTCTCAGCGCTCCTAAGCCTGCTTCTAGCTTCAGCCTAAGCCTAGCCTGGCCTGCTTGCCTAGCCAGCCTTCAGCCTGCTTCCAGCTGCTTCAAGCTCTGCTTCCAGCTAGCTCAAGCCTGCTAGCCTAAGCCTGCGCCTGCTTCAAGCCTCAGCCTGCTTCCAGCCTAGCCTAAGCCTAGGCCTGCCTGCCTCAGCCTGCTCCAAGCCTGCTCCAGCCTGCTCATGCTGCCAAGCTCCAAGCCTCCCCCTGCTCTGCTGCTTCCTAGGCCTGCCTAGCCAAGCCTCATGCTCCAGCCTTCAAGCCTGCCAAGCCTGCCGCCTCCTAGCCTGCCTCAGGCTCCAGCTTCCTAAGCCTGCCTGCCTGCTTCCAAGCCTGCTCTAGCTTCCAAGCCCAGCCTTAGCCTGCCAGCCTGCCTCCTGCTCCAAGCCCAAGCCTGCCTGCTGTCCAGCTCCAAGCCTGCCTCAAGCCTAAGCCTGGCCTGCTTCCAGCCCAAGCCAGCTCCAGCCTGCTCTGCCGCTTGCCTGCTTCCAAGCCGCTAAGCCTAAGCCTGCTCAAGCCTAGCCTGCTCTGCTCCAAGCCTAGCCTGCTTCGCTCAGCCTAAGCCTGCCTGCCTAGCTCAAGCCTGCCTGCTTCCAAGCCCAAGCCCAAGCCTAAGCCTGCCAAGCCCAAGCCCAAGCCTGCTTCCAAGCCTAGCCTCAAGCCTGCCTGCTCCTAAGCCTAGCCTGCCTGCCTAGCCCAAGCCTGCCCTGCCTGCCTGCCTGCCTCCAAGCCTGCTTCCGCTCCAAGCCTGCCTGCCAAGCTCCAAGCCTGCCAAGCCTAAGCCTCAAGCCTGCCCAAGCCCAAGCCTAAGCCTGCCTGCTCCAAGCCTGCCTCCAAGCCTGCTCCAAGCCTAAGCCTGCCTCCAAGCCCAAGCCTGCTTCCAAGCCTGCCTGCCAAGCCTGCCTGCCTCCAAGCCCAAGCCCAAGCCTGCCTGCCTGCCTGCCAGCCTGCTTCCAAGCCAAGCCTGCCTGCCGCCTAAGCCTGCCAAGCCTGCCTAAGCCTGCCTAAGCCTGCTCCAAGCCTGCCTGCCTGCCTAAGCCTAAGCCCAAGCCTGCCTCCGCCTGCTCCAAGCCTCCAAGCCTAAGCCTGCTCCAAGCCAAGCTCCTGCCTCGCTCCAAGCTCCAAGCCTAGCCCAGCCTCTGCCGCTTCCAAGCCTGCCTGCTCCAACCCTTTCCAAGCCTGCCTCCCTTGCCTAACCCCAAGCCTAACCCCGCTTCCAAGCCTAAGCCTGCCGCCCAACCCTCCAAGCCTGCTTCCAAGCCTGCCTCCAAGCCTGCCAGCTGCTTCCCAAGCCTGCCCTTGCCTCCCCTTGTTTCCAAGCCTAAGCCTTGCCTCCAAGCCTCCAAGCCGCCTCCAAGCCCAAGCCTGCCTCCAGCCGGCTTCCAAGCCCAAGCCCAGCCTCCAGCCCAAGCCTGCCCCCCAAGCCTGCCTAAGCCTAAGCCTCCTGCCTAAGCCCAAGCCTGCCTGCTTCCCCCTGCCTGCCCAAGCCTTTGCCCAAGCCTAAGCCTGGCCCAAGCCTAAGCCTCCTCCAAGCCTGCCGCCCAAGCCCCTCTTCCAACCCCAAGCCCAACCCCAAGCCCCAAGCCTTGCCCAAGCCTCCGGCCTGCCTAAGCCCAAGCCTGCCTGCCCCCAAGCCCCCCAAGCCACAAGCCAAGCCTGCTTCCGGTCAACCCCGCCCGCCCAAGCCTGCCTGCTTAAGCCCAAGCCTGGCCTAAGCCTGCCCCCCTTTCCAAGCCTAAGCCCAAGCCTAAGCCCAAGCCTAAGCCGGGCCTCCGCCTGCCGGGCCTGCCTGCCTAAGCCTGCCTAAGCCGCCTGCTTCCAAGCCCAACCCCCAAGCCTCGCCTGGCTGCTATATCTTTCGATCCCAGTCATTGATGCATTAAAGGCACACTAACCGGAATCATACAGGGGCCAAAAAAAAAGAGAGGCTTGGGCCCAATTAGCTCGAGAACGGTAAGAATCCATGGTGCGTTGATGGCTGAAAACCATTTTCTCGGCCTCGAGGTAGATTTAGCCAACTTGATTTTTCGATTTTTTTTAGTACGGAATGTACTATTGGCGCTATTACGACCAAATTGTGCGTAACGTGGTGGGAAACCTGATTTTTGGCCGATGCAATGGAGAAACCGGAATCATAGATGCAGGTACCCTGACAAAGCAGCCATGTCGCTGATTCTGCTCATTCACCAACATTGCTCGGACGCAGACGGGCTCACCAGTTAAAATAAAATTCACGGCATTTTTTAGGGAAACTTTCAAACCTTTTATACTTTCCTGAAAACGGTGTTGAAAGGGCCTGTAGAATATGCAGCCTGGTTTATGATCGCAGCTCGTTCGAATGTTCTTCATGAAGCGATGACGATTTATTCGGAAAATGTCAACTTTTTGGCCAAGATCAATTGATTGCCAACAAAAATAGAGATCGCAAATAGATACACCAATGCCCACAACATCATATTCTACAGCGTTTGTGAAAACAGAATGAATCAATTCGAGGATAAGAGCAGCTGATCCCAGTCAATCGGTCCCGAAAATACTTCCTTTTCCAGCCATGCCTCGTAGTTGTCCATCCAACTAAAAAAAAGATTATTCAATTGCGCCAGGCAGTCTTCGCTTTTGGTACTGTTCTGTTTGGCCGGGGGCAAAAATCTATGCCCTATGCAATTTCAGAAAATTTTTGCATGCCTCTTTTATTTTACATTTATTTCTTCTTCACTTTATGCAAATTTAAAATTTCCCAAAAATCAATCAAAGAGGCTTTAACTTATATTTTATATAAAATTTTTTATCAAAATTCTGAAAACGCCATCGGTAACATAAGGGCCGATTCCGCCAAGTGACAAAGAATCAGGGCATTTTATGCACGGGAAGGGCCTCAAATCGGGCCTGAAATCGCATTGAGAACACCTCCCAAAAATAGCGAAAATATCCAAAAACCTCCTGCTGCTTTGCCCGGCCAAATGGCAATACCTCCATGAAGGATCAAAAAGCAGCTTACCTGGATTCCGGTTCGAACCGCACCAGCACGGGGGGTATGCGGGAATCCCACGTATTCGCGGGTCCCAGCGGTCCAAATAATCGTCGCCGTAAGCGGTCCTCGCCGTTCTATAATCCCACGTGCTGGAACAAATGGTTAAACAAACCGAGCAAATGCCGGGTAACTTGAATAGGCCCGGAGTTGAAGCGTTCTATCAACACCTTCAACGATTGCTCATCGGCCTGAAAAAAAAAGTTTGACTTAAAGCGGGGAAACCTGGAAATCCCAAGACTTGGACCGAGAATGGTTTTGGGAAACGCCCAATCATCGATGACCAGATAATGAACATGATAGGGAAAGATGAGACGACGTACCGATGGCGGACGGAACAATAGATGGCCGAGATAATGTCCATATTCGTTCGTCGCCATTGCCTTCCCAAATCCCGGGGCCCGCATTTCGCAATTTCGGGGTATATAGCTGCAAGGATTGGCTTTAAATCGAGAAGATAACGGTCGACAAGGCCACAACAAACCACTCGTATCTTCAGACATCGCTTCAGAATCGGGGCACTTTTGAACACGACGAGCATCATATTCCTCGCGTGTTTGCCCTTCGTCAATTTATTCAATATTCGCACCATGTTGACGGCGCTGAAACAATGCTTGAGAAAGATTCTGCCAGCAGAGGGGATACCTGAAAATGTTCCGCCAAAGGAAATAGCCGTGCGCTGGCACTTCAGCCTCGATATTGGGAACGCCGAGCTTGAAACGTCTCTAAAATCGGCGTCTTTGAAAGGGGAAGCCAGTAAGGAATTCTACGCGAATCCAACAAAAATAAATTACCCGAATTGCGCGCCCAGTAGAGGGCACAGTATGGATAGTTATAGGGACGGAGTTCGTGTCTTGACTGCACATATCGGATCATATTTTGGTCGAGAAAACGTAGCATCAACGGGATCCCATTGCCGTAAATCTAGGAGAAACAAAAATTATCGGTTGAAATCAAGGATACTAATTGCTGGGCGAATGCTTCAAATTGGTAGACATGGTTGAGGCGGAAATGCTTCAACATCAAAATGATGATCCCGGACGCGGCTTTCACAATGATCTGAAAAAAGAAAAAGGCAGGCAGTAAAAAAACTTAAAAACCCGAGGAACGGAAAGTTTTCGTTGCGAAAACAAAAATTTTTTGGGTGACGATGGATATCAATGGCCAACCGGACACTCTCCTCCAATGGATTCGTGCCGCTACGATCAAGTGACATTGATGAGGATAGAACATCAGCCGTATCCGTTTCTGGCGTCAACACATCACACATTATATTCACAGCTTCATTCTTCGCTTGCAGCACCTAGGATAGTTTATTTTGTAGAAATATATGGAGCTATTCAAGGGGGGGGGGGGGGACAAAATTATTTTTCCCGGGCTTACCTTTTTTCAGCTTCGCTTTGCATGTGGGCCCACCTGTAACAGGTAGTCTGCCTACCCGTCCTAGCTTGGGTTTGGGCAGGCTTAGGCCACGTGGGTTTTGCGATCTTTCAGGCAGCAGGCCGGTAAGAGGCTAAACCCCCCCCAACCAAAGCTCCAACCTAAAAACCAAAATCCTTCGAGTTTTGGCGCGGCAGCCAGCAGAACTTTCAGCAGGGCAACCACATAGTTGACCATGTTTGGCAGAAGGGCACGGTAGAACATCTCCACCTAGAATTTCAAATACAGATAGTTTTCAGATTGTAAACCAACCTTGCTCAACTCGACCTCTTCTTTCACGGTTAGCTTGTAACGATGGTAGACGTCCTCGCGCTCGAGCTAGAAAACCAACTAGCCTTTAAAAAAAGCACCAATCTCGCACCTGAATATCACTGATCGACGTATAGAGATGATCTTGCAAGACCTTGAGCCCGCGCACGATATGGGCCGGAAGACCGACATGTGTCTCCAAATCCCCAGCAAGCTCATACCTAACAATAGGTGGACAAGTAAAACAAAGGTTACCGTAGATATTTATTGCGAGCCGTCTGCAAAGCAATCGATATCTTCCTTGCGCGCCTTACTCCTCCACGGCAACTAAGAAAGAAACCCTCGACCACGTTTATCAACAAAAATATACCCTTCGCATGGGAATGTGTACAGGTGAGGAAGCGATCGGCGTCCGTTCACCCGAATCATCCTTCGGCAGGCCACCAGTTCTTTCTAAATTGAAAAAAAAATGGAAATCAATTCGCATTCGTACCGGACAAGGCCGGCGAAGGGGTTTCATCCTCAATTGGGGTCGTTGCTAAACGAAAATAGTTATCGAGGAAAGAGATTATCATACACGATAGCCCAAGGATGTCAGACTCGGCGGATTCATCGCCCTCGAGCCCCGTATAGGCCATTTGTCGACCGAGACGCCCGGGCACACTTCGCCGTGGTCGGGATCCACCTGGAAATAAATTAATTACAACAAATTGCATGTTTATTCACCATTAAAGCCAGTATCTCCATCATTAATGACACAAGTCCGCATGAAGTGGGCTATTTCAAGGGTGTCTTCCGTCGCATTCAACCCATGTTTTGCACGGACTTCGCTCTTTTTTTTGTGGAGAAACGCAGAATCACCAAACGTGGCCAGCAGAATTTTCCAGGTGAGCAGGAAGGCCTGTAAGCATCATTTTAGATATCGGCAACAATGATGTCCCATTTCTCACCCTAGCTAGTGTGGTTTGAGCCGGGCCTGATCACCGAAATGAATACCTTTTTAACCGGAATATGCGGAGACGTGCCGTTATAAAATGGAGTCATCATATCGCACATTATAATCAGCAGGGAACGGTCCGATGACGGAATCGGGTGATCTAAGAAAGCGACATCCGAAACCATGCCCGCAAAATTTTAAATCTGAAGTTGATCCTGACGCGGCGCAGATATGCTCTTGTCTCGGCAGTCTCACTTATCACGTCTACCAGTTCTTCGCGTCTACAAATAGCCGTTTAACCAGACAAAAAAAAGTCAGAGCTCACCTGATGGTTTCTACCAAATGATACAAGCCCGCAAGAATGGCACGTAACGATTCGTTGTCGGCCAGGTTGGCGCTTCTCTTCTTCTTGCCTATAAAAAGATATCGGTGCAAACGATCGAAACTACCGCTCTCGCTCAAATCCGACGTTGAGGCTCGATGATTCGAGGAGAAGCTCGCCTAAAATCGAGTTCAGTTTGCGTCTTGATACGGTCAGCCATCGCAAAAGTTGTTTGGAAGCCACTCTCATTTAAAAAACCGCGATGTTAAAACTTGTCAAACCTTGCTTTCGCGGCCATCATTGCATCCGACAGGTTCGTATGGAACTTCCAATTCAAAGAGCAGCATTGACACTAATGGTCCGAAAAGCCCCGTCTCGGCTGCCAAATACGAATTCCGTGCTGCTTGCATTAAGCACTCCTTCTCGTTCAGGGGAGCTAGAAAAAAAAGGTTGAAATTGTGATACAGCCTACCAGGATTCGAAGTAGTGTTATTCACTTGTTCGCCATCATCATCGTCAAAGTCCATATAAGCGCCCTGAAAACTCAACATCAAACAATTCTAAAGACAGCTACCTGTAAGACGTAGAGAACGGCACGAAGAGCCAGAAAGCGCTCCTCGGGGACAGCACTTTCCATTTGGGCCATGAGTGCTGTCAGCAAATTGATTTGTTTTTGGCGGCCGAGGTCACAAAACGATAAGCTGGACAGTACGTTCAAGCCCTGGCAAAAAAAAGTAAGGAAAGACTCTCAAAATAACCTCGGTGTTCTCCAGAAACGTTCGATATGCCACAGCGTTTGAGGCAAAATCCTCCATTTCAGAGTAAGAGTAGAGCTCAGCCAGCTCATTCTCGTAGTCGTCTGCATCGGCGTAGGAAAAGCCGAGATCGCCTAGTTCCGCCTCAAAATGACATGGTATACAAACTCTCTCAATTCGCTGACCGGCATTTCGTTTTCCTTCTCATTTTTCGAGGGCCCATCGTCATTTTTCAAATTGTTGAGCTTTGGGAGGACGGCCGATCTAGATAAATGCAGTTTTTGAACCAGAAAAAAGAAAGATACCGTCGTTGCGCCAATGACGATTCGGACATTTCCGCAACAGCTGCCGCGCTCCTCTCTCCAGCTCCGGATCCATAAACTAAAAAAGAAGCATACATGTAGAAAAAAATGTTCAACATACCATCTTCTGCAAAATTTGGGCGCACGGCTCGGCGCTCTTCCATATGAATTTAGATGCTGTAAATTGTTAAGGTGAAACAATTGTGAAGCCAAAAGAAAACAAGCGATTCCGCAGCACAAATGAAAGCTTTGGTTCCAATTTTGGTTATATGCATTCGGGGGAGGGGGAAAGGAGGGTCTTTAGAAGAGCAGGGTGGAGCAATTTGCCGTCTAAATTTAAGCATTGTTTTATAAAATAAAGTTGCTCAATGCGCGCTATATCAATTGCATTGGTGGCACCGAGTAATCGAGCCCAACCGAGTGGTTCCGTTTTTTTTCCCTTGACCGTCTGTATTCTGCCACTTCGCTGCTTGTTTGTTTTCCTTGTCGGCAATTTCCTGTTTCGCACTTTGTAAAGCTTTTCCCCCCCCCGGGTTTGAGGGCTTCTTTCACTTCCGAGGGCTTTCACTTAGGCGACGGCTTCGTCACCTGGGTCGTCGAGCACTAAATGGGCGAATAAAAAGGCGCCGGAGGGTACCTTGATATCGATGACGATGCCCGACTCGCGGCCACTATCCTCGTTTTCCAGCGATTTCACGTTGCGCATCGTGTCGTCGTCTTCCAGCTAAAAGCGTATTGGATGGTACATTCTCTTGCACTGATTCTACCGGCGGGGTGATCCTGAACCCAAGCGTCTGCTCCTGCGGGCTGAAACAAGTCGATGTTCACCGTTTTATTCTCTTTATTACTTGGCCGGGTCCACTGTCAGTGGCGATGGCTGTGGTGGCTCGCTTTGCGAAGTCGTGCTCTGAGAACTTGTCACTGCTGAAAAAAACCATTTTCAGAACCCTTTTTTGGCGCCTACATTTTGTATTGCTCATCTGGCTCGAATACAGCTAGAGAATAGACGAAAGGAAAGAGTAGACGATGACGACGAGAAAATGCTTTGATTTTCCTGTATTTCTGTTCTCGCTTCCTTTGATTTGCTCCTCGGATGCAAATTTTTTTCAGGTCCGCGATGATAACACGTCTAACAAGACCGATCATCAGCGGCTGTTCAAACTTGGTTTGTATTCTCGTATTTACGACCACCCAATGACTTGTTTCGAATTTTACACTGCCTAAATTATGTTTGTTTTTCAGCATAAACGGCTATGCTCGGCGGCAGCCAACTCGTCCATCCAGCACACCCTACGCGTGGCTGAACAAATCGAGAAGAAACGAGCGGCGGTTAGTATTTTCCCTTATTGTACGGGGCGGGCCCTTGAGATGTTGATCTTCTCCCATTCCAGGCGTTGCTCGGTGGCGGTCAAGCCCGAATCGACGCTCAACACAAGCGTGGAAAGCTGACTGCCCGCGAGCGGGTCAATTTGCTGCTGGATAAAGGTAAATTTTATTCACCTCGATTTAATTGTTTCCTTCAGGGACGTTTCGCGAGTATGACATGTTTGCCGAGCATACATGCACAGAGTTTGGCATGGAAAAAGAGAAGGTACGCCTCATTTCTGGATTTGATGAACTTTATGGCTCAGTATGCCGGTGATTCTGTGGTGACGGGCCGTGGAGAGATTTCCGGGCGCACAGTGTTTGTCTTTTCTCAGGTATTTTGTTTATTTCTGATGTTTTGCGGTGAGACGCGGCTAACTAGGACGTAATGCATTAAACCCTAATTTCTAGGATTTTACCGTGTTCGGCGGATCCCTTTCATCGGTGCATGCGCGCAAGGTCTGCAAGATTATGGATGAGGCGATGCGTGTCGGCGCGCCAGTGATCGGGCTCAATGATTCTGGCGGTGCCCGCATCCAAGAGGGCGTCGAATCTCTCGCAGGATATGCCGATATTTTCCAGGTTTAGTTCTCGTCGTTTCCTTTCAAAAATTTTTAGCGCAACGTGCTCGCTTCTGGCGTCGTCCCTCAGATTTCGATGATTATGGGTCCATGTGCTGGTGGGGCTGTCTATTCCCCCGCGCTCACCGACTTCACGTTTATGGTAAGCTAATTTCCGTGTTACCAGGACTGTGTTTTGTAGCTAAATGCTCTCCTATATATCAGTGACTTCGCTTCACCAATTTTTTAGGTTAGGGACTCTTCTTACCTCTTCATCACTGGGCCCGAAGTCGTCAAGGCCGTAACAAATGAAGAGGTGACGCAAGAAGAACTCGGTGGAGCAAAGACGCACACGACAACCTCCGGTACGTTTTGTTGTACTTTAGTCTTATAGGCCGTTGCATTTCGATGATGTATTCACTCTCCTCTCTAGGAAATTGCCGTTTTTAGGTGTCGCCCACGGTGCCTTCGAAAATGACGTGGATGCTCTGATGTCGCTTCGCGAGTTGTTCAACTATCTTCCGCTATCGAACAAGGACGCCTCTCCTATCCGAGCCGTTGATGATCAATGGGATAGGTCTGTGCACTCGCTTAGGCTTAGGCTTCGTCTGCCCGGTTGACTGACTCTCGAAAAACTGATTTTCAAACTGAAAGTGCAGCCTTGTCGTTTCCTGACTTTCTTTTTTGGCGATCAACCGAAAACCTCATTTTTAGAGAAGTCAAATCGCTCGACACCGTTGTCCCGTTGGAAAGCACGGCTGCATACAACATGAAAGACGTTGTAACTGCTTTGGTTAGTTGAATTCCCCTGCCCTCTCTACTGTCCGGAGTTTTAGGTGGATGAGGGCGACTTCTTCGAGATCATGCCCGAATATGCCAAGAACCTGGTCATCGGATTCGCCCGGATGAATGGACGGACCGTGGGAATCGTGGGAAACAACCCAAAATTCGCCGCTGGTTGTCTGGATACAAATTCTTCTGTCAAGGTATGTCTCATTTTTATTGAAAATTTTGCCTGGGCCGTATCGCTTTCATGTGTGGCTGAGCATCTATCTCGATTTCCTATCATTTTTTGAAAAATCAAACATCGCGAAAGTTTAGTATCTGGAAAATGCGCTGTATTAGATTGCAGCCAGAATTGATAAATTTCGTCAGGAAAACTGCTAAGAAGGTCGTGATACTGAACTTTCGAGATGTTCGAGATATCTCAACTTTTTCATTTCAGGGTGCGCGCTTCGTCCGTTTCTGTGATGCATTCAACATTCCATTGATCACCCTGGTCGACGTGCCCGGCTTCCTGCCAGGCAACCCAGAATTTCCTTACTAATGGCCCGTTTTAGGCACAGCCCAGGAATACGGCGGCATCATTCGTCATGGCGCCAAGCTGCTCTATGCTTTCGCCGAGGCCACCGTGCCCAAGATTACGGTTTGTTTTACAAGGCGACCGTTTTACTGTCGTCGGGGTTTCGAATCGTGACCGAGCCTAGCTTGTGCAGAATTTTGCGCTGGCTCCGGGTTTGCGGAATTGCCATCTGCCGAACGTCAGGAAAACTGCAGAAAGTCGCATTTTGCGCGTTTCTCGGTCTTAGCTTCGACACAGCTTTGGTCGTCATAAGATCGCGGTTCGGTGACCATATTCGCAATCAGCGCATGATTCTGCACAGGATAGGCTCCGTCCCGTCTCGAAAGTGGGATGTTACTTAAAAAAATTAACGTTTTTAGTATAATGCTTTTTAGATTATCACACGCAAAGCTTATGGTGGAGCCTATGACGTGATGTCGAGCAAGCATTTGAGGTAAAATATTTGCCGATTATGACAATTGAATATTTGCAGGGGAGACAGGAACTATGCGTGGCCATCTGCTGAGGTGGCGGTCATGGGGGCAAAGGTATGCTCGACAATACGTTGTTTCAAAAATGTTCATTTCCAGGGTGCCGTCCAGATCCTGTTCCGCAAGGACAAGGCCAATCACGCGAAACACGAGGCCGAATATATTGAGCTGTTCGGCAACCCCTTCCCAGCGGCAGTTAGGTAGCAATTTTAACCCACTTTTTAGTCGTTTTCTGGTATGTCGCGTATATAAACCTTGTTGCAGGGGCTTCGTCGACGACATCATCGTCCCATCAACGACGCGTCGCCGTATCTGCGAAGACTTGAATCTGCTCGAGTCGAAGAAAGTCAAGAATCCGAAGCGAAAGCACGGAAACATTCCCCTCTAGAATCATAAACAGAAACTGGTACTCTTTCTTTTGTTTCATAGCCCAATGCATTTGACTTGCAGCTAGTGATTGTGATATGTCGTTCGTTTATACTGTTTCTTTTGGCATGATAATAAAGGTTTGCTGGTGCTGACAAACGATGATTTCTTGAACGTGGTAATCATTCCGAGGGCCTTGTTGCAAAAACCAGTTCGGATGCGATCTGTTTCATTTTTCACATATAACATCGGCTTTTATTATGAACATTATCACAGTCGTGTTATCACGTTGATTTCCGTCCTTCGCTTGATCGTACCGCGGCCCTCATTTCCATTTAGCTCCCTAAATTACCGAATAAGGTAGTTGCTAGAAATTGTTACCGAATTGTTAAGTGCGGCGAGAGCTTTGTAGTGGTCAGAAGAATGCGGAGGAAGCTTATTCGTATAGACCTCCAAACGTTGACGTTCCTTCATTTGTTGCGTACACTCGATTACCACCTAGCGGAAGGGGTCTCTTAGAAAGTAAAGCAACGTACCTCGGTGGCCATATATTTTTCGGCTAACATTAGACGCTCTTCGGGGGTGGGCAACGAGCGGAGGAGACGACAGATCAACTAAGATAACCCGTATTGTTAGTTCGGTAACAGATACTCACATCTTTTGGCGGCTGACCGCTCTCGGCGTGAATTAGTCGCATCAGCTGATCCATCGGGATGTAATTCGACTTGAGATTCGCCCCTGTTGAGCGCGTGATGGCGCCAATCAAACCCCGGGGGCTCAGCGATCGTTCTAAAAAATGTAGATTAGCGCAAGCAAAAACTCCCAAAATACCACGTATCCTATGTGGCTAGAAAATACTCACCAACGTCAGGCCATCTGTTCTGTTTTACCAACGCGCCAACGGATACCCAGACTAATTGCTTCTCGTTGAGACCACATAGATCTTGGATTTGTTGAGGGGAATCAGGGGATGTCTAAAGAGAAGAGGTGAATATGTAAATGTGCAAACCGGCGGCGAATCATAGTGATACAAGCATGCGTAGTAGAGCGTATGAATGGCTGGCTGACCGAGCAGAGGAGCATGCCTCGGGAAATCCGTGAATTTCTTGGAACGATCTGTCGAGTCGGCCACCTGAGGATGAGAAGAGTTTTTGGTACGGTTCTATTTGGCCGGAGGCAAAACAGTAGAGGGATTTTGCTCTATTTTCGCTATTTTAACAGAACAACGACCGAAAATGGGATTGAGACGCTATTTTTCGATATTTTGAAGACGCCTTTCGCTAGAGCGTCCAAAAATTAGAAAACTGCTAGTTTCAATTTCGGCCCGGATTAATAAAAAATGGCCAAATAGAACCGCACCGATTGTTTGTTTTATGTTATCTACCCCCTCGCAAGTGTAGCATTGGCCAAATCAATGTTTACTTCAATCTGCTGTTGCCGATCGACAATATTGATGTATCGGTGAATCTGCGTCTGTTCTGCGCTCAGCCTTGGATCGAGAAACGAGGCAACCAACGCCTTCTTCAGCTGGGCCATCCTTTGATGTACCGTCTTAGCCCCCATTGCCAATTTGAAGTCGTACATTGCTGCGTCGGCAGTACGGCCCATTACACTGAAGAAGGCATTGATAGCTGATTAAGCGAACATACTTGAAAACATTAGTCAGTTCCTCCGTTGTTCCCCAATCTTTCAAATACTGCACATATTCTTCCGCCGCTTCTGGTCGTTCCAATAGGACTTCTCGAAATATGGCTTCAGAGACCGTTCGCTGGATGTAGATCACGACCTAAGAATCGGTTATCCCAAAAAGATGTATATTACCGCCAATATTACGTTGCCATCGACAAAACTGATTGCCGCGTCGAGCAGGGCGAGCTTGTCCTTCTTCGATCTAGCGAAAAGGGTAGATTTTGGTCAAATGAACTGACTTACTTATAAAGATCCAGCGATACAGGCTCGTTTTTGAATAAACGCCCAATCGTCTCGCTAATATCGGGCGGACGAAAACGGTCAGCGCGTAGGGCCTAAAATGCAGAGAGTGAGGAACCTTTTTCTGCCTTCCAAAACCTTGAAATAACCAAGTCTAACAATTTACCTCACAATGTCGCTGTAATTTCCGGTGTTCAGCGCGTAGCCTCGAAAAGTCGAGATCGAGTTGTTGGGATTCGGAAGGAAGGGATGAAAAGCTGCATTCAGAGGGCGCTATCGACACATTGGAAACGTCTTTTCGAAGCTCAGGCTAAAGAGGAAGCTCAATCTAAGTCCTAGATCATACCTCGTTGAGCATAAATTTTGGAGTGGGCCGTTCCCCTCGACCTTGATATCCGGAACCATGCTGGTATCTAAACAAAATTATCCAAGCGTGCGTCAAATACGTTACCTATTCGGATCGGGTGGTTGTTGAGGTCGAGCGGTACTTGTCGTAGGCTTTGGTGTGTTCACTTGGGCTGGTCTTGGTGTTTCTGCAAAGAGATCGTCGAGGGCCACGCGCGCAGATTCCTAAATCTCAAACAATAAACGGACCGGAAGCATGACTGTGAAAGCTGAAGAATAGAACGAGTCAAAGTTTTAAGCAAAGAACTAAGGCGCACCTGCTTTGAACGAATATCATCAAAAATCGATGATGCCGCGGATCCATTTTCATTCCAGTAGCTGTCTTGGGGGTCATCAAAGTTAAATCGATTATGATAGGCCATAAACCCTAGAAAATAGGTTTTTAGAACTTTTAGAGTGTCAAAAACACAATAGAATGCATTATAGAACGTTTCTGCAACTTATTTTAGTGCTGAAAACGATGTTTGCAAGCAACAATGTTATCAGTATCGCGGCGGAACCACATTCACATAATAATCATTTAGACCATTTAGAAAAGTTCTTTGCTTTTTTGGTTCCATTTTCTGTAGTCGTCTTTCTTATATTTGCTGTCTGAGCTATCCTACATATCTCTAAAAACCTTATAAACATATTTTTTGGTCTGAGAATTGGTACATTTGAGGCTGTATTCGACGGCGTAATGACGTGTAAAAGTACTGTGTTTGGTGAGAGGATCGGGCGGTGCTTGGGGCAGTGATGTCTCGCACTTCGTCTATCGCTTTCTCTCGTTTCTCGCGTCTGTCTCCGCTCTAGCCCTGTTTCTCTCCAGCTTCTTCCCGCTCTGAAAAGGCCCCAAATCCTCGATCCATTGGCCCATCATGCCCCAGCCCCGCTCGATCTCATTTCTCAGCGAGACGCAAGTTGATTTTTACGCTTTGATCTCGCCCCGGAAATGGAGTTTCTGGTTTTGCTTCTTCTTCTCCGTTTTAGCTCAGTTTCCTTGGACATATTGCCGGTTTTTAATATGGTTTTCCTTTTTTTGTCCTTCCGAGCTAAATTCCATTTTTGAGGGTAAAAATGCTTGGTCCCCGATCGGCCTCTCTGACGCGAACGTCTCTCTCTCGAACGGCTTCCGTCTCGTTGCGAAGGGTAATTGTCAAAACCTTGTTGTACGTAAAAGTTGCAAATTTAGGGCGTCGCCTCTCGTGCAGCGGTTCCGCTGTCTTGTGAGTTATATTTGTTCATTATATTGCTGCTGATTGCCGCGATCGTCAGCGAACTGCTTTTATTTTCTTTTTTTAGGCAGCCAAAAGCTTGTCTTCCCGAAGCAAATCCAGGGAGTCATCGTGGTCCCCGAGCGCTACCTGCAAATCTCTTCCGTTTGCAGTGATTTTGGCATCTCTTGTTGATTTGTTCCTTTAGAATCTGACGTGGTCGTCGTTGAAGGCCCAGCGTTTGCCGAGTCTATCTCCGAGGGAGATATCCGTTGGAATAAGCGTTTGTTTCCCATATTTCGGCGTTCACTGTCGTTTAGAGGTGGGCGATTTCGTGAAGGAGGACGAGGTGGTGGCAGAGATTGAGACCGACAAGGTAGCCCATTTCTTTGTATTTCAATGGATAGTTTTTAGACGTCCGTCGAATGCCCTGCTCCTCAATCCGGCACCATCGTCGAATTGCTTGTTGCTGATGGCTCAAAGGTTTTTATAATTGCGTGCTTTTGAATTGTTTTTCTTCAGGTGACGGCCAAGCAGAAGCTGTACAAGCTGCAGCCCGGCGAGGGTGGTGGCTCGGCGGCCCCGGCTGCTCCTAAGGTATTTTAATGCATTCTGTGCTTTATTTTTTGTTTAGGCTGAGGCGAAGAATGCTTCAGCCGAGGCACCGAAGCCCGCTGCCCCTAAGCAAGAAGCCCCAAAAGCTGCGGCACCGTCTGCTCCACCTGCTCAAAACAAGGGTACGAAGTTGCCTCAGAATCGCGAGTGTATTGTTCAGGATCCATCCCATCATCGCTGCCAAAAACTGCTCCTCCCCCTTCTGCCCCGATGTCTTCCACCCCAGTCTCCTCCATTCCTGTACAGCGCGTTCGGTAAATTTTTTGTGTAGAAAATTTATTTTAACACATGCTTGAAGGGTTCCTGACGGAGTGCAGCCCGACCACGCGATTACCGGATCCCGTGATGAGGTATTCCCATTGAATTGTATAACATTCTAAATTGTTGCTTCCAGGTGCGCGTCAAGATGAACAGGATGCGCCAACGTATTGCCCAGCGTCTGAAGGATGCGCAGAACACCTACGCCATGCTCACCACGTTCAATGAGGTCGACATGAGGTGCCGTTTACCCTATTATTATTCGGGTCTTCAAGCATTACAATAAATTCGCTTTAGCAACATTATTGAGATGCGCACGCGTTATCAAAAGGACTTCCAGAAGAAGCACAATGTCAAGGTGAGCTTTTTGGCTGTGCCGGCGGCCTTTTTTTTGATTTATACATTTTTGCGTTTAGCTGGGTCTGATGTCGCCGTTCCTTCGCGCTGCGGCATATGCCCTTCAGGAGATGCCGGTGGTCAATGCTGGTATGTCTCTATTCATTATCAGACCAATCTAATTTTCCAGTGATTGACCAGGACGAGATTGTCTACCGTCATTTCGTGGACATCTCGGTGGCCGTCGCTACGCCGAAGGTATACAATTTTTTTAATTTCTTATAATTGTTGCTATGTTCCAGGGCTTGCTGGTGCCAGTCCTGCGCAATGTCGAGAGCATGGATTATGCCCAAGTCGAGCTCGAGCTGGCGGCCTTGGGAGAGAAGGTATACGGTCTCGAATTATTGTCATTTTCCTAAAACCGGCTTAATATCGAAAAGTCCTCAGTTCTTTAGTATTATGCATGTCGAAAGCTACATTTTTTTCTAACAAACATCTTTCGATGCATAAAATTGTCATGGAAAGTATTTTAGTGGTGCGGTTCTGCTATATTGGAAGGGAAAAATACCAACGAAAATCAGAAAAAGTTTCATAAACGCTTTGATAACCAAAAATGACAGCACCTTTCTTTTTGACCTTTCTTGATATTTTTACTCTCCCTATTTAGATGAGCAATTTTAGGAAAAAATGAACATAATCTCATGGCCTCATAACAGCTTTTTACTTTTCATTTTTAGGCGAAGAACAATAAGCTGGCTGTCGAGGATATGGAGGGCGGCACGTTCACTATCTCGAATGGCGGTGTCTTCGGGTAAGGTTATTATCGAGCGTCGACTAGGGGCTCAAATCGACTTTTTCTAATCCTACCTTATTCAGCTCCGTCTTCGGCACACCAATCATCAACCCGCCGCAATCTGCCATTCTCGGCATGCATGGTGTCTTCGATAAACCGGTTGCTATCAATGGAAAGGTGCGATTTTTCGCTTCTTCAGCAATTTTTCCTTTGTTTCTAGGTGGAGATTCGCCCTATCATGAAGATTGCCCTCACCTATGATCATCGACTGATTGATGGCAGGGAGGGAGTCACTTTCCTCAGGTACAGTTTCCTTATCTTCCATTTTGACATGTCCATATTTTCAGGAAGATCAAGAACGCCGTCGAGGACCCGCGCACGATTTTGATGAATCTGTAAACGACACCACCACCACCAATCTAGTCAAAAAAATTCATATTAGTTAGATAGAACTTTTAAAGGGCTGGAGAAAGATGGAATCGATGAAAGAGCAAAGAGGGTTGCACCGGACGGGGTACGAACCAGGGATGGTCCGCCCCGCAGTCCGATGCGCTAGCCAGTACACCAGAGAGTCGAGTGCAGAGGGGCGGCGGAGGGCGCCCACATACCCTAGGGCGCCTTGGCACCTGTACAAGAACTGCCATTAGAAATAAAGCAATTTCATGGTGATAATAGCTAAAAATGTTGTAGAAAACCTTGCCAAAGGATAGCAATGTACTTTGCAACTTTCTAGAGGTGTTTTGCTGTCTATGCGCCTCTTTTTCAGCAAAAAAAGGGTCCCAAAACCCCGAATCGCCCAGAACTTGGCCGCCTTCTATCCAATCCAGCTCAAATTTTTACCATCGATGGGTATCACTCAGTCCTTCGTTTATCGAAATTTTTAGTTGAAAGCATTGCTAAATGAAAAAGTTATAGCCAATAAACTGGTTTCTTCAAACGCGAGGGGGGTTTTGGGGGCGCTTACGCGAGGGAAAGCGTCGATGGTAGCGCCGCGGCGGTCCGTCACCCCGACGGACGCCGGCCCATCTTTCTCCAGCCCTTTAATGTGTGTCTTTTTATAGCCCACTTTCCGCGTCAGAATTGTAACGCGAAACTCGTAATTATGTTTGTATTCTTTGTTGGCCTGTCGGCAGGTTATCGGTGCCCTCTCTCGCCCCCTATATATTCATCAGAATCCTGTGCGATCGTAATGTGCAACAATTCCCTAGATGGCTTTTCTACACTTTTGCTCTCAAAGCTTCGTTGTCGAAAGGTCTATCTCTAGCCAGCTCCGGTAAACATTGCTCTTTTTGTCGTTGTCGATCACCCCCATTTCGCGAGCACCGCCACAATAAATGCCTTTTCATTTTTTTGTTTTGCCGTTCAGAAACAGCGCAGAGCAACGCACACAATTTTCGACGCCGTTATCACTTGCAGAGTATGTCCTTATGTCTCGGCAATCTCTTACAAGTTGCGACCTGAATTCAAATTATGATGCAATATTCACTAAACCATTTTGACATACGCCAACATTGCATTTGCTGAATTCTGCGATATATGACGCTCCCTATGTATCAAGTATTTTTGTAGCCTTCAGCTCTTCGCTGTCTACGTGTTTTTGTAATTATTCTTTCTTCCAGTGCAACTTCTCGTTTTGATGGCAAGCTGCTCCAAGCGGGC
Organism: Mesorhabditis sp. LJ9110; assembly: GCA_038088335.1. Taxonomy (NCBI): domain Eukaryota; kingdom Metazoa; phylum Nematoda; class Chromadorea; order Rhabditida; family Rhabditidae; genus Mesorhabditis; species Mesorhabditis sp. LJ9110. The sequence goes on along the minus strand of JBBGBA010000016.1, from coordinate 941,464 downwards.
CAGGGTCGATGAAGCGGCGTTCGACTCGTTTGATGAAGAAGATGAACAACCATCTTCTAGCACGAGACGAGACGCGCCATTGGTAAGGATTCTCCTAGCGCAAGACTTTGGGTGGTGTTGTTGGATTTTCCCCTTACTAGGTCGTCACAATTTTACACCTTGCCTCGCATATGTACTTTTTAGGCAACAACGACCGCGCTGGAGCTAGACGGGACGCAACGGTTCAGCCCAACAAGTATGGAAGCGCTTCGGCATACACAAGCCCTCGACCCTGAGCCCGAGCCTGTTCAACATCGTCCCACTCATCTAACAAATGGCAAGAGAAAGATCCAGACGTTCGTCTTCTTTGACCTCGAGACAACCGGAATCTTCCCTTCTTCATCGGGGGTACATTTTCACATCCTTTTTCATATCATTTCTGTTTAGCAAGAAGTTCTCATCACGACTTCCGAACAAGCGACCGCCAGACTCAACAATCTCATTCACGACAGTGGGTTTCTTGCTGATTAGTTTTTGATGTGTCTTTAGCGAAAGAAAATGACTATCCGCGTATTACCGAATTTTCTATGGTGGCCATCGATCGCGAGACACTGACGAAATCGCTTCGCAAAATGCATGATATAGAAATTAAGGTTAGGGTCTTGATAAATTTCATTTATTACAATTGATTAAGCTTCGAACCAACGATGAGGACGCGACTCGTTTCGTCTATACCCCTGCCAATGTGCATTCCAGATTGGTACGTTTTTTTGTCTCCCCTGCCATGTCATATTATCAGATCAATCCGGGCCTGACGTCAGCCGAATGGGAACTGTACACGAAAAGGCAAAGCAGGAATTCGAAAAGTATCCAGTTTGTTTTAACTTTTAGTCATTTCCTTTAGTGGTGCTGACAAAGGATGATTTGGAACGGCAGCGTACCCTACTTCAAGAGTGGATCGGCATTCGGCTTTTCCTCGAAAACCTACCCAAGCCGCTGTGCATTATTGCCCACAACGGAATCTGGTCGGTTTTCTGCTTATCATTCATCCCATGGCCTTTACTATAAAAATTTAGATGATGTTTACCTTTACTTGATGTTGCTTTAGGTTTGATTTTCGGCTGCTATATGGCGAATTGAGGCGTCATAATGCGTTGCACGACGCATTCCCCGATGAGGTACGTGCTGCTTGAACAATTTTTCAAAATTTCCTAGGTGTATTTCCTCGACTCATGGCACACCTTCAAGGACCTTGATCAGCAAAGCTTAGCTGATGTTGAGCATGTATTAGCGGAGGTTGATATGGCGGGCAGTGGGTTTACCTTCTTCTAGAAAAACAATCTGCTTTCCGTTGCTGCCGCGAGCCGATCAGCAGAAGCCGTCATCGTGAACCCGCAACGGGTACGCTATATGATTATTTTTATCCCTTTTTAGACGCGACCTGGCGATAATGCGGACATTTTCGAGAGTGTACCCATAGATCAAGACGATGGTCAGTGTCTACCATTCTTTTCGCGTATATTTTCTTTTTTTAGTGTTGATAATACATCCAGTGGCTGAGACGAAGAAGACGCCAGTGAAACGCCCCGATTCGCGTAGTACCGATGTCCATCAGTCGCCCAGCGTGTCCGTTTTATTTTGGCTCTATTTTGTCGAACTGGCCATTTCGTGATTTATCTATGTTTTTAGTGCGGCGCGCCGCGCCCTCTTCTCACCGCAAAAAGAACGCCATCATCGAGGAGATGTCCCGCCGCTCCGTTCTGATCATCCACTCAACTTTCTCTGCTCTGTCAAATGGCCGCCGGCAAAGCACAACTGTGTTCGTCAGCAGGATTTCATGTAAGCCCTATATTTAATATGGTTTTGTTTAAGCATTTTTCTCGGGTTTTTTCCTCTAAAATTATTATTTGCCTACTTGTTGTTTTCTACCGTACCTTACCTATCTTTTCCAGGCAAAACCAGTGGGCCAAATGGACGTTCGATCGGCATCGAGCAGCAGCTGCGCTACGAACCCCGGGCACATACGGATTAGAAGGTCTCTACAAACGAAACATTGGAGGACACTACAATGCACATACGGCAGAGGCAGATTGTCAAGCATTGGCTCAGGTATCCGTTTATTAAGGCTGACTTTATTCGTATGTTTAATTCCAGGTAGCCATGGCGTATGGAGTCGACTTCTTGACGTATGCGGATCGCGTGGCTGCTCGGTTCCCGTTCTGATCTCTACTCGAGCAGCGACCGAATGCTTTATATTCTTTTTTTTCTGTTGTATTTTGCATTTGCATTTTGCATACCCGTTTTCCCCCTCTCCACCTTATTTATGCAGTTCCTTTTTCCAGTACTCTTCCATTTTGAGCAGACTCAAAATATCTTATTTGGCTATGCAGTAGAGGGCGCTTCGTACTATTTGTGAAAGTAGATAGCTTCTCGAAATAACAGCATCTATTAATGTTTTTCCTGAAGACACTCCATTCAATAGATAGTATCTTTTGAAAAGAAACATTGGTGAGACACATTTCGTTCTTTGGATGCTTTCTGATCACTCCCCCACTCGCCACTCATCTGGCCCACCCCAACAACATAACCCCCGGCCGGGAGAAGGCGAAATTGGCCTGGCTCAAATTCCTCTGAGTCTCCATTACCCGACACCGGAGACAACTGGTGGTATTCCTAACACTTAGGAACTCTAATTTTATAAAGAGTTCTATTATTAATAGCACTTCTCTACTCTATAAAGAATCATTGAGGATCTTCTATAAAGACACACTCTATTAATGGTTCTCTATTAAATATCAGAACAGTTCCCTATCAAGAAACATACTTAAATGATACATTCTGAAATACAGTGGCAAATACAGTGAAATACTTAGCCCAAGCTCATGCTTGACTTCAAGGGATGGAGCTTCAAAGCTGAAGCCCCAACCTATTTTTCACCACTCCGCTTTCCGCCAGAGTGTGCCCTGAGGGCATAGGGGCAGCCCGAGAGCCACCCGACTAGCAGCGAAAATGGTTGGACCTTATGCCCAGACAGTGGGCCAGACGGGGGGCGAGTGGGACGGCGCAAAAGAAACAACCAGCGTGACTCCAATCCCAGGCAAAATGGCTCGATTTTTGGGGGGTTTTAAGCCGTTTTTTCGGCATTCTTTCACATCTTCCCGTCGACAACTGGCAGAGGTGGAAACATTGTCTGAAACACACAAAATCTCTGAACTTTTAAATGGTTTTTAGGCAGTTTTTCGATTGTTTTGATGCTCTTCGATCTGGTTTTTAGCTTCCTAACTATTGGGGAGTAGGAGAATCCACCTAAATTGGGTGTTATCGTATCTTTTTGCTTGCTATCGTCTAAAGGTGGGCTGTAGTTTGTGCTTTATAGACTGCAGCTTGTAGTCTGTGTTTTGTAGATTGCAGATTGGCCAAATGTATTTGTAGCGATGAATGCAAGATGGATCATAAAAGTTGCGGTGTGTTATCATGGCAATGGAACAAATCGACGTAAACGATTCTGAGAATCGTTTGAAGCGTCGCTTTGGGGGGAAGGTGGTAAATTGAATTTTTCAAAAAGGAAGCGTTTTAGTTGTGGGCACCGCGCAATTGAATCGACGGAGGACGTGACGATGATGCGGCACGTCTATATTAAGGGTATGGCGCTTAATTTAGAGTGTTTAAAGGGCTGGGTTAACTGATAGTACGAAGGCGAAATATCACCTAAAATATATCACCCAGCTCCTTAAAAAAATAATTTAAGGCTTGGGCAGCTCATTTTAGCGCGCTCTTGTAAAGTGAAGTCGCGGGGGGCAAGAGGCTTTCGGGGGATCAATTAGCAAATTCAAAATAAAAATTGGGCAGAAGATGAGGGGGGATTCGATACTCCGCTAAGCGATTGACTTAGACCACACGCACACACACAAACAAACAGATAAACACAAGAGAAGGAGGCGGCCACAGCGAAAGAGACATTTTGAGTGGAAATACTTGGTCGTCGTTTGTATTGTTTTTGTCGTCGGATCGCTTTACTGCTCTTTCTTCTCCGTCTCCACCTTCTTCTTCAGGAATGGCAGCTTCTCTTCGAGGCTAAAAGCAAATGGATATCATAAGAAAAAGTAGGGGTAAATTATCAGAATCTCGAAAATGTTGCATGTTTGCCATAAAAATTCTAGGAAGCGGCCGGACGATGACCCCATTATTAATTTTCGAGATTCTGACGGCAAATCTAAAAAAAAAAAACGAAAAAAACTTACGTATTGGTAATGTTGTCAATATGTCCCTTGATAAGTCCGAGATTCTGATCGATCGGCTCTTGGTAAACCTCGTAGAATTTGGGGATGGAGAAGATGCCGAGCACAACTAAAAGATCAATCAATGGAAAACCAGCCCGAATACTTACAGAGAATCAACAGGCCGAATCCAGAGAACCACGACGTCACATAGGTCAATGCCCACAGAAGAAGTCCGAACTGAAAAACGATAGCATTCATTGAGGATATGGTGTAGTGACAAACCTTGACAGAATCGACAATCGATTCAACGAGGAATAGACGACGGGTCTGATTAGCCAGTACTTGTCCATGCTCCACGAGAACATCAACCTGTTCATGTACCTTCTCTTGGGGAACCGTCAATTCATGGTCCAGAAGAGGTCTGTAAAAGGAGTTGAGTTTACAATGTAAAGTACGACAAATAGCTATTAAAAAGGGCTTATGTTTTGGGGAATTTCGGAAGGGGGAAATATTCCTAAATTCTGACTTTAGAGCTTCCGAAAGTCTTCGACATTTTATATTGCGGAAATTTTTTGCCTATAGGGTGCCCCAATAAAAAGCATCCCCTCTAACTAGACGCAGAAGTTTCGGATCGGAACGATGATTACACCCTTCGAAAGCCGCCGAAAGCGAAAGTCGAGTTTGCAACAACCTTCAAAACCATGTTTTTGGATTTAAATGCGCAGTGTTACAAGGCACTTTGTAAATTGTTACAGCTTTCGGGGTTGGATACGGCCAATTTTGCCTCAATTTCTCCAATCACAATGACCGGATACAGCCGTTAATTAGATTCAGACGCCGTTCCTTTATGTTCTTAAATGCTCTGTAAAATGGCGCGTTCAAATAAAAACATGATTTTGGAGATTGTTGCAAACTCGCCGTAACAAGGCCTTTCGACATTCGACTACATTTTATGCAGATCCGATAATTCTGCGTCGAGTTAGGGGGGGGGGGGTTTATTGGGACACCCCGTAGTGATTGCAAAAGTTGTCGAAATCCTTGGCCTAATGTTCTCGAAATTCGAGGTATATTCGTTGATGACATAATGCGACATTTTGAAATGTTTGCATTACTGCGCCGTCACAAAAATAAACGTACTGGAATGGATTCTGTTGTTCAGTCTTCTTGATCTGCGCCTCGACGGCCTTGAACAATCGGAAGCCAACGGTACCGGCAAGGACAGCCAATGATGTGTAGACAACCACAGATAGGATCGGATATCTAAATGGAAATCTCAAGAGGGAAATTACTTGGCGAAGACGAAGAGGGCGATCAGCGTCAACGACAGGGCCACTCCTGACTTCTTCGGATCGCGCCAGTAGATCAGATCGAGCACTGAAAATACGGAGGTTACTAAAGGGACAATGAAGGGAGGCAGCGGCTATGGATGTCGATTTAATTCAACCTTCCATAGTATTCTTTGCCATGGGGGATATCATCTGATTCGAGCAGAGAATTCTCATTTCTTCGAACCACCAATTATTCGATTCCCACCAAAAGACTCGTTGAACCGCGGGCGAAGAGTTTTCTGTTTGGGCGGACACTCGAAAGTCTCCCGGTACCCCCCGCCCCAAAGCATAGTAAGAAATGAGATTAGATTGTTAGATCGAGATGGTCAGATTTGCTATCATAATGCCGAAACTCAGAATGCCGACATTTCATAATCTCTAAATCTTTTGCGTATGATTCCGAGTTTTCCGGAAAAATTAGCATAATTAAATCTCGACATTATGAATTTCGACATCTCAAAGGAAACCCAGATTGTCAATATCAAGCTCCAAACCTCTCACCCATCATTAGATCTAATAAGTAGTCGGGGGACTAGCGGTTGTTGTGAATGTGGCGTAGCGCTGTCTTTTCCAGTCAGCTGCTAGCTGTTGTATAAGCCGTTGTGTCCCTCCCTTATTTTGAGTGTCCATCCCCTTTCTTTTCCTTTCTTTTCTCTTTCCCCTCTGGGTGTGTAAAGCTTCACCGAAAGGAAGTCGCCACCAAATGCAAACAAGATCTGTTTCTTTCCGGTCGCCGGGAAATTTGCTCGCCAAAATCTTCTAAGAGCTACCATCCGAATGTCAGGGCATACTAGCTAATACCATTTGAGAAGAGCCCCCGTTCCACTAGATAAGGATCGATATTGAAGGACGGGTCTCGAGACACTCGTCAATATTTGCTTGCTCCCCTTTTTGCTGTGCTCTTTTCTACCATCTCTCCCCTCAGGGCTAGATGGTCTATCGATTGTGCTCACAGGCATCATGTTGTCCTACTTTCTCGGCTATTTTAGACGGGAGAGAGAGAGGGAGAGAGAGAGAGAGAGAGAGAGAGAGAGAGAGAAAAGGATAAAGAGATACGGATAAAGGGCACTAAAAAGCCGTGGCTAGTCCTATTGATAAGCTCCCCGTCAGGGTACCGCTTTTATGAAAACATTGTAAAAAGCGTGAAATCTGCTACTGGTCCCTAAAATCACTGAAAAATTGTCAATAAGAACCGACGGGAATATTCGCCCATATCCGAGAAATAAACACCAGCACAAATAAAGATACAAGGTAAGTTTTTGCAAAGAAATTTAGAATCCGGCGCGCGCCGAACAACGCTCCCTTTGAACATAAATATGCCCTTTCCAACGTAATCTCAGAGCAATCACCTCGCTACGCGATACTCAAAAAAACTGTCGAACCTTTTCCGGGGAAATCCTTGGCCGGTTCGTACGCCTGACGACTGGCGTATTTCTTGAATTTCTGCTGGGCCATTGCTGCGGAATAGAAGAGGAAGGAAGGAAGGGAGTGGAGAAAGGATTAGAACGGAATGGAGCTAGAGAGAAGTGTCGTGGAATGGCCTAGGGGGCGACGTGGAGGGGGCTGTCCCCCCCTTGTTGTCTCCTCTACAGTTCCCCCCCCCCCCTCTCTCTCTCTCTCTCTCTCTCTCTCTCTCTCTCAAAACGATGACTATCATCCTTTCTGTCCATTGCAGTCCGGGAAAAGGCCCATATTCTGCCCGGGATGAAGCGCCCGTCAATCCAACAACTCTTCAGATAACACCTAGTCTCTGTCTGTATGTCTGTCTCTCTGTCAGTCTCATCTAATCCAAGTGGCAGTCTACGAATTCTATAAAAAAAACTCGTATTGCAGTTCGATGCTGGGGGAATCGATACCTCCCAGACAGCCACATCCTGTCATGTCATGAATTATTGATGCAAAACAATTCTGGGCATTTCGCCGTCTGTCCAAAGTATTCCCTCGTAGCCCTGCCCTTCCCTTCTCTAGATACAACTGCTTCCCCGGGGGGTCAAGGTCTCTATCCCTCCCGAAATGACACCGTTTGGGTTAGATTTTCCTTCCAAAATCCGCCGATCATTTTTTGAAAATCACATTATCAAAAAAACTGCGTTTTCGCACCCCCTTTGATTTTCGAAAATATGGAATTCACATTTCTATACAGCTTTTCAAAAATCAGCATTTCGAAAATAACATTTGGACACCGAAAACCTCGAAAACTTCGACTCTTTGAGACCGGTACCGCTAGGACAGGTCGATAAGGGGTAAGAAATCGGAATAAAAACCCTCCAAAATTTTGATTCTCGAGATATGATTTGGAAAACTCCGATTGAATCCTACTCAAATTCCCAGAAGCGAAACTTGCCTTCTTTCCGCTTCTCAAGTGCTTGCTTTGAGAAATGGGCGACGGTATAGACGGTCATTGCAACCGAGACAACTAATGACACATTTAGACCGACACGAATTGTTGTATTTAATAGAAAGGCAATAAGGGCCCATAGCCCACGACCAAGGGCTCCAACTTTCGACATTTGAGAGTGGTATCTATAATGGGTGGCATTGGACATGTAGAAAAGGCATACGCATAGAATGAGAAAGGTAAGACAAAGAGGAAATCAGAGGCAGTTTATAGCTCAAATGCTCTCCGTTTTTAGCTGGTTGAGTTACAACCAGACTTGGGAGAGCGAAACATCTGATCGAAATGGGCGCCTCGCCATGCTTCTGGGGCTCTCAAGGGAATTCCGGAGGCGGCTTCTAGGGTAAAAGCTCAAAGAAAAGCGAGCAACGCTAGCCTGTCATTTTGACGGCTTGCGTAACTTTGCGTAGGCAGATGATTAGGAAATGTGGGGTAGCGCAACTCAGAGAAACTACTCCTAGAGACACTTTAGAGCGAAAATTTGGCTACCAGGGGCTAATGTAAGCCAAACTCAAGGCCCAAGAATAAGTTAGCCCCAATCCCCACAGCCCACCCTAAGCCGAAGCCTAAAGCCTAAATGTCAAGCCTAAGCCCGCCAAGTTCCATTAAAAGATAACCAAACCCTAAGTAAAGCCTACAACCCGGCCTTCAAATCGATAAATCTCTATAAAACGCATGAGTTTAGACCATGAAATGTGGATGCCGATTTGCGCCGCGCGTCATTTTTTTGTTGAGCAAGCAAATAAAAAGGGTGGCTGGCGACAAGATAAGGCCCAGTTTTGAAGATTAAAGGCGGCCGATGGAGGGAGAAGATGCTCTCCCACTTGCCGCTGGGGGTTGTTTACTTTTTTTCTTTGAAAGGCAATGCTGTTGGGGCCCCCCGTGACTAGAGAGGGCCCTACAAGGCCATCCCCTCAAACAGAGGAAGAGAGAGAGAGGAAGAGAGAGAGAAAGAGAGAAAGAGAGAGAGAGAGACCGAAGAGAAGAGCGTAAGGAGGAATTGCGGGGAATAGCTAGGGCTCGTCGAAGCAACGCAAAGGGGTCCTCCGCAAAATTGCCCGGCATCGAGTTCGGCCCCGTGTGTATGGCGTGACGGTTGGATGGACGCCAAGTGGGGGGACCCTCATCCTCCATCACCCGTCAATTCACGTAGCATAGAGTTTGCCAAAAAAATGCAGCTAGAAAAAGGCCAGAGGTTGGAACAGCGGTGTTAATGCACTTGCGGGGGGGCTGCCCGGATTTTGACTACAAGTCGCTCCATGCCGTTTTTTAAATTCGAAGCCTTTGGAAAAGCTAAGCTAAACCGAAGTCTAAACCAAACTTCATAAAAACGAGGCCTGAGCTCAGTTTGGGCGAAGCTAAACTTATCCCTAAGCTAAGCCCTAAATGGCTCAATTTCGACCTCGTAAGGCAATTTAAAACTCAAGATCAGCCTAGAGTAGGAGATACTGAAGCCTAAACTAGGAATAGTTAAAGCTAAGTTAAGCCTAGGCTGAAACTGAAAACCAAGTAGCTTAAGCGGAGCGCCTAGTAACGCCGTACTGCCAATTTCCGGCTGCTCCCCCCCCCCCCAACTGCATTAGCACCGGAAAATTCAATGCACGCTAAAGTAACGGAGGAAAGACCGGAAATGCGTACAGCGGTACCCACCCAAGGGGTTGTCCATTCAAAAAAAGGCGCCAAATCGCGTGCGGACAAGGGTCAACACCCCCCAAGGGGGAGGCCGGCTGGCAATTTGTATTTAGTGGAGCGGCCAAGTATCGGTTCGGATGCAGAAAAGGTAGAAATTTTAGAGCAGCTTCTTGGAGAACTGGGCGCAACAGGAGCCCGGAGAAATCGATCCGAAATAACCCAGCAAAAAAAAAAAAAAAAAAACCCCCCCCCCCCCCCCGAAAAGTAGAACGACGCAAAAAAAAAAAAAAAAAAAAAAAAAAAAAAAAAAAAAAAAAAAAAAAAAAAAAAAAAAAAAAAAAAAAAAAAAAAAGGGGGGGGGGGGGGGGGGGGGGGGGGGGGGGGGGGGGGGGGGGGGGGGGGGGGGGGGGGGGGGGGGGGGGGGGGGGGGGGGGGGGGGGGGGGGGACTCCGAGGGGAATAGCGAATTTTAACGAACACTGGGGGCTGAGATAATGCTAGCAGCGATTCCTTAGGAAACGGGGGGCTGGTTCGTTAGCCGGGGGGAGTTTCTGGAGGGTACACATTATTTTTGTCAAAAGCTTCTCTTGTCTCAAACCACATTATTTTGAGCTGCATGTAAAACTATTAATGTATTTTTCGATGCTCAATCGAATAGCGTTAAGAGATGATGTTGTCCCCAAAAAGATGATAAAATATTGAAAAATCGTGACATTAAACTCATCGTCCCCCTCCCCTCGCTAACAAACCAGATCCGGAAAAGGGTAGGCTAGCTCAAAAATTCTTAAGGAAATATGGGACGCTAGCAGGCAAGCTAGCAGAGATTATTGCGGAGGTAGCATGCACTCCCGACGGAACGTTGGTTGTTATGGTGTTATGGTGGGTTGTGAAGGGGAGTGGGGTGGGCCCTAGTGAGTGGCCATGAGGGGCGGAGATCGATGGCCTATAGGGGTAGAAGAGGGAGGGTGGGTAGTCACATGCCCACCCCATAGCAGGGCATTCGACTATGGTGGGCCCTCCCCCTCTCTACCCTCTGTCCAATGGTGCATTCCAGAGTATTGGGGGGGGCCCTAGTGAGGAAGGGGGAGGGAGGGCCCTGGTCGATACCCCGAGATGACCCCCGGGCATGTGCCCACAAAAGGGATACGCTAAATTGGAAACAATGGCAGAAAGAGAGGGAATAGGGAGACGCAGAGAAACACAGCATGAAGAAGGAGGAGAAGAAGACCTCAACTGCCTTCCAGGGGGCAACGTTACGAAATGGATGCACTAGCCGGGAGAGACCCTGGGAATGGCAGCAAGCCAATTCGGCGAGACCTAGGAAAGGACTTTTTCCGAAAGTTGCATAGCCTAAGAAAAATCATTGATTTGGTTCTTATGCATTATCGGGGGGTCTCTATCGGGAAACCTATTTTTTTACCTGAGTCTAAAAACGGATAGTGCGTGTTTTAATCGGGTCTTTGGTAAGATTTTAACTAAATTCCAAGTAAAAAACCATCGAAAAGTTTTTAAAAGTTTGATATTTTGGCCGAAAATCAACATTTTTTGTCTTTTCACTAAATATTTGTAAAGTGTTTACCCCTTGGGATCGTAAAAAACGTTTAGAAACACTTCCCATCTTTACCTAGATTAGAAAAATTGGGCTAATAATAAGGCAAAAAGTTGGTTCCTCCCCGGATAATGGGAAAGCACCACCAATTATACCCTAACGTCAAACCGATCAATAATAACTAATCTGCCACTTTCACAACTCCCTGGCCACAAACTCCACTATCCTATCGTGCCTGGCCACTGGCACCTGGGTCGTCAACACTACACATTGCAACTAATGACGGACAGGGCTTATGCAAAGCCGTGGCGGAGAGGGGGTGGGGGTGGGCGAGCAGAGACCACGCAGGAAGGACCCCCGGTAATTGCCACATCTGGCTGGCCACCATTGGGGCAGGCAGAAGCTCATCTCGATAATTGCACCCGAGTTCCCTACCACTGCTTCTACACTCATACTCTTCTCATTCTAGCAAGGGGACAGTCGTGTCCAGGTGGCAGAGCGGATTAACGCGGAATTAAAGGCCAGAAGAATTCCAGCCGTAATCCCGACATCCAAAATCCCACCCCAGATTTTAAAACCATTTATAGGTAAAACGACCGGAATCCTCACATTTGGCTGTCGGTATTTTGGCTGTCGGTATTTTGGCGTTTTCCCGTCCAGAAGGGGAGTAATGGTAGGGGGAAAGTAAAACGCCTCAACGCTACCCGGATACCAATTCACCGATACACCCTCTTGTTCCCCAATTTCCCCCCGAAGCGCCCAATTTGAGTCATTTGCATTCCGTTGCCCCCGTGTCCCCCATTATACCGTAGCCCCTCGTCTAAAAATGCCCTCACCTCTCGGGTCGACCGATTTGAAGTCGAACCATGGCGATGAGGAGCCGTGCTTCAGGATCGAGTGCTTGTGGCCTGGAAATAAAAATAAATTAAAATGATTTCAATCTTAATGCAAGTTTGCGCGCCTGTCAGTGCGATTCTGGACTGTTAGCGGGGGAGGGGGATTTTGGCGGGTGAACAAATTTTTCCCCTGTGATTTTCTACGGCCCTATAACAAAATATAAACTATTTTTTTAGCATTTTGCATCGTTTTTAGATATAAAAACAATATAAAAAAATACTAAAGATTTCCAAAAATGTCTGAAAATGATGATTTTAATTTTTATTACTTTCTAGCAATCAAAAACTACTAAAACACCATAAAAATAGATAATATATCATCAACAGGTCGGTACAGGTGGAAAAACAGAAAGTGGTTCCCTCCTGCTAAAATCCCTCCCCCCGCTAACGAGCCAGAACTCCGCCTGGTATTGCTACCTTGTCGCAACAAATAGCGAACACCCGGGTCTCGTAGTAGCGATTCAATATATTCCCTTGAAGGTATAGGGGATGGTGGTGGTGTTGATGGATCGGGCGGGCAGCCACAATGATTATTACTACTATTTGTATCGGATGTGCTGGGTGGCAATAGTATCATCGTCGGTGTTGTCTGCGTGGCTACCGTATCCCTCTGCTCATTCCATGGCCTCCACAGTGCTTCCGTAGACGTCGAAGCGTCTCTCATCGCTACAAGCGTCGTCTGCCTCTCCAACTCGTATGGCCATGCAATAGAGGTTGTTTCAGTAGATGTTGGTAGATGTTGTGCAGATGTGAAGCGGAGACTATGCTCGCTGGAGGGCCATCTATTGTCGTCGTGCGAGGAGGAGGAGGATGAGGATGATGAGGGGAGAATTGGTAGACTGGAGCGTAGCGGCCGTAGCAGTTTATACTCGCGATCGAGCACTTGGTTTCGGAGACAACCATCCGCAAAATAGGTGGCATGATGGGAGTGAACTGGACTGGTCGGCATCTTTGGGAATCTATCAATCTCGAATTTCAGAATTTCGAAAAAAGAATCTTGAAGTTTCAGAATCGCGAAAATTAGGATCTCGAAGTTCATAATATTGAATTTTCAAAACCTTAAAATTGCATGGTAGATAATCGGAATCTTTAATGGGATAGGCAAATGCTTCGAGTTAATAGGCGAAAAAGAACACAAAAAATGAAATATCAGTTCCAAAAAGGCGAGAAAGGGTCTTTTATAGGGCAAGGGACAGAGTGAGGCCCAGCTGTGTTTGGCGGATTGCTTTTTGAGAGGGCTCTCCGGTCGAAAATCAATGGAAGAGGGCCCGAATAGAAGGGACCCAGTGAAGAGAAGGAGGCCAAGAAAAAGGCTGAAATGCACCCAAATAAGGCATTCATGAAAAGAGGAGGGTCATGGATGATGGATGGAAAAATGGACGAGAAAATAGCGAAAAGAATCGAGAATTGGCCACGGGGTTCTTTCGCATTATCGGGGGACAACTTTTTTTCTTAAGATCTAATTTTGCAAATATAAATAGTGCAAGTGTTTCTAAATGGGTTTTTGCTATTCCTAAACGTGAAAACTTTACAAACTTCTATTATAAATCGAATCCTTTGCACGTATGGGTGGAGGTTGAGGGTAAACGGGGGCAAACAAATCCCCGGTTTGACCCCCAAAAAAAGCGCTGGCATCGAGGGGGAAATTCACAGAACCGAAATGAACAGGAAACGCCTTTTTGAGACTCGTTGCAGCTGTTTGCGCGCAATTTTCCGTTCTGGACTGTTAGCGGAGGACCAATTTTCCCCCTGTGATTGTCTACCAGCCCTATAACAAAATAAAAAACATTTTAATAGCATTTTACATAGTTTTTAGATATAAAAACCACTAAAATTTCGAAAATTTTCGACTTTTTGGTCAAAACTTATGCAAAATGACCAAAAGCTCAAAATTTACGAATTTTCAAAATGTTCAACATTATTTTTGATAGCTTTATAGCAATCATAAAATATTAAAAACTATAAAAATACATAATTCTCATCAACATATGTAAAAAAAGGAAATGTTTTCCCCCAGCTAAATCCCCCAGCTAACAGTCCAGAACCCAATTTTTGAAGCAGGTTTCTGAAGGTGAAAAACGAACCGTGATGATGATGTGGTGGGGCTGGGCCGAGGTTGACGACGGACGGCTTGACGTCCTCATCCGAGAGGTCCTTTGGTGGGGTTGGTGGACGAGGCTCCGTCTCGAATCCACTGCAAAACGGCATTCAATTCGGGTTATTTTCATTTTATCAAAATTCGCTTTGTCAAAATCCGATTAGGTTTTATTACTGCCGAAATTAGAATAACGACGTCACTGTCTTTCAGTCAGTTAACGATGCATTTTCGAAGTGAATTGATGAAGTGAATCGAAGTGAATCAATATTGCATTTCGAGAAAATGTCAACCTCGAAATTCCGTAAAAATAAATACTTGAATTTCGGCATTCTTCTCGCAAATCAATGAATTCCATTGTACGCAGTTAAACAGCACAAGACAAGCGGAAAACCTACTGTCCAGAGGCGGGTCGAACAAATGCGTCCAGTTCATCGTCGTTGAGTTGCGGGACGGCCTGAAAACAAATAAAAATGAAGATAAAAAGACCAACCTCGGGCAGTTCGGGAATGGTGAGCGGGCCCGAACGTTCCATCATCTGCTCTTCTGGGGTCTGACGGCCAAAGTGGGGCCCATCAGTCTCGCCGAGCAGTTTGCCCACAGTGTCGCGGCCTAGAGCGATACATTAAACTAATTGTAAGGTAAATCGTATGCTAAGCCTAAGCCTAAGCCTAAGCCTAAGCCTAAGCCTAAGCCTAAGCCTAAGCCTAAGCCTAAGCCTAAGCCTAAGCCTAAGCCTAAGCATGTAGAAATTTGATAATATCGAAATTTCAAATTGTCGAAATTTCATAATATCGACATTTCAGAACCACGAAAGCTTTTGAAGGATTGGAGGGGTTTTCCGGGAGAATTAGCTTGTGTAAATTTCGACTTTATGAAAGAACCCCGTTTGGCAAATAATCTACGCTAGTCTCACCCGGCTCAAACACATACCAGAATCACCGCTGGGAGATGCGGGATGTTCATCTTGTTGTGGGGCGGCAGGGGCCCACGTCTCTTCATTTCCCTTCAATCCGGCCATCAACGCGTCGACATCATCGTGAAGATCCTCGACATGCTCCCGGATCGGCTCATCATGGATTGGCCTGAAATTAAAAGCTATTCTTAAAAAGTTTTTAGCCTTTTAAAAACCCGATCTAGCTCCCAAAATGGGCAATAATTTCAGGCACCTGCTAGGGACAATTTGTGGAGATCCGAGCATGTTCTCGTTCAAGACAAAAGAAATATAATATTTGGGGGGATGGAACGGTGGGGGAAGCCCTCAGCCATATCAAAAAGGCGCGACGAGCCGAAAACAACTCCTGAAGGCGGGACCTCGATAAATATCGATAAGTGCCCTGCACTTTCGTACGCAACGAAACAAATAACGCAGAGTAAGGAGGTACCTATCGCGATAGAGATCGTCATGGTGGATGGGATCTTCTTGATGGTGGATAGCTGGTGGCGATGGAGGAGCTGGCTGCTGAAAAACAAAGGCAAAATTTTCAGCAATTGAAGGTAGAATCATTGACGAAATAGACAAGACTACAGCTAGACAAACCTCCAGGAAACTCAGATCGTCTTCCTAGAAATGATTTTCATTTCGGATACCTTTAAATTCATTTGTAATACATTTGGATTCCCTATCAAAATCTCGAATTTTGAAATTCTTGAGGTTTTAGAATAGCGAAATTTCGATAGTATGAATCGCCTATTCCGAGTCTAGTGTAATTCAGTCTATGCAAATTTCGACATTTTGAACTTCCAAATTCTGATTTTGGAGATTTCGATAGATTCCCATCCCCCCAGTATCGCAAAATGAAAGATGCAACGCTACCTGCCGATGGGGTTGATCGTGATGGGCTATGTCGTGCACCGGGGCCAGCAAGTCGTCGAGATCATCTACAAAACAATGATAAACAATTCAATGCTGAATTCCTAACCGCGTGGTGGTGACGGGTGTCGTGGTTCCGCCTCGTGAACGTCGCCCAAAAGGTCTGTAACATTGGATTATTTGATCTTCTAAGCTTCTAAGAAAAAAAGTTGGTCCCCCCGATAATGCTAAAGAACCAAAGAATGTTCCCTCGTAATGCTAGCCACAAAAAAGGAGCAAACGTACCGTGGTGTGGGACGTTGTTGTGCGGAATGTCGACGAGATCATCGTCGTGTCCACCGTAGCTCTTCTCCAGAATATCGTCACGGGGTGTTCGTTCCATTGGCGACTGAAATAAAGAGATATTAACTATATAAGTGAGGGAGGTGAGATATCAACATAAAAGTCATTAGCGCTTTTTGCGAATAGAAACAGCATAAAAAGAAGAGTGACTATTCCTGGAATATCCAATTTCATTGCAACTCCCCGACGTTTTGTGCGAATTTTCTGGACTAAAGACGCAACAAAAAAAGCGGGGAACACGTTGCATTGTCGAAATGCAGTGACTAATCGTGTGCACACATATGAATCGGCATCAGGAATCCGGAATTTTCAGGAAATAAAATAAAATGAATTTTATAGGCAATTACTAATAACAGGAGACGTCAAGTTTTTCAGAAATTTGCAAAAGGTGCATCGAAATCCAAGGTACACGCCGGATTCTTGTGTGCGTGAGTCGTTATTTTTCGGGCAGATATTTTCGGCGACAGACGGACCGACAACAAACAGAAATAGAGGAAGCGAGAAGGGCAGAAAAAAGGGAGCGAGAGAGAGAGGAGCGGGCGAGAGATAGAGAAAGAGAGAGAGAGAGAGCGAAAGAGTGGGAGAGAGAGAAGCATTGCAACTATTCGAGGCTGGTCAGTGCACCTGAGTTGTTTACGAATGTTACTCGCTGGCGGCCCGTTTCGCAACACTCAGCCACCAAAAATTTCGTTGCAAGCGAGCGGAAATTGAGGCGGCAGCTAGGTAATAATGAAAGGAAGAGTGGAAATGCCGTCCCTTGAAAGGAATACTTGAATTTCGATGGTCTTTGCTTGAGTTCCGGGGCCAGAAAATGGGTCATGAGGGTTCACTGAGGAGGAGGAGGAGGAGGCTAGTTTTGCCTGTGCTACCCCTCCCCGACTACTCCCACGTATAAATTGAGCATCCGGGCGAACGGGGCGACCTTCGGTACGCATTGCTACGCTATATCAAGCGTTTTCCAGGGCAGCACTACCCCTTTAGGAGGCCCAAATTACGTGGGACTGTGGTATGTCAAGTGGTTGCCAGGGCTAAATTTTCCGGATAATGGTGTCTGTGGAGGGAGTGGAGAGAAAGAGAGAGAGAGAGAGAGAGAGAGAGAGGGGTACGAGGGATAAAAGGGAGTGGTGGGCCCCCCGTTTGGCCATCGACTGGTCAATACGACGGCGAGGAGGCCCGTTTTGGGCTTAAGATACCCCGGAAGGCTGGCCGAGAGGGGCACGATGGCCAAGCCCCTAAAGCCTAATTACGGTTGCAAAGCCGCGGGTCGGAGCGGCAGAAAGGGTTCGAATGGAATGGGAATTCGACCCGCCAGTCAGGATGGTAGACAGCGAGAGAGAGAGAGAGAGAGAGAGAGAGAGAGAGGAGAGACGGACGATCGAAACCCCCAACAATCCCGCATCTAAAGGGGAACATAACGAAATTTAGCAGGGGGCAGAAGCCGTTGGAGATCGAAAACAGCCCTCTACTGGCAAGCCGTCCGGCAAAGCAACACAATTAAAGGAACGGGCAAGGAGAGAAAGAATCCCCGCACCGCAAACGCAACGCGCACGCCCTCGCCTCAATTGTGTGAAGGTTTGCCGCTAGTGTTGGTTATTAGTCCAAAGTCCGTGGACTATTTCAGACTAAAAAGTCCACGGACTTTGGACTAAAAACCAACACTATTTACCGCGTTTCAACAATAGCCGCAGGGTGCGCGCGTACGAAAAAATATAGGGAAGTTATAACTTTCTTATTCCTTTAAAATGAAGCCTTAAAATAAGCTTAAAATCCCCGGTAAACAACCTCACCCTTTAACAAAGCGGCAAGAAGCCAAGAAAAAGCCGAGCTGAAACTCAACAAAACAGGAGGTGTACAGCGAGGAAAAGGGAGAGGCAGGGATAAGGGCCCATCCTTTTTGACTGGGCACACAACTGCTCAAACAGGGGCCAATTGATCCGGCAACTAGTGGCCCATCCTCTTCTTCACTCACCCACCCTCTCTCGCTCTCTCAATCTCTCTCTCTCTCTCTCTCTCTCTCTCTCTCTCTCTCCACATCCAAGTGGATGGATGGATGGACGATGTTTTTGACTGGTAGTCGATACTAGAGTGGCGCTTATTCAAATCAAATCGGCTTCAAATTGATTTGATTTGAATTAGCAAACTTGAGTGCCAAAAAATCAACTTCAAATCAAATCGATTTGATTTGAATTAGGGGCTGGCCAACTCAAATCAAATCGATTTGATTTGGGATTTGAACAACAGGCTTATCAGGGATGCAAATTGAAAATCGGCGGTTTCGGCGGGCTTTTGGCAGAGCCGTTTCTGCACATTTAGGTGTCCTTTACAATAATTCATGGGGCGTTTTGATGACCTTTATATAAAATTGAGCCAGACGGTTTGATTTGTCAGATTTAGCCTGCACTATGGTTTTTCTTTGGAAAAGCTAACGGGTAAAAACATTTGGAAATGTATAAGGAATCGTTAACTGTGACGCTGGAACAATGCTAAGAGATTATAGGGAAAAGAGCGGTGCACGAATTACGAGTTGCGTTGGATTCATTTGGTAGTTTGACAAAATCTCGAATTACAAAATCTCGAATGACAAAATCTCGAATCACAAAATCTCGAATGATGAGAATCTCGAATGATCAGAATCTCGAATGATTAGAATCTCGAATGATCAGATTCTCGAATGATTAGAATCTCGAACGATCAGAATCTCGAATTTACAAAATCTCGAATGACAGAATCTCGAATGACAAAATCTCGAATGGTCAAAATCTCGAATGAACAAAAATGCCAGGATTCCCACTGTATCCTAATCTAGTTTCGTCTGGCTCGATCCAGCATCGATTTTTTGTATTAGATAGAAGCTAGTAGGCTGTGAGTATGCCCTGCCGAGGGATGGTCCTTTTTGAGCATCATACTTTACAAATGATAATGAAGAACAATTTGTCGTTAAGTCGAAAAATTTGTTTTTTCGACGCAAAAGGCTCAAATTCTTTCAGTCTTTAACTTTTAGATAGTGTTGCTACAGCTATTGATGCCAAAACCTCCATAGCAAAAAGTTTGGGTTCAATTACTAGGACGCTAGTGGAAATTTTCATCCAAACTGTGTTCTGCTGAATCGAAGTTTTGTTCATTCGAGATCTTGACCATTCGAGATTCTGTCATTCGAGATTCTGTCATTCGAGATTTTGTAAATTCGAGATTCTGATCGTTCGAGATTCTAATCATTCGAGATTCTGTTCATTCGAGATTTTGTTCATTCGAGATTCTGATCATTCGAGATTCTGATCATTCGAGATTCTCATCATTCGAGATTTTGTCATTCGAGATTTTGTCATTCGAGATTTTGTAATTCGAGATTCTGATTGGCAAGCATTCATTTCTATGAGGTCTTATTCAAATTATTCAAATCGGCTGGATTTGATTTGAACTGGTGGAACTCAAATCAAATCGATTTGAAAAAATGGCTTGATTTGAACAATTTGAATCTTATTCAAATCTGATTTGAATAAGCGCCACTCTAGTCGATACTTTGAGGATTCTTGGGAGAAGCACAAAAATCAGGAATTTTTTAGCAGAAAACCCTTTCAGCTTGAAAAGTATTCCAAATCTAATTTTGCCAAAAAGATATCCTTCACGATACCCAAAAATCAAGGAATTCGTTTTCAATTCGCTTGTTATTGTTTTTGGGTAATCGATCCCTCAGGAAATCTGGCTAAATTGAAATGACATGTGAAGGGGAGTGATCGTACAGAGTACAGTCGCGGAACAAACAGCTCTCGCCCCCAAAAATAGCGTGCTGTGAATCACTGCCCGTCCGCAACCCAAAAAGGTTATTTGTTTGCTAGTCGACCGAGCAAAGGAGGGTTTTTCGACTGAATTTTGCTTGCGAAAAGTTCTAAAAAATATACTCATATTAAGAAGAACAGTAAATCAAAAAGAATACTAAAAATCAGAGCTATTAAGTCAATGAACGATGAAAAAAATCGAGATACGATATGACCAGCAGCCCCCAAGTGGTGGGGAATTGTTTTGAGGGGTTGTGGGTTGTGGATGGGATGGGCTACGAGGGACACCAATTGGCAACCTGATTGCACCTTCTCTAGCCCCCCACACCACAGCCGTTACTATGGGAAACAAATAAGCAA
This sequence comes from Mesorhabditis sp. LJ9110, assembly GCA_038088335.1. Taxonomy (NCBI): domain Eukaryota; kingdom Metazoa; phylum Nematoda; class Chromadorea; order Rhabditida; family Rhabditidae; genus Mesorhabditis; species Mesorhabditis sp. LJ9110. The sequence continues at coordinate 921,080 of JBBGBA010000016.1, read as the reverse complement.
CGAGGGCACGGTTACGAGTCGTTGACGACAATTCACTCCGCATCATGGCCAAGCGGCAATGAAATCGAAATTTTCTTTTAGCGAAGCTAGCCGATTGCTAAACGTTGGAAATTTTGTAGAAAGCTAGAAGAGAGGGGGAAAGCTAGGAAAGTATTCAAACACGTAGAGCATCTGAAGGGATACCCAGGGATTTGTTGATTTAGAAATTGAATCCTCAATCGATTCAAGAGCCCCATGTGGTCAATAAATCAAATCGAAAATGGCCAATTCTGAGATATGTGCTTCTTAACTATCCAGAGATAGAGGAGAGAGAGAGAGGGGAAAGAGAGACAGAGAGATTGGGCTCTTTTGCATTAACGGGGGGAGGCGTTTCTTGGTCTGGAAACAAATTTTTCGTTGGTTCCAAATTTTGAAATACAAATAAAGAGACTGTTTCAAATTGCTTTTCACTATTCCTCCTAGATGCAAAAACTTACAAAATACATTAAAAAATACAAAAATATGGGGTTTCTTGATGCCAAATTAATATTTCAAAACTTTGCAAGTTTTTAGATAGTTTTCCACTTCAAATATAGTTAATTTCATCAAAACAAACTCTCAAAAATTCCTATTGGGTTACCAGGAGTTGCTGGCAATATAGGAAAAAAATATATATAGCACCCCCGATAAAGCGAAAGAACCAAAATTTGTACTACACACTCCACGCCAACAATTCCATGCAAAACGTACCGAACCCGGTCCGTCGATATCACCAGGGATTCGATGAAGGATGTGCACTTGATCACTGTCGTCGTTGTGGAATGGACGCTCAGCTTGTCCTCCTGCTCCTCCACGACTGCTTCCAGCTCCGAGCCTCATCGTGCCTTCCGTGTCTTCCGCTTCTACGAGTTCGAAGCCGGCGTCGCGTGCAAACTGAAAGTGACAACACTTGCACCATACCACAACATTTTACGCCAAAAAGGAACCGGGGGCAAGGCAGGCGATAATTTTTGAGCTCGATGGCTGACTAGTCTAAAGTTCCTAGAAACCACTCAAAACTACCAGAGACGCCACGCTACACAATCGCCTTAAGGCGATTATCTATCAGAATCTGAATTTCAATATCTCGCATTTTCCATAGTATGAATCAAAATTTAGAGCTGCAGGGATTGCACGCTTACGCTCTGTATCCACCCTATGAAAATGTCGAGATTCTGAAAATTCGAGATTTTCAAGGTTCCCCTAGAAAGCCACTCAAAACTACGAGGCACAACACGTTACACAAATCCACTAAAAGGCACTCAAATGGAAATGGTGCGGTGGTCGAGCATGCATTTCAAGCCGATACTCGAGAAAATACGCACGATCCTAAAGCGGCTTGCGGGAAGGCGTGGGAAGAATGAATGTGAAGATAGAGCGAGAAAGATATGTGGGAATGTGTGAGTGATGTTTGTCTATCAAAAGAAATGGTTCGGAATGGGGTAACGGGCAAAGGAAAAGGCGGAAAAGAAGAAAAAGAAGAGTTGGATGGGCATAAAGCCAGTCATCCACCCATAAAAAGGAATTCAGCCGGACACTGGAAGGCCCGGAAATGGCCTATAAGAGACGGGACAGTCATCTGTCCAACAGAATCGCGCTCGGTTCATCTGGAGTTGAGAATAAAAAGGGGTGAGAGAGAGCGAGAGAGAGAGAGAGAGAGAGAGAGAGAGAGAGAGAAGGAGAGAGATTTCTTCAATTTCTGCAAAGCCTGCGCGACAAAAATGACCCACATAGCAAGCTGACGTTGAAGCGCCGAACATCAGTGAAATGGTTAGCTTAGCGTTATAGCCCTTTTTTTGGGAGAGTGTGAAGTAACGGTCCGAGAAAATGGTTTTGAAGATGTGGATTCAGGGGTGGGACTCTTTGGGGGGATGCCATCTGATGGCCGAAAGAAGCGGGGATCGAATTTCGACTTTCCGCCGGGAGGATGGCGCCATATTCGGCGAAAAATGGAGCTGGGGACGTTCGAGGAAGAAAGGGACCGAGTCAACAAGGAAGATCTTCATAACATGACAAACTTAATAAACTCACATCCGGATCGTCGGGCAGCTGCCCGAAGAGGCTTTGCTGCATCTGCTGGGCAAAGTTCTGGCTGTACTGCTCGAGCACGTCGTCGGATGGACGCTCCAGCTAAACGAATACATAAATGAATTTCTCGAGTCTCAACCGACCTTCTCGAACCCGGTGCTGTCGACAGATTCGGGATTCGAGTGCTCGTGTTGAGGGGGAATTGGCACATGGCGGGGCGACCCGTTCGGCGAGTAGTCTTGTGGAGAGTCCATCTGTAAATCAACCGAATTAATGCGCAAAACGGACTTGCTTCGATGTTGTCGAAAAGTAGAGTGCCGCAATACATTTTTTCAAATTGATTTTGTTTGAGTTGATCAAAATCGCATTTTTTAAAGTTAGAGATGCCTTCTCGATATATAAAAATTCGATGTTCCGATTTTCGACAAATTCAATTCCAAATTTTCATAGAAAAATAAGCGAAAAGGAGCACGGACCTTCCTTTGGACGGGGCGATCGGTGAGCCGAATGTGGGTGCTGTTGACGTGGAGGGGTTGCTCGTCGGCCAGAGGGGTCTTCTGGCGATCGGGCGAAGGCTGTAAAATAACTGGTTGGGGAGAGTTGCTATCATAATGCCGCTAACCAGCATGTCGAAATTTCTTAATGCCGAAATTTCACGATGTAGAAATTGATAATGTCGAAACTTAGTATGTCGAGAATCTGTTTTGCATGGCATCGGAGGTTTTTACGGGGAAACTAGCTTATGTAAATATCGACATTATGATTTTCGACATTTTCAAAGAAAGACGGGTGGGAACACGAGAAATAAATGGTACCTGTGCGAGTGCCTGATGAATGTTATGAAGGGCGTCGACAAAGTCCTGTCTGCCCTGGGTACTTGCAATCGATGAGAACGACGCCTTCTTGAAGTCGAGCGGTTCCGCTGAAAAATAGCGATTAGACGGTGGAATTGGAGGAGCAATTCGGGTTCGTTATAGAGAAAAGACTAGGATACAAGGATTGTGGCTTGAAAAAAATGAAATGCCAGAAAATTGTTGAGGCCATACCAAAAACGTCACCGCCTAGACTCTTATACTTTCGCATTAAAAATTAAGAAAAATACTTAAAAATCGTCACTTTTTAGCTAAAATACTACGCTGGAGGCGAGATACCTATTATAATTATTTCTATTACTACAACCTATGCTCTTGAGTTCGCTCAACTCTGCGACATCATCCCCCTCTTCCTCCAATTCGGGATCAGCCTCCGATTCTGAGAATATCGTGGAGAGATGAGAACGAGCAGCTAACGGGGACGTTAAATAGCCCAAAGTCGAAGCATTCTGCAACGAGGCCCGAGCTTCTCCTTGTAGCCGAAGAAGCTCGTCAAGGGCAGCAAGGGCTTGGTTGGCCGATTGAGACGTTGGGGTTGGGGTTTCAGTCAGGCGCTCTATTATAGCGACTGGAATTGTGGTTGGGACAATTTCCGTCGGTTCCGGATCTGCAATAAGCGGAGAAGAGGAAAGCGGATGGTCTGGGGAGAGTACAGCTTCTTCTTTTTCGTCTTTCATTCCCAGTTTTTGGTCATCAACTTTCGGAATGGAGCTCGGCTTCTCAGGCGTCATATCAGCCTGCTTTCCGGATTCCGCCCGTTCAATTTCCGGCTGTGCAGACTGGTTTTCAGTAGGGTTGTTTCTCGGAACAGACCGAGATTCGGAACTTTCGGAACAAAGACTGGTCGGAACGTTCCGAGATTCGCGTGTTCCGGCTGTTCCGAGATTCGGAACATTCCGAGATTCAAATGATGCGGTTGTTCCGAGATTCATATTGTTCCGACTGTTCCGATTCGGAACGTTCGAGAGCTGTTCCGACTGTTCCGAGATTCGAACAGTCCGAGATGCTGTTCCGAGATTCAAATTTTTTCGCATGTAAATTTCGATTTCGTGTAAATTGTGTAGATTGCATGTAACTGTTTCGATTTTGCCGTGACACGGCAGTGTGGGCGCAACTAAACACTTAATTCCGTCGATGGTTAGATATCGAATCTGGAAATTAAGGAAATGAGAACGAATTGGGGCTCGAATCGAATCGAAATTCAGTCGTGTTTAGAAATTTACATGCGAAAAAATTTGAATCTCGGAATGTTCCGAATCTCGGAACAGCCGAACAGGGATTGAAGTCTGACATTCGGAACAGTCGGAACGGTTGCTGTTCCGAATGTTCCGAATCTCGGCCTGTTCCGAGAAACAACCCTAGTTTTCAGTCTCCAAAATCTGTACCGTAACCGGGGAGTGCTCCTCAATTACAGCAACTGGAGCCTCGGGGCTTTTGGGCTCTGCCGGAATGCCAGCTTCTTTTTCCGGAATTCCCGGTTCCTCGTCAGCTTCACGACGTTCATCAAGAGGGTCAGGGATGCCGGCTTCGATCGGAACCTTGTGGGCCGTATTTTTTTGAATTTCCGGCGTTTCCGGTTCAATCGCCATAATTTCCACCGGATCTCCCGATGCCATAGCATTTTCTAATTTTGGCACAATCGGGTGTTCATCCATAGTAAAATAAAGGAAAATATATGGTGGAATTTAGAAATTGGTAGAATACCGTAGCGAGGACGCGGTGCGACAAAGGACAGAATATCGAGTAGCTGGCCGGGTGGAAAGAATGGGCCGGAATATTGCTAAGGGCAGTTTGAAGGGGGGCGAGGTGGGAACTCTAGCCTCTAAGACCACCGAGGTCCGCACAGGAAATGCCGAAAAATGAAGCGGGGAAAAGAGGGGGAGGAGGAACAGCTGGCTCTCAGAGGGACGGGGGCTTTTCCTACACGAGATTCCGGGGGAATACGTTTCGTTTTGAGGAGGACAACCGGTGGGACAGCGGCCAGATTGGACACTTTGGATTTATTGCCCATACTGCAGAAGATCTCTACTAGTCACACGATAGTCGAAAATACCTGTTTATTCATGAAAATTTTTTAATTTTACAAGGTCAAAACGATTAAAAACAGGAAATTTTTAAAGTGGATACATTTCAAAAATCTATGATGACAAAATGGGGGGCTTATCGCCACTGGGTGAGAGAGAGAGAGAGAGATGCCTGACGCAACGAAATGCCATGAAACACGTGGTCAACAATGAGGGAGAAGAACGGGGACGACTGTTGAAACAAGGGCGATTAGGGCACCGTCCGGGTCTTTCTACAGGGAGATGACTTTTCTTCTTCAATTCCTCTAAATTTCAGTACTCTCTCGCCCCTCAAAAGATCCTTTTGCTTGCCGGTGACACTCAAAATATTGGGGTCTTTTGACTGTGAGGGGATCGGGAACACATGGGGAAACAACCTGGATCTAGATAAACATTTCTTTAGATAAACAATTCCTCAACATAAAATATATATGAGCTCCGGGATGATTGATAAACAACATAAACTACAAGAAAAAAGCAGCTCTGCAAAAAACAGCCGTTTCATGATCCTACGGACAGCCGCGACCCGGTTCTTTCACATTATCGGGGGGACTTTTTTAAAGTGTAGAAATGCCTAGTAACTTAATAGACGGTGCCTTAATCGTGTACATAGTAATATCTAGCTAGATTTAAACTACAAAAACTAACTAAAAACTTTAAAAACATGTTGAAAAGCCAAAATTTTGGTAAAAAAATCGACCTTTTGATCGAAAATCCGATATTTTTGATATTTTCTAATAAAAATTTAGGATACAATTTAACACGTTTAGGCATAAACCACCATTTACGAAAACCGCCACGATTTATATAGAAAATGAGATCCTAAGAAAAAAAAATTGGTCCCCTCCCGGAAACGCGAAAGAACGGAATTTCATTCAAAAATCGTTGCTGGACCAAGGGGTCAGTCCCGGGGGCTTATCTCGGCTGGACAGTCACGTGCTGATATAGAGGGCGGAAAAGCCGTCAGCTGATTTCTCGAAACGGCGCAGCTTTTCTTCTGTCCAATCCACCCCGGCACTGCCACTCACCATCGAATTCTCAAGTTGCATCACCCGGGGTCAGAAATCGGAAGCATCGATTTTTATTTAGATCAGGAGTCAAAAAATGATCAGTTGAAGCCTTTAATAGAGCCAAAAGCTCATCAAATGTCAGTTAGTTGCTAACGAGGATTAGTTCGTCGAGGATGATGGTGCTTTGCGAACCCAAACCCTGCGCTTTAACTATGCTTAACTTAGGTTTGGGCTTACTAGGGAGGTATCTGAACTCGGCATCGAACTTTGACAAGTCAGATACACCATTCGACGCGCCTTGTCGAGGGGATTCCAAATATGTAATAAAATCAACCAGAGCGTATGACGGTAAAAAGTTATGAGCATTTTAAGTTTTGCGCCCGAAGACCGCCGCTGCGTTATGAGCCCCTCCAAGCGCGCTCTGTTCATCGGTCCTGTGGCCTAGTGGTGTGCGCATAGGTCTCCGAACTGTACGGCCAGGGTTCGGATCCACTCACGACTTTTATTTTTTGCTTTTTGACCAGTTCCTACTTTTTGCATTTCCAAACTCGGGAATAAGTTTGCTTGACTGTGTGACCCCTAAAAAGCACCAGCGATGATAAAATAACCTCGGGCAACAAAACCAGGATTGGACGCTCTCTATGTCAAAGTTGGGAAAATCGTCAAAAACGGCCTTTTAAGACCCTGTACGAATTCGAAGAATCTAATTTGTCAAAAATGGAACAATACATCTTTATCAGCAGAAAATTCCCTTTCGAATGAGCTATCTTACATAGGCTTTACGCGAAATTCTCGAAACGTCTTCGGCAAACTGGCCATACCCTACCCTTACACTGCATTCCAAAAATATTTTTTGCGGAAATTTTTGGCAGCCGTATGTAATATAGCTCATTTAAAAGAGCTTTCTTCGTTGAACCAGCAGCACTAATCAGTTTAGACTAAAATCCATTCCGCGGGATGATACAGGGTCTCAAAGATGGTGTTTTTCGCCTATTTTTGACTTTGAACCCTCATAACTTTTTACCGTCATACGCTCTGGTTGATTTTATTACATATTTGGAATCCCCTCGACAAGGTGCGTCGAATCGTGTATCTGACTTCTCCAAGTTCGATGCCGAGTTCAGATACCTCCCTAGTTAGGCTTACGCCCAAACTAAGCTTACCTTCGCTTTACAAGGTCGAAATGGGCCAATTAGGGCTTACAGCGAAGCTTAGTTTTTCTCAAGCTAAGCTCGCTTTTGAGTGAAGCTAAACCTATGCTTAGACTTGGCTTAGCTTTTCCGGAGACTTCCGGAGGATTCCAGATCGGAGCTCCTTTTCAACCGGGGGGCCAAGCTAACCAATTTGCTATCTAACGGCTGTTTTGCCTAAAAATCGGCTCGATTCCCGGCGAACAACTCTCGCCATTCCCTCAACCAAAAATGTCTCGAGTTTCGCGGCGTGAGCAGTCATGGGGAGGATATGTTGTTTGTGGGCCACTAGAGTTGGACACTTGCCATATGACTGAACAGACAGCCCTGGGGAGATCCCAGCCGCTACACAATCACTCAAATATATCCGGGCATAACGAGCAAAAATCGGAACCTCTAAAATTAGCAAACCGGGGACTCTCTGATCGATTGGTGCTGGACTGTTAGCGGTGGGGGGGGGGGGGGGGGTTAGCGGGGGACCAAATTTTTCCCTGTGATCCTCTACCGCCCTAAAACAAAATATAAACATTTTAATTTAGATATAAAAACAGTATAAAAAATGATAGATTTTCGAAAGTTATTGACTTTTTCGACAAAAATGTTCATAAATGTAAAAAATATTATAACTTTCTAGCAATCAAAAACTACTAAAAACGCTATCAAAATACATATTATTACATCGACAGGCATAGGTGAAAAAAAGACCCCGGATCCCCCGCTAATGGTCCAGAACCGATTGATGTTAGGAAATCCAGAATTCTGAATATTTGAATTTGTAGTACGAATCTACCTTCTGTTAAATAACAACACAAAACTCCCCAAAAAGCGCAGATCACGCTCATATCGCAAAATGTCGGAGGGCGAATTGAGTTGCTGGCGTGAGTTTAATTGTTAGCAGACTATCCACAGCTGGATATTTTGAGTGATGATGGGCCTCGTGTCTCTCGTGGTCATCATCTTGCCCTGCTACACCTCGGCCACTAATGACTCCAAGAAAAAGACGGTAATTGGGTGGAGAGTTCGATAAACAGCTTCGGAAATTACGCTTCGGAAATTCACTTTTTGATAAAATATTTTTCGTAAGTCATCTTGCAAAAATTAATCTTTCCAAAGGGGAACACGACAAATTTGAGGTGATCGACGAGATGGAGGTTAGCGCGGAGAATGAAGTGGAATGGCATATGCACAAATTGGTGGACAAATATCTGTCAACGCTCAGCCAGGATATTGCAGCGAAGAAACGCCAAAAGTACTGTGGACAAGACAGTTCCTGCCATAATATTCCACTTTTAGATTGGCGGTCGCCGAGAACAGCGGAAAGGAATAGTGCAATGATGACAAAAGCGGTCGCCGGAATATCTACATTAACAAGCGATTTTCGCAGCAATCTTCCGTTTTAATTCAGTTCGGCCTTGTGATTAATGGAATAAATGGATCTGAAATGGCTTATGCCGAGCGTAAGACCAAAGGCACTTACAAGGGGCTTCGCTTATACTTCCGAAAATCTGATTCCCGAAAATCCGTTTCCCGAAAATCCGATTCCCGAAAATAGAATTCCCGAAAAATCCGAATCCCGAAAAATCTGAATCCCGAAAATCTGAATTCCCGAAAATCCGGTTCCCGAAAAATCTGAATCCCGAAAAATTCGTTTCCCGAAAATCTGTTTCCCGAAAAATCTGAATCGAAGAATCTGCGGTTTGTGAACTGAAAAAACCCTGGTACAATTCAAGGGGGGGAAAAATCGTCCCCAAATTCGAGGCGGGGGGCAATCTGCGTCTCAGCGCCCGCCCTGCTCTCTAGGCACCCCTCTGCCTATAGCCCACCTCCCCCCCCCGCCGAAATCCTCACCCCCCGCCTATTTGAATTGTACCAGAACCCTTTCTAAAGTTCCTGGGCGACTTCCAAGACGGTGAATTCAATATAGTTAATTTTTAACTTCGTTTTCTTCCAATTTGGCTTTTCAGAGCGCGGTCTTTCCAGGTTTGGATTCTGGGGCGGATTTTTCGGGATTCAGTTTTCGGGAATCGGATTTTCGAGAATCGGATTTTCGGAAAACGGATTTTTCGGGATTCAGATTTTTCGGGAATCGGATTTTCGGGAATCAGATTTTCGGGATTCAGATTTTTCGGGATTCAGATTTTCGGGAATCAGATTTTCGGGAAACAGATTTTCGGGATTCTCATCGGAAATCACTTACAAGACAGCAGAACGCTTCATCTTTAACTTCAAATTCCGAAAATCGAGCAACCCGATAAATCGTAAAATCTGTTCCGGAAAAGCCATATCCGGCAGGAGACCCCGACGGCTAATGGATGAAAGTGATCTGCAGTATGTCTGTCATTCTATACGTTTGCCCATCTAATTGAAGGGTCCATATGCCGATTGAGTGAGAGAGAGAGAGCGTGTGAGAGAGAGACAGAGAGAGCGAGAGTATTCCATTCCCCCCATAGCATCGGATGCCATGTTTGGAACGGAGGGAGCGGATGGCAAGGATTATTCGAAACGGAGGGATGAGAGTGGAACTGCTGCTAGCTGTAAACTATGTCCCCAAAGCTGACTTTTCCTAATCTTAGAAAAAATAGAAAGAAGAAGGTCTTGTATAAAAAGTAAGGTAGAAGATGCCGTATTAAAAAGCAATGCCAATCTACCAAAATCTGGCGAAAAACGCGCCAAAGATGGAGCGGCTATATGCTTGATGATGGGGGCTAGGGTGTAGCAATGGTGGGCCCTATGGGGTGGGCCCTCTGGGGTGGGGGACCCGGAGAGGGCCCATGGGGTGATTATATTGGTGTATAGAGGGTATGGAGGAAGGAAGGGACGGAAGGGAAGGCCCATAGAGGGCCCACTCTCTCCCCCTACTTGCCCTCAACACCATCGATCCCGCTTCCTTTTGGCTTTAGGGGAAAGGGAAGGGAGGGATGGGCACCATATATATGAGAACAACGAGAAGATGTTCAAAAGGGGAAGCGACCGGCCCAGTGGGGAACGTTGAGAAGATCTCTAGTAGGAGTGACGTCGAAATTAGCTGCAGTCAATGTTGCGACTATTTTTGTAGTCGCGGCGAATTGGTATACACGGCAAATCACGCAAAATTTTGACATATACCCCCTAATGAATAAATTGACGCGACGGCAAAATATACCCCAAAATAGGAACAATCTACGTACCGCTTCCCTTCTCGAATCCTTGCTTCTCCTTTCATCTCCCCTCTCCATCGTCGGTCCCTCATTTCCGGCAATAGATTTCGTGGTCGGCTGGGGCTCCTTCTTTCCTTCTTTCAACCTCCACCATCCTTCATCAACCTCTGACGGGGGCAGACCGCTTCTGGAAATTGCAAGCATGGCCGGGAAGTCTGTCGAAGGAAAAGCCGAAACGAAAAAACGCTTCATTCCCATTCAACAATTTCAAGAGCCTTCCATCGTCCACAAATTCTCATAAAACTGTTTGTCTGTCCGTCAATCGCGTTCGAGGTTTGTTGGTAGCACAAGTGTTCATAGATAGATTTACTTGACACGAAAAAGAACAAGTTTCCAGGGGTGAAAGAAGACATCTGGGAACGTGGAGTGGCAAATAGGATGGGTAATATCAATACGTGAAAAGGAAACACCGACCATTCGTTCAAATATGCCCCAGGGCCAGCAAAATGACAATACATTAGCGAGAGTAGGAGGAGGATAGAGCCGAGCCGAACACGTTCGGAATGTATTTTTAATTGGTGGGGATACGGTCTAGAGCCTGTATGAATTTGCGATTTTCAGTGTGACGGTCCAAGACAAAGGAATTGGCGGTTAGGCGGCAGAAATGGAGTCCAAAAAGGCACTGGTGTTTTTTTTTGATAGGGTGTCAGACGGGTTGCGTGTAAGATGTCTGTCTGTGGATTGGCCGATGATAGCTATAGTAGCTCGGGCCGACGGGTAGGAAGACCGTCAAAAGATGCCATATGGACTATGGAGACCAGCCATGCACCTCCATACGCCTGGACCGTCAAACTGAGAGGAGAAACAGCGAAAAAGAGCGCTCGACCAACCACCCAATTTTAGAACGAAAATGAACGTGTCGGCCAGCTCAACGTCAGTAAGAGATACCACAAAAATGAGGCCAGATATAACAATTAACGACAAAGAATGAAATAATCCCGTAAGTTGGTGACGATGAGACGACGTCTAGACCGCAGCTGCAAAGGCCTCGCTCGGGATCTTGCTCCGATTCTCGAGAAACAGCTGGCCCGCTTGCTGAAATAGATGGAATTAAATAAAGTAGACAACTTCGAACCTCGTAATTCCATCCCGAATCGAGGAGACACTTCTCCGACCATTCCGGCTTCATCCCAGATTGACGCGAAAACTCGACAATCATCGCTTGTTTTATCTGAAAAAAAAGTCCATCCATAAATGTTTGTAAAAAACCCTACCTCGGCAGTGGGCTCCTCAGAAGCGGCGGGTTGTGTGGGCGGTGCAGCGATTCTAGAGGTGCTCGGCTGAGCCTAAAGGAAAACTTTTGTGCATCAAAAGTTTTCTTACCGATCCTTGCTTCTGTGCCCGTTCCAACAACTGCTTGAACTTTTCGAGACGCCCGGTGTGGATAGCAGAAATGTAGAGCATGTCCGAGATCACTTTCACAGAACTAAACTCAACAAAATGTAAAGTATTCTTTTAAAGTCTACCTATTCTCGGGCACTGGCATGACGACAAATTGACGCTGGAAGTATTTGAGCTCGGGCAACGCGGCCCCGGTAGCGAGTGGAGCATCCTCGAATAAGCCAGAGACTGAGAAGACTAGCAGATGTTCCTGTAAAAAGAGGAATTAAATGAAACACTGAATGCACCATACCGATACAAAAGAGATGTCAATGGTGAACGTTTCTTCGCGATGTTTTGTGCGCGGTAGGCGAGACAATGCCACGGCAATCGACATTGCTCCCTGAAAAGAAGAAATCGATCAAGAATCATTCAAATTCTCGGAGAATTAAAATGAATAGGCCACCTACAACGTGAACTCGTTCCGCTCGCTTCGCTTCCCACTTTCCGAGCTGCTTGACGTTGTGCGATTGGCGTAGGTAGGTCTCGTACACTTCTCTAAAAAAACAAAATTCGGAAATGAAGTGAAACGAACCGGTTCTGGAATGTTTTGTAACGCCCAGTGCTGTCGGCAATATTCTGGACGGTCAGCGTGAACATTGACTGAAACAAGGATAAATCAATATAATTAATATGCGAAGAAAAGCTTACTTCTTCCTTATCGTAGGCCATCGTCAATTGCTGGCGATCCATCAGAGGATTCTCAGCATCGTAAATCTAAAGAAAGGTAAACATAGGTTCTTAGAATAGGTTACCTTGAAATATTCAGAAATGAAGGACTGAACGATGCCGACGACCACATCGGAATCGCTGAAGTACGAGTTCTAAAACAAAATAGATCGAAAGGCCATGACGAATATACCTTGTATGGTGGCTCGAGGCCGGCGTCTTCGTTCGGATCCGTCCCAGTTTGTTGCGGCGCCACTTCAATTCCGTCCTAAAAACGCTGTTGAAATTTTTGTAGCACTTATTCAAAAAGCAAAGCCTAAGAAACAATAAAACACTCACCAATCGATTGACCCGCGGGAAGATGTTGTGGACGGCACTAAACGCTTATTGGTACGCGGCGATCTGGTTAAAAGCAGAATAAATAGGAAAGAAGTTATCGGAGCTAGAAAAACCAGCAACAAATAGAAAAATATAGACGAAAGAGTTATCATAATACGAATTGGATAGCTAGCTCGAGATTCGCGCAGAGTGCCTAAAGAACAAAGGGACCTGAGATAGTCGGTGGACCGGGAGAATTCGTCGCACAGTCTATTGCCCTCAAGGAAGATCATCTCGACGGGCAATCCCTTCAGCTTGGCCACTTGATCCATCGAAGAAATCTGGAAACCAATGCAATCATACGAAAGAGGTCATTTACCTCGTTGGCCGACAAATCTAGCACTTTCACGTATTTCGTGGCCCATAGAAGCATTGAGGCGCAGTCGAGGCTGGCCAAGTTGTTCATCTGAAAATAAACAAACTGAAATTAGAAAACAAATCTCTATCTTTTTTTCTGCAAATATGCCGCAAAATGATACCTTGAGACTAAGTGCGGTGATATGGCCATATCTCTCGTCAATCCGGTCGAGTACATGCAACATAATTTGGTTGCTGGTGAGTCGGAAGAGTTTGTCATTTTGGATGAAAACTAAAAATGATTTGCTGGGGCAACAACAAAAAAACTCACGTGGAATTTTGGAGAATTCAGAAAGATCGAGCGCCCGGCCCTCTTCATTGTAGCGGGTATCCAGGGCTTGGTTGATCAGTTGGACGTCTTCTTGGCGAAGTCGTCTCCAAGGAGCCACCACCTAACGATATAGATATAGAAGAATCTTCACTGACAAAACCTGATTCTTCCAAATGCGAAGTGATGTGCTGGATTCCTTATGTCTGATACGGTCCGAAAGGACGCTGATCGAATCGGCTTGTTCCTCATCTTTCACATAGAACGAGAGGTTCATTTGATTGTCGATCTGGGGCAGGATCGGCTTGAAGTCTTCGATCTAAACAGAAAATAAGTTTGAAATGAAGGAAGAGCTCACTCTGGCGCCGAGCTGCTTGAATACCCAGGCAATCGGGTAGATATGCCCTTGGCGAATCTGGAATACAAAATATACATAAAAAACGGTCAAAAACCTTAATCTGCCAGACGAGAATCGCATCCCTTTGCATTCCAGCTGCCGCGCCACGCATCATTTGCTGAAAAAAAGAAATTGATGCTTTTCATAACAACGATGGCTTATCCTTTTACGCCCAAGCAAAAACCTCACCTCATTGCGTGCACCACCACCTCCTCGTCCCCCTTGCTGGGCGCCACGGGCTCCGCGAGGGACATAGACGCCGCGATTGGCGTTGAACGCATGCTGTCTTCGAATATTCGCTAAAAACTATATATAAAAAAGAAAGTAAATTGTTACCAGGCACATCTTCATCATCTTGCCGGCCACGGATGTCAGGGTCGATTTGGGCGAGCCTCTCGAAACGGTTGCGCGAGCGGATGTTGCGCGCGTCGACCCGAATATGACGACTCATCCTGAAATGATTCAATTGAAACGGTGACTAATAAATTTAGCAAGTAAATGAAGAAAAGCGGAACGGAAGTTTGAAGGAAAGAAAATGTGCTGAAGAACACGCAATAAGCGAATACAATATCTAATCGGCAGAGGGTGAATGAGGGACAGAGGGGAATTGAGAGGGCTGCTGCCCATTTTCGTCGAAATGACGCGAGTGCACAGGCAGCCGCGTACATAGGAACTACATGGAGCCAGTGATAACAAGGCTTTACGAAAACAGGAGAAGCTGTCTATTCTCTTGCAGCAAATATTGGGGAAAATGCATTCATTGATACGTGTAGGTTATGGTACCGTATTCATAGCTGGAGCCACTTGGTCAGTAAGTTTATCGAATCGAAAAGAGCGGAAACGTTCAACTTCGACAAACAAAAGTTCGACCCGCGTCACCGACAAAAAAATGAAATTCAATTTAATAAAATTAAGGGTAGCGAAAGGCGAAAAGTTTCATTAAATAAATGACAAGGAAGGGAAAACGATAAATAATTTACGACTTTCTAGGTTTCATAATTGGGTTTCGACCCGGGATGGACTTTGGATAATGAATTGCAAGATGACTAGTTTTAGGGCGAAAATAAATACAATACATCGCGGCTGGCAAGCACAATTTTACTGGAATGATTTACAGGCAGCGGTTATTTAGTCGACATCATTCAGCTCGGCCTTCACCTCGCAGCGCGACTTTTTCGACGACGTGATCGAGCTCTTATGGATTGTGGCCCATGGTTGCACCTGAAAATTCTCTAATGTTGCGATATTACATTTATTTCACCTTTGCTGAACCCCACAACGTGAATGTGATGCACGGCAACAGGGCAATGACCGTAGAAATGTAGAACACGAGGTTCCACTGGGCGTGCGTGCCCTCCTGAAATTGTAAGTCGTTTGGCTAGACAGTTGTTGCTTGGAAAGTTGTTCAAAGAAAGCGTACCTGAGTGATCCATTTCGTCAGAATGGGGTTGAACATGCCGGCACATGCCACCCAGAAGAAAGCAAAGCCTGTAATCGCGCCAGAATACGCTGGCGCCACCGACACGAGTGCCACCATACAACCCGGCGTGTGTAATCCTGAAATTATTCGACTCTTGTAGGTAACTTCGGGGGCTAAACCTACCGGCTGAAGCCATAGACAAGCAGAGGAACAGTACGGCAAGCCAAGCAAAATCCTTATCCAACAACGTCGTCCCGTATAAGAAAATGCCCAATCCCAGCGAGCCGACGAGGTTCAGCACCTGGTTTCAAAAATTAATGGCCAGTCTGTTTGATGACCCACTTTGCATATCTTGCTCTTATGCCAATTCGTGTTTGCCTGCAGCCACGTGTTCAACCAGCTCGACCCCAGTTTGGCCATCCACAGGCTGAGGGCCGGCAGGGCAGACATGATACCGTTTTGGGTGGCTGTGTACTTGTGTACATCGTGTAAGTAGCTATAAGTGGACTCGATGGTATTTTAAAAATCCCTTTGAACGTCGTAGGCATAAATTTTTAGCCGATTAAAAGTACCTAGGCAAAAACATGATCATCGTCATCAACGGGAACTCGTGGCAAACAACCGCGACGACAGCGGACCAAACAGGTCCCGACCGTATTATTTCCGACCATGGGATCTTCAAATGGTTGATTTCCAGCATACCTTTAGCCTGAAATATACCTGACGTTCATTCCTCTTCTGGCCGCAGTCCTCAATGTGATTGGCTGCAGTGATGAATTTCAGTTCAGCCTCGCTAATACACGACTGTTTCGAGGGCTTATCCGCGCCTGAACTTTTGATTTTGTAATAGCAGTCTTACAAACCAAAGATTAGGTAGACGACGATGAAGAATGCACCCGAGATTGCCGATATGTAGAAGATTGATGGCCAACCCCCGAAAAGCACCGTTTGCGAGCAGAGTGCCCCGGAAGCTGGTACGATCAACAGGGCGCCTTGAATGATCGAAATGAAGCAGAGATTCGGTGAGAACGAACCAATCTGGCGACCACCGGTAGCTAGTCCAAGAGCATAGCTTCGCTCAGAAGCCGGGAACCAGCGTGTTATCAACGAATTGACAGCAGGCTGCAGTAGCGCATCAGCAAGCCCCACCAGGAAACGACCGGCCACCGCATAATAAACACTGCAAATACGAGGCAACGATAGAAATCGATAAATTTGGAGGAAGCGAACCTGTATGGGGACAGCAAAGGAATAATCACATTTGCCACACAGGCCACCGCCACCGCAGCCAAGATCATCCACTTGGCATTGAAACGATCGGCCAGGTACCCGGTGCCCAACATTAGCAATAATCCCAAATTGAATGCTGAGAAGATGTAGCCCTGCAAAAAAAATTACACTCGAATCCGATCTGTTTAGGCACTTACAATCTGCTCAGACGTCCAATTGAGCCTCGGCTCACCGCCCTCCAGAGAAAGATCAGTGGAATTGTCGTCAAATTCCGAAGAATTCACCATGCACACGATAGCCATCCCCATATTGCTGTTCATCATATGCACACTAGAATTATTCGGTAAGAAATGCTTCTGATTTTGAGGTGACTGCAAGAATTGACGTCTTCAAGATGAATCACCTGGAGAAACAGAGACATAGTAGCGAGGCGGTGACAAGACGGAAAGAGGGAAACCATCGGTATGATGGAATTGAAGATGGATCTCGTCCTGTACCAGGCATCCCATCTTGAAGTGCTGGATGGACGACTGCCATCCCAAGTAGACACTCTGAAGTGCAAAATTAGAAGTGAACGTATGCGGTATCGCGCCGTTGCTTTCGTTTAGTGGCTCTAGGTTATACAGGGATAAAGTTAGAAACGGCTAAGATGCCATGTTCCGAACCCGAACACCTCAGAAAAAGTGGAGGTCGTGGGGAATAGTTGGAGAATGATCATGTCTACTCTCCAGGGTGGTGCCAGTCGAAATGAGGGTTGGTTTGTGTTGGAGAGGACCTGTCCTGTCCCCCCGTAACCCCTTCAATTCGTCCTGACCCGACCCGGGGCCTAGGCCAAATCCCCAACCACAAGCTGCCCTCCTTATCCCCCCACCCCTTACCCCGGACCGGACCCACCCAACAACCATTCTGAAGGCATACACGGGAAGGCCCTGTGGGAACATACAGACATGGGCAGACGACCTTTCTTTTTGGCTTCCGTCAGCCACTGCGTTATATTTCGGGCTGCAGTAAGCGTACTTCATAACCACCGCGAGTCAAACAGGGGAAAAACGGCAGTGTGCCCGAGGCACAAAAGCGTGCATAGTAGCCGAGCGTAGCGCGCGCTATAATTTTTTTCTAACTGACTTAATATTGAAAATCCAATAATAATTATTGGAGAGTAGAATTTTCGGGTTGAATGATACCAAAGAGAGCAAGTGAGCTCTCCGAAATACCACTTTTCACAAAGTCGCCAACAAAAACCGCCTTGCTTTTGATACTTTCTAGAGCCAGTCTTTTCTTAGTGCCAGGCAGCACTAGAATCACCGCGTTCCATTCTACAAAGCCTGAGCAAGCGTTTTTTAAGATTAGTTTCGGTTTTAAAGTTATAAGGCCTAAAATTTTTGACCCCCATCCATTTTTGAGTCGATATGAGTGTCGCGTTGTGTAGAGCCTTATGACCGCTAATTTTCAGTGTGTAATTTCAGGGTTTTCAATAACAGTTCATATACTAGACGTGAAATGTGCTTTGGTTTATTACTTATCAGTCTTTTTGAAGCACATCCCTCCTGCCCTATAATCGACGAAAAAGGCTGCACCCCCCTTTCCCCGTTGGGGCCCATCTAATCGGATCACTCGCTTCATTAAAAGGTCCCAACAGTCTGCTTGTCTCTGTATCTATCTCTGATCTCTCTCGATTCACTGGCTTCGCCACGAGGAGGCAAATACGGAGGTCAGCCAACGAGGCGCCGTGGCTGCAAGAAAAAAGAGTTTGGACGATTCGAATTGGGCGGACGCGGGCGGCCCCGCGACGTCATCAAGCAATGGGAAAGGGGACGTCTCCATTGCTTGATCGGGGGCCACCCATAGCACGGATTAGACAGATTAGAACGACGCACACCACCACCACCACCACCTCAGCCCCCTACCGATCAGCCAGACTGTCTTTAAAGAAGGAGGGTCCTTTTTTTAGGAAAAGTTCAGCGAGGTCAACTGGGTTCGGAAGCGTTCGGTGTCTACCTCAGCTAGGTTAGGCAATAAAAACATTTGAGAAACGCACGGTAATTGAAGGTGAATGCAAAGATAGGGACTGTTATGTCGAGAATCGTTGTTTTGGGGGGGTGTTCTCCGGACACGCGCCTGGCGCACTCGATTTGCCGCCTTGGGATGGGGGACCGGACATTGAGAAGAGGGCCCGCGAGCCAGTCGCTTGGTTTCAGATTTTCTTTTAAAGGGATCGGGTTTGGGGTAGGTACGCAATAAATTCACTTTCGGTTAAGAAGCATTGGCGTAGGCGCAACAACGAAGCGAACACAGAAAATTTCAGTTGATATTGATAATTACAGGATGTCCCAAAAAAACCTCACCCCCTCTAGCGGTTCGCAGCCATGTCCGATTCCTACGATTTAGTTTCTATCGAAAGCTCTCGAAGAGCTGAATCGAAATGTTCTTGCCCTGGCGAAACTCCCAATTCTTCGCTCGACTTTCGGGTTTTACATGCAAAAGCTACAAGGTTTTCCCTAAACCTCATTTCAATCGGCTTCAGCCTCGCGCAACCTGTGTTTTCTCAAATGGCTTTCAAAAAGCTACTTTCGGGCTTGCAGGAATGGTATAAAAATTCGGATTATTGTTAAAATCGAAGATCACTGCGGGCCGTTAGAGGGGGAGGGGTTTTTTCGGGAGACCCTATAGCGAGTAACTAGAAAGCTGAGGCGATCTTTGAAGTCGGCTTTCAAGGACTGGTCGGATAAGATCACTAGTTCAGCGATACAGTGGCAGAAGATGCTAGATACAGACCCCGTTTCTGGCGTCGGCATTTCCCGTTTCGGCGGGGCTGTCAGCACCCCGCGCGATCAGGCAGGGCAAACGACAAGCTGTGGCCCGGATGGCCCTTCGATAGGGCATTAGGGCTTAGGGCAGGGCAGAAGTTAAAAACTAGCTTTACTGTGGTTAGGGGCGAACCCAAATTACTGAACTTAACAATGGCTTTGGCACTCGGAACGAAAATTCCTGGTAAAAATCTACCAGAATATTTAAGCAAATGAAGCTGAGGACTTGCCTGTGTCCTTGGCGCAGTGACTCCAGGCGTCCTCATCGATACTCGGGGCGAGTTGCATGGCCTGCGGGCGCAAGTGGACTGTCCAGCTGGATGTGAAGAAGGCGAGGACCCGTTGACTGGAGACTGTTCGGGAGGAGTCGGCTCTCTATCTTTCACTCACTGCCCGTCTCTCTCTTCCTTGCCTTAAGCATGGGCCCTGAGGACACAAAGGGGTAAAGAAGAAGGGCCCCGGGGAGGGAGAGAAGCCACTGGGTCAACAGCCCCCCTCAACCCCCCTCCAACAGCATCCATGCCAACTACAGTTCCCTTGGCATCCGGGTAGTCTCGCTCTCGAACTGTAGCTTTGTCGCGTTCTCTTTAACTTGTGTGATCTCAGTGATCCGTTTTCCCACAGGCAACACTCTGGAATTGAGAATTTAACGATTTACACAAAGTAGTCTCCCAATCGCCGCCCAACTGGCCCATTACGGCATATAGCTATGATGCGGTAGGCCTCAATCTAAGCTTAAGCCTAAGCCTAAGCCCCTTAAAGGAGACCGCGATGCCCAAGCCCAAAAATCATAAGCCTAAGCGAAACTTAACAGCAGAAGCCGACCTATGATAACCCTCAGCATCTTTTTCAGACCTCCCTGATCCGGTCACATATTCTGAATTCCATTGAGCCGTTTTCCCACACACGAATCTCAATCCGACTATTTGTTCACTAACAGATATCCTGGCCCCGGATGACGCCCATAGTAGCCATCTTGCTAGGCAAGAGCCGGGTTGTCTGTCCGTATGTTTGTCCTCTTACCTGTCATCTGTCCACTCAAGAAAAGCACTTCCTCCAAGGTTTGCCTTACGCTTTCCCTGAGGCCACCGTTTCAAAATTGGCTTTGCGCCTTTGCGAGGGTGACTGGGTGACTAATGGAAGGAAAACAAAAGTTTTGGGATGACAGATCAAGAAAGGCGAAGCTTTTCAAAGAGCATTCCCGATAGTCCGCTCTCCAAAATTTCCCCACACCTTCCGCTTTCTCTATTTTGCAGGAGTGGCAGCTAAAGATGACCCATAGTGCTTGTTTTTGTCTTGTTATTGTTGACGGCTATGGTAAGTATCCATCAGATATCTCTCAACTGAGCCCTGCACAGGGCCTAAAAGTTGAGCTACAGCTTCGCGAATCGTCGTTAATGTCTCGATCATACAGCTGTGTTGTCTTGAAAGGGGGGGCATGGTGTGGGGCGGGCGTGACGCTTCCGCGTGGTGTGTCCCCCCACCCCTTGCCCCAGCCGAGCGAGGGTGGCGATGGTGGAGAGGGTTCATGGCCCTCTTCTACCCTCACTGCAGCTTCTTCTATCTGGATGGGGTGCACCCTCGCTCCCCCATCGACCCCGCAAAATATTAGACAGGTCCCCGCGGGTCTCGTGTGCCGAGGCAAATAGTCTGAGAAGGTCTCGAGAAGCCGATCGCATCCTAGTAATCGGCACCACATGCAAAACAGGACCTTCGGATCACCAAGATCCCGCTCAATTCCAGCCGGTGTGTAAATTTACGTCTTGGTATCAGACACATGCGAGGGAAGGCTTAATAATTTTCTCAGAATTACAGAATTTCATGTGATATTCGATTTTCCTATACCTTCAGCATCACTAACACCAAAATAACCCTGGGTACGATTCGCAGAGTCTGCGGATCGGTCCCGGAAACTTGGCCGCGCCACAGCATTCCCACTACCATCAAAACGCTTGAGATGTCGAAATGGGTCGGGGGCCACGCGGGACGGCCGTATTTGGCCTTCCGCATTCCCGAGGCCCGAGGCGCCTCGCTGCGGACACGGACGGTCTTCGGATCGCCGGGGATGAGATCGTGAACTCAGATGGCAACTTATGTTTCTAGAAAGTAAAAATTAAAGCGATTCATAGGCAATTTCACCCAGATTACGATACAGTACGATGCAATGACATTCGCCTAACGGAATCACAGACTTCGGATTTCTCTCCAGCCTCAATATCGCTAAATGTGGCGTAACGCTACAATCTCCCAATCTCCACCTGTGGCATTAATGCTACTATATCGCGTTTTGCAAGAATTGCAATCAGCAGTATCTTCTCTCTAACTGCAATCCCCGTCTCGGTCCCTTTAATCCATGATATCACTCGATCAGGCCCACCTGGCACCAACGAAATGAGTTTGCAAAGTGCTAGTTTGTCTTTTTGTCCCGTCCATTCATCTAACCATCCGGTTTGTCTAGAAGGGGGGAGGCGTGCCCCCGAGTTGTCTCCCCGCGCGCTTCGCTTGGCTTCTCCGATGCGATAAAAGAGGCTGGTGGGTCCCAGCTTGTCCCCCCTTAGGGCCCCGCCCCCCATTCACCATCAAACCCTTCGTCAATCATTTTCGTTTTTGATCCGACTTTAGGTATCGGGGTTAGGCCCTCCGCCGAATCTGACTTCAATCTACGCCTTGAGATCAACGGTCTCGCCTTTCATTAATGCGCCGATAACTGTAGCTTCGCCGGAAAGCTTTAGGTTCTTAAATTGAATCAGCAACCTATTCTATTTTCAATATCCGATCTATACGTTGTATTAGCTATTCTTATTTGAATTGCCAACATTTCAGGGATGTGCGGGATCTGGGGAATGCTTGGGGCGGTGGGTGGTGTGAGTCCCCGCGAGCAGGGTCTCTTTCTTCGAATCGTCGGCCGAGGCCCAGATCTCACCGTGCTCACCCAACCTCACCCAGGTGTCCACCTCGGTTTCCACCGGCTCGCCATCGTCATGGTCAGTGGCTAATTCTAAGCGCCTAGCTCATTTTTCCACCCAAATTTACATTGGGGAGTTTTAACGTGATTTTTACTGGAATTCTAGTGTCACCACCTCTTTAAACTAAGTCAAGACATCAGCCGAGGCGCCAAATTAGCTTTTGATGGGAGTGATGAATCCGCCGGCGACTATTTGTCTTATGACTGGGCCAACGGTCTGGGCCCTCAATCAGCATCGAGTCGAACCGGTCTATGCTAAGAGCGCCCTTTGCGAAGAAGCGCCTGCGTGATCGAATCGTTCTCTCTCTCTCTCTCTCTCTCTCTCTCTCTCTCTCTCTCTACCCATCAACATCCAATCTATTTGCCCCCTAATCGGCCTCCCGATTACGTAGAGACCATCTCTAGCAGCAACAGCTAAGGCTCGGCGAGTGAAGCGGAAGGGGGAGGGAGCAGAGAAATGCGAGAGATCGTGAGTTAGTATGAGACGCAGAATAGGGCTAAGGGCCAAACATGGACTGTGGGGGAGACGATCCCTTCCGCTTCCGACCTCTCCGCTTAAAGGAGGGGACACGGGGAAATGGCCAGAGGTGACGAATCGTCTAACGCGCTCACGGCGCGCAACAGAAAAAGTGCACTATCAGGGGGACGGAGAATAGGAAAGCAGGAAGATGAAATTCGGCATTTTAGCCTGGGGATACGCCAAGCGAGCAGCCGATCGTCGGAGCTGGACTGTCGGTAGTCTGCAATGGAGAACTGTACAACCATGCAGCCATTAAGGGTAAGAGTTTAAAGGGGTGGCGACATGAAAATTTCCATTTCCAGCCGGTTCTCCTCTGCAACTGTCAAATAACGGTTCCGACTGTGCGGCCATCATCCATGCATTCCACAAGACGGGCCGCAATCTTAGGTGTGTTGTCTCGCTCGCTGTCTATTTCTCTACATAATTAGTGAGGCCTGCGCGATGCTTGACGGTGTGTTCGCCTTTCTGATGTCGGACGAGGAATGCGTGTATGTGGGCCGAGATCCGCTCGGCGTACGACCCCTATTTTACGGATATACCCAAGAGGGCCACCTACTCTTCGGATCCGAGGTACCACCAATAAACTGCCAATCCCTATCCTCGCAAAAATCTTTAGGCGAAGAGCATCGTAGACGTGTGTGTCCGGGTTGAATATTTCCCTCCGGGTTCCTGTGCCACGATTCGGATGATAGATGGCCGTCCTCAGCCCTTTAAGCCCCAGAAGTACTACACTGTTCCCCCGCATGCAGACCGGTTCGTCACGCAAGAGCAGGCTCAGGTAGGTGATAAATCAAAGCTAACAAGGAGACGTTTTTTAGTGACAATCGAGTTTCTGGAAGGGACCAAGCCTAGCTTGTTCAAAATTTTGCGCTGATTGCGAGTCTGTTTCAAAATCTGCGAAACGATCAGGTCGAAAAATTAATGAAGCTTTTTAAGGTGGAAAAGACACAAATTGCTGCAGGGCCTTTTGGGCTATTTTCACTCTTAAAACCTACATAACTTTTTGAATCTTATCGTTTCGCAAATTTTGAAAAACGGCTCGGAATCAGCGCAAGATTCTGCACAAGATAGGGTTGGTCCCGGACGGAACTCGATTGTCACTAAAAAAACGTCTCCTTGTAAGCATACGCCTAACAATAAGCCTGAAAAAATAAAATTCTCTAGACGTTGATCCGGGACATGCTGGTGAGCAGTGTTGAGAAGCGGTTGATGGGAAATAGGCATTTCGGGTTCATGCTGTCTGGAGGTCTCGATTCCTCTCTCGTTGCCGCCATCGCCACAAAGGCCCTCAAGCACAAGCCGGTACGAGACCTTCCATTAAACACCTTTAACAACAAGATTTTCAGGTGGCCTTCTCCGTAGGCTTCGAAGATTCTCCAGATTTGGAGAATGCCCGGCACGTCGCCCAATTCCTCGATATTCCACATGTTGTGCACGTCATCACCCCACAGGACTGTCTCGACATCATTCCCGGTAAGTCGACTTGGATCAGATCGTGACAATGCTTATTTACAGAAGTCATATATGCCCTGGAGACGTACGAGCCGGCAATTGTGCGATGTGGAATTGCCCACTATCTGCTTTGTCGGCACATCGCCCAGGTGTCTGATGTGAAGGTGCTTTTGTCAGGTGAGCGGAAATCATGTCAATCAAACATCGCCATATGTCTAAGATGTGGCATAAAAAAACGAAGTTTGATCTAAACCTGGATTTAGGCGAAGGAGCGGACGAGCTGTTTGGCTCGTATGCGTACATGCAGAAGGCCCCCTCAGCCTTCCACGTTCACCAGGAAATCCATCGCCGGCTGGCCCTCCTCCATCAGTACGATGTACTCCGTTCCGATCGCGCCACCTCGTGCCATGGCCTCGAGATTCGAGTCCCATTTCTCGACAAGAAGGTTAGAATTTCCTATCGTCCTTCAAGAAGTTACCGCATTTAGTTCATCGATCTGGTCGTTCGTCTCCCACCTCAATACAAACTACAGCCCCAACGTGTCGAGAAACACATCCTTCGGGCCGCCTTTGAAGGCTGGCTACCTCGAGAGGTGCTTTGGCGCAGCAAGGAAGGTTTCGGCGAGGCTCTAGGTATCTTGGAAACCCAATCGGTTACGCGACGAAATTCTCAGGGAAACATGATCTCGGGGAGATTGTGAATGCACACTGCGATACCATCATCTCTGACAAGCGTTTCGCCGCCCGACATGCTTTATTCCCCGATCGGGCGCCCGAGGTAATATATTCCCCAAGAAACTATGCTAGCCCTGGTCCCCATGTGCCCCTATTTCTTGCTTAGCACACGTGCATGCCCTCGGGCATCTTTTTGGGGGAGATAAGAGGTTGGTTGGGTGCAGGAGTACCCATTGGCCTCTTCTCTTTCGTCTAATGACTACGCAAGACAACTGCAGACAAACATGAGGGGCAGATCAGAGGCGATATGCAGATAGCCATTGCGCACCCGGTGGCACCTGTAGGCTGAGAGAGCGGAGAGAGAGAGAGAGAGAGAGAGAGAGAGAGCGCGGGCCAACGGAAGCCTGGTAGATCAAAGGCTGCCGAGAATCTGGCTCAATGGAGCATCCATCCTGAAAAACTAAGCCTAAAAAACCCAAATCAAGACGGCTAAGCCTAAGCCTAGAATTACAATGAAAATTTCAGACAAAAGAAGAGTTCTGGTACCGGGAGCTATTCGAAAAGGTCTACGGCTCGGACCGGATGGGACACATTATTCACACAAAAGTCTACAGGTACACCCTTGCTACCGTATCCTTAATTGCCAGCCTATGCAGGACAGCCGCTTGGCAGCTAGAAGAAAAGGAGAACCACACCGAGACCCCTTCGCGACTGGCCCCGGCAAGGGCCGATGAAGTGCTTCGACTTCGGAGACGCTCTACCGGCTCCACGACGCTGGCTGGGGTAGCATAAGGTATCGGAGAGCTTAATACTGATCCTCTTGATTCAGGGCAGATCAATAAAATTTTTCTAGGTTACAACGTTCCCGGCCCGTCATTTCGTGTCCAGCGTAGTGCTAGAAACCGCTTCTTCAAAACAATACCTTCCAAAATACTTCAAAGACTTGCAATTTTACTGCTTTACATTTGGCACCCTGTTTCCCCGGCTCTTGCCCATCATCGGCCCGTATTATTTCTGAATATTCCGTAACAATTCCCTTCTCCCCCTCGCTAGCGTCTTTTAAGACATCAACCGATTGTAGGCTATTCAATTGACTCCCCGAGCATTTCGTGTCACTCATTATTGAATTTTATTTCTAATTTTATCATAATAATAATATTAATATTAATTTTATTGCGACAACCAACCCGGCATGTACATATATTCTAAGTTTTCTTTGCAATATTATTTGGAAATAAGAAATAAATGTTGTTTTGGCAAATTCGAGCGAGATCTTGTGAGGTGAGAGTGAGAGCCAGAGAGGGTAAGAAAGGGGGACCCGGGAGAAGCAAAAAAGGCGGAAAGGATGGTGGTAAGAGGAACCGATCAACAGATTGCACTGAAATACAAACGCCGACGCAATAAAAAAGGCTTCTACAGTTTTCTGACACGTATACGGTACTTTTGGGGGTGAATTGTGAGTTCCATTCGCTGCTCGAGACTGTACGTCTCACTGGGAATCTTCTCGAATGAATATCGCCGCAGAAGATGGCCAATCACCGAGAACAACTCCAGTCTGTAATTTCGGTTTTAGTAACGGAAATTGCGGAATAACAAAAAGACAACGTCGCGCAAACGCACCGCGCAATCGTCTCCCCCATACACATCCTAGATCCAAGACCATAAGGCAAAGCCGCAGCCATCATGGCACGATCTAGACCACCAGATGACGACAAGAAACGGGCTGGGCGGAATTGGGAGGGATCTAGAATACTTCATCTCGTTACAATATCCTTGACCCACGTTCGAAAACACTCGGATCCATTAGTGTCGTGTACAAGTTCATAAATATCGTCGAGCCGGCGGGGATACGGTACCCGTCCAGCGTTGTTTCCCGGAAATTCCGATGAGGCATTGAGAAGGGGGCAATGTTGGCCAACCTTTATCGTCAACTTAATAGTAGATTAGTAGCGAATACCTTTGGATCTCGGCGATCGTTGCCTCGAGATAGGGTAGGCGGTGCTTTTCGGCCCAAAGCAGTGGCTCGTCGTCTCCCACCCAAAATCAAAAGGCTTATGTTTTTTAGGTTGCAAAGGCCCTGTACAGTATTATGGAGTTCAGCGGAAGGACAAAAAAGCTTTTATAACTTACCGCTTCTTGAATATGCTCCCTGCATTCCTGTTGGACATCAGGGTTGAATAGAAAGAAAAGGAAAGCCCATCCAAACGTATTGCATTCAGTCTGATCAAAAATAATAATAGACTTCAAAGTTCTCACCTGTATTCCAGCAAAGAACATTTCAGTAATCAATCTGACCAGCACCTCCTCAGAGAAGAGATCTCCATTTTCTCCGGCTTCATCAATTTGCCTCAGAAAAGCCGAGGTCAGATCGTTCTTCTGCAGATCGCGATATTCTACAGTGGAAAAGTGAGGAGTCATTTCCTCGAATGAACATACCACCCGTCCTCCTTCTTTGCTGAATATCCGCCCTCATCATTGATTGGACTTTCGTTGCTTGTTCTTTCATTTGTCTGTATCCACTCCGTCCCGCTCCCGGCAACAACCGAAGCCATGGCAGGAACGTGAGGGCCTTTGTTTGCTCCATTAATCGAGTCGTATCATCGAGCCAACCAGCTGTCTCTCTGAACACTTATAGCTGATAAGTTGCCTGAATTGTGGGGTATTACCTGAATTCAACCGATCCATGTGGATACGAGCGCCCAAGAACAAGTCTGGTCAGCACGTTACCAACCACATAGAAAACTGTGTCTTCCAGGCAAAGCTCAGCCATATTTCCACCCAAAGATTGTTCCCTCTAAAATGTCTCTATTGTTTGGATTCTTTCGCACTATCGGGGGGGGGGAGGGGGCAGTTATCGGGGGGCAGAACCAATTTTTTTTAGGATCTAGTTTTTAGAACATGATTTGCAGCAGTGTTTCTAAATTGTTTTTTCCTAAAGGTGCAGACTTTAAATTTTTATTAAAAAATATAAAAATAATCGATTTTGTGATTTTTGACCAAAATTTCTACTTTTGCAACATTTTTAAAGTTGTAGAAAGCGTTATAATAGAAATATTGTTATATATTGCTAAAAATCATATTAAAACACTTTCTATTAAGCTACTACACTTTCGACCGCATGCAAAAAAGTCCCCCCCCCCGATAATGCGAAAAACCCATTGTTTGTTTTGCTTCGTATTCTGACTTACCATCAATCCTTCAATATAAACATCCATTCTCCCAATCTCCTCAGTAACCATATCTTGGACAGAATCTATGCCCCGGCTGCCTGTAAGAGAGAGAATGGTATAGGGTGTAGTTTATAGTCGATTGCCCTAGGGCCAGTTCCTAACGACCACCGGAAATAAAGCGAAATTTACGGGCTCGCAGTAACGTTAGTAGATGACGTCGCAAAAGGGCATTTCTCGGCCCATCCGATATGACGGAGCCCTTTCCCCAGCAAGACTCATGTACGAACAGTGTCGGACGACCCGAAAAGTTTTCGCCGTCTTTCACAAAGGCCTCTCGAAGAATGCGTTGCCTGCAAATCACGGAAAATTACGCATACTTACTTCAACTGGACAACCCAATCTCTTTGCGCTAAACTTTCGACTGATTGTGCTGATTGTGGTCTGTTCTATTCGGTCCCGGGATCGAGACACGGTTTCGCCCCGTGCCACCTATCCATCACAATCCCAAATACACCCATCTCCCCTTTCTCTGTCGTCAATCGACTGTTCGATCCATTTCCTTCCCCTTTTTCATCAAAAATGCCCCGTTGATCGGATCCCTTTCCGGTAAAACTTCTTGCGCGATTGCTAGCAATCACACACACGCACAGCACGCTGCGAGTTATTTTTGAGACGCAAAATAGCTACGGTGTTTTATGGGTCTAGAACGGCAGGTAGCTCGAAGAAAAGATACGTGAAATAAAAATAGCATAAGGTAACGTAAGTTTTCAATTTCCCCAGGCTACCCGTACATTTCCCCCAATGCGGTCAGCAAAATTGTTTTTAAAACATAGTCGGTCCTATTTAAACTTGGTTTCAACGCTATTTCGCAACTTGGCAGGGCGCGTATAGCGAATTGCTATGGAAAATTGACAAAAAATTTACTATCCCTGTCATTCGAGCTATCTCTATCGAGCTGCTAGGATAAAAATTTCGGGCCGCAAGTGTCGTGATATCAGCTCCTCCGTCAGAAATTAAATTTTCGCCTCAGCCTGCCAGAAATCGAAAAAGTTCGGACACCGGAAGCCGACGTCCCACCTAATTCCAAAAAAACGCTTGTTTGGATGCGACAGCATCTCATCTTGTTTTGCTCGTGAAACCGTGTCTCGCCCCCAATCATCGGCCAGTTCGATGATCAATTTCCCCAACTAGAATCTGTTCCCGTCTGCCCGCGGCCGCACCCATGCTTTTTTCATGTCTGCCCCCGACCAGGAACGCGCGTGGGAAAAACGTCCAAAGCAAGCGATTCACAAAAGCGTTGTAGAAGCAAATATTAAACAAAACCCACCTGGAAAGAACAATGACTGGCTCGGATCCAAAATGAAGCGTGAAGACATCCCCAAGTTCTTTGGCCCATTTATCAAGCGTTAGAAAGGGCTGGGTGGGGGAGAGTCGCCAAAGATGGCCAAGCACCGGCACCCAACCGGAAGGACCTGAAACACTCCGGGGTCAAGCTTGAAGATGAAGCGTGCCAGAAGCAACAAGCAAAATACGATCCCCCTACACTCGCGGCGGGGGCAGTCGATATTTTGCTGTACCTTTGGAAGGATTTAGATGGAGATAAGCGACTGACTGGGGGGAAGGCGAAGACGACCCTTTCCATCGACCGAGCATCGAACGAGAAGCTGCCACAGCACCCATGCTCCCGTTATGAAGACAAGCAGCAGCATATTGCTGAATCGAAAGGTATTTGGAAAGGAAGAAATCGTGGGAGAATATCACATGATAGGAGAGAGAGCCAATTTCAGTTAAGGCCTAGTCTAGTGTCAGGCGATGCAGAAAATCCAAGCATCTTTGGATAAGCCTAAGGAAGCTAGCAGAAGCCTTTAGGAACGTTCGCTAAAGGTCTATTGCAGTCCTCACCCCCAGTTGTTCGCCAACCCAACCCCCTTTCCAAATTCAAACTTTGATCTGGGCGTTGCCGAAAAGCCTTGGACTACGGTCTTCCCGATCCCTCTCTTTTCCTCTTCAATCGGGGATGTTCGTTTTGGACTGGCGGCTGTGTCGCGGGGGCTAATTGGATGATAGGGTTTCGCGTGTGGCTTTTTAGGGTTAGGGCGGATCCCCGATTTGTGTTTTAGGGTGGGGCACATTGTTTGCATTCCCTGTTTTCGCGAGTTCGGTTCGCAATTCAGATCCGGGTGCAACGACCGCAGGGCGGAACGAAACGTCTTCTCTGCACTAATTGCAAATACTTGGGTGTCTGGGTCGGGGCGTAAAATATAAGAGGATGACACAAACTACGAAAGTATAATGCTAAGGATTAAACTGAAATGAAGCGGTATTAGACAATCATCGGCCGGTGTGGGAACGCTTAAATGCCACTCAGGCCAAATGGCGGCTGGTACAGGATCAAAGTTGAGGAGGGGGGGGAGATGAGATAGAGAGAGAGAGAGAGAGAGAGAGAGAGAGAGAGAGAGAGAGAGATAGAGCAGCTATAGTGAATGATATTGCTCTCCCAAACCAATTGGGATTGAAAGGTTGGAAAATTTACATGAGGATGAAAAATGTTTCGGTACTTCCGCTTCAAATCAAACTCCGGTAGTTGGATGAAAATTTGATGCGTACAGAATGTCCGGGTTGTTAAGAATACATTACGGAAAATCGCCAAAATTTGCCTAAATACTTAGTTTTAATTATTTTCTAATAAAATGCGGCAAGCGCGCCGGTTTGGCGCGTCGATTATAAAATTCATCGTAAAAAGCAGAATACCGCAGACAATTCGACGCCCATCCGCGGGGGGTGCAAAAAACGATGAGCTGATACGGGGGCAACGGTCAACAACGGACGCGTGAATGTGCTCGAAAAAACTGGTGAAATCATAGAAAAACAAAAGGGGGAGCAGCAGGGCGACCCGAACGGGACTGTACTATGGACAGATTGCCCGAGGGGAGTTGCGAGGGGAGGAGTCAAAGAGGTACCGTAACCAGATTGGCTCCGCCTACTCGACCTCCCCCTCCCTCAGAATGGGACAGACTTTCCTTGAAAGCTTTTGAGAGCTTTTTCTGCCTGGATCGGCCGATTTTCTAACATTCCATGTCCCGAGGCCGTTAAATGGTTTCTGTGTGTTGTCTGGAGTTTAGCAATCGACAGAAAAACGAGACCGGAGGGGCAAAGAGCAAAATATCAATCAGTGGCGAGGCCGGGGCATTGGGGCACATTTTTCAACAGGAAAGGAATCGAGTATAGTCTAGCGACGTTGCGGATTTTACAAGTCCCTGATGACGATTTTCGGAATATTGAAGCTCAGGCTACGCCTACGCCAAAACCGGGAAACGCCAAAATCCCGGCATTCAAAAACCCGATAGCCACAAATCCCGGCAGCCATAAACCCCCAGATTTCAAATCATTTATGGGTAAAACGACCGGAAATATCACATTTTGGCTATCGGGATTCTAGCTGTCGAGATGGCTGGAATCCGCCAAAAACCCATCAAAAGCAAAGTAAGACTTAGCAACATTAACGGGACAGTGCCTTCAAAAAGCAAAGTACCTGAATCCCCTAAAAACTCGTGCCTTCCCCCAAAAAAAGTATCAAAGAACGTCCGCCACACCCATCATCTTTATCTCGACCCCATCTCCCCGGCGACGTCAGCAGGTAGTGCAACGGAAATTCACACGATGAGGGAATTCATGTGAATCGTGTGGCTGAGGCAGCGCAAAGCCCATCACTCATTTTATCAGCAACCATTCACGATTCGGCGGCTTGTTTTCGTCGATCCGCCCGCTGCTGCTGTCCTCCATTTTGTGGTATTTGACAACAAATTGTCTGTGCGCTAGTGCTGGATAGAGCGGACCCTGGACTCGCAAGAAACGAGTGTCTTTTCGATGACATTTCGTGCTCTGAAATGAGGCAGGGAATTCATTGGATCGCACGCACACTTCTGGATGTTTGTCTACAGCAATAGAAAAAGAAGCAATGGCATGAATTCGTTACCGAGAGAGAGGGAAAGAGAGCGAGAGAGACAGAGAGAGAGCGAGAGATTTTATGAGAATCGCTTGGTTGGGGAGATAAAGCAGTCGCTGATCGACCCCGGCACAACTAGTTTTTCTACTCGCAAAGCCAGCCTTGGCGAACCGATGGAAAAACTGGTATCAGATCAATTGTTCCGTCGATTTTAGCTCCAGAAAGCACCGAAGCACGTGTTTCATCTAGATCTATCACTCTGGATTTATCGAGTACTCTATGTAATTCAAATATAAAATGAATCATAATATGAATAGACGACACGTCAATACGAGACCCGTTCGCAAAAAAAGGAAGAGAGAGAGAGCGAGAGATAGAGAGAGAGAGAGAGAGACGGAAAGACAAAGGATATTTCGCTTGTTTCAGCCATTTCAAAAAGGGAAATTGGAAACGAGACCAGTTGATCACAATAAATAGGGATACACATCAAATCCCCTAAAAGCCCACTACACTTCCCGATGCTACAATCGGTAGCCGCCAATAAATAAGAAGACTATGGGAATGAGAAAGGCGAGCGCTATGGGTGTATTGCGCGGAATTCCGTTACAATACTCCCATTGGCAGCAGCATATCTCGCCGAGATCACCGCCGTTGTAGCACAGCTGCTGAGTTGACGCCGGGGAGTAGCGGTTCGAGGATTTGCCTAGATGATTCGAGATATAATTTCATCTTTTGAACGTAGATTATAAAATGTTTAAAACTTACTAGGATATAGTGCATAGTCAGATGGAACTCCGCCTCCACCCGGAGGTCGACGCACTGCCAAATTAAAGGCACAAAGTGATAGCTGGTTTACCCCGTTTCCATCACATGCCCTGAAAATTGTCTTCTTAAAAACATCCCTTAATTCCTATCTCTCGCTTTATGATACTTTTGAATTGGCGGCTGACCTTTGAATAGACCCCTTCGCGTTTCGTATCGTCACACAATAAGAGAGAGATTGACAGACGGCCGGTACCGTTGGATGTCCTCAAAATTGGGAGACGAGTGAACTTTATCCATGTTAGTTTACATACCTGATAAACACTTTAACCCCCAGACGATCGAGGAGAGTTGGCTGAGGAAAAAGAGTAGAGCTCGGGGAAGCATCTAAAAGAAAACGTCGATTTTAATTTCCTATAAATATGCACTTCAAGTCACGATTTTCCATTCCCATTCATTAAGAGATCAATAACAATCGCGCGCCTGGCGGGACCCCGCCAAGAAGTTAGGGGCCACCTGAAATGTGTCGAGGTACAGTCGCGTAGGGCCCGGGGTCCCAGGTGAAAAATCCCATCCCATCGGGGCCAAATGGGGCACATGGGGCCCGCGGAGGTGAGAGAGAGCGAGAGAGAGAGAAAGCGAGAGAGACAGAGAGAGAGAGAGAGAGAGAGAGAGAGAGAGAGGGAGAGAGAGAGAGAGAGAGAGAGACTTGCGAAATCTCATCAGGAAAAGTTTCCCTTAATTGTATAGTCATTAAAGGGCCCAGTAAGCCAAAAGTCCCGCAATCAGTCCCGTGGAAATAATTTTCAGTGACTATTAATGATGCTCTGTAATTCGGTAATAATACAACAGGAAGCCCGTAATCGAAAGGCGATCAGATACCTCCGAGCGATATGGAGAAACACCTGGACTTCTCCCGCCCAGCAGCGAGCAAGCGAGAGACCCACCAGACAGAGAAAAGAACAGCAAAAGCCTAGACTGGCAGCATAAATCAGTAGAATGAGTGGGGTTGGGGGATCACAGAAAAAAGGTTGAACATCTACCAGTCACTAGCCCCCTCTCACCTTCAAAAAGTGCCGCATTCTGTCGTTCCGTTTCGACGGGAAAGAAAAGAAAAAGGGGAGGCGAGGGGATTAAAGGAACACGCATTCCCCCATGGGGAGTAGGACCCGCCACGAAAGAACAACCCGATGACATTCGGCACATGCAAAAAGAGGGGGAGGCTTGAATTGAGGCGAGACTCTCAACTAGTCAGATGTCGGAAAGCGGTTCGCATTGAAAAGTTGGAACTCATAGAATAACTGAGGGATTGATAACTGCAAGCTTTGACGTTAGCAGTTCGTCTAACAAGAAGACGACTTTTTAGTGACAGTCGAGTTTCCGTACGGGACCAACCCTATCTTGTGCAGAATTTTGCGCTGGTTCCGAGCCTGTTTCCAAAAGCTGCGGAACGATAATATTCAAAGGGTTATGGAGGTTTTAAGTGAAGTTTTAAGTTTTAAGGAAGGCCCAAAATGGCCCAGTTTCGGCAAATGTTTGCTTTTTCCGCTCTAAAAAACTTCATTATTTTTCGATCTGATCGTTTCGCTGATTTTGAAAACAGGCTCGGAATCAGCGCAGAAATTCTGCGCAATATACGCTTGGTCCCGGACGGAAACTCGATTGTCACTAAAAAACGTCCGCTTGTAAGCTAGCCAAAACTCCGTAAGAACCCTTGCTAGTTTGCCATGCGAAAAACCACCTCAATCGATGCTTTTCGCCGTGAAGCTGAAGGGCGATAGGTTGAGGCGGAATTGGCAGCCGGGAGGGCAAAGGAAATGGATACGGTATTCGGGGGAATGAGGGGACAAAGCCCCGAATTCAGCCCCGACAACTCCATTATCTCGGAGGGCAGGGAGAGATATCGTAGAGGGAGAGAGAGGGCAGAGAAGTCGAGAAATTGACGGGGATCCTGCTCACTACCTCCCGCTACCGTCAAATGTTAATGGCAAAGTTTCGAGAGACATTTTTAGCCGCAAGGTCGTGGGCCGGAAACCGCACTCCAATGCTTATGAAATTCCGCAGATTCCTATCTCAAAAGCGGCTTACAGAACCCTTATAAATTTCATATAGGGCAAGATAACAAATCCGATCTAGGAAATCTTTGACATTTGCGAAATGATGTCAACAGATGTCGGCGGGGGCCAGATACTTGGATGTGTTAAGGTATTTGGCGGGGCGTAATGGGTGTAAAATGACAGCCATTGTCGGCCATTCTATTTGGTGCCCACCGCCGACAAAAGCGCCCAATTTAATTAAGCGGGGTGGTGCGCCCCTGTTACCCGAGTGGAATGAGAAGGGCTCATACAAGGAGGGGAAGAGAGACTCGGGCCGCCCGCTCCGCAGAGGTATTCAGTAATTTTCTCGACATATGGTGGGTTGAAGTTTCTGAAGGGGCGGAGGTCTCGGGGAATAATTCGCCGAGACGGGCGTGAAATTGCGCCGACCGAGCCGTAAAGTAAAAGCCAAAATGGTGAGGTGAGGGCAAGAGTGTTAACGGCGGCCAATCGATAGCGAATTGATAGAGCCGAGGCAACATCGAGCCGATTATTACGAGGAGGGTATCTAATGTTTCGATTAGGGGCATATTTATGGGAGGGGGTCGACCTAGAGGGGGCGGTCCTTCAAAAAAGAGGCGCTTTTCAGGTAGTAGAGAGGAAAGAGTGAGAGCCAGAGGGGCCCATCACTGGGTCCCTATTTGATATTTGGAAGGGATGGGATGATGCGGCCCCGAGGCTATTCCAATGAAGAGCCTCCTCCTCCTCCTCATCCACTTCAGTCACCAATAAAAGGAGACAAAAACGGGGGCAACAACTAAGGGATATGAGAAGGACACACAAAAATGCACTCTTTGGTGCTTCCCGAAGTACTGTAATATCCAAACTTTGGAAAGCGCTTGGCAAGTAGCGTCTAAATGACCGGGGGTCGGGTCGGTGTGGCTCTCCCGCTTCTCACGGGTATCCAATGTGTTGGGTGGTCGTCGACAAAGCCTGCACCAGCGCCTTCTCTCCCTTCTCTACCATAATCATATTACGCGAGACGGGGGGACTTGCCGGCCAGCAGGGCCCACATGCCAAAAGTCCTCCCACGATTCTCATACTGCCTATCTTTCTCTGGGTCTCTCTCTCACTCTTTCGCTCTCTCTCTCTCTCTCTCTCTCTCTCTCTCTCTCTACACTCCCAGTCACAACGAACTACACCACGCACCAATTCCCATAGGGGGATGGACAGCGAGGAAGAACAGATGTCGAGTGAAAGCAATAAAAATAGAGCAAGGTCGAAGCCGAGGGCAGGTTATGCAAGACTTCAGCTTAAGCATAGCCACAGGCTTAGGAGCAGCTTGGCAGGGGGACAAAACAAATCAAAATGCAGAAACGTCAAAATCCGGGAAAACCGTGAGCTGGTAGTGGCGGAATACACGGATCGCCAGCAGGGAGGATCCTATAGCAAAACTGGTTCCACCCATTCAACCTCCGACCGGGCGGAGAAGAGGCCATTCCAAGCTGGTGATTGTATGGAATCTGGTATTCAAGGGACGGAGGACGAGGGAAGGGAGGAGAAGAGAGGCCAGGTGGGGGAGGGGAACCAGTGAAGAATTACAATCCCTTCCATCTCTCCACTTGATGATCCCTCATTCATCATCATCCTATCAACCACAGCCCGCCTTTGGCCTTTCGGCATCGCTTTTCGAGGGGGGCATTAAGCGAGCGATATGGCTGTTGACAGCCGGGTGTGAAAAGAAGAAGCCAGTCGAGTTGCTTTTTAGAGGTGGACCGGGCAAGGACTAAGGTCGGGCAGTTTTGCGATAGTTTCGATTCTAAAGCAGAAGCTGGATTTGGTATCAAAATCTCGCAATCAAAATCTCAGAATTTCAAAATCTTGCAATTCTTATGAATTTCCGGAGCTCCCCCTTGATGCCAGAACAGATGTGATGCTCGTTTCAGAAATTGCGAAATTCTGAAGATCAGAGATTCTAAAGTTGTGAGATTCAGAAATATTCCCCCGAAGCTGATTTTCTACGACCCAGATCGGGTGGTTGGGTTGAAGGGGCGAGGTGTGAGAATGAGCCCTGGGGGCATGAAGTGGATAGGCAGGCACCCGGTCGAGATTCGATCAGCCGGAGGGTGGGCGGAAAGGAAGGCACACACCCGGGGGGCCATGTTCCGATTCAATTCACACGACGGCTAACGGATTGATACTAGAGGTTCGGGAGGACAGACTGATTCTTGCACCACAGACAGACAGAACAGAGCAAGCACTAGCATCGCATCATAAACATATGCAAATTGGGGGGAAGAACCCGTTTCTGCCAAGCACGGACAGCTTTGTGATGCGTATAGGGTGGTGACAAAAACGGACGACAAGGAGTTGCCCCCTGGGGGATGGGGGGAGGGAGGGATATGACAGATAGACAGACAGACGAATAGACTGAGACAAACAGATCCCTACTATTCATCTCGGAAGGCACTGGAAAATAGGCAACCCCCGTACTTGGAAAAAGTTTTCGATGGATCCGACCTTCAAAAAGTAGCTAGATTAGCACGATATCAACCAAATCAAAAAGCGCGTATGCGACGTGCGGAGGCGCTTGGGGAATCGCTGCAAAGAAGGGAATGGAGGGGAGGGTGTCAGCAAGCGGGTAGGGGTCAATTGAAGTCGCGACCAAATCAGATTTCGCGAGTTTCGGAAGGAGGAGAGGAAGAGGAGGGGGACATGGCAACTATCGGAGAAGGATAGGACACACACATACAAATTCTCAATATACACACAACACCACAAACCACTATGTTGTGAAGTATGGAAATTATTAATTATGAGAGACGAGAGGAGCAGAGATCCAGAAAATAGTTCGTATTTCAATTTTTCCTTTACGAGTTTCTCAACTGCTCCATAGAGTACGAAAGAAAATGGCTGTCATTTTTCAAATTAATTTTTCGGTTCCAGCTGGGGTTCCCCCAATGACGAACATTAAAAATGATAGAGACAAGAAAAGAAGAAAGAGTAAAAGAGACCGGATGAGTGATATCCCCCATTCCCCGATCGTTTCTCATACCTTTCGACGACACGGAGCGGGGAGCTCTTGGGCCAAATCACACCATATTTTCACTTTTACACCTAGGAATCCCGCAAAATTCTGCTACCCAGTCTACTGTTTCTTCAAACGTAATGCGCGACATACCCTTCATTCATCGATATGAGACTCGTGAAGCCCTAGTCAAAGCGCAGGAAGCTACGAGCTGCTTCCCGAGAATGGACGTCATTTCGGCATCCATCGCTTTCACGGTAGGGGTTAGAAGAGTACCAGTTAGCGTTTCAGCTTCGAAATATGTTCCCAACGGCCGAATTGGAAATTTATTCCTTCAAGGGAAACGCTTCGATCTATTGGCTGTGTGTTCAGCGCTTTTCTGAAAGGTTCGTGTCTCATCTACATAAAAACGAATCACGAGCCTTTTACCGTGTAGTCTATACAGGGTGTCCCAAAAATCGACCCCTCTAGCGGGCCGCAGTCATGTCCGATTTTGACGATTTAGGTATCTATCGAAAGCACTCGAAAAGGCGAGAAAACAAGCACTTTTCGTTTTTCAATATGGGAATTTTAATTCATTAAATTTAGGCCAAAATCGATGAAAACTGCAGATTTTATGCAAAATCGGCATGTTAATTGCTTGCTAAAGCAAACAGGACGATGCTGGTTTTACGCTTTTTACAGAAATCATTGAATATCGAGCGAAGGCTAAAATTTTTGGAAAACCAAAGGCGCTTGTTTTCTCACCGTTTGAAGGGCTTTCGAATGGTGTGAAAATCATTCCGATCCGAGCTTTCTGCGGTCCGCTAGAGGGGGGTCGATTTTTTTTGGGACACCCTGTAGTTTGTAAAATGAATTATCCTACTATATATAAAAAAATAGTGTCTGTGTGTGTGTGTGTGTGTATATTTGCATGCACTTCCGTTTGGATGTTCCGCACCTACAGCCTCAGGGAAGCATTTTTTCGGTAGGGAAGAAACGTCATAGGGTAAAGAAGGGGCTGGAATCGACTGCACACACTTAAAAACTTTGAAAGTTTAGTATTTTCGCTATTAAAATTAGGTTTTTGTAAAAATCTTGGCTTCCCTCTTTGTTAGGAAGAAATTAGCATACGCCGGAAGGGGGATAGCCTATATAAAGGGACGGAGAAGTCTTTTTTTCCTTTTTCTTGCTAGAATTTGGGAAGAAGCATGCAAATTTAGGACTTTCACAGATCTGGATGGCAGGTTGAAAAGCTGAAGCGGTTTTCAACCCTGGTATCCTACTATATATAAAAAAATAGTGTTTGTGTGTGTGTGTATGACACTTTGCATGCAACTTCCGTCAGGTTGTTCCAGTCGTATCTCAAGAAGGAGAGTAGTGAGGGTCATGTTTGATACGTCATTAGGTGCGTAATGTCCAAGAGATGACTGCACACACATCAGTTTTATCAAAATCGTCTATTTTCGACATTAAATTTTAGTTTTTGTTGAAAATTCCGACACCCTCTTTGTTAGGAACCAATTAGCATATACTGGAAATGGGTAGAGCCTATATAAAGTAGCAGAGAGCGCATTTTTCACTTTTTTCAGCGTGGGTCGTGCCGAATTATGCAAAGTGTAAACTTTCATTGGGTTGGACGGGGCCAGGGTTGAAAAGTCGCGAAGCGGCTTTTCAACCCTGGTCGATATTTAATTCGCTTCCAACCAATCTAGAACCGCTTTATTCGGCTGCCATGACGGAGAGTACGAAGCTGACCTCTATACAAAAGGACTTCGACAGATTCTCGCCCAATCGGTGCTAATTCAAGGTTTGATTCCTTCCCAATACCTTCAAACGAAATCCTAGGTATTTCCTATTCTAATCTAGGCCAAATTTTCGTCGATGAGATTATGATAAAAGAGGTCGGTTTCCGCGGCAAACTCATTACGCCCTGAAATTCCAGTCGCTAGCTGTGCTGGCGGAATGTGGGGTGGGTCACGGCCATCAGGCACCTTATCTGATACTCGTCCCGCCATCGTCACAACCATTTCACAAAATTCCACCAATTCCCCATGGGTTTGAATCTGTTAGAAAAATATAGTGTTGATTCAGGTTCACGTTGCGACCCCTAAATGCCAATGATGCTCTTTATGTGGCCGATACGTGGAAATATTCAGAAGAGGGAGAGGAAGAGGCCCTAAAGTAGCGTCGAATTGCCTAAAAAGTCAAATTCCGGTTAAGGCCCTTTCGAGGAGCCGAGCGCAGCCCTAATCGACGACAAAACGGGTCTTCCGGTGGCTTTCTGTTTCCTGGAATACTATGGAATGTTATCAGGACTCTGGACAGCACCCGAGCATCGAGGAAAGGGCTTTCGGTAGGTTGAGCAGCTATTTAAAAATATCCCGGATTAAAGAAACATTGTCTTCTACGAGATGCTACGACGAACGGAAGAAAAACGGGGTTTCTGCCCCTCGTATTCCGTTAACGATCAGAATTCGGCTATGCTACGATGGATACCCGAGGAGCACAAAGTAACTAAAGAAAGCACAGCATAATACTCTACATATTTACAGCTATTCTGGCCCGATGGTTCACTTGTGAAGATGACGTACGCTCCGATATACCATGACGGCAAATTTAAACCGCCTGTCGGAATATAATAGGCTTGCGTGAAATTGCTTAGAAATCAATTGATTATCTCAAGAACGAGGCTCGACGAGTTGATCAAATTTAAATCTGTTCAAACGAAAAATAAACATAATATGCAAAAAAAATAACTCCATTCATAATTTCCAAATATTCTCTGCTAGCCTATTATTTTATCAAAAAATCCCAATCCATTAATAAAAATATTAATAAATCAAAAATCCCCAAGCTCCCTACTTATTCGCTTCTTGCCCATCAACCTCAAAACCAATCGTTCGATCGATTGTGCAGCGCCTACGAGCAGAGACCATTGGGGAAGAGGTCGTTGATTCGTCGCGGCTGCTTTATCACAGATCCCTTCTCAGGCTCACCAATCTAGAATCGGAAAGTTGTCATAGAAAAGCTGGAACCTACCATCACGTTTTCACTTCAACCAGGCAATGAAGGGTGGGGCAGGCTAGCAGAGATCCTTGAGTAGCCGTCAGTGCGCGATACGCCAGCCGAAGAGCCCTGTAAACAAATGAATTTTATAGACTCAGTTCAAGTTTAATTTCATCTCCAAAGCTCTTATTTAGCACGGATACGGTATCTGATTAGCCTTCCCAGCACAGAAGCCGCGTAATTTGGGACGACGCGTAGCCTTACGGGCAGACGAGTCGCCATGGTAACCAAGTGGCAAGGGGGTAGTCATGGACGTTTTCGCCTTTCTTATTTTCTAGCGAATCAAAGTTTCGATCATTATTTGGTCTATCGACCCCCATTTACGTATTCTAATGGAAATTGGGGATCTCAAAGAGGCGCTAGGACCCTTGGATGCCCTTCTATTCAACGAAGACTCGCTGTCGCCAATATTTTGCAAGCCGCGCCTTATCCCGCTCAAGGTATGAAAATTAAAGTAATTTATTGAAACCTTGACTAAACTGGATATTGTAGACGTTAACAACGGAGAAGCTGGAGAAGATGCAGGCGGAGGCAGCCGAGAAGATGAAGGAAATGGAAGCGGAAACGGCAGCGAAGCGGCCAATGACGGTACAGCGTCAACAAGCTGATAGAATTGAAGAGGAGGATGAGGTACAGGTTTTTAGAAAACAGAACCCTAAAATCGGTTTTCCAGGACGCTGCTCCCGAGGATCCGGTCCAAAATGGGGGGAACGCCGATGCGGATATATGGCAGGCAGATGATTAATGAATCCATTTTTTGTAGATAAATTACTTTTACTTTATAAATACGCATAACAAAGTGCACAAACGCTTGTTCAAAAAAAGTCGTTTTAATGGATTGTTTTTCATATTATCTTTCCGTTTGCGTCGATCGTGA
Source organism: Mesorhabditis sp. LJ9110 (assembly GCA_038088335.1). NCBI lineage: Eukaryota > Metazoa > Nematoda > Chromadorea > Rhabditida > Rhabditidae > Mesorhabditis > Mesorhabditis sp. LJ9110. Next base: position 879,318 of record JBBGBA010000016.1, on the reverse strand, counting down.
GCCCTTTTTCAAATAACCCCTCTTGTCAGGGCATTATGAAGGGGCCGCACCTCTTGGGCCGATGCGCGTCTCGCAGGGGCTTAGGATGGGCCCTAAGGGTTGGAGGGACAAACCTCACCAAAATGAGCGCCGCCCTCCCATCCACCCCCCGAAAATATTGAGCCTCTTTTTTCAATGGATTTCCCGCTTTTCCCGACCTGAAAACTTGCTTAGAAAAATCAATAGACTTTCACAATCTCTGCTAATGTTGCTAATTGCTAATTTCAATCCAACTCGAGTATCGAATTTTTTGCTTATAAAAATTCGCTGCTAGCCATCCATATTTCAGGATGAACGAGACGCTTTATAAGCAGCTGTATGCCCTGACAGGTTTGTGGATGTGGATGACAGGTGTGTTCCCGTTAAAAGTGTGGGTTTTTGAACCCGAGCTTGGCCCTAGCATCCAAATTTCAATCCGGACGATGCGGTGGCTAACCCTCTGCTCAAAAAACTGAATTTAGCTGCTCTATTGGGAGATGCGTTGGCTGCGCGAAGGGGAAACAATATAACTACTACCTCGCTGCCTCCAAAGCCTTCCTACAATCCGTTCTACGACGAGACACATTCCCAGGCAAGGCAATTGCGACACTGCCTCTCTAACATCAAAATCGTAGATGGGCCTCCGCACGATGGATGGAAAGACGTGCATGAGTCTTCCTGCGAACGTTCTCATCATAAATCCAAATATTGGCACCAATGACACGATCCCGGTAGGTTGATCCAACGCTACATTCATTCCTCTCTCAGTATGATTTTTCTGAAGCCATGCTGGCAGGCGATTGTTCGGAAGGGCTTCGTGGAAATGTCTTCCTCGCCGCCACCATCCGTCATAACAACAGAACAAAAACGCTACGCTTCTCCTTCCATGTGGTATTCCCATTTCAACAGCCCTAGAATTCAAAAAATTCGCTAGAAAAACGTATGGGTGAAGCAGTACGAGGAACTCCGCTGGCAGCTCTCGTCTGTGGAATATGGAGAGAGCTATGGGAAGGAAAAGATTTCCTTTCAAGGCACCTCATCGAATATTGCCGCACCCCTCAATCAACGATTTGTTTGTCGGGTTGGTTAGAATCAATTCAGCCATAAATTTTGGATTTGTCAGGATAAGCTAAACGTGACGCTATCGAGCAAGGGATATATGGATGTCGTCCTCATCTTTCCACCCGATTTCCAGGCCGAGCCGTATGGGCCAAAGAGCAACTGTAGGTCTTGTAAATGCATTCATGGGTTCTCTCTCGCCCTCTCGCTCTCTCTCTTTCTCTCTCTATCGCTCATTTTCTCACTACCTATACCCAACCTTCAGTATTCATCTGCGAGCGTACCCGCCGTCGCAGCCTCCGCGAAAGTCTCGAGACGAAAACGACCGTCTTCTCAGGTGTCATTCTGGCCCTGTCCTCGATCGCGATGATCGCTACTCATTCGGTGGGTGCAATCGCAGATTCAGGCTGAATTTCGACATTATCTGAAATTCGAGAACCTCTCTCTTTAAGGTTCGTCGCCACATGATGCCAGAACGAAAGGAGCAGTATTTGACGATTGCAGAGTAGCCCAGCCTACCATTCAAGATCAAATAAATCGAATAAATGCCTTCGAATTTCAGAACACTGACAATTCATCTTCTTCACGATTTCTAGCGCGCGAAACAGGCAATAGATCCCCTCGAAGGAGATATTGGCAGGCAATAAACTGGGAAATGTGGTTGGGGATGGGCCACCCACGGACAGGAAGAAGCATGTCTTCAGCCTTTCTTCCCCTCAAATATCATTGTTTTTCCTGGTATCGAGCGCCCATGCCTTCCTTCGAAAGCACTCGCCCCCCCCCTCCTCCGTTCTAATCCCATGTTGCAAATGAATGCTGTCAGTCAGCCAGGGCCATCCATTCCCTTCTCCATCCCTTTAGGGCCCTCTCGGCACCCACAAAAACAGCCCATTTAAGCCCGATACGAATGACCCGTCTCAACATGGAGGGATAGAACGGGGGGAGGAAGAGGCTCAATCCGATTCCACCTCTCCTCCTGGCAACTGATGTAGGTCTCGGTGCGGGTTCTAGACTCTTCCCCTTTTGCTGTCGTTTGTCCGAGGGTACGGTAGGTCCAGGGCAATATTTAAAAACCGCCAAATTTCGCAATCCTATCCAGATCGCCTATACGGTGAAATTTCGATTCTGCACGTATCACCATAGGTTTTCGGCATAACCTATTGATCTCTCACGCGTTTTCTAAAGCAGGGTGCGCTGAAGAGCGTCGCCGTAAGCCCAGTCTCCCCTTCACACGCCTTCCTAATCGAATGGAGTTGTGTAGAAGCGGAGAATGCTCAACGAGGGGAGAAACACTCCCTCCCCTCGCGAGCCCTTCAGATTGTCTCGGTGCTCACTTGCCGAATCCCGATTCCGGGTCCAAATTTTAAAGTATCCAGGGTCTTGTCTTATTTTCTCCAAAAAACCTTCGATCCAAATCGCCTCAAATAATTCTCCCGGCTCCGCCACCACACCCTAGGCATACCCATATAGCTCTGGCTGTGTTGAGAAGGGGAAAGTATAGAGAGCGAAGAAAGAAGGTGCTAAAGCATGGCCTCGGATCACGTTACTTCCTATCCGCTTCCCCCCAGTGGCCCCTCCAGGCCATTGTCCAGACTTTTCCAGAAAAATAAACTGGAAAGAATCTGGCCGCCTCAACTCATGCCAATTGATCTTTGCTTTTATTTTTGTTAATAGGCACGCGGAAAAGTGATTCCGATTAATTTCAGTCTATTTCATCCGCTGACTATTTTTTTTCGAGGAATGAAGGAATTCCCCCTCCGTAGCGCGGTACCTTGAAGGTCCAAAAGCCTGGCGGAATATCCGTCTTATCCCAGAATCTATCAACTTATGCCTTGCGGCCCCGGGCCTGACCGTAAATCGAATTCTCGCGGAGGTACACTCGCCCCACCTTTTCCCCATGCTGGCCCATATTTTTCACGCCACAAGTTTCCATTTTGAGGTTACAAATGCTCAAACAACAAACGCTATTTAAAGGGATCAGGAAGGCTCAGGTGAATTAGCATAAAACGTGCATTAATTCTAAAATCTGCATAGATCTTCTCTGCTCCTCCCTGGCTCGCCCCGCCCGCTCTCATTTTTGGAATTAGCACTTCCGGTTGGCTTGTTTCCAATTATAGATTAGCCATGATCTACTGGGCCTTCCTTACCCCTTTAAAGCTGTTTTTTTCCCTGAAGTATTAATATCGCTATAGTGAATGCATTGGCTATCTTGCAAATTTCACGCCGGCCAAACCCCAGGTCAAAATCGTCGGGTGAGCGCCGAGGGGCCCTCCTGCCGTGGGTGGTAATTTGTTAGGGTTCTCATTCGTTCGGAGGGAAGGGCGGAACATCATCCAAAACGGAAGGGGGAGAGAGAGAGAGAGAGCGGGGATAATGGACGGTGTTCTGGAAGGGAATTGCGCCATTTATCACATCGACATACACATGCCCTCAGGGCAGAAACAGGCTCTTACATTGCCCCCTCACACATACACATTGAATATCAGGCCTCGCAGAGCTTGAGCACCAATAATGGGCCCGGGGAGCATGTTCAATGCACAAATTCCAAGCCGCGCAAAACCATCGATCGATATTATTGTATTTAGCATTGCGCATGTCTTTCTCTAGAAAACATAGACATGACTGGCCGTCCTCCCAAAGTGGCCGGTCTGCCCACCCCCAAATAATCTTCGATTGCAACTTCCTTAGCCGTCCCAAGGAATACACGAAATCCCCGCGAGTCAAAAGGTGTGTCCATATTCCCACGTTCCCCACCTCGACCCCTCAAGAACCACGAAAAACGCCTCATTCCACATTTCTCGCCTGGTCCACCCTCCGTTCCCCTCCCTCGAATCCGCTGCAAAGTCATCTTTCATACCAGGGTGAATTGATGGCTTCTGTGTTGGTTTTGTTTGTCTCGAAAAGACGGCAACAAGAACCTAATTAGACATTTTCAGAGTACGTCGGGCATTTCTAAATAATCGGTTTTGTTCTGCCTTTCAATGAAACATGACCCAATGACTGTTCGCGTGCCCCTTTTCGCTCTGATCAAAGCCTTCCCCCCCCCTCTCCCTCAACCTCTTTTAATGGAATGAGCTTGAGGGCTTTGATTGGGTAGCCGGCCGAAAAGACTCTCTCCAAAAGCTGTAATGTCCTCCCTACAAAACTTCCATCTGGGATCCGCCGTTTTAACTGCCGCTCGATAGCGGCCCTTCATTTCCGACTCGCTTATAGCAAGGCAATGATGCCGCCGACTGGCCATAAATTAACATTTGAAGCCAACTCCTTCAAAGCACACTCTCTATAATATTCGACCCTCCTTCTGCTATGTGCTTTCACCATGCCCATCTCGAAGTCTGTCAATTAGCAGATTGAGTCCACCCTTTCCTTTCTTTTCTTTTTCGTCTCTTCTCGGGAGCAAAGTCCCCTAATGTCTTCCGGTGCCCCGAGGGGTCGAAAGGAAGGGCAAAGGTTTGTCTCGGCAGCCGGCTTTTCCTCCTTGTCCTCCTGCAATCCCGACTCAGAAACGCGCCCTTGTTTTCTTCTAAGTTGGAAACGTTTATAAAGACTCTTTCATAGTTCTGCTTCCCTCTTTGTCCCATTATGTCGTCATTCTATTTTAGAACTTTGCTGTCACTATAGTTACAAAGTAAAAATAACCAGCTTGATCCCTATGCGACAACGAGTGTTCGATATCCTCTACTCTCTACCCTTCTACTCTTTCGATATCCATCAAACACGGAAAAACACGACGTGAGGGATTAATTTGTGACAAATCCCCACCCAATTCTCCCTGCCTCTGCTCTTCGTGATGATGATGATGGATTGGGGACTGATTTGTGTCCCCTTTGCCCCTAGTCCTCTCTCCCTATTGGCCCTCCCCCAATTGCAAATCATTCCTGCAGGCAAATATCTCAAAAATCTCCGCATCTAATTTTCCTCTCGGCATATCCTATATCCGCTTCAAATCGAATCTGACGCCACCAATTTCCGGCGGTCATCATGTTTGAGGCGCGGAGGTTGGCCGTTAGTCGGCCACAAATTGGCCGCCCGTTGCACCTGTTTGGCAGCCATATTGAGAGCCTTTTTGGCTCGGAAATTGGGCATCAAGCCTATTTTCTAGCTTTCGGGGGAAGAAGCGGGGCTGTCGCTCTCTATTTTAAAATAGGTGTTTTATAGTTTTTCTGGGCTAATCAACATATTCGCCGTGCTGAGGAGGAGCCAAAGTTTTTCGAGAGATTCTCGGAGACCTAGAGACCACACGCGGGGTTTCCCTGGTCGCAGAAGCGGTATATCCGCAAAGAGACTTTGGGTGCCTAACGAGTCTTCTTCCCCTCTGGCTGTGAGCAGTCTGAGCGGAAAATGCGCGTCTGTCTGTAAGCCCATATGTTTGTCTCTGTCAGTTGGAGTCCCACTCTCCCTTCTCTGAAGGCTCCTATTAGACAACGCCGGGACTAAATTCCCGTGGCCAAAAAACACGGATCCACTTGGGTCCCCGCTCTTGCCTGCGGTGCTTGGGTTTCAGATTATGCATGGGAGAAATTGTGGTTCGGCTAGCTGGACGGCCTTTTCTTTTTGGGGTTCCAAGAACGCTTTAAAAATAGTGGATTCAAAATATTATCGTATTCTTTCGGAAAAACGCATATATTTAGGAAAGTTTGAGCAAAACACAAACCCCCGATGCTCCCCATGGCTGGCCTTTCTGGCTGTGTTGTATAGCCGCGTTGCCCTTGTGTCCATCAAGTGTTGCCCACTGCCGAGTGAGTGACAACGAGACACCGGCCACAGGAATCAAACGGAATAGACTCTCGGCCCGGATCACTTTCTCACGTCCTCACTTCATGCCATGTTGTGAAAGAAAAAATGGCTGAACCACAAGTTCATCCCGAATCGGGGTCACTCTCTAGTCTTCCAAGCTTGTTTATTTTTTGTGTTCCTTCTCTTTTGGAGAATCCGGGGAAACGCCGTCTGGGAAGAGGGGTTCCACTCCCAATTCGCTTAACCCACCCCAAACCGACACCAACCGGAAGACCCCCCGAGGTGGCCTCTTTCTACATCCTTATTCTCTTTCCATGATTGAAAATAGATAGTTTAAGTACCATTATTTTCTTCATAAAGTCGGCTACCCATTATTGCATCTAAAATCATGACTTCTAAAATCATTATTTACTTCTAAAAGTCATTATTTCTAAAATTCTTAGCGGCGTTTTGCGAATAAATATGACCAAATCAGCCAAAAATTGATAGTCGTCAGATAACGTTTAGAATTAACGATTTTAGAGGTAATGATTTTTCGAAGTAATAGCTTCTAGAAGCAATGATTTTCGAAGTAATGATCTTCCCCCATAAAATCTCTTCCACAATCCCCAAAGGCACACGGCGGCCAAAATCATTCCGGCAGAATCCGCTCATCAGACGGAAAGCCTCGCTTCCGGCCCAGAGGTCGCGAGCGTATTTTTTTGCGCTTCACCGGTTGCAAATTGGTTCCATCAGAAACTCCTTTCTTTTACCCCGCAAAGACGCCACTTTGCCTGCCCCCCACTTGATAGAATACGGAAGAGTCATAGCCTTTCTATATCTCTCTCTCCACCTAGCTTCATTTTCTGCAGGTAAAAGCTCGCCCTTTTTGGCGCTTTGGTATTTCGTAGAAAATTTGCAGGGGGAAGCCCTCCCTTTTTTGGGTGAAGGCGGGCGGAGAGAAGGTGGGAGACTGCTCGGGTCAATCCACTGATTACCTTCTAGCCGGATGGGGAGGGCTGTGACGTCCGCTACTCTCTACTGGCAGGGGCATCCACCTTGAATTCTCTCACGTCTAAGGGAAATGTAGAACGACGATGTAACATCAACATCGTGTGGGACGAATTAATGGCCATGTTGCAGGCAATCCCCATCTGTAAGCACCAACTTTTCAGCTTCTATCCCTAAAGTATCTTTCTGATCCCTCGAAGTATCGTCCTCGAATATCCAATATATCGAAGACTCTTGCAACTACCTCAGCCGATTCATTTAGCAGAGAATAGATGTGTGGAGATGTAGCCGGAAAAGAGCTCCCCTGCACAAAGCTCTCGTGCCCCCAGGCAACATGCGCAATTAACTTCGTTTCCCTTCCTCTGCTCCTTCTCACGGGATAGCGATAGACTACGGTCATCGCAGAAAAGTTTCTATTGAATCTTTCCCCTTACTTTTATACTTAGAAACGTCAAATTCATGCGTTCGAGAGTTCAACTGGGTTGTTGCCAATTGGCCGGCCGTCGCTTTAATTCCGTGCGCCATCTGATTTGGGTGAGGCCACGGGGTGTGCGGGATGCCTAGGGAACCGCTCAAAGATTAAGCCCATGCCCACAGAACATCGCTTCTTCTTAGAGAAGGGGTTCTGGAGACATTAAAGAAATCAGACGTACTGCAGACAATATCCCCTTAATCGATAGCCCGCCTCACATGCTCCTTTAAGTGCCTCTACTCCCTTGCAACTTCTTCCCTCGCACTTGAGAAGTAGAAAAGTGTCCGTCAGCCCTTATTTGGGTATTAGAGTGACGCGTCGGGTGGGCTGTCACGGACATCCCCCATCCTTTCCTCCATATAGACCTCCATTTCCGCCTTCCTGCTCCCGGGGCCATATTTTTCGAACACAACTCTTTCCAATAAATCGAAGCAAACTTAAATTATTCTCCTTAAACGTTTTCGAAAACGGCAGCGCAAAATTCCGGGGGGTTTGCCAAATTCACTAGCACGTCATCGGTGCAAAGATGACAGCTGAAACAAGTGAATGCCGTTCCTCCCGTTCCGTCCCACTCCAAAATACGGGCCATCGGGCCATTTGATCGTCAATTCGTGAGGTTTCCCGGGGAGATGTCCCCACCCCGACGCAAGAAATACATCATCAGAGGCCTCTTCCGTTTTCTATTCCTGTAGTGGATTCGCAACCATTCGCGCCTTTCAAAGGGCTCAAGCTAGCCATAAGAATGCTTTTTATTAACGGTCATTTCTTAATTTTCCGTTTATTAAGCTTTCTCCCCGAAATTTATATGAACCCTATAAACTAGCGAACGCCATTTCCAGAGCCCTACTGATGCGTGCCCGGTGATGCGGTGGCGGCTTTTCCTTGCCGTGCTACTCCTTCATCTGGGATATACCCAGGTAAGCGCATTAATGTTCGCAAATCACGTTTTTCCTCTAGGCCAAGGGGAAGCGACGAAAGTGCCCTCCAACTTCATGGAGTGAGGGAAGAATCGTCGAAACTGTGCTCGCAAACTATACTCGAATGCTGCCAGAAGCCGAAGACGCAGTCATTGTCAATATCGAATTGCATGTCCAGGTTCGGAAAATAACCACGAAAGTCAATTTCTCACCCTCAAACTGACGATTTTAATCCATTCGCCCTTCCAGGATATGTCATCCCTGAACGAACTCACATCAGATTTCGAGATCGAAATTTTGTTCACACAGCTCTGGCACGATCCGGCGCTGGCATTCGCCCATCTACCCGCTTGCAAGCGAAATGTCACTATGGAGAACAAGTAAAGGACTCCAACTCTTACTGCAAGACACCACAACAATTCTAGGCACTTGAAAAATGTTTGGACCCCCAATACATGCATTATAAACTCGAAAAACACGATGATTCACCGCTCGCCGGCGGAAAATGTGATGTTCATCCTCTATGAAGTAAGTCCAGTCGAATTTTCACGCATGATCGCCAGGAAAAAATCAAAAGTATTTTCCAGTCTAGTACTAAGAACCCCCAAAACAGAAATATTTTTGAAAAATTAACCTTGCTATCCTTATATTCAACGTCACACACTTCTTTTTTCGCGTCGCGCGCTCCGAGAAGGTCTCTTCTTTTATGCTGAAGCCATGAGGGGTGTCGTTTCTCCTAAAATTAACGTAGAAACTTAGAAAATAATTTATTCAAAGCTGCAAAACTTATAATTGAAGGAAAACTGGTCATAACACTTGAAAACACAATGATTGGCGCAATAAAGCTGAAAGGGCTTGCCCGGCGCCCCTGGGAAAGGGCGGCACAGGCCTTTCGATGCCCCCGAAGGCCCGGTCCGTCATTGATGAAGACGGAAAGACGCTTATAATACTTTATTTTAGAGAAAAAGAGCTAGTACCGAAAGATATAGCGATTTTTTTGCAGAATGGCACTGTCTGGGTCAATCACCGGTTGAGTTTGAAGGCGCCATGCGCGCTCGACCTTCGGCGCTTCCCATTTGATGTGCAAAAGTGGTTCGTTTCGCTCCAAATGGCATTAGTTCCCACTTTAGCGAACTAATATTCGAGTCTTATTCTCACAACTCCGAAGAGGTCGAACTCCATTGGATGGAAGAGCCGTTGACATTAATGAAGGTAATTCTTCACCTCCAAAGCCGGCTTGGAAAGCTTGAGTCGGAAATCTCAATAAAACGCATTTAGGAGATCTTGCTGCCAGACTTTGATCTCGTCAACTACAATACTAAACGGGATACATTGCTATATCCGAATGGATATTGGGATCAATTAATGGTTAGTGAAACTTTGATTACCACCCGGAATGGCCAAGCGGAGCTTCAACCGTTTCCTTTAGGTGACATTCACGTTCAAGCGACGTTATGGCTTCTATATAATTCAAGCCTACGTTCCAACCTATCTTACAATCATCGTCTCATGGGTATCATTCTGTATGGAGCCCAAGGCTCTGGTGCGTTTTCTGATTCAACCATCAAGCTGGACCACGATTGATCGATTTACTAGCACTCAGAATCGATGGATAACTATAAAATAGGCGCTTTCCGCTATATTAAAATGGCTCCCATTTGCAGTCACCATCGGGGCGATCTAGAGGCCATTTGACGAGCCTGGTAGGCCCCCTCTTCCACTCACAATCATTTCCGTTTCGAGTGCTAACTTCTTACATCTATCAAATTGTATGACAGCCTATCAGCGCAACGCAAAAGCTTTTTAAACGGAATGCTAGAAGGTGAATGGAAGGGGGGGCTATCCCAGATGAGTAGCCCTTACTTTCTGTACGGCTGTCCCTACGCTTTCACTTTTTCAAATCGACAAAAACGTTAGTTTTTCTAGCCGGCCCGGACGACGGTCGGGATCTCATCACTTCTCGCGCTCACATTCCAGTTTGGGAATATCCTTAAGAATTTGCCGCGGGTTTCCTACGTTAAAGGTAACGTCAAGATTCTTAAAATTCTGAGATCGCTTGTTCACTCTGACGCCGTCTAAATTTTAGCAATGGATGTGTGGATGCTGGGTTGCATCTCGTTCGTTTTCGGAACGATGGTTGAGCTAGCAATTGTCTGTTATATCACACGATGTCAAAATAGGCAAGTTGGAAGCTGTATTTCACATGGGTTTCTTTCAAAATTTCGAAAATCATAATGTCAAAATCCATAATGTCGAAATTTCAGATGCCGACATTTTATAATGACAACATTCAGAATGATCTGGTTCATTCAGAAAGATAATTTCACGGAAAACCATGTGAATCCTATACAAAAAAATTCGACCTTCTGAATTTCGGCATTATGAAATCTCGACATCATGAATTTCGAAATTATGATAGCAAATTATTTCAATAATTTCGTTGAAATGACTTAAATTATCTTAACCTCAACATTTAGCGGATCCTCGCGAAGCCCTCGTCGTGAATCACGGGCTAGGGCAGCAGTCTATGCTAACGGAGGATGTCGAAACCGTACACCTCATCATCCGAATGGCAGTAAGTCACACAAACCAGACGTAAAAACGATTATTAAGCCATTTTACGCGAATCCCTTGTCAGCAACGGGACTATCCGAGAGACGGCAGTTGATGGGCCACCTGTCAGGTACTTTTAGAATTAGAAATTTACCCCCAGATACCTTAATTTGTGTACCATCAGGCCAATGCCTCTTTTCAGCGATGCTTATCGTGCCGCACCCCCTCCAATCCATTACCACATGCATAATTTTGACGTGGCGACACCGTTAACATTGGAACAGGTTCTGTTCAGCACCTCCCCACCTTGACGCTCCATTTATAGGTGGGCGGGGCTCCTCCAGATGATGGTCATGGCGAGGAACCACCCGGTTGTCTAGCCCGTTTCCATCCAGAAGCTATCGACAAAATGTCCATCGTCTGTTTTCCACTGGCCTTCACGCTTTTTAACGTATGTTTTGAGCCTCTCCCATTCTAAATCCAGCAAGGCAATCTAGCAAAGATTATTCGGGCATTAAGAAGTCAGTAAACCCCATTTCAGCTACTCTACTGGTGGACCTACCTTGCGGAGACGTTTAATCAAGATTTTCTACCCATCTCACACGAATAACCTAGACCTTAATAGGCTAGACAATGATATTCCGATTCTGTACAAGATACGGTTTGTATACTAAAATGCAATATGTCGCCCACTTCTCCTCCCTTCATCTCCCCCCACACATTCGCTCAACAATTCTGATTCTGATTGAGGGCACTGCCCCTTTAATCGAACATTAATAATTTTCTTGATTACAAACCAAATTTGGATTGCTAGACCCCTATTTTCATTAATTAGTGAGTTTTTTTAGCATTTTGTGTCTCCCCCCAGTGACGAAGCTTCTGTCCGGGTATCTTTTTGAACAGTATTCTCTTCTTCAAAAAATTTGTTATTTCTCGTCCTCTCCAAGCTCTTTGGTCGCATAAAATGAATTATACAAAAAATCAAATGCTGAAAACCGCGCGCTGCAAAGAAGCAATCGGTTACTATAGAAACCTTAAAAAGGTCGACCAGTCCGGAGCTATGCAATCTGATTTCTCGAAGGTTCTCTGCTCGCCTGCCCGGTGAAATATTGTTGAAAATATTTATCAGTGCCGTGACAAATTGGCCGGTTCAGATCCGCCCTTCCGGTCCTCGGCTCGTAGATTGTTGATCTGGGGCATACGGAGGAGATCTCGCTGACTCGAGCAGCATTCCTCCTAAAGGATACTGACTACAAAGAGCAGTTGTCGATATCCCTTTAAAGACTACCAGAACGATGGAACGCGCACTGTCACCCCGAGGGTGCTGCCCCAAGAACGCGCGAGAGATGCGTCATTAGTGGTGCCCCGTACTGGGCAAAGGCCCTCTGGGGTTTGGGGCGTCTCTGACTCCCTTCCCCACTTGGCCCTGTGGTGTAGTGGCTAGCGCGTCGGACTGTGGAGCGAACCATCGCGGGTTCGACTCCCGCCCGGTGCGCAACTTTCTTGCTCTCAACGGAATTTCATCGTTCTGACGGTCTTTAAAAGGTGTTTTGCGGCCTACCTGATCCTCTCCTTCCTGTAGATCAAGCGAATGGAATGCCGGCTCTTTCTTCGACAGCGAAAATTTCTTACGCGCGGCAAGAAGAAGATCGCTGGCGCTTATTCTGAAATTTTCCACTAGTTTTTCGAAAATTAATCCCTACCGCTTTTCCATGCCTTTCTTATGAGGATGACCATTCGACAATTGGCTCGATGTCTCAACTACAGGTTTTTCTGTGGTATCTCTATAAAAAATTCTCGTCTTTTTGTCATAAACCCAATGATAACGTACGGGGTTGAAGGAGGGGTGGCTTGTTGGGGTGGTCGTTTATCATCTGGCTCAATCTACAAATCATTCGCATAGCAAAAAATAGCAACAAGTTGATTTGTTCTACCTTTTTAAGCGTTTTAATAAATTGAATGACGTCGATATGATCTTCGGGGTTTCCAGTGGGATTCTCGAAGAACTGCTCCAACGCCATCCCCACCTAGAATAGCAGTTTTCTGGGGTTAAAGCAAGGGACCACCAAAAATTGATTTTAGGAACCAGATTGAAAGCGAGACCCGGAAATCGCAGGCTTTATAACTCGACGCCCCGGCCCCCCGCCCTCCCTCGCCCTAATGGGGTTTCGGGCCCGCAAAATGGCAAATGGGCCTTTTGGCGATTATAGCAAGAAAACCGGGAAGTGGCCTCAAACAACGCCAGCTTTTTGATGTATCGGTTAAAGGGACCGGGAAACGCTTATTTCACGAGGACGCCCTTGTTGCAAAATGCAAAATTTGATGAAGCGAGAAAGAATGAAAATTACGGGGGACACTGAGGCTTCGGGAAGGAGCCGGTCATCTATAATTTTTATATTGAGGCAGCAGACAGCTGTGGATTGTAGCCACTAGGCGCCTAGGCTTCGATTGCTACGGGCAAAATAAGGAAAAACGAACAAGTAGTGTAAGAAGGCTTTTAAGGCTTTCAAACGGCTCATGCTTGTAGAAAAACGAAGGGTTCTCTACAAGCTTGAGCTGTTTGAAACTTAAAATACTAAAAGATATAAACTTGTTTTCGATGTTGTAGCAAAGCGCTGTGCAGCAAAATCCATTCATCAATAGCTGAAAATGGGGGCGGGTAGATGAAATGGGCGGTGGGGAAAACACCTGCCCTTTCCGCAAGCTGTAAATAAGGCTCACAAAATGGGATTTTTCACCCTCGAAACATTCATCATCTTTTACTCTACGCTATCGTAATCAATCGATTAATTGGACAACGTAAAACACCTGTTGTGGTCGAAGAGAGTGTGAGTTGTATTGGCGGAGTGACACTGACTGTCCCGCCACGGCCGCAAATAATATTATCCCACGGATACGTGGGCTCGCGTCACACGCTTTTTGTCGACGCCATTTTCGGGAGATACAATTCGATGACCGGAAATGGGGTTTGTAGAGGGATTCGAGGAATTGGAGGAAGATTCAATTAAATCGAGATTTCAGCTTGCAAATTTAATTTCTGCTATTTTTCATTACGCAAAAATTAGCCCTGATCGGGTTACCTTTCAAAATGTCGAAAATCATAATGTCGAAATCTATAAGGCCGAAATTACACAATTCCGAATGTCAGAACGTCGAAATTTACGTAAGTTAATTTTGCGGAAAAACCCCGAATCCTATGCAAAAAATTTCGACCTACTGAATTTCGACATTATGAAATTTCGGAATATGAAATTTCGGCATGATAATTTTGGGCATTATGAATTTCGATATTATGATAGATAGATCTTTCCAACTCCTTTAAAATCCGCCACCCATCGCCAAATCGTAAGGGGTGCTGCTGTCCGCTGCTCTAGATAGGGGCTGACAGAGCAAGGGTCGAACCCGTTCTCATTACTGCCCAATCTCTCCCACAAAACACTTACCGGTATTCTCCTTCTTTCTCGCTCTCTTATCTGTCGCCTTCTATATAAAACCTCATGCTCTACCCGATCCCCCTCAGAGCCATCCATTCGCGATGAGCGTCTCGAAGGCGACTGCCGGGGCGCTCTGCTTCAGTAGCTTCACCCTCATTCTATCGCTCATCGCCATCTTCAAGTAGGTCTCCAAAAGAACCGCGCTAATTCTCAAATTACTATTATCAAAATATATTTAGCATCTACACAGATGTCCAATCAATGTGGTTCGAGCTTGAGACGGACATGGGACAATTTAAGGTACGAATCAACCCTATTGAAATTAGGTTCTTTTGCATTATCGGGGGGGGGGTATCAGGGGGGAAACAAACTTTTTTTCTTAGTATCTAGTTTTTCAAATAAAAATAGTGGAAATGTTTCTAAATTGTTTTTACTATGCCAAAACGTCAATGTCGAAAATATCTTTTTTTTTGACCGACAAGACTTTGACGACTACAACAGACCGGCTGATAGCCTTTTGACCGAAACTTCGAAGTTTTTTTTCAGGAAGAATTATTACCCCTCTCAGGTCACCTCCGACGAGCTTTGGGCAGAAATGTTAGGCCTCGGTGCGGCCACTCCATCAACGAGACAACGTCGTCAAGGACGTGACAAGTACGGAAACTACGAAGCCCAGGGCGTCAACGCAGCCCCACAAGCTCTATGCCGTACGTCACTGCATGCCTTAACTATACTAAAGATGCACTTTAGAATGCAGCGCCGGAAACGGGGCAAGCGGAGGGAATGGTGCAAACGGAGGCGAAGACGACGTGTCTGGAGGATGCCCGGCTGGACCGGCAGGTCCAATGGGATCACCCGGATACGAGGGACCTCCTGGATTCCCAGGAAGAGATGGTGTTCCTGGAGAAGATGCTGGCAACTTCCAGAATGCGCCATTTGTCGGTGGGTTCAGGGTGAATAGTACACGCCCCGAAATCGCGGCGGTCTAAGGGCTAGGCAACGCGGCGCTCCTATCGACTCAAAAATGTATGGGGCTAAAACTTTGAAGGCTTATATCTTGAAAGATAAGGCCGATCTTAAAAAACGCGAATTCCAGTCTTGTAGAAGGGAACATGGCGATTCTAATGATACCAAGCACTAACAAAACTGAATTTAGAAAGTATGCTAACGAAGGCGGTTTTGGTTGGCGATTTTGTGAAAAGTGATATTTCGGAGGGCTAACCGGCTGCATTTGGTATCATTCGAACCGTAAAATTCTACTCTGCAATATCTGATATTGGGTTTTTAATATTAAGTCGGTTTGAAAAAGTTATAAGAGCTTAAAGTAAGTTCCGCTCCTATCGACGCTTTTGCCCCTCCCGGCACATTGCCGTTTTTGGCCTGTTTGATTGGCCGTGAGTAGAAAGATTAAGAACAGGGGTAATTTTCAAAAGTTTGGATTTTTTGGAAAGTCTTCTTTTGGGCGAAAAACGGCCATTTTTGCTCGCCAAATCGCTATTGTTTTGTCTCTTTTTAGTAAAATTTGTAATTTTACGTCTAGTAATAGTAAAAAACAGCACACTTCTGCTATTTATGTTTTTTAAAAAAAAAATTTCTCCCTCCCCCCCCCCCCCCGATAATGCGAAAGAACCAAAACAGGAGCAACAAATTGATTTCCAGGGTGCATCACATGCCCGACGGGCAAACCTGGCGAGGCCGGACCCACCGGAAAGCCGGGTATGCGCGGAATGAGGGGAGCAAGAGGTACCGGTGGAATGCCCGGTTCCGATGGAAATCCCGGAGCACCGGGAGAAATGGGACCAACTGGAGCGCCTGGAGCTGATGGAAAGCCTGGAGATCCTGGCATTCGGGTAAGCTACGAAAAGGCATCTGAATACTGGTGATGGGGTTTAGGGCGAAGATATGGAGCAGCCAGTACCGCGTAAGGGAATGCGAGGACCTCCTGGAGATATTGGACCGGCTGGTGAACAGGGTGAAAATGGAAAAGATGGACCGATCGGAAAGGAGGGACCGACTGGCCCCGATGGAACACCCGGATTCCAGGTAATAATAGGGTCCGAAATCTTCTAAATTACGTATATTTCAGGGCTCCGGCGGACGGCCAGGAGATGAGGGAGGTGAAGGCCAAGGTGGTAATCACGGACCTGACGCCGCTTACTGCTCTTGCCCCAAACGTGACCAGCCTCCCGAGCGTTTCGGCGATGCAGCCCCATCGGCTTCGTTCTCTCATGGCGCTAATGCCCCCGCTGCCTCGTATTCAGCCGGTTCAGGTGGATATTCCGGTGGGCTGGGTCACGCCGCCGCGTCTTATCCTGGAAAATAAACGCTGTGAGCGAATCAACACTTGATGTTTTGAATACTTTTCTGTGATTTCTTTCGATGCGGGTCGAGTCATGTGCCCTGGGCCGGGCCAACATGTGCTGAATATGTGCAGAATAAATGTGAGCGAGCTGTTCTTTTCAAATGGCACAGCAAACACAGCATTCAGATACCTTTAGCTGCGCAAGCTTCAGTCTCCCTCCCCCTACATTAGATTCCCCTCCACGCCCTTTCTCTATGCTCTCTCTTCCCGCCCCACCCCCAGCCATCATAGCGTAATGCGCCCTTAGGCATCTCAAAATCAACCATTTTCTTTGAGAGCCTCTTCTTGCCCCCATTTTCCTTGATTTAACTTTTCATTTTGAAGAAGAATCAATGAACGACGATCCGGGCCAACCCACCGCTTCTGCTTCCCAAGAACCCGACCCAACAAAGGAGGACGATTCTGGTAAGTTTCAAGAATTCTTTGTTTGCGAGGGCCACTTGACTTCAAATCCACGATCCAATTTAAGATACTGAAATCACGGATTTGGCAGAGCTCGAAAAGCGCAGACAAGAGCATTTGAAACGTGTTCTCATCGCCGAACACCACTTCAACCAGCTTCGCCCGCTTCTCCTACGAACCCGCCTAAAAGAGGTTAGCTCTTCGAAAAGGTGCTAAGCTTTTTAAAGTTGGAGGATAGAAGGGCCCTTGCCCTCAACCATGATGGAACAGAGTTTTTGGAGAAGAAGCTGGTCTTGGATGAGGAACACGCCGACAAGAAACAGGTACCACAACTTGCTTAATGGAATAATTATCTAATCTGTTTAAGAAAATGCTAGCTAAATGCCGGCTAGATATTGACCAACTGGAACGGAAACGGATCGCTAGAGATGAGTTTAGAAAGGAAAACATTGAAATGGAGGCCCGGGCAACGATTAAAGCTGAGCTGAAGGAATCGGTTAGTTCCCCGAAAAAAGAAGAGCTTCTAAAAATTAAAATTATTCAGGTTCGGGAGAAGATGGAATTACTAAGACAGATGAAAGATGAGAAAGACTTTTCTCGCGCATTCATCCAAGCACAGGCAAGTGCCATCTTCTCAATCCAAAATCTTTGCAGTTCTTTTCAACAACTTTTTCAGATGGATCCCTCGAAACCGGATGTCAGCTTGATGACGCTTCAGAAGCCTCGGAAGTTTACTGAGTAGGTCTATAAATCCAAGCCACAATGACATTGCTTTTAATTTTTATTTTACGCCGTTTAGGATGACATTTGGACATGGCAGTCTGCTGCGGCTCGAGTCTGATTCTAGTGCCGCTGCGAGAGATCTGCGGCTCTTTGAATTGCTGCCACGCTATCATGAGACGCCCAAAAACATATTTTCTTGATCTCGATTACTTTTTGTAATTATTATGTTGATAAATGCTTTTGGTTTTTTCTTTCTATGGTTTCTCAAATCGGTTGACTCGCGCAAACATATTTCATCTAATTACAGGGTTATTTTTGGACTTCTGGGACTCTCTGTGTCTTCTCTAATTTTTCTTGACCGGCTCTTTGAAACGAAATTTTGCAGAGATGGCGTGTCCATCGAGTGACAAAGAAGCTGCGGATCGTCAAGATATCACCGATGCGTTCCTGTTGGGTTGCAAGGAGATTGGTTCGGGATGCCTCGCTGCGGCTACAAATTTTTCGCTGTCCGAAGCCATGTCGGCCATCGAACTGATGGATCCAAAGATGGACGTCGGTCTGCAGAGAAATCAGAAAGCCGCTGGGTTGGAAACATGTCGAGAAAAGGTGATTTTATCGATCTCATTTCTTAAGCTGGGTTCCAGGGCGTCTTCTCAATGGCAGGCGATGAAATACTTGCCACAATGGACGCAACAATGGCCGTTTTCGTGTCATGGCTCGAGGGAAATTCTATCGGGCAATCGGTCAGTCATTTCGTCGATCATTTGTTGATTTTCTTCAATTTGAGTTGCTCACCAACGTCTTGCTGACCGAGCCGAACGCGGTTGATGCGCCGATATTGGGTATTTTCGGGCATGCCTTTTCCCATATCGCACAATATGTGGTGACCATTCTGAAGACGGCCGCGGTTTCGGAAGAAGTATTTTGGTACAAAGTTTAAATTCTGGTTTTTAGGAAGACTTCAATTTCTCGATCCCCTATCTCCCGTTGACTGATCGTGTCCATCGCGATGTTATTGAGGAGCTGCAGACGACCGAGGCGCATCTGAACAAGGAGGGGGTCAGTAAAGATTGTCTAATTTTGTATGATTTTGTAGACCGCGATCTCCAAGGCCATTGCTGCTCGTTTTGGATGGTTGCGCACTTTCATGCAGGTTGTTATCAAGAATTTTTTTAATTAGTAATTTAGGCTATCCTGGTGTTGACTCCGGCGCTCAGTGGGGTCGCCAACAAGCTCGTGCAAAATTACCCGCCTGATATGTCCAACTTTCGGTTGGTTTTTGGAGAGAATCTCTGATTTCTGGAAGATCAAACGACTGGGCATTTTTAGGCCGCAACTCCGGAAGAGCATCGACATTTTACGTGCCTGCCACGACTATTCGCGAGCAATGGTTGATACTTGGACGCTCGGAAAGCAGGCATCCGACGGCATTGATGGTAGAATTTGTCTTGTTTGTTTTTATAACCCTCATTTTCAGGCGATTTCGGCTGGCTGCCCGCGTTTGAGCCCGATTTCAACCGAAAACACTTGCCGCCCACTTTTCCTCGAAAGTAACGGCATACGGCCTTCCTAAATTGTTTTTAGATCTGTAATCCAGCCTCGCAGCACGTCGCTAGCATATTTGGTGGATCTCAGTGAAAGTCTACTCCGAATCCCGCTCGAATTACCGGGTATCGATTGGTTTTCCTTAAGCCGTGTATTGCTGACTTTCAGAATCGCTCAACGATTCCGGGAATCTACTGGAATATTTTCGTCTTTACGGCGAGCATCGATGCAGCACCGTTTTCACACGATCTTTCCTACAAGTATCTATGCATAGTTAATTTTTTTATGATTTTATTAAGATGGTCATCTTCCCATTTGATGACCATGTCCTTGGCGAGGTCGTGCTTGCCGACATCTTCACAGATACGGTTATCGATTGTGTCGTCCCCGCTGTCTTGGATAACACGTATCCATTTTCTTCTTTTGTTTTTCAACTCAATTTTAGTACTGCCGCCTATCACGATGCCGAGGCGCGAGAGGCCTGGGAGGAATTCGTGCAAGAATACACAAAATCTATGCTCAATCTCGTGCAATATTACGGTATTTTTAACAACATTTGGGAACCGGTATTTAGGGAACAACTTGACGCGGCTTCGCGAAAAGCTTGTCAATGCACTAGAAGACATGCGCATGCTTCTCGACGCCGCCCTAAAAGTCGACATCCAATCGGTGCGGGCGATGCGGGAAAATGAGGTGGGTTTTTGTATGTCCTTACCCAATCCTCTGTACGATTTCCAGACCGGAAACGCGGAACGCAACGAATTGACGCGCCGCGAATCTTCCGCCTTCTACACGTACATTCTGAACGAAACGGCTCGCCTCATCGCCCATCATTTTGAACTCTCTTTTCGATTGGATCTCGTGGCGCCCTACGAATACACCTATATGTATTGGTATGGTATATTTTCTTTGGTTTTTTTAGCGTTTTCCAGGTATCTTGGCGAGGTGGTGAAGCGGAGTCTGTGTTCGGGCCTCGACCGCGCCTACACCTTCATTCTGCACAATTTCAAGCTTTGTATGTTTGTATTATAAAAGCACTATTGTGAATAGTTTTAGCAACGAGCTCCTCGAATAAGAAGGCCGTGCAGAAACAGGCGAAGAAAGAGGAGAAGCTGAGAAGACGGCTCGCCCTTTACCAGGAAGAAGGGAAGCTGCTCACTGCCGAGATGGCAATGTGTGATGGCATGTTCCGGGCGGCTATTGGGCTCTCGCTTCTCAATAAATTTATGGTATCGGATTAATCTTTTTAACTTTCAAGTGGAAAAAAGACGATTCGGAAAACTTGGAAAAACTATTAAAGTTTGAAAATCGCGCGTTTTTGGTTGACAATGTTTATATTTTTGGTATCGCTTAATCAACATTTTTCTGTTCCCGATGGTATATGCTAAAAAGCCCGATTAAATTGCTTATTCTTCAAAATCTGATTTTCAGATCCCTCGGTGGAACGACCGATCGGAAGAGCATCGTTATTTACACCGGATGGCCCCCTTCTTCCTGCTCCATCAACCATTCGCCGTCTCCTACGCTGAATATAAGCAGCGCAGCTTGTGAGTTCGGCTTTATATTTTCTGTGAAAAAATTTTAGATACGATTCACTCGCCTCTGCTGGCCCATCGCAACTTTTCTCGGATGCGGCCGAAGCTTTCGAGATGGGGCGCATCGAACTGGAGAAATATGTGCTCCCCACGAAGAGTGGTACGCCTCCCACTTTCATTTCTTTCAAAAGCGCTTTAGGATACGCTCAAGCCTTGCTACGGGTATGCAAGAACAACGCGGTCGTCTTACGCATCTTGGCGGCCGGGAAAATGGTGGAAAAGAGGTGAATTTGAACGGGGTTTTTAAACTTACCAATTTCAGGATTCACTTCAACTTTGTGGATTCGCCCGTCTACCCGGTGCTTCGATTGATTTAAGTCACAATATTTACCTGTATCATTTTTGCTTTCCGGTGATCATAATTTTGTTGTTACTAGATTTTTTTTGTTAGCAATTGTTTGGATAAATCTTTCATATAATCGGGTTCAGTGTGCTTATCGGTATTACAACCGAGAGTTATCTTCTCCACATAAACTTTGAATTTTTGAGATCATCGCTAATTATTTTTGGCAGTCTAGAACAAAAATTTTATAGTGAGCCGCGATGCAAAAGCTGCGGCAGTACCTCATCCGAGGCCAGCTAGGAGCCCGGCTTTTCAGTACGACACGTCTTCTAGGTTTTTTAGCGTTTGCGATTCATATTTTTTGTTTTCAGGTGCAGTTGGAAAAACGAGGATCGATCAACAAACCGTAAAAGAAGCCCCAGTTCGCTCAATTCCCGGGCCCGACCTCTTGGAGAAAGGGACCGTGCACCCTGAGATTTTGAGGTATTTTCTATTTAAAATCATACTTACCTTTATTCAGAAAATATTCGTCAGAAGAATTGCAAGTAGATGATCATTTCAAGCTGGAACCGCTGCTCGAAATTCGAGAAATGTTCGAGGCTCGATTGCATTATGGCCATAAGGTGAAATATCCCGATTTATTTCGATCATTAATTTCTAGGTGGGTACGTTGAACGACAATATGAAATGGGCGCTGTATGGCGAGCGACTGGGCGTGTGTGTCTTCGATTTGGAACTCACCAAGCAGTACGACATTTTGATTTTTTGCAACTACTTGATTCATAGGTACCTACTTCGAGCCCTGAATTTTGTGGCGCACGTGGCGAGCCGAGGCGGGATAATCCTGTTTGTCACGACGAATCGTGAGACGATGATCAATGTTGAGCAGACAGCCACCAAGGTTTGGCTATCAAAAATGAGACATTTTAAAAACTTGTGTTTAGTTGGGAGAATACGCGCATTGCAGACGATGGCAAAGCGGCACGCTCACAAATTCTGCCGAACTCGTCGGAACACCGATTCGACTGCCCGATACGGTATTAGCAGTTTTCTACATTTACAACATGTTTTTAGATCATCTTCCTGAGCACGATCACATCACTCGGTGATCCCCACCCGGCAATCAAAGAAGCCGCCAAGATGGCCATCCCAACGGTATTGCATGCTTTAGTCTATAAAATTCTATTTTAATAGGTCGGAGTGGTCGATTCGAATGCCGATCCTGCCTATCTAACCTATCTGATCCCAGCCAATGATGACACTGTGCAGAGCGTCAATTATTTGTTGAGGTAATGCTCCACTTTTTCTTAATTCTTTTTTAGGCTATTCAACGAAGCAATCGTCCGGGGCAAGTCCTTACGTCAGAAAGCGAAGAATCGAGATTTCTAAACTTTTTTGGACTTTTTGTAGAGTTAGAGCCTTTCGAGAAATGATGTGTTGAAGTTATGTTTTGCTGTTTGTTGTATATAAAGATTTATCTTATTCGGTCTTTGAGCAACTATCCGCTGTTCCAGACGGCCTTTCGACTATTTTAAAGTTCTCAACAATCGATCAGGATTTACTTGTATGTGTTTTTAGTATGTTGGCCGCACGATCGAGTGCTTGTCGTGCAGGCAGCATCGGCATTCGTTGCGGCGCCACAGCTCCCACAGTCGATTCAATCTCAAAACAGGTTTTATTTATTGATTCAGCCTAGGATGATTTGTTTAGCACCAAAAGCTGGTAGAGAATGAACCGGGGCCGCTATGGAGAGTGGGGAAGAGCCCTTTTCAAGAAATCCCTCAAGCCTGGCTCTCCTCGCTGAAGACGATCAAGGAGGAACCGGTAGAATTTTTTTAACGGGAATCTTTATTTTAATCCCCCATTCCAGCAAGGCATCATCGATCTGCACCCCGACGTTTTTCGGACGACCCCGCGCCTCGATCTATTGCACCGAAATATTGTCTGGCAACAAGTAAATCCATTTCAGTTTTGCTCTAATCCCAATTTAGGTCTACAGGAATGTGCAACTTACCAAAATGCTCACAAAGGCCGAGATGCCAGGAGGAGGTCAGACTTTCTTTATAATGTTCGAAATATCATTTTAGGCTCTAAACCTTGGCCTCAAAAGCGAACAGGAAGACATCATGCGGGCAGCATTCGAGCTCCCCACTTTCATCGTGGAGGCTTTGCCCATGGAGTTCGCGGCCCGAAGACGTGGTTTTATATGTTGCCCGACTCGATTCGCATCAAGGGTTCGTTTCTATTTAAATATTTAATCTTTCTTTTTTTAGGCCTATGCGTCGCTCTGACTGTCAAACATGCGCAGGACGATTTGCAAGTTGTTAGTAGTCTGGAGGAGGTATGTTTGTCATTTTTTATCGATTCTCTTTGTTGCAGCTACCCGATGGCGACCCGCAATTCCTGATGAGTCTTGCTGATGAGCGAAACTGGGGCTACAGCGTTCTCTTTGTTAGCGAAACGGATACGGTAACTATGCCCCAGTTTTTATCTATATTTTTTGTTTAGATAACTGGCCCCCTCTCAGAAGCCACCTCTCAATTGCCGTGGATGAATGTGATGCCATATTATGGGCTCAACTGCTTCTCCTTGATGAAATATGACACGATTGTTTTCAGCCAAAAGGTTGACACTTTTATTCTTTTCGCTAAAAGGTTTTTAGGCATTGAATTTGATACAAACAAGCCTTCTTCGTCACTTGCATCGCGCCGACTCGTTGAACACGAAATATCGATATAAGGACATCAAGGAAAAGATTTTGAAAGAAGGTTCTGGGGAAGAGCACCCACAGCAAGCCCCATTTGTATGAATTTTTGCTCGCTCTTTGTTTTTTTTTTCACAATAGTTGTTGGATAGGCCGTTGACGCAAATAAATCGTTTACCCCGTTTCTTTTCGAGCTTTTTAGAATTGAATGTTGCTAATCCGCTTTTATACTGCTTCTTACAACCGGCTTCGCTTACAAAAATTACTATGTAACCCGATTACTTGGAGAATTGTAAGATTGGGAAATGGTGATCGAGGTGGAACAGTTGATCATCGGCTTCGTTCGTGACGGATTTGCAGAAGGATCGGTATGGTGAAGCGGATAGGGCAAGGCAATTCGACATCAGGTTACCTTAATCAAACACGATGCTGGCCGGATACTTGTCGATACCGGCTCTCCTGATAATTGGAATCAGCTAGAGGCCGAGCTGAAACTTCGGGAGATCGAGCTTGATGCCATCGACACGGTAGAGGTGGAATAGCTTTCCAATGTGTTTCTACAGCTTGTAATCACCCACGGACACATCGACCATTGCGCCAATTTGGGTCGATTCGCTAAGGCGACGATCTACATGGACAATGATCGACGGTCCCCAACTGGTGTATATTCACCGACAGAAGACGTAATCCATACAAAACTATCGGATATAGCCTCTTCAGATTATTCAATTGACGCCGCTGATATTCATCAAAAAATACCGTGGCCACACGGATAACGATTTAGTTGTTGTGGTGAATGGGACTGCCGTTGGTACGATTGTCGTAGCAGGTTTGGAGAATTAAGGCAGATTATGTTCTTTTGATAATAGGAGATCTATTTGAAACCGAAAGTGATGCGAACGACTGGGAAGCTAATAGTCGATATGTGGATTCGCAAAAAAAGTTTGTGATTTCAATTCAGGGCGGTTTGTATGTCAGGCCTATAGACTTTAGCTTGAATTTGCCGGCAATAAGTAAGATTATTTCTTAGGGCTAGAGCCGAACTTCTCTCGATGACAGATTGGATTGTCCCGGGTCACGGCCCGATTTTTCGTACGGGCCGCAAATGATTCTGGGCGGTGAATCAAGGATCTTCGGTCTTCGCCTCTCGTCGTGATTCTACCATTTCCAGTTATATAGATTGTTCTAATATGAAGCTAATGTGGTTTTCGCGGAAATGAAAATAAAACCTTGGTCTACTGGCCCCGCCTGCGTTCCATCCTATCTTATCAATCGCCCATGGCCGTTTACCGCGCTGTTCGCTCGCTTTTGATAAATTGTTGCTGTAGCATGGCTGGCCGTTCCGGTGCACCGTTTTCGAACATCTGAGTCGACGAACACAACTCTTTTTTTCTATAAAACGCAACATTGTGTTTCGACTCCCACCAAAACACACGGCTCTTCACTTGGCGTTCTATCCAGTGCCCTTTCGGTGTATCGTAGCAGCGTTGCGAGACCACAAGGTCATTTTCACTCTTCAAATACTTTCGCACTTTCGGCTTTGCTATTCAATTCTCATGAACTTCTTTCTTCTCTTCCGTTTTCTTCTTCGTTCCTAAATTAACCTTTGTTTTTCAGGGCGAATATGCAGCCGGAACGTGCCGAACTTGAGAAGCGTCTCGGAGATGAAGCCCATCTCCTGCGCTTCTGGGATGAGCTGGAGCAGCCGCAACGCGAAGCCCTGGCCGCACAGATTGCCGAGATCGACGTCGCGCAGTGCCAAGAAGCCTTCACCACCTCTGCGAACATCCACGTGCCCAACCTCGACAATGTGAAGCCAGTGCCCGCCGATCGCTACGTCGTCTCCAGCAAGCTGCCCTCCGAGGAGCGTGAACGGTTTGTTTTTCTGATTTGTTTTTCATCGATCATTTTAGGCTGACAAAGCTGGGCCTAGAGGCCATTTCTCGTAACGAGCTGTGCGTGTTGGTGCTGGCTGGTGGCCAGGCATCTCGCCTTGGCAGCGCTGAACCGAAGGGCACAATCCCGCTCGGATTGGCTTTTCCCGAGGGTTCCGTCGCGCAAGGGGACAGTCTCCTTTCGATTCAGGTGCGAGTTTTCTATTTCTTTTTATCGATTCTTTAGGCGGCCAAGATTCGTTGTCTACAAGACTTGGCAAGCCGCACGTTCCCGGGCACGCACGGCAAGATCCAATGGGCCGTGATGACATCTGCCGGTACGAAGGAGGCCACTCTGAAGCATTTGGAGAAGATAGTCCCCGCTAACGGTCTCTCCATTGATGACGTGCGTGTTTGAGACTTTGTTTTTTTTATTGTTATTTTAGGTAACCGTGTTCAGCCAGGCCAACATCCCTGCCTTCTCAATGGATGGCAGCCTGTTGCTTTCGAAGAAGGGCGAAGTCTGCACTGCACCAAATGGCAATGGAGGCATCTACTCGGCGCTCTCTCATCATCTGCCCAAGCTGCGCCAACGCGGCGTCAAGTACCTTCAGACGTATTGTGTCGACAACATTCTCTGCCGCGTCGGTGATCCAACAATGCTGGGAATGGTAATTGACAAGGTATCGCTATTTTACTTTATTTATCTTTACTCTTTGTTTAGAAAGCCGACTGTGCCGCCAAGACGTTGGAGAAGATTCCTGGCGAATTGATCGGAAGTATCACCATCGAGGACGGAAAGGTATCAATTGTCTTTCACAGCCATTCTCTTGTTCCGTGAAGGTCCGGGTATATTCGTATATGGATTTGAGATCCGTGAGTTCGGAAGGGAACGCTTTTCGACGCGGAAACTAGCCGGCTTTCTTTTTTGAGATACTGATACGAGTGACGCTTTTATCCGGGTTGCAGGGTACTGATTAATATTCGAAACTTGTCATTTGCTTCTAGCTTTAACCTCTACTTAAACACTAATCGGTGTCAGCTGTCTAACATTGTTTTTTTCAGCCCCGCGTGACCGAATATTCCGAGTTGGGCAATCTGGAATCGAAGACTGGACCTGATGGGAAGCTCCTCTATCGTGCCGGCAGCATCGCCATCCACTTTTTCACAATGGATTTCCTTGAAAGGTATTTTTTTCTTTCTTTCGATAAGTTTTGTCAGTTTCTGCACGGCCGACTTCCATCTGCCATACCATCGCGCCCTCAAGAAGATTGCCCACTTCGACCAAAATGGCCAACTCGTCACCCCGAAAGAACCGAATGGCATCAAGCTCGAGCAGTTCATCTTTGACGTCTTCCCCCTCAGCAGGTATGCATTTTTTCACTTTTAATTAGCTTTTTAGCAATTTCTATGCTTGGGAGGCAGTGCGCGAAGACGAGTTCTCGCCGCTCAAGAATGCCGAGTCGACGGGGAAGGACTGTCTGTCGACGTGCGTCCGCGATCTGGCCGCCCAATCGCGACGGTGGCTTGAAGCTGCCGGTGCGGAAGTTGATTCCAATGACAAGGTACACTTATTTTTAGTAGATTTCCGGCTTTCAAAAGTTTTTATTATTATTTCCTTTTCAGATCTTCGTGGCGGCGGCCCGTTCGTATTCTGGCGAGGGTCTCGAGAAGCTGGCAGGGCAGAAGGTCGCTGGGCCCCTCGTCCAATAAGCCACAAATCGCCCTCATCGCTTTCTGTGTGTACTGTGATTCTCTTCGTTTTCTGTGATTTCATTGGGGTTTTTTTTTGCTTTTTGGGTGTTCAAATTTGCACGTTTCACTTGATGATAAATCTATTTACTGCATATGTGGCTGTAAAGTGCTAGAAGTATTATTTGAGCGCTATTGCACGTCATTTATCGTGAAGCCTGGGTACAGCGGTATTTACAAGTGTTGCGAGGGATTAGAAGCTGTTTGGACAGTTGACATTTGCCGGCCAATCGCATTGATTGTTCATTTGGTTGAAGAGGAGACCTTGCGGACATGTATAATGGAATGGGACATTGGATAGACACCAATAGTACGAGGAACAGTCGGCCGGGTCCGAGTATAAGCCGTCTGCTTTGCCCACGCAGGAGAAGCCTGCAAATTGGACTTTGACTTGTCGTAGTTTCGCACTTCCCTATTCTGCTATTTTGATCTTCCTTTAGAGCATTTGAATTTTCAGGTACTTGCCCTTGGTCGGTGTCGTTGTTATCGTCACTCCCTTCGTCGTGGTCGTCGTCCTCGTTGTTCCACTTTTCTGGGTTGTCGCAGGATTGGTGGGTCGATTTGTGGGTTGTGTTGAGGTGCCGTTATGACCCTAGATCATTTTTATTGTCCTTGTTTGGGATTAAATTAGGCGTATTCTGGGAGCGTTTTCTGACTAAATTATAGATCCCCCAGCGAAGGTTTCTGACTTTTTTTGCCCCAAAACTTTGATTTTTCGTTTCCTTTGGGCTCAAATGTGATGGCTTATTATTGATTAGACCATGGCGAGCATTTTTGCATACTTTACAGGGAGTAGATATGCAAAAGCGCGTCATCTGGCGGGGTAGACTAGGTGCACTACTCCTGTTTTAAACCTACCGGAATAATAATCCCGCCCAAACTCTTCGCAATTGTCCCAATCAACGGATAGTAGAGACCGTTGGATTGTGGGCAGCCCGCGTTGAAATCGTCCATATCCAGCGCCCAAACCATCGCACCGCCGTAGCCACCCTTTTTGATGTAGTCGAGCTAAATTCAGGGGTTTTTTAATGTATTAAGGGTGGACCCACCTTGTCGTTATAAGATTCGATATCATCATAGGACCACCATTGGCCAGATGCCACCAGATAGGGCACTTCCTGATCCGACTGCCAATAGCGCATCGTTCCGGCCGTTGTTAGGAAGGTGCACAGCTAAAATGTTGGTTCTTTATAGGATTTTAAAGGGGGCTATAATCTATATTTAGTTTGTATAGTATTTGTTTAATTTTGCACTTTAGTATTTATCGGGACTCATTTGTTTTTACCGTAGGCCCAGCTTTGCCTAGTACCGTACTGCCAAGTGTTGCAATTGTGTTTTAGGGGAATTTCGCCGTTTATCCTACTATATATAAAAAAATAGTGTCTGTGTGTGTGTGCCACTTTGCATGCAACTTCCGTCAGGTTGTTCCAGTAGTATGTTAATAAGGGGAGTAGTTAAGGGCATGTTTGATACGTCATTAGGTGCGTAATGGTCTGGGGATGACTGCACGCTAATAAAATTTTGAAAAATTATATGTTTTCGACGTTAAAATTAAGTTTTGGTTGAAAAATCGGCCAGCCTCTTTGTTAGGAAACAATTAGCATACGCCGGAAGTTGCGGTAGCCTATAGTATAAGGGAAGAGAAGTAGCGTTTCTCATTTTGTGATCGAAAATCGTGAGAATTATGCAAAGTAAAGAATATCATGGGATCACACGGCCAGGGTTGAAAAGTCGTGAAGCGGCTTTTCAACCTAGTCATGATTTAAATTTCCATACTAGAAAAACTGCTTACAAGGGAACCTCACGCGGACAGGGTGGAATTTCGAAAAACGCACGCGGCTACCCCTAGGTAATCGACCATTGCGATCACGATGCGCTTGTCAGATTTTTCTGAATGCACCTGTGGACAGAGATACAGCACTTCCGGAAAATGCTGATTTGCATGCGAAAAATTAGCATCGAGGGATGGTTTATTAGGCTCTCCCATCACTATGGAATCACCAGTTGAATGGCCGAGTGGTAAGCGGCTCGCTTGATAGGATACTGACGAGGGTTCGGATCCGCTCACGATTTTTTATTTTGCCTTTTTTGGCCAGAGATTTTTGCACAAATCCAGACCAGTTAATGGATCAAACCCAAATCTTTAGATGGCGATTTTTGCACGAGCCAGGGGTGCTTCTAGCATTTGCTGGTGCAGTCGATCATACAAGGGTTCTTAAAAAACAGCCAAAATTTTTTGTTCTCTGGCGTGCCAAAGGATGCATGGCCGTCCGCATCGATGTCGGGACTATTTTTTTCGAAAAAAAAATTCAAAAGAACAAGGGATTATCCTGGGTAAAGTATGGGGGTTTCATCAATTTTCGCGATGTTCTGGACTTGTGCAAAAAAGCAAAAAGCAAAATAAAAAAATCGTGAGCGGATCCGAACCCTCGTCAGTATCCTATCAAGCGAGCCGCTTACCACTCGGCCATTCAACTGGTGATTCCATAGTGATGGGAGAGCCTAATAACCATCCTCGATGCTAATTTTTCGCCTGCAAATCAGCATTTTCCGGAAGTGCTGTATCTCTGTCCACAGGTGCATTCAGAAAAATCTGACAAGCGCATCGTGATCGCAATGGTCGATTACCTAGGGGTAGCCGCGTGCGTTTTTCGAAATTCCACCCTGTCCGCGTGAGGTTCCCTTGTTAGAAAACTTGAAAATGTAAGAATGTGACATTTTGGCATCAAAATCGATACCTTTTACTTTGGTGTAGTCGCTTTTTCAGATTTTAGGCGGTTAGGAATATTAAAAACTGTTCACAATAAATCACTTCCTATTATGTATTTGAGGTGAGAAAAATCAAGATTTAAGGTATCATTTTCATACCTCATAATATGCTCGTATCCCAGACTCCTGTGTATATGGCCCCGATGGTGCTGGGGTATTTCCGGTAGCTCCCGGCTGGATATTTGCCGCATTCTATAGAAAATATAGTAAGGAAGTTGTAGTCTGTAGTAGTCTAATTGCTCTAATTGTAGTAGTCTAATTGCCTCCTCTTACCCCCAATGTCCATCCTCTACCATAAGCCGGCATTCCGATGACCAGCTGATTTTTCGGCACCCCCATTTGCACCCAGGCATTTGTCGCCCAATCCTAAAAGTGATAGGGTTTTTTATGTAGTTTTTTTTGCATGTTTTAATAGCTTTAGGTTTTAAACCGACCACATTGTACTGATTGCTGGGCGCGGTTTGGCCACTCTGCGCATAAAGTGGCGCGTTCATCCCCAAAATACTCGACCATGCCCCCCAGAAATCGTAGCTCATCAAGAAGATGTAGTCGTACGCCCTGACATTATCATTGGTGCTTTCGTATTATCGGGGGAGGTGAACGAACTTTTTTGTGTTATTCTAGAATTCTAGAATTTCTAGAATACTTAATAGCAAGTGGTTTAGTCGTGTTTTTCGTAATATATAACTATGCTTAAACTAGGAAAACTATCGAAAAACTTTTATGTTGAAAAAATTCTAAATTTTGGTCGAAAATCGACCTTTCATTGGTGGAAAAATCGATAATTTTGATATTTTTTTTTTAAATTTGTAAAGTTTTCACCTTTAGGGATAGTAAACACCATTTTTAAAAAAGTGCCACTAATTTAATTTGAAAATGGGATCCTAAGAAAAAAAGTTGAAGCCCCCGATAATGCGCAAGAGCCATATCATCTCGTAATCGATTAGACCCTCACTTGGCCATCGCCGCCACATCATAACCCGCGAAATTCGTGGATCCAGCTGCCACGGCGGCTGTCACGAGCAATCTGGCCTTTCCACTTTGCCCACTCTCCGCTTCGGCGGCTGCTCGAAGTTCCTAGGTGGTAACGGTACTGGACGGTTAACGGGGGGGGGGTGCTAACTAAAACAAATTTATTACGCTTCTGCGGTGTATATAGTGGGGTTTTTTTTTTTTGGGAAATTTTGAATGCTAAAAAGCTAAAAAACGATTTCGAACCCTCCCCCAAACAGTCCAATACTGGGAAAACTGCTATTGTGATCCCTTGCGCTTACCGTAACGAACGCCGCGTAATTGGCTTTATCTGATGTTGTCGGGTATTCCCAATCGATATCAATCCCATCAAACCCATATTGTCGCACCCAGGCAATGGCCGATTGGATGAATGTTGAACGGGTTGAGGATGTGGCCGTCATTTGCTGTATTTTGTAGTTTAGGGTAGATTCAGGGTGTCAACCTGCATTAGTGATTGTGGAAAGCTGGCGCCGCCGAAGGAAAGAAGGGTTTTGAGGCTTTTATCGGTTGTTTTTAGGCCGTTGACCATTGAATATTGGCCGGCACCTGCCCAGGAGGTTGCAATATCTGTGTCGTCGTAGTTTCTGAAGGGGATTTCGGTATTATGCTGTTAACCGGGGGTGCAGACTTTCTTATAAAAACTTCACAATTTTTAAATTTTCCAAAAATGTTGTGATTTTTAGGTTAGATTGCCCGCGTACTTGATCCCCCTCTAATAGCCAGGTACCCAGAATTTCGTAATTAGCGTAATGTCGTAGTTTTTCCAGCTGTTCCACTCACTTCGCATGAAAAGTGCTGTCCATCCACCCGAATGCGAACAAAATATGCGTACATAGCCCGGGAATGTAGTCTCGCGTCACATTGTACGTCGCGCGCCCTTGTCTAAAACATTCGCTTTTCATTAGATTTCCATTTAAACCACTAGAGACATTGCTCTAAGGTATTACCTATACTTTGCCCAGTTTGTAAAATAGCAAGCCCGCACATAATCGGCCCCACCCAACCGGAAACCCAAACAAAGTGCCGCGAAAAATAGGAAGAATTTCATGAGGGCCAATCATGGTCTAGAAGCGATCTACTTTCTTTTATAGCACTCGGTGCTTCCATTTTGGGATTTTAGGGGTGGATAGATAAGTGAGAACAAACAACGGGGGATAGACCAGACTTGGGCTTCACTAGCTTTAGATAAGCCCTTTAGGAAAAAGGGGAAAAGGAAGGGCTAGACAGATAGACAGACAGACAGACAGAGAGACAGACAAAAGGGTCTTATGACGAATCACGAGCGATTGAGCACGAAATGGCTGTAATTTCAGAAGCGCATGACCTGGGAGAAGCTGTAGATACTCAATCACCAGCTGATACTTACTCCAAAAAACACAGGCTAGAATTACAATATGATGCCCGCTCCAAAAAAGCAGACTAGAAGAATCAGCGCCTCAATCTTTTTAATGGGTTCTTTCGCATTATCGGGGGGGCGAAGTTTTTTTATAAAAGTCTACAAATTCCTTGTAAGGTAATGGCAAGTGTTTTATTTCTGTTCTTAGGAATTTCTAACTATATTTAAACTAGAAAAACTATCTAAAAATTTTAAAGAATATTGGAAAACCCGAAATTTTGGTCTAAATCGGCCTTTTTTGGTCGACAAGTCTATCTTTTTAACATTTTTGTAATAGAAATTTGTAAAGTTTTGACTTCCAGGACTTATAAAAAACCATTTAGAAACATCTCCACAATTTTGAAAAATTAGATCCTAGGGAAAAAAGTTGGTCCCCCCGATAATGCAAAAGAAACTCACAAGCAACGTTCTCAAATGACACTGCGTTAAAAGATAGAAAAAAAACAGTTTCCTCTAAATTACCACAGTGTCCCGCAAAATTTCTGGATCCCCTTCCGGTTTTTGTGAAAAACCGGCGCGCGCAACTCTCAAGCCGCCCAAAGGCTGCCGGGGGAACATGAGATCTGTAATCACACATCCGGACACGGCCTCTCAAAAGAGGCCTCTCTTTCTCTCTCTTCTTTCAAGCCACCGCCCGCAAACTCATCAAGCCAAGCCCTAAAATAAACTAGGGGGAAGCTAGCTTCTTCAAAACCGGGTTACAAGAATTCGACGGGCAAGCGAGCGAACTTTTGTTTCCCACCCACTCGCCCCCCACCTGGCCCACTGTCAGGGCGGATAGGAGCTCGAAAATACCCCGATTTGCAAGCCTAAGCCTAAGCCTAAGCCTAAGCCTAAGCCTAAGCCTAAGCCTAAGCCTAAGCCTAAGCCTAAGCCTAAGCCTAAGCCTAGCCTAGCCTAAGCCTAAGCCTAAGCCTAAGCCTAAGCCTAAGCCTAAGCCTAAGCCTAAGCCTATCGATATGGCCGAATTCTATGGGTGACCTCCGAAAGTCGAAATATGTTCGTTAATCCGGAAACCGCTTTTTACCAAATTGTTTAATATTTGTTTGCGTTTTCGCCAGTATGGTTCGGGACCGGTTTTTCGTTTTAAAGGACCTTTGAAGGAAGCTAGCTAACGGATCTTCGAAGGATTGGTAGAGAATGACAATTCCCAAACGCCCTCTGCCAGCCTGCCCTCTCACCGGTGTTGCTAAAGTGTGACCTTCTTGAATTGGCGATCCAGTAACTGTGTGGTTATGTTGAGAGAAGTGTTGGGAGGTGTGTGGCGGAGGGTTAAGAGGGTGGTGCTTTTGACTGTTTGCCTTGATGCTTGCCGCCAGATGACAGCACCTGCCCCCGGTTAGAGGTGCCCAACATCATGATGTCGATGATGGTGGAGACTGGCAGACTAGAGAGACAGACAGACAGACAAGAAGAAGAACCACGCCCTCCAGAAGATCCGAACGACACTGTCGCCGGATTCTTTATCGATTGAACGGTTTGGCTTTAGATATTTTGAGATTTTCAGGTTACATTTTACATCTATAACCAGCTACTTAATCGGATCGTCAGTAATTCCCGGGGGGGAATTTTTTCTACAAATTTGTTTTTCCTTCTACATTTTTCTACAATTTAAATAGTATGTTTAGTAAAAAATAGCTGGTTTGTAATGGAAATAGTGTCTCAATTACCTCTCGAAACTTGAAATTTCTCAAGAATGTCAAAACGGCATTTTCAGTGCTTTGCAATCGAAATTTGTACAATTTTAAATCTAGAGAGAGAGAGAGAGGGAGAGAGAGAGTCAAATAGTGTTTAAACACGTCCTTTTTGACAATGGAATAGTTGTAAAAGTTTTTTTCTGCTCTGGAAATGAAAATGAACCGCTTAATTCACTCTCTGCGCTCATCTACTCGATCATTTTATCCGGAACGTTTCTCACCCTCCCCCTTCGAGTATTCCATCCTTCGAAAACCGCCTGGCAAACAGATATTGCCGGTGGATTTCAGATGGCATCCCGATCACAGCCTGAATTCCGCTTTTCTTTTTGTGTGTATTGATCGTTTTGCTCTCTATTTCCATTTCTTGCATCGAGGTTTTCAACAAAATCCTCGACTTTTTTCAGGCGAAACCGCTCCGTTTTGTCTGGACAACGACGTGTCTTCCACCCCTATGCCCTTCGAGCTCAAGGATTATTGAGCAACCTCTCAACCGACTGGGCGATTCCGATTTTTTGGGTAAAAAATCGAGGTGAGAAGGTTTTAATCGTAATTTTATTAATTTTTACTTTTTGCTCACTTCTAACAAGGAGACGTTTTTAGGTGGGCACGGAGTTTCGTAACGAGACCTAGCTCATTCGAAAGAGCTTGAAAAACTGAGCAAGATCCCGTTTTCCATTTCTGCGAAACGATAGCGATTGATTTTTAATAATTAAATTAAGAATTAGCAGAAAATGGCGTGATTCCCCTCGCGCGGAGCGATTTCCTTCCAAAACTCCCCTCTCGCGGAAAGCCAGGCCCCGTCTTCCCTTCCCCATAGCGATTTGGCGCAGTCGGTAGGGCGTTTGCCTCCCACGAAATTTTTGGACTTTTTGTCGGTTCGACCCCTAGGCCCAGAATTCGTTTTGCTTCTTTTTTCTTCTTCTTTTCTCTTTTCCTACTATATATAAAAAAATAGTGTCTGTGTGTGCCACTTTGCATGCAACTTCCGTCAGGTTGTTCCAGTAGTATCTTAATAAGGGGAGTAGTTAAGGGCATGTTTGATACGTCATTAGGTGCGTAATGGTCTGGGGATGACTGCACGCTAATAAAATTTTGAAAAATTATATGTTTTCGACGTTAAAATTAAGTTTTTGTTGAAAAATCGGCCAGCCTCTATGTTAGGAAACAATTAGCATGCGCCGGAAGTTGCGATAGCCTATATAAGGGAAGAGAAGTAGCGTTTCTCATTTTTGTCATCGAAAATCGTGAGAATTATGCAAAGTAGAGAATATCATCGGATCACACGGGGCCAGGGTTGAAAAGTCGCGAAGCGGCTTTTCAACCCTGGTTCTTTAATCCTACTATATATAAAAAAGTAGTGTCTGTGTGTGTGTGTGTGCCACTTTGCATCCACTTCCGTATCGTTGTTCCAGTCGTATCTCTATAGGGGAAGAAGTTAGGGGTGGGTACGATATGTCATTAGGTGCGTAATAGTCTAGGGATGACTGCCCACATATCAGATTTATAAAAATCAGCCATTTTCGATATTAAATTTAAGTTTTTGCAAAACCCTCTTCGCTAGGAAAAATTAGCATTGACCGGAAGTGGGGAGTCGCTTATATAAAGGCACAAGCGAATCATTTTCATTTTTTTGTCATCTGAATTCAGCACAATTATGCAAAGCTTAGAACAGAGTGCAGTCCAAGACAGGGCCAGGGTTGAAAAGTCGCGAAGCGGCTTTTCAACCCTGGTTTATATTAAAAATCAATCGCTATCGTTTCGCAGAAATGGAAAACGGGATCTTGCTCAGTTTTTCAAGCGCTTTCGAATGAGCTAGGTCTCGTTACGAAACTCCGTGCCCACCTAAAAACGTCTCCTTGTAAGCATGTCGTTCTTCTTTTTTATTAATATGCCCCTTTCGCGATTCTAGCCTTCGAAGAGTTAACAACGTAAAAAAATCAAGCGTAGCATAATAAGACGTAAATTGGTGTTAAGTCGCTTTTAAAATACTAATTCACTAATCTTTATTTCAGTTTCTCACTTTTAACCCATGCATGAAACCTCTAAATTTGCTTTCTTTATGAATTCCGACCCTTGAGGATTCTAGTCTTGCAAGAGCTAATAACCCGTATTCTTCTTTCTTCTCCTTCTGCCTGCTTTCATCATGTTGACTCATTGATATGATCCCCTGCCCGTTTTCATATTTGTTTGCCCCCGAAATTCCTTCGCAATCTCTGCTCGCTCCCCTTTCCCTCCACTCTCTTCCCCACAATCACTTATGAATTCAGCGATTTTTAAGCCGATTCCGTGTCATGCAGCGACCCGCCATTGTCGACTGGTTTTTTGGCCCTAGCCTTCTGATAATTTCCCAGTTTTTGTGTGCTAATTGAGAGCAGACTAACCCCTTTCCATAGGAATCTCTGCTAGCCGGCTTTCCCCAATTTCCCTAATGACCTCGGCGAGTTGTTCTTTAGCTGACCACAGCCCCCCGTTGCCCTCCCCGCTCGTACTTTTACAAACGAGCTCCAGTCTGTGATGTGGCCGGGGGGTGTAGTGTGTAAGAACGTGTGGCCCCGAGGCCACATTTGCTCACTGGCCACACGTGTCCGTTTTCGCCTCGATCGGGGCTCGTACCGGCTACACGCGCACTTTTTACTCACTTGCTACACTATTTTCGTGGTTTTAGAGTTGTTTGCGGCTTTTGGCTTTAGAAGTATGTGTTTTCGGGTTTTCTAGATTATTTTTAATTTCTGAAGTCTGCGTAGCCGGTTTATCCTGAGAGGTTTTCGAAGTTTCCGCCTTCTTCTATAGTTTTTTACAGGTTCGGGCTTCACGGCTTTTTTGAGGTTTCTGGCTTTTTTTTGGTTTGGTTGGGGGGGTTCCCTTTGAAAATATTTAACCGGCTTCAAAACCAACAAGTCCCTGAAAGGATTTGACTATGGCTAGAGGGCGTGCTTGGCCCGCATTAGTCTCAAATAGCCTCGAGCTATTTGAGAGAGATGGATCCCCCTCTCTCTGGCCAAACGGGACGATGCATACAGAAGCCCGTGTCAAGAGCCCACACAAATACGTCTCTTGCGCCCCCGATCATACCGGCAACAAGCTATAGTCACAGTCATAAGGGCGTTCATGTCCTAAAAGATCTCTGCTAGCTCGCTCTAATTATTTTGTAACGTATCATTTAAATACTACCCCCAATTCCTGAACACTAGTAGTGGTCGTGTGTATCTGTTAGGGTCTCGTTGTGCGTGTTTGGTCTTCCCCCTCCTTTTACTGATTGTTTGTTTGCCCGTAATTCGACTGTCTGCCTGTCTGTCTGTCTTTCTGACCATTCCAACCAACACTCCCCTCTATACACTCCTCTACAACTCAGCGATAACTTTCGGGCCTTTTCCGCTTCATTCCCTAACCCTTCGGCTTTTCCTCCCCTCCTTTCACAACCCGTTACAATTTGGCCGTATTTTCACACTGCCCCTTCTTCTTCTTTTCCTGCTGCTTCTCCCGCAAAACCCTCTGTGCCGGCAGACATGTGGCCAGCTGAGTCATTTTACGACATCTCCTCCCCTCCATTCATCTACGTCCACATCCCACTGCAACTTTTTCTTATTTTTCAAACGTTCCTTTTTTGCTAACCACTTTCCTGCGAATCTCAACCCGATCTCGGCCTCGTGCAGATCTGCTTCTCCTTCTCCCCCTCTTCGCCTTCATTCACTACCGGCTCCACGCACTGATAAGCCCGAAATGCCATTTTCAACGCGGGCAAAGCCGGAGGGCAAGGTTGGCAACAGCTGGAAACGATTTCTATTGATCAGTCGGCATGTCGTAAAGGATCTCTGCTAGCTCGCCCCTAATCAAGCTTTTAGCTTATAGTTGCTATTTGGCGTTTCAAGCCTAAGTCTAAATGTCGGGGTATTAGTCATTTTTTGATAAAAAAAGGGTGCAACGGCGGGCCGCGCCCTGATTTTGTTTTTATAAAATTGGTTATTTAGTCCTATTTTAGCTATGTACTTTTTAACGTAACCAGATTGTGCTTGTTTTGGTTTTTGCTATTATCTTTGCCAGAGTCATGGGTTAGCCTTTATGTCCAAAATCGCCTCTAGGGTTTTTATAAGATTTTAGGCCGTTCCATACTTATTTTCCTGAAGATCGCGAACAATTCCACGCCACCTTTTTGACCCCATTTCCCTGAAAAAGCCCTCTTGAACCCCTAGATCTCGAGGGGAAAGCAGGAAACGGGCAAGCCGGTCAAGAATATGAATAGTAAGTATGTGGGTTTGTCTGTCTATCCACTAGAAGCCAATAGTAGTGTAGACTACTAGAAGAAGGGATGTCTGTCTGTCCATCCATCGGTCCGTCTGTCTGCTCGTGTATGTAGATGGTTGATGGTGGAGGGTCAGGGTATGTGAATACGAGAAATAGCGAGAGAATAGTAGAGGGTAGAGAGATATTTGTGTGGTCAGAGAGATTGTTCTTCTTCTTCTTTCGTTCCCTTCCCCTAGCCACTAGCCGTTGTGGCTGGAATGACCCTTGCCTCCTCTTCCTCCTCTTCTCCCCGTCCCTCCCTCTTTTATTGATCTCACACCAACCGGCTAAATGGACACCAACCATTTCACTAACCTTTTTTTTTATTCGTGGCTTAGTTGAGAAACTGGAAACGAATTTGGCCATTTCAGATCCTTTTAGGGCTGCGGGCGACCTTTTTTTGGCCTAGGATCTGTGATTCTCCATTTAAGCAGTATGTATATTTAAGGTAGTAAGGACGTTTTTAAATGAAAACCTACTTTTAAACTTGAATTGTCGTAAAATATAGGGTTTTCTTGACCTTTTCAAATTCGCGTGGAGCGTTGATCGGCCTGTTTTAGCCTAGGATTTGAAAACATGAATTTTCAAGGCGTTTTTTTGTTAAGTAGGGCGGCTTTTGAAGGTTTTTTTAACACCTATTTTCGCCGGTAAATATTTGCCTTGATTTGTTTTTCCATCGAACTCCCCGGGCTTTCTCCTTATTTTCAGCGATTGTTAGAGCCGATCAACATGTTAAAGCTGAATTGCCGGTTCTTTGTCGTTAAAATCATTTTGTTCGAATCGTCACATTTTTGCTGTTTTTCAAGTCCAAATCCAACGACTAACAATAACTAGTTTTCAACTCGCATTTCGCAATCCCAATTTTGGCGGTGGCTTTCTCTTGTTGTGGCTGTTCCTTCGTTCCTTCGCTTCCACCCCTCATCGGTCCCTCTTTTCCTTCTTTTCCTCGATTCGTTCGTTCCGGGCTGTTGCCCGATTTTCGTCAAGATATTGATCACTATATGTGGGAGGGCTGTTGCTGTGACCTGGGGGCGTCATCTCATCTCATCCTCCCCCACATCGACCATTTCCGATTTTTCTAACGAAAATAAGCTACATTTTTCGCATATCTTTGCCGGTTTCCGGATATTTATCTGTTGTTTTTTATGGATTTTGGAATTCTTTCGTTGCAAAACCTAAAAGGCAGCTTTTTCAGCTTCTAAAACGTTGATATCAATATCAAACGACATTTTTCGCATAGCTCTGAGGTTTCCGGACTTTTATAATGTTCCTTGATGGGTCCACTAATGTTTTTCTTTTAAAAACGTAAGAATTGAGCCGTTTCTGCTTCTAAAACGCCAATAACGAGGTCCTGCATTTTTTAGCCTCTACTCAAGTGTTTTGTGTTCTTTTCTGGCTGTCTTCCTTTTCTCCACTAATTTCCGCGTT
Organism: Mesorhabditis sp. LJ9110; assembly: GCA_038088335.1. Lineage (NCBI taxonomy): Eukaryota > Metazoa > Nematoda > Chromadorea > Rhabditida > Rhabditidae > Mesorhabditis > Mesorhabditis sp. LJ9110. Next base: position 839,313 of record JBBGBA010000016.1, on the reverse strand, counting down.
TTTCGAGCCCTAATTATCAGATTTGCTTCCAGATGGGTGATGCAGCAATCGGAGAAGACGCCGTGGTTCGACAACGACTGCTTGAGAAGATCTACCTAGAGGGACCCAGCAAAGGTTCGCGCCAAACCATTCGAAAAACTAATAATTTCCCTTTTCAGGTGATGCCCTCTCATTCGAGGCTCTTCTCGACTCGCTCATCTGCCTCTACGATGAGTGCCAGGGCAGCACGCTGCGTCGCGAGAAGACCGTCAGCGAATTTGTCGATTCTGGTGTGTTTTACCGTTTAAAATTCCTCCTTGAAAGAACTAACTCGAGTAAATCGCGCGGGGGCGAATAGGTGACTCGATACATTCCTCATTAAATTCCACCCCCTTGCTTTTCGTATGCTCACGTCTGCCCCCGCTATTTTGGTGCGTTGACGCAAAGGAGAAGGCGTATTTGCACTGTTCCTTCCGATCTTGCTGTGGCCCTAGTCGCTTCCCCTTGAGAGAAAAGCCGATTTACGGAGCGAGGTAGCAGCAACGGCGGAAGCGGAGCCCCCTCTGCCCGACCATCATCAGGGCATTGAGCCCTCTTTTTTGACCTCTGCATTCCGGACATTCAGACTGGAAATTAACTTATTCCCCAGAAAAATGAGGATTTGCATTGATATTGAAGCGGATCACTGTAATAACACTGAAACAAATGGTTTGTATTGTAATTGTAGATTAATTTATATTTTTCTTTTTAGTAAACCCGGTGGTGACCCAGGCGAAAGCCCTTCGACTCAGCAAGGACGATTTTGAAGTGCTGAAGGTGATCGGGAAAGGAGCCTTCGGAGAAGTGGCCGTCGTTCGGATGAGGCATGTCGGAGAAGTGAGTTTTTATTTTGATTAAAAACTAGTTGTAAAAGAAATGAAAAAAAACGGACAAAAACGCGGAAAACGGTTTCTGGCATCGAAATTTTTGTAGTTTGTAGTCTAAAAACGTGAAAATCTCAACGAATTTTGGATAAAAGCTAACAACCAAGCTAGCTGAAACTACATTTTCAGATCTATGCTATGAAGATCCTGAACAAGTGGGAAATGCTTCGACGCGCCGAGACGGCCTGTTTCCGCGAGGAACGCGACGTGCTCGTGTTCGGCGACAGACGCTGGATCACCAACCTCCACTTTGCCTTCCAGGATGAGAGCAATTTGGTAGGGTTTTAGCGCTTGAACGAAAGAATGTATTTTTAGTACCTGGTGATGGACTACTATGTGGGTGGCGACATGCTGACGCTGCTTTCCAAATTCGACGACCACATCCCCGAGGAGATGGCCCGGTTTTATATGGCCGAAATGGTGTTGGCCATCGACTCGGTGCATCGTCTGGGATATGTGCACAGGTAAAGCTTTTTTCGCCCGAATTTTGTTCTACAAGTCCGGAGATTCGCAGATTTCATTTTATAAATGGTTTTTAATCGTCTTTTTAGTAAAATTTTCTATATTTCTATCGGGGAAACTATTGAGAAAACAGGGAAAAATTTTTAAAGATTTGAAATTTGGTCCTAAAATCGATTTTTGAGATTTGTTAATACCATTTATCACATTTTTTTGCGTTGAAACAGACCGTAATTTTTGCATTTTCAGAGACGTGAAGCCAGACAACGTACTTCTCGACATCCATGGCCACATCCGGTTGGCCGATTTCGGGTCCTGCCTCCGTCTCCTCCCCGATGGTTCTGTCGCCTCGAATGTGGCCGTCGGCACCCCCGACTATATTTCACCTGAAATTCTACGGTTAGTCTTATTACCACCTTTTTACGCTTAATTTTAGGGCGATGGAAGACGGACGTGGGCAGTACGGAAAGGAATGTGATTGGTGGAGTCTCGGCATTTGCATGTACGAGATGCTGTACGGGAATACGCCATTCTACTCTGAACGCCTCATCGATACCTATGGAAAGATTATGAGCCATCAGGTAATGCTTGAAATTACATTTTATCGAAATTTTCCAGGAAATGCTCGACTTTCCTGACAGTGACATCGACTGGGTCGTGTCGGAAGATGCCAAGGATTTGATACAGAAGCTCATCTGCCCGCGAGATGTACGAGCATTGTGAAAATGATATAATTTGCTCTTTTTAGGTGCGTCTCGGCCGCGATGGCTTCAGCGACTTCAAAGATCACCCCTTCTTCAAGGGAATCAGCTGGGATAGCATCAGAAATTGTGAGTATACGTTTAAAAATCTATTCTATTGTTTTTAGCCGACCCTCCATACAAACCGGAAGTCTCCAGCCCCACAGACACGTCCAATTTTGACCCCGAGCTCTGCGAGGACGATTTTTCTCAAGGGGTATGAGAAGGCTCGATCATTTTAATAGCAATTTTAGGAAACGCGTCCCCCAAATGTGACGGCAGCCTTCACTGGGCATCATCTTCCGTTTATTGGGTTTACCTACTCCCACGGAAGGTATCGCTATCTTGTATAGACCTCAAAAATATCTCTATTTTAGTCTTCTATCGGACAGCGCGAGCTTGAGCTCCGTAATTGGAGGCAGTGAGAACAAAACGCCGGCCCTGGAAGCATACGAACGTCGTCTCGAACAGATCGAGCTCGACCGGGCCGAGCTGACGAAGAAGCTGCAGGAAGCGACCCAAGCAATGGCCACCCTCAGCGTCGACCACCCCGACAGTTTTGCCGATAGGGAGAAGCATCTCGTCGATTCTTATGAACAAACAATTGCGCAGCTCAGGGATGAGATTCAGGTATTTAAAGTTTTTCTTCCTATAGGACGGGTCGGCCCGCTTTAAGTTTTTATCTGGTTTTTTTATTAAACATCTATTGTAGAAGTAGGAAAACGTTTGAAAATTCAGCCATTTTGACCTTTTTAGCTAAAAAAGGACATTCGAATTGTTTTAGGCAAAAAAATAGGTTTTTCGAGGCAAAATTTTGAAAAACGCCGAAAAATTTTAGTTTCCCGCGCCACAGACTCTAATTAATACTATTTTTCTGTATTTTTATACTATAAGTACTCTTTTAGATCCTGAAAATGAAACTGGCGGAAGAATCGTCAGCTACGCTTCGCCCACAAAAAGACACAAGCCAAGAGGAGCTGGAGCGAAAGATGAAAGAACTGAAGGAGAAGAATCGACAGCTCATTCTCGAGAAGACTGAACTCCAACGGGTCAGTTTCCCGATACAATTGGATATGACTGGGGAAATGAGGAGACAGGGAGGGAGTAGACAACAAAGTACTGTAGCACAATATTCTACCGTAGAAACCCCGCCCCCAGACCCTCAAAGCCACAGTAAGACCTCTAGCCCCGTTGTAGTGAAACGTTCTCTATCAAGGGCCGCGAGCTTTGAGGCCCGCAAATCTCGGCCCAGACAATTAGGGGCCGATAGGGCAAGATTGGCCGCGGCAGCCGCACGTTGCCCTCTTTCCCAAAGTAGCAGTGATTCGGCGCCTAGGAGTAGAAAGAGAATGAGATTGAGCTCAAGCTCCACAAGCCCCGCACGAAAAACCATCATCCTCAAGCGCGCAAATCTGAGCCAGCTGAAAAAAGCCGTAGCGGCTTGTGCGCTTTTGGCGATCGGGCTGACGGTGTTTGTGCAGAACGTCGGTCTGTCCACTGTATTGTCGCGTACTGAGAATATTGTGGAAAGTGTCTGGGATTTTGTTCGGGGCAGGGTGAGGGTGCACACAAATGATGATAGTAGTATGTTGGAGTTGAGATTTGTGGGATAGGATAGGTACCACAGAAGTGCGGGTGCTTTCGCGTTATCGGGGGATTTCCTTTAAGTCTCGCAATTTCTAATCAAATAATAGCTGAAATTCCATGGATTTTGATATGATTTAGCTAGTTTTTAAGTGCAAAAATGACTAGGACAGTTAGAATCTTTTAAAATTGTGGAAATTTATCGAAAATCGATATTCGTTTTTTTGTTAATGAATTTGTAAAGTTTCCACGTTTGGAAATTGTCGGGCAGTAAATACGGTAGAAATTCTTCTTCTTTTGACCTTATAAGAACTGCGAAATACAGGATAATTTGCCCCCCTCCGATAATACGCAAGCACCGAACCTCGAATTAGACGAAAACCCTTTAAATACATGTCGTGTACGTATCCCCTGTGAATGTCCAGTGATTTTTTTATGTATAAATGTGAATAAATGGTTTTGTCCCGATCGTCCGGCCGAAATGTTCGTACGCGCGCACAAATGGAACAGTGGTGTGCTGTGTGTGCCTTGAACATTTCCCCGTTCTTCTTCTACTCCACTTTTTCTTTGCCGTTGTTGTGTGTATTTTTCACGAGTTTTTAAGCTATTTTAATCCCCTTTGAAAACCCCTATAATAGCGTGTTGATAGCTTTTCACCCCTCCCTCCCTGCCCTGGGTCCCCTCCTTTATCTAAAGCTACTATAATAATCAAAAAGGTGGTCAGTGCAGAGTGACCACATCTTGTGCCACACTAATGATCTATTTTTCTGCTCTAGGACTTCGAAGAGGTGCACGACAAGCTGAGCGCGCAGACGGCCGAGTGGAAGGAAGCTGTCAAGCACCGCGAGCTGGCCAAGCATGACTTTGAGGAGGTAATTGGCTAAGCATTCTTTTTTTCTGTGCAAAAATGTGCTCTTGGGTCTTGGATTTTGCACAATCAACGTTCCGCAACTCTAAAAAAGGGACCAGTCATTATTCAGGAATAGGGCAAGTTTGCAGTGAAAATTTAGGAACTCGCAAAAGATTAGCAAAAAAATCCGAAAGCGAGCATGCTAGCAGAAAATTCGGGATAGGGCAATCTAGCAGAGAAAATTGAGGAATAGAGCAAACTGCAGTGAAAATCTATAACTTGGAAAAGGCTAGGAAAGAAAATTTGGGAGACGCGAGCATACTAGCAGAAAAACCAGGATTGGTGCAGTCTAGCAGTGAAAATTTGGTGCCCACGATTCCATTACCGTGCCTCTAACCACCCCCATCTTTTCAGCTGAGCAATGAGCTCGTCGACGAGAAGAACAAGGCCCGCAAATTCGAGCGTGAAGCCCAGGAGAAGGAGGCTCGCCTTGATCAACTCCAACAAAAGGTGCCAGTCCTTTAAATTTCCTAATTTTTCTGTCCAGGTCGATGCCGTCAAGTCGGAGATGCGCAAGCTCGAGGTGGCCAAGCAGGAGTCGCAGCAATTGGCCGAGTCGATTGGGAAAGAGCTGGAAAGCGAGCGATTGCAGAGGGAGGGATTGCAGGTTATCTTACAACTTTGTACACTAAAAGCCGCTCTATTCTAGGCCCAAATATCCGCCAGCGGCAACAGTTCCACCGAGCAGGAGCGTCGACTGGCCGAAGAGCTGGAACGGCTCAGCGAACGCCACAATGAGATCATCGCCCAGGAGGAGATCAAGCGGAAACAACTTCAGGAATTGTATCAGGTAATTTTTCCGTGAAAAAATTAAGAATGCTTTTTTCAGACTCAAATGACTGATCTGCAATCACAACTCGACGAGCGGGAGACGGCGCTTCGGACTCACCGTGAGATGGATGATGAGCGGAAGAAGGCCACTGAGGAGCAGGCTAGGGTTTGTTAATTTGATGAATTTCGAAATTGGAATTAGCGCGAGAAAATTAGAAAACTTCGAGAAACGTTTAAAATTTCCAAATTTTGGTTGAAAAGTAGATTTTTTTGGGGTGTTTGGACAAAAATTGGAAAACTTGTTTGGTTTTGAATAGTAAAAACAGCGGAGAAACACCCTTTTATTAGTTTTAGAAAAATTGGATCATAAGGAAAATAATTTACAGGTTGTGGTTTGTGAATAATACATTTTTCAGGCGGAATTCGAGCGTGCCGAGAAGGCACTCCGCGAGAACAGCGAGCAGCTCCGCATCGAGAACGAGTCGTTGAGAGCCGAGGTCGCCAAGCTTCAGCACGATATGTAAACTACCTTCCTCAAAGTTTTATCTCCCGTTTTTCTAGCCAACAAATCTCTGCCCGAGGCCCCTTCAACGAGACCCAAATCAAGGAGCTCGTCAACTGGATCAACCAGGAGAAGGCGACCCGCGAGTGTATGGAGGTTTGTTCTGTACTTTCAAGTCTCTAATTGATTGTGCAATTCAGATGATGGCCAGTCGTATCACCGGAGAGCTCGAATCGCTCAAGCTTCAGCCCACGAATGGTACGCCCACATCCCGGCATCCCCTGTCTGAGCATGGTGTGAATTTATCCCCCATTTTCTCCCCCTTTTTGTATTTTTAATTATTGTGATGTGCTTGACAAGTTTTGATCATATTGGTCAAGTTTTTCAATGTTTTGAGGGCAAAAAGGCGATTTCTGGCATGAATTTTCCCTTTCCTTTGTCGTTTGAAAATTGTTGATATCCAGATTAGCCGAATTTATTAAGAAGAAAAAAGACGATTCCTAGCATGAATTTAGCCCCTTTCTCCTTTGCCGTTTTTAAAAAGCTTGAAGAGTGCGTTTTCAGGTTAGATTGCTTGGTTCTCCTTCTTAGATTCACGCCGTAATCGATCACCCTTTTCAGGTAACATCTACGCGAATCAGACTCCCTCATCGGCATGGGGCTCGAAGCGCGCCAAGCGCTCGCAAGCCATGAACCAACAAGAAGCCCAAAAGGCCCTTCATGCCGAGCTGAGGGCCAAGGAGGAATTGACGGTATAAATTAGCGAACCGAGTAAAAAAATATCCCCCATTCCAGGAAGAGGTGAAGAAACAACGCGCCTGCAATTTCCGCCTCCAAGCCAAGGTCCAGCAGCAGGATGAGACGGTGAGCACGATTTTCTCATCTAAAAAAAGCCCAATTTTTAGATTGCCATCCAAAAGCGCGAGATCGAAGAGGTGCACCATCAAAAGGAGCAGCTCCGCGCCGCGCTGGCCGCAATGCAAAATGGCGAGATGCAGCAGAGCTTCTTCAATATGGTGTCGACGGATAGCCCGGTTGGCACTGCTGGTAATTCTTGGCTTTAAACGAAAACCCTGCTGTTTTCAGCTCGATCGGCATTCTCGGGCTCCCTGCGCGACTCGATCAGCCTCTCCCAAAGCACCGACTACGAGATCTCGAATTCGAGCCTTAGGAAGAGGGAAGAGGAATATCGACAGCGCCAGAGCATGTAAGAATTTGCAGAAAAACCTTCAGCTTTTCTGAATTTAGGAATTCACCAGTCTGCTACGAAAACACGCGCCACACGCCGACATCCAGCGCGGGCACTGTCGTCATGAATCGCTACAGCGGAACCCCGGCGGTACGTTTTTGCGCACTCAAAGAATCAATGCTAGCTTGCCTCAAAAAGTTTCGTGCGTGTAGTAAGCTCTCAAGGTATCACTACTGCTAGATTGCCTCAAAGAGTCTTTTTTGGTTTGTTTTAATAGCTCTCAGAAAATCAATGCTAGCTTGCCCTAAAAATAAATTTTGTTCAGGCATCCCAGACCCAACTAAACGCCGCGCTCAGCGGACGTGGCCACATGTTCTCCCACGTCCATTTGGCGACGCCGACAAAATGCGGCCATTGCACGAGTATCCTCGTCGGATTGGATAGACAAGGTAAAATTATATCATCATGTAACTTATTCTTTTTTAGGTCTCTTCTGCCAAAACTGTCAATACCCATGCCACGTCCACTGTATGAGTCGGGCTCCCACTCAATGCCCAGTCCCTCCAGAGGCTCGTCGACCAATGGGCTAGTTTTTAATACTATTTTTACACTATCTAATCGATTATCCGGGGGCTTACCTAGAGGCTAACATTTCACAAAACCATCCACTCACTTTACACCGCCTCCTCCCCCATTTCTTTGAATTACCACTACTTTTCACCTAATAACTTTTATTGATGCATTTTTAACCGCTTCTACCTCTCCTTCCCCCCGATTTTCCGTATTTATTTTTTGTTTTGGTTTTTGTTGACCTGAGATAATATCCATTTGTCACACATATCACTATTCTGCTGATCACTCTCCCATTCGGTTTACTCGTAATTGGCTCCGGACCGGATAAATGTTCAGAGAAAAACGTACACACAGCAAAATAGAGAACACTTAGAAAATACAGATTGCAACAGTTTTTTCTTTCTTTTTTCGTCTAAAGCTTGGAATTTGTAGTTTCTTCCCTCTGAACTTCCTGATCTTGCTCGCCATTTTTTAATCGTGCGGTTAGGCTTTTTAGCTTGTTTTTAATTTTTCTGAATCTTCTAAGCTTCTTCTTTTCAGGAATCGACCCTCTTCGTGGTGTTGGAACAGCGTACGAAGGAGTGGTGAAGACCCCGAAACAAGGCGGCGTCAAGAAGGGATGGCAGGCGACTTTTGTCGTCGTCTGTGACTTCAAACTTCTCCTCTTCGATTGCACCCCCAACAAGGAGAAGGGCAGCTCATCTACACCCTCGGATATCCACTCGAATGTTCGCCAGGTATAAAATCCCGTTGATGTAATCGAAAACTTATTATTTTAGGTGCTCGACATGCGCGACCCGGATTTCCAAGTGCAGTCCGTCTCCGAGCAGGACGTCATCCACGCCAGCAAGAGCGACATCCCCAAGATCTTCAAGGTGACCACGTCGCAGATCCAGGGCGCACAAGCCGGCGACGAGGCCAAGCAGTACACGCTGCTCATGGCTGACTCGAAGGATGTAAGTGGATTTCCGAGTCTTTTTAGGTGCTTTAAAACGGCTTTGCTGAATTTGCCGGCTTTTGAAGTAGAGGAAGAAATTCTCCATTTTTCAGGAATGCAAAAAGTGGGTGCTTGCCCTGACGGAGTTGAAAAGCCTGCTGAAAAAGTCGCGACTACCCGACAAGACGGCCTTCTCGTGCAAAGAGCTTTTCGACGTCAACTCGCTGCCGATGATCAAATTCGCGCAATGTGCCGTGATTGTCGACAAATCGAAGGTGGTCGTCGGCTTCAGCGATCACGGGCTGTATTCTGTGGAATTGGATCGAGAGGTCGGGGTTTTAATTTGTATCAATTCTTATAAAAAAACTACAAATAAAATATAGTTATTTTCGATTTCCTTACCCAATTTTTTAGACGCTGGTGGCTGTCGGAGGCGAGAAGGAGAACAAGGGCCGATGCGTGGAAAGGGTGGAATACATATCGTCCGAGCAGCTTTTTGTTGCCATGGTTGGAAAGGGCAATGATCGGTTCGTTTCGAACAGTTAAAATTTCACTGTTATTTTTAGACATCTGCGTCTGATCCCAACGGCAGCGCTTGACGGTCGAGATTTGAAGTGGATCAAGCTGGCCGACACGAAGGGATGCCATTTGATGGCTGTTGGAGGCATCGATGGCAGGCAAATGTGAGTTTTAGAAGATTTTATGATTATTGAGAATTTTAGGTATATTGCGGCGGCGATGAAGCGCTCCGTGATCCTTTTCCAAGTTGATCGCACCGAGAAGAGGCACAAGCGGATGAGCTATGTAGGGAATTGCCACTTGATCCAATTTCCTATTCTTTTTCAGGACCTTGCAATGCCGGGTCTTCCCCAATGCATGTCAATCATTGGCTCGAAGCTGATCGTCGGTTTCCCCAACGGCTTCTCCAGTTGGAATCTCGCTGACGAGTCGCCAAAGATTCATTGTAAGTAATTGCCAGTTTTTCCCTAATATTTCATTACTTTTTCCAGCCCTTGTCAACCACGAGGATCAATCCCTTTCCTTCCTCTCTCAGCCCGGCTACGAGGCTCAAATTGTCGTCCCGGTACACGGCTCTGACATTCAGGAATACCTGCTCGTTTTCAACAAACTCGGCGTCTACGTTGATCACACAGGTGCGTTTTAGTTAACATTTTTTATTCTTCTTTTAGGCCGTCGCTCTCGTTCTCAAGAGCTGATGCTCCCTTCGCTCCCGCGCCAACACAACGGCTTCTCCTACATTGAGCCGTATCTATGCGTCTACTCTGAGTCTCAGATCGACATCTTCCACGTCGCGCACGCGGAATGGGTGCAGACGATTAACCTCAAGTAAATATTTGTTTGTTTTATCTCTCTCTCTCTCTCTCTCTCTCTCTCTCTCTCCTCTCCTCTCCTTTTCTCTAGCTAATCAAACCCCTTTTCAGACAGTCCTTCCCCCTGACGGTCAATGGAATGGTTGTCGCCTGTGTTGTCAACGATTTCCCGTATCTTGTCGTTTTGAGCGATAAGCTCGGAGGTAACTTTCTAATTCCTATTTCTCTAAGTTTCCCACTCTAGGTGATGACCCCCTGCTTCTCCCTGAAAACTCGAAAACCGGCAGTCTGAAGTCAAAACGCAGCGGAAAGCGGAAATTCACTGTCCGCGTGCCCGGGAAGGACGAGCAAAAGTAAGCAACATTTACCGATCTCCTTAATCTTCAAAATAGAGCGGCTGATCGTCGAAGTGCCCTGCCGATCTCTGGCCCCTCCGATTTCAAGCATCTCTCCCATATGGGCCCCGATTCGGCGCAGAACTTCATCGATCTGGCCCGCGAACAGGACAAGAAACAGGCTGAGAAGGTGGGAAATTTTGAAAAAACGACATTTAACCTCGTCCATCATTTTTGGGAACCCGAATTTTAGGCCTCACCACGAAAGCTCTCCTCAATCATACACTTCTAGTCTTCAAAATGCAGAGCATGTATACATTAAAATGATGCTTTATTCCTTTTTTGTAAAAACCCCCTTTGTTAATCCCTCTACCTCGTTTCCCCCTCTTTTGTTCGAGCAGACAAAAGGTTCAAGCGCTCTAAATACGTCCAATTTAGTTCAGCCTAAAAATTAGTATAGGAAATATCTTCCCCTTTCCTGTTTTTGTTAGAAAATCCTGCTAGCCTTCTTTTCTTTATTTATATAATTTATTTAATTTTAGAGTCGAAGCCTCCTCCCTCCAATCATGCGCTCCACCTCTAGCACTTCTTCAAATGTCAACTCGGTGCTTGGCGGCAGCAAAAAGGTATTTTATCGCTGGTTTTCTAGTTTACTTGTTTCTAGGAACTCGAACAAATGGTGCGCAATCGCCCGGTCTCCTCGCATAGCCGTAGTTCCGATGGATCGAGCCTAGGCCGAGACGTCAAGCTCGAAAATGCCTATATGGTACGATTTTTGCCTTTTCTGCCTAATTAAATTGCCAATTTAGTCAAAGACGACCGATTGAGCCTTTGGTAATTATTAATTTCCAACTTTTCTCTATCCCCACCCCCACCGCATGCCCTATCTGCCTAGAAAGCGCGAGAAATCGCCTAGATTTGCACCTTTCAACTGGCTGCCTAGAGTCTAGCTTTTCCACGCACAATTCAAAGTATCAGTTTGGGTTCTTGAGTATTTACAGGGGTGGATTTTGTTTTTCCGAATGGTTTTTCTAGAAATATAGATATTCCAATAACGAAATAGCAAGAATTTTAGTACTTTGGAATCCAAAGTTTGGATCGAATTTTGCTAAGTTTGAAGTGGAAAAACTATTTAGAAAACTGGGAAAATGTTTAAAAATGTTACATTTTTCTGTCGAAAATCGTTTATTTTCGCTCAAAAAAGAATATTAGTGCATTTTTCTAACCAAAATTGTCGTTTTACTGTTGGGAAAAAATGAAAAACTAAGACTTTTTTGTGTTCTAAAATTTGATTAGATTTTTATGAGAAAAATTGTTTCCAAGGAAAACGTACGTTTCCCTCTGGAAATACTAAAGATCCTGCATTTCCTTATCGAAAACCCACTAATTACAAAATTCCAACTATTTTTATCGCTTATTTTCAGGAGCCAAACTCTCGTCAACGCCAATCGGTGCCAGCCTTCAGCTCCCCATCAACATCTTTCCCCAATTCCCCACGCCAGCATGATGCCTCAATCGATTAGAGATCATTTTTCGCTTCGTCGTCGATGTGTTTTGTGCTCTATTTATCCCCCCACTTCTTCTCGGGTCCGTCTTCTGTCCCTTTTTTAGTATATCAAATTCATCCAATTCACACACACATTTCCTGTGGTTCAATACAATCATCATCCCTGCAATTGCTGTCTTCTTCTCTAGTTCTCTTCTTTTTCCCTCTCGTCATAATCTCTGCTCCATCTGCTCACTTATTCCCCCCGATGCTTTTCCGCATAAATATATATTTATCGATGCCTTTCCCCTTCCCATTCGCTTACCCCCAATTTGCTGCCTTTTCACCCTTCCGCACTCTATGGCCTAATTTATTCGCGTCCCGGTCGGCTGCTTCTGTGTCTTCACCTTCTTTCTAAATAGTACCCTAATTGTATATAACTAGACAAATAATCTCTGCTCGTTACCCTCCTTTTTCTTCCGATTTTCAGTCACTTGTCTGCCCATTTCCCGGGCAAATGGACCCTATCACCACCCTTCTAGCCTCGTCAATTCATTGGTCCTAGTTTTACCAGCGCTGTGCTTCAACCGTTTTTGTGAATAAAATTCCACTATAATCGCTTCAAGAAGGAAAATGCGTCTATGTCGGGATCACCACTATCATTCACAACCACGATTGCTTTATCCAAAAAATACACATTGAAATTAACTTGATAACATGAGAAAAAGTTGGGCGAAAATTTAAACAAAGAACGATAAATAACAAGGCGTGAAATGAGATACGTTGTGTAGCTTTTACTCGGATTGGGCCAGCGGGTTCTTCAACACCAGAATCACCGAATCGCCACTAAAAACAGTGATTCTCCCAGAAAAATAATATAAATTACCGGAGGAACATCTTGGAGATGAAGCGATCTCGGGCGACGGGCTTGGCCTTCTTCTTTCCCTTTCCGCTTTTCGGCAATTCGGTCCACATCTCCTTCACGTTCTCCAGTACCATGTTGCAGTGACTAAACAAATACGAAATTAGGGGAGGAGGCCTCTTTTTTACCGATCAAACGCCTTCACACGGCCGAGCAGCTTCTTGTTGTTTCGGCAGTTGATGAGCACCTAAAATGAAAATTTGAGACTTCAAAATCGTCAAAATATACCTGCGAGTTGTTCTTGACGGAATTCGTGAGGACGGAGAGCGGGCCAACGGTGAATTCCCTTTCTTCTTGCTCCTGCAGCTCTTCCTGCGTCATCTCCGAACGGGGTTTTGCCATGCTAAAAAAGAAATTAGTTTAGTCTAGGCGCAAAGTTCTTACGCCATCTTGTCGTTGCGGGGTGTCGCGAGACGCGGGCTGCGTTTAGTACCTGAAAAATGAGGTTTAGAAGGGGCAATAATCACGAAACGGCGGAAATAGTAGAATCGTGAAAAAAAGAGATTTTGGTCTGAAAAGGAGAATGATGAGGAAAGTCGGGCCCAAAATTTCGAATCGACCACTGCGTAACGCTCCTTTGCGCACTTTCTCTCTGTGCGCTCTCCACATTCACTTTCCCAGGCCGAACGGCCGATTTTCTATTACTTTTAAAAGTTTTGAAGCTTTTTCAGGCTTTTAGAAAGCTTTAGCCCCTGAAATATATAATTTTGTTTAGAAAATGGCGCCCCGCGAGCGGCCAAAGGACCCGGAGGAAGATGAGGCCGTTGCTGGCCCGAAAAAGATGAATTTCGGCCCGAACAAGGACCCCCAGTGGTGGGACATCAACACTTTTACCAAGGTGGACCCATTTTTAGCATCCTTATCAATGCGGTTTTAGGATGACAATAAGAACGGACTACTGGAGGAGTCGTCGTTTTCCTGCGTTTTCCCGAAGTATAGGGAAAAGTATATCAGGGTGAGTAGCTTTAGGAAATGTCAGTTTCAACTTTGATACTTTCAGGAATGCTGGCCACTGCTGGAAAAAGCGCTGAAGCCGCACGAGCTGAAGGCAGACCTCGATTTGATTGAAGGTACTTGCTTCTTTTTGTATTTTTCTTCCAATTTCGAAATCTATTTTTGTGTCGAGCGCCCTAGACTCCAATTTCTGTTGTACCAATCTGTACTTTTACACTTAGGAACGATGACGGTACGAACTACACGAAAGACCTGGGACCCGTACATTATCATCAAAGCCCGCGATTTGATCAGGCTCATCTCGAGGAGTGTGCCATTTGAGAATGCCGCCAAGGTATAACATTTTGGTCTAAAATAAACTCCAAAGCTTTAGGCATTGGATGATGACGTCGCGTGTGAAATTCTGAAGATTGCCGGCATGGTATTTTTCGAAGAATTTTGAAAACTTTGTTTTTAGTGCTCAAACAAAGAACGTTTCATCAAAAGACGAGCCCGATTAGTTGGAAATGAGGGCGCCACTTTAAAAGTAAGCAAAATTGTTTTTTTTTTGACAAGTTTATTGAATTTTCAGGCAATCGAGCTGCTGACGGAATGTTATGTGGCCATCCAGGGAAGCACCGTATCAGCCGTTGGCCCGTTTCACGGCTTGAAGCAAGCCATGTAAGTTTTTCCAATCTTAAATCTCATTTTCTTCTAGGCAAATCGTGACGGATTGCATGCAGAAAAACATTCACCCCATCTACAACATCAAGACGCTGATGATCAAGCGCGAGCTGGCCAAAAACGAGAAGCTCAAGGACGAGAACTGGGAGCGATTCTTGCCCCATTTCAAGAAGAAGGTCAGTTCTTTGTGTGTTTTTTTTTGCGTAGTTTGTGCGAAAAGGTCTAGACTAGCTAAAGCCGATTTTGTAACCAGATCTTTTCATTACACTTTAATTTATATGCGCTTTAATCCCCCCTTTCTTTTCAGGTTCAATCAGCCGCGACGACGGCCGAGGCGAAGAAGAAGAAGGCCAAGAAGTGGAAACAAAAGCCCGAGTACACCCCCTATCCACCCGCACAGCAGCCCAGCAAGGTATTTTTAGAAAATTGGAAAATTAAAGCAATTTATTGCACGGACTTTTTGAAAAATTTGATTGCTGTCTGACTTTTGTTGACCATTTCGTATGGCTAACTCGACGCAATCTTTTTAAATTCTTGTTTTAGAAAAAGTGATTTTCGAAAAGCTGTATTAAATTCTTTTTTTAGGTGGACAAGATGCTGGAGACGGGCGAGTACTTTATCACGGAAGAAAAGCGGGAACGCGACAAGAAGAGGGAAAAAGCCGAAAAGATGCAGCAGAGGACAAAGGAGCGCATCAAGTCGGTTTTAGGAATATTTTCGATTTTTAAGCGTTTTCTACTATTTTATAAATCCCCTTTTTTCAGGGAACGAAACGCAACGCTCATCCCGAAGCCCGAGAAACCCATGGAAAAAGTGACGAAGCGGAAGGAGGAGCCGACCGTCGACGTGGCCTCCCTCAAGAAGAAGGCGAAGAAGTTGAAATTACAGTAATCTTTCGTGTTATTACATATCTTGTTATTGCTGCTTACTGTTGATTTTTGTTGTAGAAATAAAGGGATTGCACAAACCACGCGGTATTGGGTTTTGATTTTTGTTCGTATCTATCTGGAGCCATTTTTTTTGCATTTAGTTTGCGTTTTTTTAGTATTTTAATAACTAGGTTTTCTTTTTGACATCAGGATCTTTATCCATTATTTTATCAAAATAACATGAATTAGATCTATAAAAATAATGTGGGGAACAAGTACTCGTATCGGGGAATGGCTGGCAAAGAATAATCGCAATCAAGGGGAAATGGATTGTTGACTTTTGTCGATTTCGGGGTAAGGTACCTTGTTAATATTAACAAAATACAATGGGGGAATACCCGTTTATAACATTGGGACCTAACAGATACGATAATGACAATAAAACGAAATAAGGACTCTAGTTTCTAGTTTTGTATTTGTTTGTTTAGTTTATAAAGAACTAGGGGGAGTTTTTTAAGTTTTGTATAGCAATGAAGAAATTCTTGGTATTACACTATCCTCTAGATACAGGGTTTTTACGGCGCTAGCATTGTGGTCGTGGCCAAGATGGGCTGCTCGTAGTGGCTCATCTCCGCTTTCCCATAATAATTGATCCGCCGATCCTTCCAAATCTCTTCGCCGACTCCTCCTGCTGTTTGCGCTGTAATAGAAGTGGTTTTTGAGATTTTTGAGGCTTCAAACTCGGGGGATTGTAGGATTAGATGACCCCCTAAAATGCCGAAACTTGGCCCTATTTTTAGAACGTCTGAGCTCGATATTGCGCAAAGTGCTTCTGCGAGCCTGCCCTGTTCCTCAGGGGGTTTCTGCTAGTACTCCCGACTTTTGACCTAATTTTTTTGTAGGTGCAAAGAAGGTGCGCGACTCTCCTAGAATTCCAATTTTAGAGCGTGTGAGCTCGAATTTCGCTCAAATTGCCACTGCTAGCCTGCCCTATTCCTCAAGAGTTTCTGCTAGCCCCCAGTTTTTGACCTAATAAGTTTCTAGGTGCAAAGATGTTGCTCGACCCTTCTGAATATTCTAGGGATCTGCAGGGCAGGGGAGACCCAGAAGTTGCCCGTCACCCCCTCCTTTTCCTCTATTCTAGACCTAGAATAACCTATCCGAGCCTCGAAAATAGAACATCGCGCCTACACCTTTTTGCATATAGGCAGGGAAATCCCGTTAAAATCCGTTAAAAACAAAATTAGAAAATTGTTTTTATGTAAAACTAACCGGGTCAAATTCCTCCATCACTCGCTTATTCCGTTTTGTTTTCCGGATGCGTTGCTGCATCTCCTCGGAGCCGAGGTTTTCCTTTAGGACCCGGAGCTCTTCATACATTTGTCGTCGCTCCATCTCGTGCTCAATTCGTCCCAGTAATGCTTCTTTGGATCTGAAAATTTGGGGGTTAGTCGGAAAACATGTTTCCTCTAGATTTCACGATTTTAGGTTTCTTTTGCTTGCGGAAAAATTCGCGGTTTGCTATAAAAGCTCGATCAAGTCGTCGGTGTATGTCGATCCACTTTTTTAAAGGGATTGGGAAGTGAAAACTAACCCCTCACTCTGCGGTACCCGGATGATCATATTCATTTGTGGATAGGCCTGGCAGAGGCACAAATGTAGTAGGAAGAGGAGGGCTGCTTGGCGGGTTATTCGTTCGAGTCGAGAGGGTGCTGCCATTGAGCGGGCGCTAAAATTAAGTTGTTTTTTTTAGCTTCAGATCTATTTTTTTCAGGATGAAGCTTTGAAAACGCGTTGAGAACACATCGAGGATCTGGGGGATACGGTAGTCGTATAGATAAAGACAAGACACAAATTTGAGGATTAAGGCCATTCGAAAATTAATCAAGTCCGAGCGGCCGGAATGAAGCCATAGAAGAGCCTTGAGAGGCGAACCGGGGCCCCCCCTCGAAATTCTGGGGGATCTGGATCTATCTGGGACACGGTAGAGGGCCAACCAGATGGGCGGGGCTTAGGGCCCACGAGGGCCCAACCCATCTCTCGCCTCGGCTGGCTAGAGAAGGAAGCTCAACATAGAGAGGGGCGGGGTTCAATAGAGGAGCTCGTAATCCTGGAGATATTACAGGGGGATTTGACGACGACCCGGATCTGGTTGATCCAGGTCAACAAGAAGCGAGTGATGAGGAGGAGACTGGATTTAGATCAGGAAGTGGGGGTGGGAGGAGAGGGGTGAGCTTTACCGGAAGTTTTTCTCAGGCTTCCTCGGGTTGCTTTCACCCTCTGTGTTTTGTGTCGATGTGATTAGTGATGGGAAGCTTGTAGTGAAGCCTTGAGAGTCGGGAAGTTCAGACCGTTGCTGCAGCAGACGGAGGAAGGTAGACTTGGGTTTTTTGAAGGAGTTCAGGGAGGCTACATTTTTAAGGCTAGGATTTTTATAGAGGTCGAGAATTTGGTTATTTAGATAAAAACGTTGCAAATTTCAATTTAAGGTCGAAAATAACGCAAATTCTGGGTTTTAGAACATTTTTCTATTTTTTTGAAGTTTTTGATATCAAGAAATTACTAAAAACTATATTCAAGCCCCCCCCCTCCCCCTTATATTCGGGTATTAGGCCAACTGGAGCGATAGTGAAAAATGTGTTGTGAGATTTTGATAGATTTTACACTTTTTTAGACGCAGCGAGTGTTCGGCTACTAGTAGTCGTTGCAAGTTACGTGGATCCACGCCCCGGAATAGATTCGGCTCACCGATTGCTAGTGGCCACCTAAACACCCCCCTTAATTGCCGTCACGTCGAAGCGGCCGATGCTCCAAGATTTGCTAGCTCTTGCTGCTGACGTGTGAATCTGTGCAAATGACCGGAGAAGGCGGAAATTCAGAAAAATTAGGATTGGAAGTTATTTTTCATGTAGAACGTGGATTTTCATATTTTCCATACTCACAAAAGGGTCGCGTCATAATACTTGCAGGCTAGGACGATATCTGGCTTCGCCACGTTTCCCAATCAAATTTTGAAAAATCGGGAAATGAAAAATGAAAATAGAATTCTCCATGTTTCCAGCAAAGGTTTCAAAAACAACTTTTTCGCATCGAAAGTTCGCTCAATTTGCTAGAGATCTATCTGGGTGATTAATAATGTCTGGGCCCTATTTTTCAGCACGGAAACCTTCCAAATACCCCCCAAATTGGCGATCATTGGAGTTTCAGGGAAACTCTACAGCTTCGCCAAACATTGCCGGATCGTTTTAGAGGAGTTCGAGAGATTTGAGCGAGTAGGGATCATTAAAACTAGTGACACACCGCCGATTTACTTCTGGTTTGTAATTCGTTTTCAGGCGACGAATCGGCAGGCGAACAAAAGCTCCTTTCGGAAATGCGATTTTTCGTGTGTTATGTCCCCCGGTTACTCAAATCCATCTACGTCAAATCTTTAGATTTATCCGGCATGTCCGAAAATGGGATTTGAGCGTGTAGTTCCAGGCGGCCAGCTAATCCATTTCGACGCGCGTAAAACGGGGGGTTCACTTTTTGTGGAAAATAGGGGGCCAAATTTAGAACAGGCGAGGGCTTCGTTAAGTTTCTTTCGCGGTCGTGATGAACAGATTAGGGCGCGTAGAACGGGGGGCTAAAATTAAATTCTCGCAAATTACCGCATTTTTCCGGGTTTTCCGGACGTTTGTACTTGACTTTAGTCTACGTGGCTTTCTGTACTTTTCGATAAGTTGTTTTAAGTTTTGTTCTTTGCAGATATTTCTAATTTTGGGGCGCACACAAACTTGAGGGAATGGCTGCCCACGCTGAAGAGCACCATCTCCAAATCGTCGTTTATAGGTGAGAAAAGTAATTCTATAACTTTACAACCATTTAGCAATCGACTACGAATTCCTCGGAATTCCTACCACTGAAGATGTCGTCTCGCTTTTCGATTCCCCCGAAACAAGGTCTAAAATATCTTTAAATTCTTTAAAATACGGATTTTTATAGATACACAAAATACCTGGAGTCGGTCCGGAAGTTCCCACCGTGCCAGCTGGGCATCGCCTGCTTTATGAACAACGATGAGGGCAGGTAAATATGCTCAAAAAGAGAAAAATTCATCTTTCTTCTAGCTATTGCGCCGAGGTGTTCTCGTTCCCCGTCTTCAAGCGATTGACCCCAAAAGTGTTCTCCTTCGAGCTGCCGTCGATGAAATTTCTCGCTAAGCACAAGTTCGACTTCAACAAGGTCAGAGCTTTGTAAAATAGAACTATTTCAATCGATGTTGCAAACAGTTTTGAATTTTGTAAATACTAATTTTTTTTTCAGCTAGTGGCCGACGGTGTCTCCTACGCAAACAAAAATGATCTGGCTCGATACAGGAAAGAAATCGAACGCCAGGAGATTGACTACGAGTTCGCTATTTCCGCTCTCAATTTTTTACATGCACTTTTTAGCATTTTTGCCGACAACCTGGAATACCGCATCAAAATGCTGAAGCTGCACGTGCTCGAGGAGGCCCACATTCACAATGTAAGAGCTTTTGAGAGTCCCTTTCTATTGTGTGAGAAATTTGTGTTGTTTTCGGCTGAACTTATGACGCCGATTTTTATCATATCATGCGTTTGAAAATCCCGGAAAAAGGAAGGGAATGACGAGCGGAAATTCGGGGGGTATTTGGGTACCATCCGGCTATAACCAATCTCGAATTGCGGAAAACTTTGAAATGATGCACGCATGTGTCTGTTCGTTGCGGGGTTTCTTCTTTTGACAGTAGGGGGGAATCGAGGAAAGAAAAGGAAAAAATGAAAGTAGAAGCCCTGCAGTGACCCGGCGGGACACAGATGTGCGTCCGTTGGTTGGTAGGTAAGGGAGATTAGGGATGTAGACTCATTCACTGAATGGACGTTGCAAGTTTCGGAAGTTGGAAATACTTGCAGAAATTGGGAACTATCAATAAGGTCATGAAAAAGAAACATACCTTTTTTTCAAAAAATCGGCAACGAATTTTTTTCCTATTAGCCGAGAGGTGCTTAGCAATTAATAGCGAGTATTTTAATTGTTTATATAAATTTTCGAGAATGCTTTGCAACGGCAAAATTTTAGGGTTGAGTTAATGAAAAGAATAGAAGTTTCTATCTAAAACATCTTAAAATACGATAAATTCTGTTGTATTTCAGAACCCGGCGTTCCTGGAGTCGTCAGCGGTGCGCAGAAGAAAGACGGCATCGATGGCAGTTGAAGGGCCGTTGAACCTGGTCGGGCCCATGCTGATCCAGCTATCACCCGAAGGCATCGTTTACGCCACAGAGGGAATGGCGCCTGTTAGGTATACTAGAATTTAGTCTAGAAAATGATGCGCGACTCACCTGTCTACTTCCGGATAGAAAAACCCAGTTTTTCGCCGCTTTAAACGGAACTTATTGGGTTCCGGGATCTCTTGATCCTTCGGATTTTGCGTGGCTTTGAGACGACAGTAATCCTAGAAATATTGCCGCTTTTTCTGCAACTGGATACGTGATATTTCCGTTGATTCCTAGCACTCCGGCTATTTGCGAGTACTTGAAATCGTTTTGTTTGTGAGATCGAGCTCGAGAAAATTATCGCGTTATTCTTATTCAAGCCATTTTGTCTGCATTCCAGTGCCAACCGTGCCACTAGAAGTCCACAAGCATTATAGTCCGACTACTGGGGATGATCCCCTCTGCCTCCTCCTGTCGGGTCATCAAAGCCATCCTCTTTATCCCCCCTTTTAAGCCATAAGCTCCCCCATAAGTCGTCCCGCTGTTGATCCACGCGCCAATTGTTTTGCTCGGAGAGTGACCCCCAGCTTCGACAAGCCTAGAAAATGGAGATGAGGATGAAAATGAATAATAAAATGAAAAATTTCGATTTTCGAGAAAATTTAAAAGTTAGAAAAAGTTTAGAGGTGGTTTTTAGCGCCTCTAGGAACCTAGAAAATTGACTGGAGGTAAAAAATTGTTGTAATGAACTCAAAATATGGGTTGAAGGGTTTAAAAAGTTTAAAAGCCTTTTTCAGTGCCCCACTCTGGGATCGCGAGCTGTCCCCGGTGGAGGCGTCGATTGTCGTCTACGAGATGACCCTCCAGTTTCCGAATTGTGAATTCCACGTCGATCCCACGAGGACTATTGTAATCGATTACGCAATCGAATCGTTATTTTTATTTTAGTTGTATTGCGCCGAGCAGCAGCGCATCTTCCGGCGTGGTGATGTCGGGGAAGAGCGGCTGAGGGTGCTGCTGGAAAAGTAGATTCTTTAATCCTACTTTACTTTGCGTTTTTAGTGTAATGATCGAAATCTCTGGCCTGTCGCAGGTGATCCACTGGATGGCCGAGGAAAAGAAGGTATCAAGTTTTCGTATCAGTGTGATTTTTAAATTTTAATTATATTAGATAATTAATTCTGAAAGTTCGAGGGCTTTTACTAGGCAAAATTAAAAATTAGATAAGATTTTGTATCAAAACAATTATCTAAATTTAGCCGATCATCGCCCACAATTCGCTCCTCGACCTGCTCTACACGTATCACTGCTTCGAGTACGAGCTGCCGGGTAGAATTGGCCTTTTCTAAAACTGCGGTAATTTTTTAGAGGAGTACTCCGCATGGAAAGGAGCCCTCCATCGACTTTTCCCCTGCATCATCGATACGAAAATCATGGCCGCATCGCTTCAAGATGTAAGCAGATTTTTCCTTTTTTTGATTTTCATTTTTACAGCTCCTCAGAAAGCACGGCGTCACCGATTTCTCGCTGCAAACGCTCGGCAGCTTCTTCCACTCGTGAGGATTCAAAAAAAAATCAGTTTATTTATTTTTAGGCCCTCTTGCGGAGAGATACTGCCCCTCACCGTGTCGTTCACCTCATACCACTCGCAATCAGCGTTTACGCGTCAGTTTTTATGAAGATTTCTCAAAGAATCTCTGCTAGGTTTCCCTAAATTGGCTCAAATTGTCAGGAGAATTTTTGCAATCAATCCTTCCTCCAGAATCTCTGCAAGTTTGCCCGGCTTCCTCAAAGAGTCTCTGCTAGCTGCATCCCATTTCCTCAAAGAACATCTGCAAGTTAGCCCGGATTCCTCAAAGAATCTCTGCTAGCTGCAAGCGATTTCCGCAAAGAATCTGTGCAAGTTAACCCTGCTTTATCCATGAACTTCTGCTAGCTTGCCAACAAAACTCCCTTTTCAGCCGATGAGCACTACCACAACGCGGCCTTCGACGCACTCATCACCGGCGAGGTCTTCGTCAAGCTGGCCTACCTACATGCGATGAATAGGTACTGTAGAGTTATAGATTACGGTAGATTGGGCACCTTTATTCCCATCACAACAATAATTATTGGGACACAAAATAACTTATTAATAAAAAAATAAATACTGAGGGCCCGGGAGAACAATCGTGATCATCAGCTGTACTTTGTAGCCTTAGTTCAGGGCCCATTTTTGCTGTTGTTGCTCAGCCTTCTCGACCTCCTTCTCCAGGTTGTAGACCGGTTCGGGCAGTTGAATATCGGCGTCGGGCCTAAATTTTGAGCATCAGCTATGATATGCAATTTTTTGATACTTGTTGGCCTCGCTGATCTCCTTCTGCTCCTCCTCAGTTACCGTCGGCTTCTCCTCGGCGGTGATGGCGGGGACTCCCTCACTAAATCGTGGGGATTAGACTTCGGTTTAGCTTGGCTTTGGGCTTTAGCTTAGGTTTAGGCTTGGGAGCTTAGCTTAGACATTGTTGTAGTTTGCAATCTATCCCGACCGTGTCTCCTTCTCGATCTTGTCGGCCAGGCGGATCTTGAGATTCTGGAGCGCCCTCCTCTTCCTTCCTCCTCCGCATCCGCAGCATCCACATCCGCAGCAGCCGCAGCAGCTGAATTTGGATTTACTTAGCTGATTTCAGCTTTTACTTTAAAAATTTTTTAAAATTCATTTTCCCCTCTTTCTAAGCAAATTTTGCTGACTTTGGAAAAAGCCTAACACTTTCTTTTCAAGCTGAATTGTTTTGCCAGATATCTCCAGGTTCTCATTCTCATTTTGTCATCAATACTCGATTCTAGAGTCCAAATAAGCTAGATGAGAAATGTGGCACACTTCTTAAGCGGATTAGCGGCCGTCCCGCGCTCCGGCTTCACTACAATCCCTTCTGTTCTATCCGGCTAACTTGCAGAAATTGTGTTTAAGTTAGGGAAACTAGCAGGGATTCTTGGGGGAGCGCTGGCTAGACTCTTGAATACAAGCTACAACTGACCATGGTTTGCAACAGCAGCATCGGCAACATCTGCAGCAAGTCGTGCAGCACGTGCAGCAACGGCAACAACGGCAGCAACAGCATCTAGAAGTTTAGTTTCACGAGATTAGCGACCAGAGTTTTGCCGTAATCAATCGAATCAGCTCAGAAATTTCATGTTTTTGGCGAAATTAGGCCCATTTTAGCCGGAATAGATGTAAAATTTGATATCGAAATTTTTTTTTTAATACGATTAGGACCGGGAATTTAACGTCGTAATCGATTCCAACTCACGGCCGACAGCAGCAGCAGCACCTAAAAGAATTCTTAAAATTAGTATTTGTGCTTTTTGACTTACGGTCTACAGCAACAGCATCCACATCCACAGCAGCCATTCCTCTTCACGCGAATCCCCGTACCGTCGCCCTCACTCAGCGTGTCAATTGCCGTCGTTTCCGGTACAGCCAATTCTGTGGTAGTGGCCAACTCGGTGGTGGCCGCATCACGATTGGTGGGAGCTGCCTGAAAACGGGGGATCTTTCGTGTGGGGAGGATTGGAATGGAATGATTGTTGGACCATTTAAGAGCTCTCAAAAACCTTTTTGTTAATTATTTAACCGATTTTAGCAGATTTTATCGACGAAAAACTCGTTTATTTTTATAGCATTTTCAATGGGTCTGGTCTGCAAGCTCTCGAATCGTAAGAAAAATATTTTTTTTTATTTAGCTGGCTTTTGGGGATTCTTATCAAAAGAAGAAAATTTATCGTTTTCACATTTTTGAGAGCTTCCCAGTGCTGTAAAAATCATGAAATCCTGATGTTCCTGCCCGGAGATAGAGCCTGTAAATGATTTACCTGGGCCATATACAGTACTCCAAAGAGGGCAAGGGATAGCAGAGCAGACTTGAGGTATGCCATTTTGATCGAAGAAGAAGAAGCTGGGGATGATGGGCTGATGGCTGGCCCAAGACCCACACTTTATATATCAACCATCTGAAGGGGGGATGGCAAGTTGATAGGGAGGGGGCACATCTACAGCATCACCACCAACATCATCATCTGGACATGTCAAATTGGGGGATCGGGTAGAGCGTCATCTCTCTCTCTCTCTCTCTCTCTCTCTCTCTCTCTCTCTCTCTTCCGATGCCTTGACCGCGTTGACAGCTCCCCCGCGCCAAGCGGATGCGCGTATACGTGTGCGGCCAATGATCTCGCCGATCCGTTACGCTATGTAAATATGACCGGGCCAAGAAGTGCTACCTAAAAGGTGATCGGGGTAAACGGGCGGAGATCTTTGGGGAATTTGTGGCAAACTAGCAGAGTTTCGGAAGCATTTTGTGTAGTTTTACGTTGAGGCAATCTAGCGGAGATTCTTGGGGAGTATCTTTGCTAGTCTGGGAAGTAGCAAAGTTTATTAGGGAATTTTGTCTTGATTAGGGAAATTAGCAGAGATTTTTGACGACTTTCGTCTATTTCAATCTGCCGCTTGAGAGGAACTAGCATATCCTTTGAAAAAAATCCCATTTTCCAGAAACAAGGACAAATACGCGTTCAACAAGCTGTGGCCCCTCGAGAACCTCGTCTACGTCTGCCGCGCCGATTTCGCCAACCGTATCCCCGTCCGGCTGATGGATTCGCTGTACTGTAATTTGGTAAAAGTTAGCCTGATTACCGTATCCCCCATTTTTCAGATAGGCTCCGATCCGGCCGGCGAGCGCCCGCACATCTTCCGGTTGACGCCGAAGCGAGCGGGGCCCGGTGGGTCTAGCCGGTTACGCAATGTATCTGTATTTCCAGCCTGGGCCCAGTCGATAGCCCCTGTTCGTTGGATCGTCACGTTGCTGAGTAATGAGCCGACACTGGTCAGTGCTCTATGCTTTGCCCATCGTAATCGAGTCTAGATCAGCGAACAAGACTACACGACATTCCGCCACGACGTGCGTAGGCGTTTCGGGTCGACCCGGGTTGATGCGCGGCTCGCCCCCACGCGGGCATACATCGAGATTGCTACAAATACGGCTAATACGTGAGTGTTTTTGAGGGATTTGCACTAGAAAGGGCTGCGGTGGATGATCCGCCAGATAATTCGGGTTTGGAGGAGGGCGCAAATACACACACACCTACACATTTTAGGGGAGCGTGGCAGTCTGGAAAACACCCCGGGGATTAATCACCTTCACCCTGGACCCTCAAATAATTAGTTCGAGACCCGGGAATTTGTCACCTTTTGCTTAGAATCGTCTTAGACTCGGCTTAATCCTAGAAAAGTGGTGATTTTTGGGACTTGAAAACACCAATTTCTAGGGGGTTAACCTTTTTCCAAGTAAAAATTATGGTGCTCAAGTCCTTCTTGGCCTGTAAACAGCAGAATTGTCAGCACTTTTGGGTTGATTTTTTAATTTACTGTATGTCTCTCGCTTCCCAAATGATCCCTGCTAACTGGCCCCAAATTCCCAAAGAATCACTGCTAGTTTGCCCTTATTCCTCAAAGGTTCTCTGCTAGTTTGCCACAAATTCGCAAAGGCGCTCTGCGAGTTTGCTCTAACCCAAGAATCTCTATTAGCGATCCCTAAATCCGCAAAGAATCTCCGCTAATTAGCCCTAAATCCGGAAAAAACCCTTGCAATGTTGCCCTGAATTCCAAAACAATCCCTGCTAGGCTGCCCTAAATTCCAAAACAGACCCTGCTAGCTGCCTACCCTGAATCGGCAAAGCTACTCTGCTAGCCTGTCCCAAATTCGCAAAGATTCTCTGCTAGCTTACTACATTTCCCCGTTTAGTTTTGGCCGTGTATGCTCGTGGTTGGTGACGATGGATCAGTACGATTTGCCGGCCGGCATCCGCGAACAACAATATGAGGAGAGACTCGTCAGTTTACAATCAATTCTCTAATCATTATTTCAGATCTCTGCCTCAACCTACGCCAGACAGCGGTCCACGAGAAGCCGAAAACCCGAGGAGAGGTTTGACATGAAAAGCCCGCTATCAAATTTTTCATCTTTAGTCACTCGACCCAACTGCTGTGCATATCGGCCATCTCTGCCCTCAGCGCCCTCGCAGCCATCGCTGCCTGGCGACATTTTAAATAGCTTTTAAATAGCTAATCTTGTACGCTATTTTAGAGATGTTTTTGTGATAATCCCGGTCTCATCACGTCCTTTTTTTCCCTTTTCTTGTTGTTGCTGTTGTTTTTGGTGTGTCTCATTGGCTCTGGGTCCTCCTTGCGGGTATTTCGTCTTTTTTTTTTGGCGCGCTTCACTTAATTTCAATAATTCGTGCTTTGAATTTTTTGGAGTAATAGTTTTCGGAAAAGTTCGCACCCCCAAAAAAACACGCCAAAACACGGTATTCCGTTTTCTCTGCTCTCGCCAAGATGGGTAGGTGACAGTTATTTGGTTTTTTGTTAGCCGTTGCTTTGAAAAATGGATTTTCGTTGCTAGAGAAATTTTTAAGAAGACAGATCTTTAAGACACTCATTAAACTAGAAATATTTCGCTGCCAAAAACGCTAAAAGAATGGTTGTTTCCTTGGTAAGTGAGAACCAGGGTTGGTCATTTTCGGATCGGACTGGATCCGGATCTGGATCTGGATCGGATCCGGATCCGGATCCGCCGTAGGATCCGGATCCGGATCCAGATCCAGGGCGGATCCGATCCGATCCGGATCCAAGGAAATGGATCATGCAACCGAGTTAAGTGCTAATTCTTAGATGCAAAGATGGGTTCTGCCTCTGGGCTATGTATTTTTGCGATTAACATGACCACATCAGCATCAGAATCGAGAATATTACTTCCGGTCCCTTTTTTTCTCGGATCCGCATTGGATCCGGATCCGAGCGGATCCGGATCTGGATCTGGATCCGGATCCGACTGCGGATCCGATCCGGATCCGGATCCAGGTCCGATCCGGATCCTTACCGATCCGGGTCCATCGGTGAACAACCCTGGTGAGAACAAATATTTTCTGTGCTAAACAAGGGTAAAAAAAGATATTTTCGATACCCGGGGAATTAAAAAATAGGACTAGATTTTCGAGACACGTTTAAAATGAAAGAATTGTTCATCTTTAATAACAAATATTTTGTTTCCCAGACAAAAGCGGCAAGGCGAAGGCCGGCGGTGGGGGGAAACATTCGATTCCTGCTGACAACCGCAACAGCTACCCGACGGTCCACAAGAAACAGGGCACTGGCGGAGGAGGAGGATATCCAAGTTCGTGCTCAAGTCTTACGCTCAAAAATTTGTTTTTTAAGAGCCCGGCTACGGATCGGTCGGCTCTGATGGGTAGGGCAGTTTCGTTCTTGTGCAAAAGCTTACGCACTTTTTCCTTTTTCTACTATTTACAAACGTAAAAATGTTTCAAACTGATGAAAATTCACGAAACGTATAGATTTTCGGAAAAATACCACATTTTCGTATTCTTTTTGAGGTTTTTATATCTTTTTTGACTAGCGAAAGAGATGCTCAAATTTTTTGCAGTTATCCGGACCACGCGGTCACCTCCTCGAAGGTGTCGACGGAATGGTGGCGCGAGAAGGAGCACACCAAATACCTCAAGAAGCGCCGCTTCACTGAGGCTCTGTCAGTTTTCATCTGTTTTCTCTTTAATTTGTATGTCTTTTTAGATACAGCCTAATCGCGAGCTTTTGGCTTGTCCTGCTCGGCATCCTGTTCGTCTCCTACATCACTGGTAACGCCCAAAATTGGATATCATAATTGATTCGCTTCAGCCAACGAAGACAACGCTGCCGGAAAAGACTGGGATATGGTCAGAGGGGTACAATCGTGGCTGATCGAGGATCCCGGAAATACGTCAGTGTTTTTGGACATTTTTGGGAGCGAGGGCAAGCTAGCAGAGGCTCTTTGAGGAATTTTCGTCATTTTTTAGTATTTTGGCTAAATTGATAGGAAAACCCTCAAAATTTCCATTTTTAAAAGTTTCTAAAGAGGGGTGGTATAATTTTTCATGTTAAAAGCTGAAAGAGTTATCCTTTCCAGCGAAATCTACATCAAGACCCCGGAAGACTACATGAATGCGATGAGCCAGGCGGCCGTGATGGGCCCCGTCGAGTCGTGCAACGAGGATATTGAGTCGGTTTTTTGCCAGTTTTCGATTTTTCAGAGTCATTTTCGCAAAATTTGGTTATATTTGAAGTGGAAAAGTTGTTTGGCAAACCTGGAAATTTTCGAAGAAGTGAGAGTCGCTGAAATCGCTATTTTTGGTCGAGAAATTGATATGTTCCAATTTTAAAGTTACCTATAAATTTTAGCGAGCTGCTCCGCTTCCGCACGACGCGCGACAACGAGCTGATGAAGGCGGTGGCGAACACGCAGATCCGCTGCCTGCACAACAAATTCAAGGACCACACCCTCACCGCACACGCCCATTTGGCCTATACCAATACCAAGTGAGCAGTTTTAGTATTTTTATGGTTTTCGTAAATAAAATGTGGCGAAACGTCCAAAAATATTGTATAGTTGACATTGAAGTCGAAAAATTGTTATTTTTGTATTTTTAGTGAAACTTTGTAAAGTTTTTACGCTTAGGAACTTAATGATAATTTAGAAGCTCTTCCTCTATTTATATTCGCAAAAATGGATCCTTATAAAAAGTTGGGAAGAACTCATTTTCTGTTTCAGCCGCTCGTTCTTCGGCCTCTCGGAAGAGTTGGACGAGACCCACCTCGAGCCCCTCTTCTCTACCATCAAACACGGCGGTGTTGTCCGCTCGAATGGACCGAATTGCCCACCGGAAGTGGAGAATGACACCCACACACATACCGCCAATCAGCATATGCCCGGTATTGTTTTAGCTTTTTTTTTGTCGATGGTACGATTTAGACATCAAACCCCGCGATCTGACCTATCGAAACTACGACATGAAACTGTATCGCCCGAACGCCCCGGGGCTGTCCTTTGTCACCGAGTACATGGTTCGCGAGACGTTCCGTACGTTTCGTTCTTGTAGCTAGTTCGGTACTGGACTGTTACCGGGGGGTAATCCTAATAGAAAGTGTTTTAATCGTGTTTTTGGTAATCTATTTTTCAACTAAAAGACTAACTAAAACTTTAAAAAATACTGCAAAGGTAGAAATTTGGTAGCTATTTTACTATTTTCTCCGGTTTAGACTGTGTGGCCATCCTCCGCGGCGTCATCCACCTCGACTCGATCGTGGCCGTGTGCTTTGCCGAGGCTCAAAAGCGAGTGATTGTAACGTTAGCTACATGCCACACAATTCCAGCCTCGCCTGGCTGCATCTGGCCGATGGGAAACTGACGGACAAGACGACCGTCGATCAACAGAGAGACCTATGCACTGAGGATACAAAGGTATGGCCGATTACGCCATGAAAATCTACGCCCTCCCCTTTTGTAGCAACTGAAGAAGAAGTACCGCGGCAAGCTGAACTCGGCCCGCATCGACCCCACCGTGGTAAGGGATTGTGGAGGTTTTTCCTCAATGATCTCTGCTAGTCCACCCTTCGGTCTATTACCATTCTTTAGACGGCCGACCCGGCGTTTTGCCAAATGATGGCGGCGATGAGTCTCGACCCGGATGTCGGCTATTTCCCGTTGAGCATGGTCTCATGTGTGGCTACCATCAAGTATGTCCCTTTAATCGGTTATGTTATGAAAATCCCACCCCCCGATTCCAGCCAAAACAAGAAGTCGAGCAAATGGAACTACGCCTCGCCGATCGCCATCTTCCAAAATGAGAAGCTCATCCTCGCCATGGCCAATGTGGGAAATAAGTCTATTCGGTTACGCCATAATAGCATGGCTATCGCGTAGTGAACGAGCAGAAATCCTTGAGGAGCCTTGGCTGTCTTGGAAGTTATTTTTCGTTTTGGAATCGATTCAGAAATATGCAAAATGTGGCTTTCACTTTAAAAAGGGCCGGGGGGATGTTTCTACCAAAAATCATTTTTGAAACTGTAAATCACATTTTGAACATTTCTAAAGCGGGGTTGATGCGGAAACGGCTTGCAAACGTAAATTTTCATTTTTTGTCTATTCTATTACGCTAATTTCAGTCTGGCGGTTACCGTGGCATCGCCTACATGGCCTCTCTCGTCATCGCCCACGTCTACAGCGATACCCCCAATGTACTTTTTTTTAAATATTGGCCTTTACTTTTCAGTGCTTTTTAATTTCTTAAATCAATCAACTTTTTGAGCGCAACACCCTGCTCCCGTTCTACAATCCGACCACTGATGGCCCACGCTGGTACATCAACGACCATGCCGTACGTTTCCGGATTTTTTTGGCATATCTTTTGCAAAATTTTGCCGCGATCCCGAATCTGCTTTTCTAATTTGCGAAAAAACATTCTTGAAAAGTTGCAGGCTACCTCGGAAAATTTTGACCGCAGATTCGGAATCTGCGCAAAATTCTGCTCGGTTAAACTCGAAAAATAATTGAAACTGTTCAGCGCGACGATCACATCGAGAAGCTGAAGGAATACCTGCAAGTGGCCAAATTCGAGCGTGTACCCCTCGAGAAGACGCAGCCGAACGACGACTTCAAGGAGCTCTACAAGCCCGACTATTTTGAGGTGAACTTTGACACATCTAATTCGATAGAGCTAGAAATTTTGAACAAGCCTCTTTCGTCAAAAGTTGTTGCACGATACCGGTCTGCGAGAAAAGCCTCTGAAAATTACCACTTTGTGCCAGAAAGGGGTCAACTTTCTCGAAAATCGTTATCGTTCAGCAATTTTTGAACGATCGGGCTTGTTGAGAATTTCGAGCTCTATCGAATTAGCGCTGTCACAAACAAGAAGAAGCAGCTAGAAACGACTCCCTGTAAGCCAAAACAATTTGTTCTTGTTTTTAGGTGTACTGGGTCCGTGCGTTGAGCCTTCACGTGGCCACCCGTCCCCTCCAACCCGACACGATGCTCGTCCAGCGATGCGTCAAATGCATCGTCAGCTATCAACGCGGATTCTGAAGCGGAAGCGGATCCGGAACGAGGAAGGGAGGACGGACACGACACGACACGACACAACGACTCGCAGACTATCAACATTCCCCCTCTCCATCCCCCCATGTCATTTGATATGTCTGCTCGCTATTTATTGCCCTTCCCCCAGTCCCCGCTTTTCGAGTGGATTTTTTGTGTTTTTTTTTGGGCCTGAATAAAGTGTTTGTAGCGGGCGTGGCGAATTGGGGGGATGGATCGTTGTGAATACGAATGAATTTCGTCTGGAAATGGGCAAAAATCGCAATCGGAAAGTGGATAACCGTTTTTTGTGAAGAATCTCCAGCGATTTACGCGTTCTGAAACGGTTAAACGTTGAAAAGTAAAGCAAACAGTTTTTCTTTCGAAAACTGAGACGGTTTTAGATTTTCAAGCGTTTTTAGGGTTCGGATTCGAGCGCAAAGTTTGAAACTAGCATTCCGGAAAAATAAATGAAATTTCGTTTTTACTTTCCGTTTTTCTATCCAGTTTCTAGCTTTAATTTTCAGTTTTCTATCTTTTTTACGCGAGAGCCCACTTTCATATTAGAGCTCAAAATTTTCGCCCCAGGGCGGCGATTTCAGTTTGATTTTCTTTTTCTCCATCTCGTATTCGCCATTTTGTCGACTTCTATATAATGTCCCCATTTCAGAACACCGTTCTCTTCAAGGAAACCAGAAAAGTGACTCTGTAATGGGCGGTTCGACAACGGTTGATGGCTCGGGCTCGGCGCTGCCGGATGTGGCTTCACTCGGTCTCGAGGAACTCGAAAATATCCCCTGGGCTCAATATATGGAGGAACAGGTGCGAGACTGCTTTTAAAAGTTCAAGAACTCTTTTTGAAGATGCAATCGGGTTATTCGGTCCTTCAGAACCAGTTTTTGCGTGCGCATTTCGAATTCGATGGGATTTGGCTATGGAAAGACTTCTAGGAGTTATAAATTAGTTGTGACACTGGAATTCCGGAACAATGTGACGTTTTCTTAGTTCTGTCTCAGCCAATTCGAGCTCAACGCAAAAAAAACAAGTCCAGAAAGGCTTCAAAAAAAAAACGAAAAAAGTCTTTGTTTTTCAAGGCAAAATTTTTCAGCCGATGCCGACGAAAAGCCCGGAACGCAATGGCCCTCTATCGCCTCGCTATGATCACGACCATCATTATCAACAGAAGCAACATCATCATCATCCTCGTCAGCACCAGAAGCATCGCTCGGATGGCCCGATTCGCGATCAACCTTTCCTCATCCATCGCACCTTTCCCCCGTCTAGCAAATTGGTACGCCGTTTTCTTTTGAAACATTCAATTTGATTCTTTTTGATTCAATAACCAAAAACTCCCCCTGTTTTAGGCCCAATACAGCCCGCCTTTCATGATTGATGTGTCGGGGTGCCCGGAGAAGGCCAGCATTCGTGATGTCTTTTTTCATTTTGGCGGCGATAAAATGGTAATTTATATTTAGTTTTTTCATTTTAGAATGCATAGAATTTAATGCTCGTGAATTTTTGCGTAGCTGCGCGTTAGAAAACGTGAATTTTTTGCTCTAACCTTCAGTCTAAAAAAAGCTTTTTCAGGTGGAATCGATCCAGGCGGGCGTCCACTCGGGCCAATTTGTGATCACGCTGAAACACGCGGAACATCTGCAACGTTTCCTCGACACCATCATCTACATCTACGCCGTGCAAGTGCAGGTAGCATCTACATCTATTTTGTTTTTACAATTGTTTTATAGGTGGCGCACCGCGATTTCCGCCCGAACGTGAACGCGCAGCCGTTCTGCCCGAAACCCCAGGAGATGATCATCGGAGGAGGAGGAGAAGGAGCAGGCCAGCCGTATCATGGACACCATCCGGCCATTCAGCAGCACCATGCCCATCATCATCAGCAACAGGCAACGTCCGGCTCGAGGACTGTCCTTCTTGACGGGTAATTAGGATTTTCGGAGGTTTTTGGTCGCCTCGAGAGACGCTTTTCTAGGCGAATTTGATGTAAACCGTTTTTGAAATATGACATTTTGAGAATCGCGTACTGATACTTCGATCGTGATACATACTTCGCGATCGAGACTTTTCTAACGTTGGAAAGCTCTGAAAATCGGGAATTTTTAGGATGTTTAGACTCTTAGGCCTAAGCATTTTAAGCTGTTTCCTCTTGTAGCTCGAACGTGCCGTTCAATGTGATGTGGCCGCAGCACCACCGTCTTCCGCCACACATGATGAGCCCCCCGCAGCCATACGCTGTTCCCTTCCGCAGCGTAAGCCACAGTTTCTCTCCTGAAAGATTCCCCTATTTTTCAGGCGACTTCCGCCGACACGACCCCACCGGACCCCCAGCATATTGCCCATCATCTTCCGGCCGTCTACCAAGCTCATCACCAGCCACACCCGCGATATCAACCGGGCTACCATGTCGAGAAGCCGTACCCGCAGCCCCCGCCTCGTCAATTGGTACGGTTTTCTTTGCTTATTTAATGTACAAAAGGTGGAAATGTTGAAAATTTCGAATTTTTCTTGTAGGTAACGACCATTTTTGGAAGAAAAAGCGCAATTTCCGTATTTTTTTAGCAATTTGATAGTTTTACGTTAAGTAGTAATAATAAAACTTTGGAAATATTCTTTATTGGGAAAATTTAGATGTGAGGGAAAACTTTGGTTTTAGAACGCGAACGCACAGTCATTCCACCCGCCCCCCACTCGCCCACCAAGCGCAAACGACAAGCCAAAGGTATCTAAAAGAGGTTTATTCTTTTCAAAGGTAATTTTTAGACGCCGGCCCCCCAGCCGACGCCCCCGGAAAAGACGAACCCGCGCGCTGAGGCGTTTAAGGTATCTCTTTTATGGTTTTGGTGCTATCGTAGTCAGCAAAAGCGTGTCTTGTACTATGAAGCCGAGGTCGTGCTATTTTTGCCCACAGCTAGCGCTTCTAACAATGATTTTCTGAATCTACGCGCAAAACTACATCGGAATACGCTTTAGAATAATTTTTTCTTTAGGAAGCCACCCAGAAGTTGGACGAGAGCAAGATGCGCGAGGCCCAGGAGAAGATGGAGAAGATGGAGAAGAGCGGAGGAGGAGGGCCGTCACGTCATCCACTCAAGCCAAATGGGCCCAACAAGGTTTTTTTATCGTTTTTTTCTATTATCTAAAGTGTTTTAAAAACTGTTTCGACAATAGTTTGAAAGTTAAGTTTAATTTTGTTAAGTTTAGTTAAATTTTGGCTGGATTCAATGTGAAAAGTGTATAGAAAACGTGGAAACTGTGTAAAATTTTCCAATTTTGTCGGAAGTTTGGTCTGCCTTTCGTCAAATTTGGTGTCCAACGTTTAGGAACAAGCACTAAAAAGGAACAAAAACGCAATAGCTTTGTAATTTTCCATTTTTTACAGGCGAGCCACGGGAACCGCAAGAACAAGAAGAAGGGCGGAAGTGGCGGAGGAAGCGGAGGAGGATCGGCGAGCAGAAAGAATAATTGATCCACATCCACCATCACCGCCGTGCTCGAATATATGGATTTGTATCTCTCGTTCTCCCCTCTAGTCGCCCTCTCTTTCTCTCCTTTTCGTGCTCCCCATCGGGTTATTTCTTTCCGGGTTAGATATCGGGCATGATGTTCTTCTTACCCCCTCTATTTGTTGTTGTCTCGCCTCTCTCATTTGATCGATCATCATTTTATTAGCCTCCCCCCCTCCAGCCCTCACTTATTTGATTTGAAATGATTTTTATTAGAAAAATCCTTGCGCCGCACTGCTTTTGCCTGTTTTTTATCGTTACCGAGGGTGGATAAATGGCTTGATTGCTTGAATTCCATTTTTTTTTTAAAAACGGGTTTAAAGCGCCAATAAATGTGTCATCCAGTTTTTTGGGTTTAAAAAAACCTAAAAAGAAAACGCTGACAAAGTTTAGCGTTGTATTCGAGATATTCAGAATCAGCGCCGACAAAAATGCTAGAGAAATTAAAATAGATATATTTTAGTCTTTCAAAAGCTTTAAAAATGGAGTAAAGTCTGTTTCGCACGCTCGCCGATTATATTCAAACGAGTTTGACGTTTTAAAGCTATTTTTACAAGTTACCATGTTGTTTTTGAGAACCAGCGCGAAAAATGAAGCTCGCTAGATGAAAATAGATATTTCATAGTTTTCAATAACCCTAGAGACGGTTTAAGGTCGATTTCTCGCTCTCGTCGATCAAAAGATACTTTTGTCTATCCGATCCCCGGGTTCAGCCATAGTTTATAGTTGGATACTCAGCATTGATAAGGGTATTGCGGGTAGAGAAAGTAGCAAAAAAAACAGCCAATCACTTCCAATTCTCCCTCAACTACACCCCTAGAAACCTACGAGAATGAGCTCTGACGCCAATTTGGCCCCCGACGTTGCAGAATATATTAAATCGGCTATAAAAGTTTCGAAAGAAGTGAGGGGACTCTTTTTGATGTTTTTTGAAAACGTGGTATCGGCAGCAATAATTTTATTTCAGTGGCGACTGCCGGATGGACGAGGCGATTGGCGGGATGCGAAGGCGAAAATTGTCAAAAAGGTATGGCTTTAGTGAGATGTATTATCGAATAGTGTCATGACCTTTCAAATTACCTTAAAGACTTACTTCTTTCGAGATTTCGCGCTTCCGAAACTAGTTGGAAACTTGGAAAATGTGAAAACATTTGAAGTTTGGTCGAAAAATCGATGTTTTTGTATATTTAGGGAAATTTGTAGGGTTTAAAGATAGTAAAGAACGTACAAGGAATTCCTATTTTCTAATTTACAACATTTTTAGGCGGCCGTGATCGGCGGCGGAACGATGGGGCGAGGAATCGCGATCGCGTGCGTGCTGGCCGGCTTCGAGACGATTCTCGTTGAGCAGAATGAAGAGGTAAAATACTTTAGCTATATTAAGTTGAACGATCGTTTTTGGAAACTTGGAAAAAGGTGAAAACCTAAAAATTTTGCAATCAACCATCGGTCCCTGAAAAATCGCTGATTTTTGTATCTGTCGGTAAAACTTCGTAGATTTTTTCGTTAAGTGATTGGAAAAACAGTAGAGAAACAGCCTCCTATTTACATTCACAAATAGGGAGATTCTGGAAACATTTATTGATTTTAGGCGCTATCAGCCTGCTGTAAGCAACTGGAGACGACGTACACTCGAGAGATGTCGCTGGGAAGGATGTCGGAACAACAACGACAACGCCTCAATTCTCCCGCTTTCCGGAAAACGACCAGTTTTGATGGGCTCGCCGAGGTCGATTTGGTAGGGACTTCATTTTCGAATTGAAAATATTTTTAGGTGATCGAGGCCATCTTCGAAAGTATGAAGCTGAAAAAGGAGTTGATGGCGCGGTTGGACGCGATTTGTAAGCCCGACTGTATCATCGCTTCCAATACGTCGAGTCTCGATTTTGATGAGGTAATCGGTTATACATCAAGGACTTTTTGAAAAGTGGGATAGCAGATATTTTCGGCGAGACGGGCTAATAAAGATTGTTCGAGAACAGCAAACTAGCAGAGATTTTTGAGGAAAGGCAGGCTAATAGAGGCTTTTGAAGAAAGCAGGCTAGAAGAGATTCTTTCAGAAAATCAGCCTAGCACCTTTTGCTTGAGAAAAATGGGCGGCGGGCTTTTTTTTAGGAAAGGCAAGTTAGCAGAGGTTTTTTGCGACCAAATAACCCTTGCGATTTCTATGCTCCATTTTCAGATGTCCTCTCCCCTCAAAAACCCTGGTCGTCTCGTCGGCATGCACTTTTTCAACCCGGCCAACGTCATCAAGGTATTTAACCAGATTCATTGTTTATTAATCGGCCTTTTTAGGTAATCGAGATCGTCTACGGTAGCCACACGAACAAAGTAGCCGTCGCCACGGCTTTTGCCTCTACAACGGCGATGGGAAAGGTAAAAAATGTTTAGTTTGTCGTTTTAAGTGGTTGTTTCAGCTTCCAATTCTCGTGGCAAATTGTCCGAGCTTCATGTTCAACCGTCTCCTCCACGTCTATTTGACACAAGCGATGAAGCTCACGTATTTGTATGGCATGTATCCCAAGGTACTTATACAAACAGTTTCTTCAAATTTTTGTTGCCTAGGACATTGACCGTATCTTGGCGCAATTCGGACTGCAGATGGGTCCGATGACGATGCACGATATGAATGGTCAGTTTTTATGGAATTGTAGCTTTTATATTAATTTTTTAAAGTCCAAAAATTATTGTCCATGTTTTGTAGTCGTACTTTAAATGTTTGGTACGTTTCTGTGCGTTTCTAAAATCCGTGGATTTTTTCGCAATTTTTCTGACTTCCTAACCTATCTTTAAAGTTTAAAAATGTGGTTTTATACGCAGTTTTTAGTTTGTCGTTTCTAAGCTTTTTCTTCAGGAATCGACGTGGGCGCCCGCATCAAATCGGAGCACGGCATGGAGTTGTCGAGTATCGAGAGGGAATTGATCGACAGGGGGAGGCTCGGCAGGAAGACTGGTTCGTTTCCTCAACTATCATGGCCAGCTTTCCCTTGGCATTTTGATCTTTTCCGCAATGATATTTACTACCTTCCCCTCTCGAATCTCGGCTTTTTTCCTTGAGAATTACTGCTGGACCACCGTCCTAATTTTTGCTTTTCCTCATAGAGCTTTGTCAGCTTGCCCTGCTCGATCTTGCGCTTTCCTCAATGACCTTCGCTAGCTCGCCTCCTAGATTTTTGCCTTTTCTTCAAACGTCTCTGTTTCACTGCGAGCCTGCCTTTTCCTCTGCAATTTTTACCCTTTCCAATTTCAGGAAAAGGCTTCTACCGCTACGACTCACGGGGCCTAAAATCGGACGACCCGGAAGTGAAGGCGATTATCGATCGAATCTCCGCGGGTCAGAATACGCAGCAGAGGCACTTTGCCGAATCGGTTTGTTTTTCTAGTTAAATTTATGTTGATTTTCTGAATTTCAGGACGTAATCAGTTTCCTGTTGTATCCGATGGTCAACGAGGGATATCTTTGTCTCGAGGATGGCATCATTGCCAGCCCCCAGCTCATCGATCTCATGTTGTAAGTTTTATAAAAATGAGTTGATCTAAAAATGGTAATTAAAGCGTGTTTTTGTAGTTTTAGGTGAATCCAGAGCTATCTTTCTTTTTCAGCCACTTCGGCTTCGGATGGCCACGTCGCCACGGCGGTCCGATGCGGTGGGCCGAGCGCTACGAGGGACTTCAGAAGATTGGCGAGACGATGAGGGCAGCACATTCGGCAGGTATCGCATTTTAAAGTCTGTAGTCCGGCGCACTTTGTAATCTATATTCTTTCGTAGTGTGTAGCTTCTAGCTTAGCGTATTTTGTAGACTTGCGTGATTTTGTAGCGTTAGCTTAGATTTTGGTCGCCTATATTCAGCCGTACTTTGTAGCCTTTTTTTTCCGCTTAGGTGGTAGACTGTCTTTGCTAGGTTGTAGCCTAGTGTATCTATACTTAGCCATACTTTGTAGTTTCTACCTTATATAATTCTACTTTTTAGAACCGGAAGAGTTGGTGTATCGTCTCTCGGATCGCCTCTCCTCGCCCCTCAACTCGTCTAAACTCTAAACTACAAATTCGCTGCTCCAGGGCGATCGCAGGAAAAGAAACCATTTATTCGACAAGTACGTTTATTTACAAGTTTCACAAATTAAAAAGCTAAACAAATTGACTTTGTATTTTCGAGGGGTACCGGAATTCAGTCGGAAATTCTGGGGTGTTTCTTTATACTTTTAATGAGATCAACGAATGGTTGGACGAGGCATTAGAATAGGAGAGGAAATATCGGGGGCAAAGCTCTTTTTATAGAGTTTGTTGTCTGTAGCCAGAAGTTGTAGTTTGTAGTCCGCATCCTCTTAGACGATTTGGCCGGCCTTTGATCTCTGAAAATGGCTCTCTTTGGCCTTTTTTTGTTAATTTTTCTGAATTATTCTGATCAAATAATTTAGTTAATTAATTTTTAAGCTGAGTTTGTTTAGGTTTAAAGTTTTAAGCTCCATTTTGGGCTTTATAGTTTATAATTTCGGGTTTTCAGGTACGCGCTCAACAACGTGTTCCAAAACTACTCGCCACGCCTCCAACAAATAAAAATAATGCTCTAATATTCTTTATAACGTTTGTAAAATTGTATTTTGTATGTCTCTTATATGAGACACCACAAATTGTTCTTTGTGCGTACTTTGGATGCTTTCTGATCACTCCCCCACTCGCCACCCAGCTGGCCCACCCCCAAAACATAACCGTCGGCTGTAAAATGGCGAAATTGGGCCTGGCTCAAATTTCTAGTGGAGGGGCGAAACTCTCTCCCCTTACCCGGACACCTTGAGTTTTACAACGTGAATATTCCTAAAACTTAGGAGTTCTGAATGCTAATTTTATAAAGAGTTTTATTTGTAGCACTTCTCTACTCTATAAAGAATCATTGAGGATCTTCTGTAAAGACACACTCTATCAATGGTTCTCTATGAAGACACACTAATAGTATCTTCTCTCTCTATA
Source organism: Mesorhabditis sp. LJ9110 (assembly GCA_038088335.1). NCBI lineage: Eukaryota > Metazoa > Nematoda > Chromadorea > Rhabditida > Rhabditidae > Mesorhabditis > Mesorhabditis sp. LJ9110. The sequence goes on along the minus strand of JBBGBA010000016.1, from coordinate 799,542 downwards.
AAGACACTATCATAACAGATAGTATCCTCTATAAAGAAACATATCTAAGTGATACATTCTGAAATACAGTGGAATACCACCGTCCACCATCCCCAACCACCTCCTACGGTTTTTCAAAGCACCTATAGTTTCGAAGTGATCCAGACGGGTGGCGAGAAGAAGAATATCAGCGAGCATTCAAAGAACACTCGCCCTAAAAGATTAAAAATGGACTTCTGAATTAAAGAAAATTTGATTTTCTGATGATCCTCCCCATTTTCGGGGCTTTACCAAAATTGGGCGCCGGAAGAGGGGCCAGAGAGAGATATGAGAAAACGACAAGCAGAGCCTCGCCTAGGAAATAGCGGAAGCCGAGCAGAGCTCCACCTCGGACAAGCCGAAGCAAAGCCTGCCAGAGCTTCGCCTAACTTAGGCAACGCCAAGCCTGCTTTCAAACATAAGCAAGGGTAGACAGACCGGAAGTCGACTTAGCCCAAGCTCATGCTTGACTTCAAGGGATGGAGCTTCAAAGCTGAAGCCCCAACCTCTTTTTCCCCACTCACTCTGTGATCAATCGAATCATCGATTGATCCGCGAGAGTGTGCCGTGAGTGCATAGGGGCAGCCCGATGGCCACCCGACTAGCAGCGAAAATGGTTGGACCTTATGCCCAGACAGTGGGCCAGACGGGGGGCGAGTGGGACGGCGCAAAAGAAACAACCAGCGTGACCCCAATCCCAGGCAAAATGGCTCGATTTTTGGGGTGTTTTGAAGCTGTTTTTCGGCAGATTTGACGTCTTCCTCATGGGTTTCCAGTGCGTCAACTAGCAGAGGCTAATTCGGAGGATGCGAATTGAAGCGGAGCTGAATAAAGCTAGCTTCCCGACTTTTAGGTGGTTTTTGGTCAGTTTTGACGTTTTTTGCTCCAAGGCTGGCTAGCTAGCAAAGAGAATTGGGGAGGGAGATTCATCTAAATTGAGTATTACCGTACCTTTTTCTGCTTGCTATTGTCAAAAGCAGCTAGATGCCACTTGAAACAACAGGCCAAGAACAGAATGCCCATCTCGACGGCAAGAATGATGAAGAAGAAAAGACGCTTCGACGCCGTTTCGTCCAAATCTGAAAAAGGATTTAAGGGGTAGGCTAGCAGAGAGAAATTGAGCTAGGTAGTATTGTCAAGATTTAAAAATTGCTCGTCGAAAATAACAAGCTCAAAAATCGCTTGCTTGCGCCGCTAAGTATTTCCTATTAATTTAGCTCCCAAAAATAAGATTCTATCTATATTCTATCTAGAGCGTCAAAAGGAAATAAACGTAGCTTTTATCTAGTCTTTTCTGTTCTAAAACGGGGCAGGCTAGCAGGAACCATTTGAGACAGATTTGCTCTCATGTAAAAGGAAAATAACTTTGGCTTTAAATTGTTGATGCCGTTGTGCATTAAAATCGTAAAAATCGTTCAAAAGCAGCTTTCTGTATATTCATTAACTCAAAAAAATCAGAAATCACGTACTAGATTTGTATCTGGCGGTGAACTTCTCATCCTGATGTTTGAGGGAGAAGACGGAGAGGTAGACGATCAGCCCGCCCAACTTGATCAGGATGCCGAGTATCTAAACAATTTCAAAATGATATAAACGAGATTGTAGCGTAAAACTAGCATAAGTAATTTATTTCCTGTCAGAATAGAAAAAGAAATTTACTTTTAATTTATGTCAACAATTAGATAATGAAATTTATAGCCTAAAATTACAAGAAACAGATAGATTACAGCTACATTTGTAAGCAACCTTAATTTAAACTCTGGTTAAAAATTATACAACGAAATTTGTAGCCTAAAATTTCGATAAAAAGATAAATTATCCGATAGAATAACCAAAACCAAAAAGGGAATAATGCATATCGCATAGCCGAGCATTATTGAAGGGACGATGAGGGTAGTCAGGGACAGTGGGTAGAACAGGATCACTGAAAATACAAAATATATAAAACGTATAGAAAAATTCAAATTTTCGATTTTCGACAATTTTTAAAATCAATTCCTAAAGTCGAAAGTCGAAAGCAAAATTTATGTCTAGCTAAGGACAGGAAATGGTAAAAAGCAACAATGCAACTCTCGAAAAACGTCTTTGCCAAAAAAGTTAGAATTTTTGTGCCCGAATTTGAAAATAAATTTTTTAGAAGGAAAAAAACTAGTCGAGTTTCCTGGTAACGTCCGCTTTAAAACTAAATTCACGGGTTAAAAATCACCTGGAAAGGCGGAGGCGAGCAGGTAGAAGAGCATCAGGATCAGAATCATTTTCTGAAAAAAACGGTTTGATAATGATTGAGAAAATAATCGACTTGCCATCCGAATTTTACAAATTAGGATAGCAAAATTAAAAATGCCGAAATCCCCTCGCAGCTCGACATTTTTAAAGGCCGAAATTTAGAATTTCTGAAGTAGGAATGCCGAAAAGTCCTATAGGAAATGCCGACACTGCGAAATTTCGAAATTTTTTGTCAAAATAACACCAAAAATGGATGTTTTATGGCTAAGTTGGGATAAAAATGTCGAATTGTCAGAATATCGACATTCCTCAACAAAACCCCCGACATTCTGAAATCTTGAAATAATCTGCAAGAAACTTGGAAAAAAAATCCCGACAGAAACCAGGTCTTTCAAGGCGACTTTCACTGTTATTTTCGATTTTTCTAAAAAACGACAAAACCATGAATTCAGATTTATAGCGGAAAAGCTGTGTGCGTGTGTCAATCTACCATTTTCCAAGTTATTCTCAGCCCAATCCGACGTGCCATATCCCCTAAAAGTCATCTGGGCGTTGCATAATTCGCCATTTCCGGCCGGCGGACACCCTTTTTCGGGGGCTTTCTCAAAACCCGGATAAACATGATTTCTGGGTCCCGGGGCGTGAGGCGGAGCGCTTCGGAAAAACTTAAAACGGATTTTTCCAAAAAATAAACATTTCGAACCTAGAAAATTTTGAAAATATAACTTTTGAACGGATTTTTGTGAAAATAAAAACGACAATTCGAGGAAAAGCTAGCCGGTTTAGAGAGAGCCGGGTTTTTGGAACGCCAAGTAATTTTGGGAGCGTTCTGGAGCTGAATGCAATTATACACGTCTATTTTCTGGCCAGAGAAAAAAAAACAAAAATCAGCTTTTTAGGTTGGTTTTTCTTGGTACGTAAGAAAACGCATACGTAAATCGTAAAAAAACGTACATTCGACTCGATTCTCCCTTTTCGCTGATGTTGATGAGATGCGGAGAGGCCAGTGAGGGATTGCCGCTTCTCGTATCGTACATTCTCATCGACGGGTCGTTGATTCAGGAAGATCATCGTTGATGGGGTGGACTAGCTGAAAAACTAACATTAACATCACTAACAATAACAACGTATCTAAAACCTCAAAAATTAATTATAATTAATCGATTCAGGTGCCCTAAAATCACTAAATCTTCATAATTACAACATAGGCAAGGTACTAGGATTCAAAAAAGAACGAAGAAGGCGAGTCGAAATGCAAAAATCCAAAAAGGAGGCTTTAAAACGCTATAAAATAATTATCTAGCGCAATTGAATTAATCTACCTCAAAAATAAGTAGATTTTCGTTACTAAAGAATTAGCAAGCTGCCAGAATTCAAAACTAACCCCAGCTGGTTATACAAAAACTTTAGAATTTCCAATTTAACGCTAGAACGGCCCTGAAAGTACGGATGTTTTTTGTGGGGGAGGTTGAAAGTTGACATCAGAAGAAGAAAAAGAAAAGGAAGAGTGGGTGGCTTCGTGAATAGAACCGAATTTAGAGGAAGCCGCGACGGAAACACTTCCGTTTTTCTGGAAGCCACACAAGTGACAAATGCTGAATTGGCAGTCAGAGTGTAGCTTTAAAAATTAAGTAGAAAAAACTATTTGTACGATGGGGGACAGATTGGAGAGAGTTAGGCTTAACCCCTTGACCACATGGCTTTTATGGGTGCTGTTGAGGGGACAAAGCTCGCCAATTAAAGCCGCTGCAAAGCGGGTTCCCCACTGCCACCCACCTGGACCACTATCAGACACCATGCCACCAGGAAATATACTTAAAATGCCGAAAATTACAAGCCTAAGCCTAAGCCTAAGCCTAAGTCTAAGCCTAAGCCTAAGCCTAAGCCTAAGCCTAAGCCTAAGCCTAAGCCTAAGCCTAAGCCTAAGCCTAAGCCTAAGCCTAAGCCTAAGCCTAAGCCTAAGCCTAAGCCTAAGCCTAAGCTATCGATATGGCCAATTTCCATGGTCGACCTCTCAAAGCCAAAATATGTTTTTGAGTCGGGAAAGGTTTTTTGAAATTGTTTCAAATTTTGCATGGTTTTTGCGCGAATTTTTTAAATGTTTTTTAATCAGCAACCGTTGCCAAACCCAAACGGCCAGCTAGCGTAGCGTAAACAGCATTGTACGGAATTTCGGGGCTGATGACTATCAGACTAAGGGACAAACAACTGCCTGGGCGTCTCAAAAATTCGCTCCCGCTCGCTCGCTCTCTCTCTCTCTCGTTCTCTCTCTCTCTCTCTCTCTCTCTCTCTCTCTCTCTCTTCTGGCCCCCATTTGTCCCGTGCCCTCTGATTGATGGCCGATACAATGAGAGCCCTGGGGGGCAAGAAGAAGCCCAGTTTCCGGTCCTCCTTTAGACCCCCGGTAAGCCACCCCATTTTTCAGTGATCATGCTCAAAAAAAGCGAAAAAGCTACAATCGCGGCTGCAGGAGCCAGAAAAATGAGCAAAAAACCAAGAATCCCTGCCAGTTTGCCTCAGCCCTGGGTCCAAAGAAGCAAAGAATCTCTGCTAGTTTGCCTGGAACAAAGCGAAGCTTCAAAAATCGGCAATTTTTGTTGGGAGCACGAGAATCGGTAGACAAGTGCTCATCAAAAATGAGAGGAGCGGCAGCTGTTAGACCGAGGCGCTGAAGGAGGGTACTTGTCATTTTTGAGGGTCATATGAGCTGCCGTTTATATTGCGGTAAGGCTAAAAATATTAGGTATTTATTGCCAGAGAAAAGGTAGCTTATTTCAGGTATCTAAAATCAGGGGTACTTGGCTGTTAGCAGGGGGGGATTTTTAGCACGGGAAACGAAGTAATTCTGTACGATCCCATCACAAAATATACCCCGTTTTTAGAGCATTTTACATAGTTTTAAATGCAAAAATTCATAAAAACTTCTAAAATCTTCGAAATTTTTTGACTTTTGGTAAAAATGTTGTAAAATCAAATTTTCGAATTTTCAAAACCTTTTAAAATATTTTTGTAACTTTCTAGCAATCAAAAACTGTGAAAAAGACCATAAAAATACAGTATTTATTATTTACAGGCAGGCAAAGACGGAAAATAAAAAAACTTAGTTTCCCCCGCTAAAAAATCCCTCCCCCCGCTAACAGTCCAATACTTGAAAAATCAGATTCCCTAGAATTTAGATACCCTTCGAGGGATTTTCCATCATAATGTCGAAATTTCGGATGTCGACATTTCAGAAAGCCGAAATTTCAGAACGCCGATTTTTTTCGCATGGCTTTGCGGTGTTCCGGAAAAATGCGCTTATTTAAATGCCGACCTTCTGAAATGTCGACAATCTGAAATTTCGCCATTATGAATTTTCGACATGATGATTTACGGCATTCTGAATTTCGACATTTTGAAAGAAACCCCTTTCGAGGGGTACTGGATTCCCGGAAGCTAAGCCTCAGCCAAAAAATGAAAGCATAAAAGCTAGACGGACTGTCAGAAGACAAGAATTTCAACATGCCAGATCCCAAAACATATCCCCTAGTAGGGCAACAAGGGCATCTCCCCCTCAGAAACGGGAAGATTTAGGGCCCACCAGGCGAGAATAACAGCAACAACAACGCCTTCTCCCCCTCCTGGAGATGCCCCCCGGGCAATTAGCCCATTTTGAGCTCGACGGGGGGACAGGGAGCGGCAGCTGTTCTAAAGGAATAAAGGGAATGGGAAGGGAGAATAAACGATTACGCCATAAAAATCGGGGCTCGAGCCAAGAGCCTGTCTAGCTATTGGGTTCGGGATTAGCGTCGTAACTTTTAAGGGCTTTGGGGGAGCAGAAGATTCTGGTCTTTCGGGATTTCCCCAAAAAACTCTGCTTGCTAGCTTGCTATAGAAAACGCCTGGATTAAGCGAATATGCGGCAAAAATTCGACTACAAACTATCAACTGAAATTTTAAATCAAGAAAAAATCCTGAAAATTTTAAAACAGAAAAAAATTAAAAATCACGATTTTTGATGACAACTCGATCCAAGTGTCTCTGCTAGCTAGCCTGCTAAAAAAACAGCTATTTACGTAAAAATCCAGGGGACAACCTACTAACGTAAAAATAAACACTTCCTGAAGTTAAAAATCACGATTTTCGATGAATTTTAGCGTTATTAAGATACGGCTATTTGGGGGACCTATTTGCGATCAAAAAGCCTGATCCAATGGTCTCTGCTAGCTAGCCTGCTGCAAAAAAATCATGGCCCATCACGTAAAAATCCAGGCTTCAAACTACTAATGTCTAAATCAAAATTCAGGCACCCTGGTAATTTCAAGCACATTTCAACTACCCGAAATCCAAAAGCACGAATTTCTAGAAAAATTAAAAACACCACTATTAGATATCTATTTGCGATCAAAAAGCTTGATGTGACCCAACGGGACGCTTTGGCAACACAGACTCATGGTGGGTGGGGGGTGTTAAGGGGGTCAGCTGTGCTATAAGGGGGGATTCTGTGAAAATGGAGGGGTTGAAATTGAGGGGAAGAGAGAGAGAGAGAGAGAGAGAGAGAGATAGAGAGAGAGCCAGAGACTAGGACAACTGCCATTTGCTAGCTAGCCCCGACTAGACAATGCCAAAAATATCAACTTGCTTAAAACCAACAAAAAATCGAAACAATTTTTCGAAATTTTTTAAGTGAAAGCAGAGAGAGAGAGAGAGAGAGAGAGAGAGAGAGAGAGAGAGAGTGAGAGAGAGAGAGAGCTATCTGGAGTCGTTTTATAAAAGCGGTAAATTTTCATCGGAGGCCGCAGAAACAGAAAAAGGAGAGATAGAGAACGACAGAGAAGAGAGAGAGAGAGAGAGAGCGACAGAGAGAAAGAAAAAAATTTCCTTACATATATTGTTTCTTTGCAGAAACTTTTTAAACTTTTTTAGAAATTTTCCAAGTTAAAATAAAGCTCCACCGCCTTGCAGACCCCTTTAAAAACGGAATGATTTGTCGGGATGAGGCGAGAATCCCCAAGCGACTCACCAATATTCGAGACGTCAGGTCGAGAAGCGACGATAACTCTCGTCTGTCTGTCGGCCCTTGTAATGCGATTTGTCCGTTTGTCTGTCTGTCCGTCCGTCGATCTGTCTGTCTTTCTGTCCTTCTTTCTCTTTTTGTCTGTCATTTCCTCTTGCCGTGCGTTCGGAAACCTGGAAAATGGTTGTGCGGGACCTCGGGGAGAATGTTTTATTTACACCCAAATCTTCGAAAAAAAGGATTTAAAATGGAAATTAAGAGGCTTAAAAATCGTAATCTAAAAAATTAAATCAAAAAAGACCGGTATCTGCGAGGCATCCATAAATCAAAGCAGCAATTCAAAAAATTTCCTTTTCCCAAACATTAAAAAATAGGCAATTAAAGTTTACTAAAAACGGATTAAAGTTTGTAAAATTTAATTTAATTTACACTCAAGGGAAGAATTTCATTTTAAATAGCTAGTGAAGGGATCAAAAATTTGGGAATCTAAAAATCCCTGCTACCTATCCCCCGTCCCATTGCCGCCACAATACTATCAACGGGGCTAGCGTAAAGAGGAATAAAACGGAAAAGGAACCTTTTGCGGCAGCGATTCCGTTGCCCCAGTATGATTGGTAGGGATAGGAGCCTCGTCTTGCGACATACTGTCCCGGGTAGTCGTAGCTGCCGTACGGGTGGCTGAAAAACAAGCATTAATTTTGAAATGTATTGAAAATGGCTTATTTTCATTTTGTCGGCATTTTTTGTCGAAATTTCAATTCCTTTTTCGCCTCGATTATTCATCTCAAAAATCCGGCAAAATGAAATTTCGACAAATTGATAATCATCATTGAGAATTGTCAGAACTAAAAAATAACTTTATATAAAAAATTAGGCCCTTCCCCCCGAAAAGAGAAAAGATCCTAAATGTTGCCAGTTTAAAGTGCCATGTAAATAAAAATCCCAAGAGCGAGAGAAAATCCCATCCATACAACGAAATCGACAAAATGATTTTCGACGAAATCAGTTCGAAATCAGTTTCAAAATCAATTATTGCCATCGCGGAAAATTGTTAGAAAACTGTGATTTTGAGGGCAGCTGAACTAGAGGATAGATGAAAAATCAGGTATCCTCCAAATCAGGTACCCTATTTTCCCCTAACATACCTATAGCACGTTTCCTTGTTGCACTTGTCCGTCGCGCAGAAGCACCAATGCTCGTAGATGTCGTACTATAAAACAATATTGATAAAAACAACACTTTGTAAATCCGATTTTATATCAAAATGTCGAAATTTAGCATTTTCGATGCAAAAAACTCACAGGAAATCCCTCAAAGCTATGCAAAAATTTCGACATACCGGTATCTTGCGATTTCGATATTTTGAGACGATCCCGTAAATCCATACCTTATCAAATTCAGTAGGCAAACGGTCGCCGACTTGACTCAGCTTCGAGTGGCCCCCAAAGCCGAGATGGAGATGTTGCTCATCGGTCAGGAAGGAGGAGGAGCAGCCACGGCCAACACCTGAAAAATAGGATTACGATACGCATTTCAAAAATCATTTTTCGAAGGTAATGAAATGAAATGAAATGAAGGAAAACTTTCAGAAATTACTTTTTAGGAAGGGCATTTTTTGACAAGCAATTTTTCATTTTCAAAATTTCGAAAAGGCCATAAACGGTATCAGGCAGCCGTTACAAAAAAAAGCGACTTTTCGCAATTTTGATTTTTGAAAACTCTCTTTTAAAAATGATTTGCGAAAAATTCGAGCTATAAATCCCTTTTTATCACATTTTCAACTCAAAAATAGATTCCGGCTTACCAAGCGTTTTCGTGGCCCCGCTGCGCTTGTCCGTCGCGTTGAGGTAGAAGATGAAGCAGCTCGTCCGGCAGCCCTGCAAAGAAAAATCATAAAATCAGGTTTTAAGCCCAATTTTTACTCGAGTTTTATAGGCTACTGGAAAGATAAAATGTCAACAGGAATGTTGCGGAGTTTTCCCCAAGCTATTAAGCCTTTTAAAGGACCGACGAAGGCAAAAATGCTCAGAATGTTCACCAAAACCTCCCTTGGAACCCTACCAACCCTTGGAAAATGTAGCGTTCTTTCAGAGATTTTTGCTGTTTTTAGTCTATAGGAAAGAGCGTAGTCTATTAAAAGTGACGTGCAATTTTCCAGAGCTTTTAAAGGATCGTTGAAGGCAAAAATTCATAGCCTCAGCCAACCTGTAGATCAGTAGAGTCGTAGTCTCTCCTGGTGCATTCCTTGTCCGAAGCCGTCAACCCGTAGTTTCTCTTCAGGAAAAAGTGGCGCCATTGCTGAAAAAAGACAATTTTTCAAACAGAAATTACACAATTTCAGGTGCTGTTGCATTATCAGGGGGGGGCTAAAAACGACTCTCCTCGGAAGCAATTTTTCTGATATGAATCCAGGACAAGTTTCTAAACTGTTTTTATTATTTGCAAAACCGAAAACCTTCAAAAACTTCAAAAAAGGTTATCGATTTTTCCATAAAACCGTCAAAAAAAATCGGAATTTTATTAAATTTATCGAACTTTTATTGTTTATTTGAAATATAGCCGTTTTCGGCTAAAAACAATGAATACAAGCATAAAAAACACAAAAATGTTCATTATCTACAAAAGTTTCGAATTTTCTGGGTTTTAAAATTTTCGTATACCCCTCCCCCGATAACAGAAAAGAACCGAAATTTAGCCAGTTTAAATGCCCAGGTAAGTTAAATCCCTAGAACGAGAAAAACTGACCCATACAATGAAATCATTGGCACAGGAGTAGCATTTGATGGCCGTCGAGAAGGGTTGAAATAGGAGAGGGATGATGAGGAGAAGTCGAAGTAATCGAGCCAACATCATCACTACATCCTGAAAAATAAATTCAATAATTTTTTTGTATTATCTGCTAAACAAAAATTTAGTTTTTATTTAAGTAAATAAATCCATTATATATTTATTTACTATTTTATTTTAGAAACAGACACCAATTGTCTTTTTATTCTCAAAGTGACAAATCCAAAAAATCAAAGAAAGGCACCAAATTTCACAAATATCCAATTAATAGCAGGAAATCCGTTTAGAGGATCCAGACGGAAATTTTTGCTTTTATTCCCAAAAATGACAAATCCGAAAAAAGCCCAGAAGCCATAAAACTCAGAAATATCCAATTAAAATGCCGTAATCGAATGAAGTTCTTCACCCGGAAAATTGGGAAAATTTAGGGCTGCCATGCCCTTCGAAAGGTGAATAATAGAGAAGCCGATAAATGGACTTGGAACAGCACACAATGGCCAAAACGGCGCCAATTTACACAATACCCAGGGGCCACCAGACCTATTACCCCGAGTTTGAACCCTTAGCGCTCCTTTAAACGGCCCATTTGGCCAGGGAACGGCATTTTTAAATATGAAGCCGAATAAGAAAAATGGGTAAAAATTTGCTATTTAAAAGATAGGTATCCCAAAAATCAGGTACAAATACGATAACGGGCAGGGGGGGGGATTTTCGGCGGTTTCATGTTTAAAAATCTTTTTATTATTGTAAAACTTTGATCCCCCGTTATTGAATGAGTACCAAAAAATGGACTTGAAAAATCAGGTTCCTTCCAAATCAGGTACCGGGAAGTCGCCTTTCTAGCCAAAAGTACGTATCTATACGAAAATCTCATAAAAAATACACCAGAAGCCCCCCGAAAAACCCTAAAATATTCAAATCCCCTGAAAAAACAGATAAATTCTAAATCTACACAGTACCAAGGCAGCAATTTCAAAAAATTCTCGAATCTATTAAAGTAAAACGAAGCTCGAGAAACTGCCCAGAAGCCCCACCTGGCCGCCCCCCACCCCGGAGGTCCACGTTTTATAGCCTTAGCAGAGGGCCATTGAAGAGGTCTTTTAGAGGTAGGTAACGGCCCCTTTGGTCCCCCGAAAGGGCCTCAAAATAACCCCCGGGGGCCTCTCAAATAGCCACCGATTTATAGCACAGCTGACCACTCACTGGGCACGGGGTATTCGACGGAAATCAGGTACCTCCAGGTGGGTACCTGAATTTGGATACCCTAAAAAAATTAAAGAGCAAAATCAGGTACCTCTAGGCAGCAGGGTTCATGAAAAATCAGGTACCAGAATTTATGCTAACTAAAAAACGCGGCACTGGATTGTTAGCATGGGGATACATACTCATTCTCGTAATACCTGCGAATAATAAATATTGTACCTTTACAAGTTTTTACGTATTTGGTAATTGCTAGAAAACTACAAAAAATATTCTAAACATTTTTTTCTAGTTCCAAAATTTGACTATTTTTGTCGTTTTTCATGCCTTTTTGACCAAAAAGTCAAAAAATTTCGACAATTTCTAGAAGCTTTTATATCTAAAAACTTTGTAAAATGCTATGAAAATGGTTTAGATTTTGTCATGGGAGCGTCGAGGATCGGGGAAAATTGGTTATGCTTAGGCTTAGAAGCTTAGAAGTCCCTGCCTGAAAAAGTCAAAATTTTTTAGGGTATTTGAAAACGGCCTAAAATAGTTCTTGTTAGCACTCTAAAATAGTGCAAAGCATTGTAAGGTATTGTAAGGTAGTATTACAACAGGTAGAACTAGGCGGAAAAAGGAAAATTAGTTTTTCCCCTGCTAGAATCCCACCCCCCCCCCGCTAATAGTCCAATACCTGAAAAATCAGGTGCCCTTAGAATTCAGATACTTTTCGAGGGATTTGCTATCATAATGTCGAAATTCATCATTTCGAAATCTCAGAATCCGGCAATTTCAGAATGCTGAAATTCTTGCATAGGTTACAGGGAGTTTCCGGGAAAATTACACTATGTAAAAAATAACGGATCTTTAACGGAACAACAAAAATTGGTTTCTCCTGCTAAAAATCACCCCCCCGCTAACATCCTATTACCAACTGCAAAAAATGACGCCACGCAGCTACTCCCTGACCCAAAACACACGACGCCAACACAGCGGAGTGGCGCGGAATTGGCCAGAGATGGGTGAGAGCTAAATTTGAATGGGAGGTGAATCCCCCTTGGGGTGTATGCAGTCTACCCACCCCACAACTCAACACCATGAATAATTCGGCACGCGGGGCCCTGGCTTCGACCCGGGGAGGCCCAAAAGCGTGTCCCTGGAGGGCGCATCCAGCCACGGGAACGCTAATAATTGGGGCCTAATTGGAGGGATTTCTGCTGGAGGGGGCGAGAGAGAGAGAGAGAGAGAGAGAGAGAGAGAGAAAGCTACGGAAGCACATTTTCTATGCAATACCCAGGGTAGGGCTCAATTTGGCCCTCCCTGGGTCACCGGGGAGCAGCAGGGTGGGTGGCAAAACGTAGTGTAGCGTACTAGGTATACTTGGAAACCCTCGATCAGATAGTTTTGATAGAATCACCTCTTCTTCAAAATCAGGTACCTGATTGTTCAGGTACTAGAATGTTAGCGGGGGAGAGGGCTTTTCCCAGTAATCCTGTACGCTCCTATAACAAAATCTAGATCATTTTTATAGCATTTTACATAGTTTTTAGATAAAAAGCGCATAAAAACCTATCAACAAGCTCGAAATTTCTGGCTTTTTGGACAAAAACCGACTCTCGAAATGACAAAAATGTCAAATTTTCGAATTTTAAAAATGTTTAAATATTTTTTTGTAATTTTCTAGCAATAGAAAACTAATAAAAAAATTATAACAATACAGTATTTGTTATTTACACTTTCTAGCGATCAAAAACTACAAAATTCTAAAAATACAGTATTTTTCCGCTGCTAAAAATCCATACCCCCCGCTAACAGTCCAGTACCCTGATTGAGCCCTTCTCTTTTTTATTACTTTTTCATATTTATAAACCCAAATTCGGGCCCTAAAAATGCGTGACCCCAGGCAGAATGACCACCGCCCCATTGGTATGCGTGTGTAGATAGGCGTATGGCGTAGTGTCTAGAGGAGCCCCTTGGACACGCGAAATGACCCATTATGGCCAGGGAGTCGCGGTCCTTTTGCACGAACCGCCCCAGCTGTACGGAAAATCCGGTCGAGCATGAGGTGTCCAAAATGAGCATCACCATGTCCAGAAAGGTCCTATCAAATTCAGCAAAAAGTATTCAAAAAGTTTTGCTGAGCCCAGAAACGTTCCGGGGTGCGCCAAACAACGGCCGGGGCACACTTCGGGGCCTAAAATATGGCTGGGGGTGCCCTCGGATGGGCAGATCGCATCTCCCCGGCCACCAGGAGGGCCAACTTTTTTACGAGGAGAAAAAGGTGAAAAACGGGAGCCTCGAAACTTGGAACGCGAAAAAATACGCGAATTTTTCATTAGGGATGTCAGGGGAATCTCGGAGGTACGGAGAAGCGAGTGAAAGAGAGAGAGAGAGAGAGAGAGAGAGAGAGAGAGAGAGGCATTATAATCAGGCATCGGTTCTTTGGCATGATCGGGGGGGGGAGTGAATGTTTTATGTATAAATCTAGAAACGCCTCGAATATTAATAGGAACGATTTTGATACTGTTTTTGGTAAAATAAAACTATATTTAAACTAGAAAACCTATCTCAAAAATTTGCAAAAAATTGTAAAATGCGATATTTTGGCCAGAAAAAATTATAATCCATGTATTTGAAATATTGGATACCAAGCAAAAGCCCCCCCCCCCCGATAATGCAAAAGAACCCAGGTACTTTTTAAGGTACCCTCCCCATAACGCGAAACACCTCGAGCAATAACTTTCTGGGCAGAATCCACACAAGGCCAGCCGGGTGAATAATAGGAAGGGCCAAGCCCGCCGAGGAGAAAGAGGACAAATGAGCACCAAAAAAGGGCAAGAAGACCCTCCTGGGGGTGTCCTGGGGATCGTTTCGGAAAAAGGCCAGCAAAAAGCCCTGGGGGTAAAAGAAAAGCCGAGATGATTAGTGTCTGCCACCAGGCAACCACACGCACATAAAACGCAGTGAACAATGTAGCAAACACTAGAAAATTCGGGGTACTGGACTGTTAGCGGGGGGAATTAATTTTTGTTATTCCGTCTATAACTAACTGTGCATAGTAAATCTTGTATTAAAATTTTGCCCTTAAAATTTGGTAAGAGTCTAGAAAACCCCCCCCAGCCGGCACCAACTTTTGTATCTCGGCTCCCTTTTGTGCTAGTGAGCTCTAAAGTATACCAAAATGTTCGCCGTAGGCTAATTAGTAAGACTACATTGCAGTTCAGTCCAAAAAGTAGCGAAAAATAAAAATAAGGAAGGTAGAAAAGTTGGAAAGTCGGCTGGGGGGTTTCCTAGACTTGAGCCTAAAATTTTAAACACTTTGAAAATCGACAATTTTATCTTTTTGGTGATTTTTGATACATTTTTGAACAAAAGGTCAAAAATTTTCGAAAATTTTATAGGTTTTTAAGAGCTTAAAAGTGTGTCAAATGCTACAAAAACGGTTCATATTTTTTTATAAGACCATACAGGACTACTGACAAAAATTAGCTTTCCCCTGCTAAGAGTCCAGTGTCAATTCAGGTACGCCTGAAAATTCAAAAATCTAATCTAAAGCCTAGAAGCTTCAAAATTACGCCAAAAATCGTTTTCGAAACAGAAATAGCTTCCGAAATTTTGGGGCAGCTTGGTAGAGAGGAGAGCGAAGAAGAGGGGCTCTCTACAAGGGATGGGTGTAGGTGATTAGTGTCTTGTACTCGTTGACTCTAATTCTCTCGAGATCACCCTGTCTTTTCGTGCTCTCTCGCTGCCGGATGCCCCAGAAGGGAGCATGAGGGCCCATTAGCTGTTCCCAAATGCTCCTCCCTGCCGGTGCTAAGCGTCAAAACGTCATTAGGATGACCCGGAGGACAATGGGGTCAGAGAAGAGAAGAGAAAGAGAGAAAGAGAGAGAGAGAGAGAGAGAGAGAGAGAGAGAGAGAGAGAGAGAGAGAAGGATAGCAGGACCGATGGTTCTTTCCTATTATCGGGAGGGGGCGGAATTTGTTGTACAAGCCTTAAAAAGCCTAGTATCGTAATAGCAAATGCTTTAACAGTGTTTTTCGCAAAATAAAACTATTTCGACTAGAAACACAATCTAAAATCTTAAAAAATTGTTCAACAAACCCGAATTTTGCTCAAAAATGGTCATTGTTGTTCGAAAGTCGAGATTTTCTCGTTTTGAAATTATAAAAAACTGTTTAGAAATATTACCTCTATTTATATTAGCAAAATTTGGCCCTTAGGATAACAGTGAGAGAGAGAGAGAGAGAGAGAGGGAGAGAGAGCGAGCAGAGATCATTAGCCTGGCACTAGATATGGAAAGGCCACGAAATGTGGACACCCAACCCCCCATCCAGCGCTGAGCTTCTGATTTCCATAAATGGACTTTGCAGGCGAGAGAGCGAGAGAGAAAAGAGAGAGAGAGAGAGAGAGAGAGAGGGATACGGTGTCTCCCATGATCCCCTAACGGGCCATTTATTCCCCCGCAGCAGCACCCCGGGGTAATTAGCATAAAAATGTGGCCCCAGGGATGTAAGGGGTTGTTGGGGTGGTCTAGATCGTTATTTTGGGGTGAAACTCGGCTGCGTGGTTACGGTAATTTGCAAAAAAGACCGAAATAAAGCGAAAAAAATCATATACCCTAGGGTTTAACTAACTGATTACGCCATTTAATTCATTTTCTAAATACAAATTCTTGGCCTACAGTAACCATTTAAAATCCAGGCCAATTGCCTAGGCACCTAAATCATTCAATTTTGCTAATCGATCCGAATGCTTGTTTTTTTTGAGGCGGGAGTGGGACTCAAATTGCCGAGTGCCCGGGTGAGAAGAAGCATCGAGTGGCAACATTTTGTGTGTGTTGAGATGGGGGTGAAGGGGCGGATATTGGATTAGAGCGAGAGAGAGAGAGAGAGAGAGAGAGAGAGAGAGAGAGGAGTGAGAGAGAACGAGCGAGGAGCACCACTCACTCTCCTCACCCGATGAAACTTCTCTCATCTGATGGGGGAGAGGTTCGTTTTTTAGAAACTAGCCAAAAAAAGAAGCTGGCAACTGCTAACTGGCAACTAAATTTTCAATAAGATTTTATGCAAGAAAAATGCATAAAAGGCTCAGACAGACAGCGAGAGCGAGAGAAAGAGAGAGACAGAGAGAGAGACAGACAGACATACATACAGACATACAGACATCAAACAGACGACCTCGATGCCTTGGAATCATGGAATTTAGGAAGTTGGGGACAGCCGTCCCTCTCGACCTCACCTCATGCATCAGAAATGAGCTCCAAGAGAAGGAGAGAGCGACCAGCCGAATTTCGGCAATACGAGAAGCACAGATTGTGAGGCCGAAGCCTAAGCCAAAGCCTAAGCCTAGGCCTACGTCAGAAAACCCGAAAAAAGATCATATCTAGATGGAAAAGGGAGTGCGGGACATGGAAGCTGAATTATGTGGCCTGGGGGTATGTGACGAGGGAGTGGAGAAGGGTCTCTCGTCCAACTGAGCCCCATCCCCCCAATTCAATCGGGGCTCCAATCAGCCGCATAAGCGACACGCCCGATTATGCCACATGCAGTGGTGGAGCAACTATCCCTCACTCTCTCACGCTCCCTATCTCTCTCGCTCTCTCTCGCTCTGTCTCTCGCTCTCTCCCCTCTCTCCCTCTCTCGCCTTTCTATCTAATCAGGGTTATTAAAATCAGGTACCATCATCAAGAAGATTAAAATATTAGGTGCCGGAAGTAATGGTTCTGTTCTGCTAGCGGGGGGGACGTAAATTAAGTTAACGCTGCTTTAAGTATACAGGGTTCATCAAAATTATCAAAGTTTTCGAAAACGCTTGATTTTTTTTCAAAAATGTATGAAAAATCATCAAAAAAAGGTAAAATTTCCAAATATTTACAATTTATAAACAACTATAAACTAAAAACGCTAAACGCTAAAAATTTATTTTTGCTAAATAGCGTCCCCCGCTAACAGAACAGAACCGAATCGATCAAAATTCCGCAAAGTTCCTAATGACGCCCAAATCCCACATTTTCCGCGCCAACGCCTCTCAAAAAGGGAAATCTTTAGGATGCTATAGAAATCCGCACGTATTACTTTCCACTGGGCTACAGGGGGATTTGTTGAGAGGCGTCTCCTCCTCCCCACATTTCTCCACTAGGCATTATCCGATTAGGCCACGAAAAAAGGGGTGCCAGACGGCTTTCGGGAAGGGCTCGGGATGGGGGAAAATAATGGCAATTGGCTCGAGAAGATGTAGGCTAGAACTTCTAGGAGATTTGGAAGTAAAAAGGTGAAAAAATGGTACTGGAATGTTAGCAGGGGGGGGACTGATCTTTGTTTTCCGGTCGATTACCCGACCTGTTAGAATAAATATTGGATTTCCATAGGGGGCTTTATAGTTTTTGATTGCTAGGATACTACAAATCATATTTTAAACATTTTTGAAAAGTCAAAAATTTCGAAAATATTTTGAGTTTTTTATCCGTTTTTTTTGTATCTAAAAACTGTGAAATGCTATGAAAATGGTTTATATTTTGTGATAGGACCGTACGGGGGAAAAGTTAGTTCCCTCTGCTAAGAGCACAGTACCAAAAAAATCGAACTCGAAAGCGAAAAAATCAATTACGCTAGGAGGGTACTTTCAAATAAGTTGTTTAAAACTTAAAAATTATAGAGAAACCTTAGACCGATAAAAGTCAATCCAAATAGTAAAACTACAAACCAAGAAACCTGCAAAAAATTTTCATCCAGAAAAATTGTCAAAGAAACTTCAAAAATTAAGTGAACAACTATCTAAAGCTGTAAAAACCAAAAAAAAATTCCGTTTTTAACCGGAAATGTCACAGGTGCCCAGCGTAGCAGGGGTGAGTGTGTGAGATCTGGTGGCAGAGGAGGCAGGTTGGCCCGAGGCCGAGTCAGATTGATAGGTGGACAAGGGAAGAGATCAAATGGCCGCTGCTGTTTGTCTGTCATTCTCTCTGTCTGTCTGTGTGTCTGTCTATCTTTCTATCTGATTGTCCGGACAGCCGTGCCATGCTCTGCTCTTGCTCCGACACACCACACGATTCATGACCCAGTCATCACGTTGAGCATCGGGTAAGCTTAGGATCCATTAGTTGCTAAAGTCGAGAGTGGCTTCAAAATAGGCTTTGAGAGCCATAGGAAATGAAGCAGCTTATTTTCTGTAAAAGCGAAAAGCTTACCGAATTCCAAAAAGAGCCTTAGGTAAAAATTAAAATCAGGTACCCCTGTATAATAAATTTTGGTTGAGAAACCGCTTCAAGAGCTTAGAAAACGAAGCTTTTTGGAGCTTGGAAAATTGCTACAAAACAGGCTTAGGGAGCTTAGAAAACGAAGCAGCCTCTCATTTGGGCAGCTTACTAAATCCGAGAAAGCCAGAAAAAAACAAAAAATGGCTTCAAAAACCGACTTTGAGAGCTTGAGAGCTTGTTAGAAAGCACAGAGGTTTCTGTTCTAGATAGCATACAGCTTACGAAATCGAAAAATTCGGAAAGAAGACGAAAATGGGTTAAAAGTTAAATCTGGTATCCTAGTTGTATATATATATATGTGTGTGTGTGTGTGCCATGTCAGGGACCTAAAGGGGGGCACATGGCCTGGGTCTCGACACGACAAAAAGCCGAAAAGGCGATCGCTCAACCCCGGGGAGAAGTGAAGTGAAGGGATGGGAAAGAGGATGGCAGGGCAGGATGGGTCATAATACTCATAACAACTATTGACTCGCTACCAGAAAATTGGAGGAAAAGTCGAAAACTAATCTTAGCTAGAAAAAGTAAAAATTTACCTACAGAAAAGATAAAGAAAAGAGCTAGACGAATGCGCAAAAAAAGTCTAAAAGACTTTCAGATAGAGGAAAGAATAAGCATGGACAATTTTATAACACCCAAAAGTATCAACTAAGCTAGAGGATAGGTAAATAAAATGCATACACCAATTTTTGAGCTCAAAAAGTTTAATCTGCCCGCAAGTTAGAAGGAAAGAAAAAGCCTAGGGCAATTTTTAACATCGACAACTATAAACAACTAACCCATCAAAAAGTAAAAATGGCCTATACTAATGTTTGGATTTAAAAAACTTTAATCCAACCTTTAAAGCACCGCATCCGTGTTGAGCTTGTCGAAGTTGAAGCGAACGGGCATCTGGAAGGGGTGGAGCTTCTTGTCACTTGAGCGGCAGACCGGCTGCTCTCTAAAAACCCCAAAATAACACAAAGATATACAAAATACCTAGAGCTTCTCGTCACAACCATCCCTGCTAGGCAATCGACTCGAGGTAGTGGTCGTTGTAGTGTGTAGCCTGTAGCCTAAAAGAAAAGGGGTTTTCCAGGCTCCAAAAGCTTACCTGGCTCGCGTTTTTTCATCGGGACGTGGCCATGGTAATTTGTAGCCTGTAGCCTAAACCCAAAAGCTTTTTCTAAGCACCAAAAGCTCACCTGATGGACGTTTTCATCAAATATCGGCTTGACCACAACACTACCGTTGGCTTCGCGACCAGGTTGCTGTAGTTTGTGGTCTGTAGCCTAAAAGAAAAATGGTTTTTCTAGACTCCAAAAGCTCACTTGGCGAACGTTAGGCACAATTTCGACTTGAGCCCATCGCAGAAGCCGAGCTTGAGGCCGAGGTGTGTTAGTCGATGGCACTACCTGGAAATAAGAATATTTGAACCGCAACAAAAGTAAAGGAAAGGCGGTGAGTGAAAACGAGAAAAAGAAAAGTAAATTGTAAGCTAAAAAGCCAAACCAGAGGCGAAATTTGATAAGAAATAGGTGGGGATTTATGAACAGCGTAAAAGCATTAGGGTCTCCGACTTCAAAAGCTTCTAAAGGCTGTAAAAATAGATTTTTTAACCTCTTGCTCTATCCATTCTCCATCCGGAAAGCTTTTTCATGCACGGAAAACGTAATTTTCCCTACAGCCAGGCTGTGCAGAGGGGTTTTCGCAGTTCTAAAAAGCTAAATTAGTCGACTACCGGATTTCAAAAGCTTCGAAAGGCCCTAAAAATCGATTTTTAACCTCATGCTCCTTCAATTCTCTACTCAGCGAGCTTTTCCATGCACACTAAAAAAATAATCTTTATACAGTAAGACTGTCCAATGGACTGTTCGTATATCAGAGCACCGAAAAAAGATATGCGGTGCAAATTACACAGTGTAGTTCCCCGAAAAAAATGATGCAAATTGTGAAAGACATGTTTATCTGTCGATATAGTACAGAAACTAAAAAGTTGGCAGTGAATTGCCAGCTTAACGGCGCGTTCCATCCTCGAAGAAGACTCCGCCATCGATGGCGCAGTACTTGGGGCAGATTCCCTTCTCTCCGGCGGCTCCAGACTGTCCGGCCTGTCCGGGCTGTCCGGGGTTTCCGTCTTGTCCGGGCTGTCCATCGGGTCCGGGGGGTCCCTTGGGTCCGGCCTGTCCGGGAGATCCGGGAGATCCGGGCTGTCCAGGAGGTCCGGGGGGTCCCTGAGGTCCGGCTGGGTGTCCGGGGACGAGGGGCTCGGATTGGGCGGGGGCTCCAGGCTGGCCAGGGGCTCCGGGGGCTCCGGGGTTTCCGGCGGGTCCTGAAAAATTGGGGAGTTAAAAACTGGCTAATAGTGCGTATTTTGGTGTAATTAGGATTTTTTCGGAATTTTGGAGTGCCAGAAAAGAAGCCAGCCCTAAACGTAAAAACTTTACAAATCATTAGTAAACATCTAAAAAATACTGATTTCTCGACAAAAATGACCGATTTTGAGCAAATTTCGACCCCGCCCCGCCCACCCCGATAATGCTAAAGTACCATTCAAGTGCCTTCCCCAACTCGAATACAACCGAAATGCTCACCAGGGGGTCCTTTGGGTCCGGGCTGTCCGGGCTGAGCATCTCCTCCGGGCTGTCCGGGCTGTCCAGGGGCTCCAGCGTCTCCGGAAGGTCCAGGGGGGGGCAAGGCTTGCACGGGGGAGGGGCAGGGAGACTGTGGCGGGCGTCCGGGGTTTCCGGGGAGTCCAGGGGCTCCGGGCTGAAAATGGAGGATTTGATGGCGTAACGGGATGCGGAAAAGACCAACTTTTTTTTTGACTGGGATTCTTATTTTCAACTGTTTTTTACCATTTCTAAACGTAAAAACTTTCTATTACAAACATATAAAAACCTAGATTTTCGACAAAAAAGTCGAATTTTTACTTTTTCCAAAATTTTTCAAAGTTTTTAGATGCTTTTTCTAGTTTAAAATAGCTTGTTTCAACGAAAAAACTCGTAAAATATCTTCAAACCACCCCCCCCCCGATAATGCCAAAGTACCCCAAAAATGTACCTTTCCGGGGCGTCCAGGCTTGGGCTCCGGCGGCTCCGGCCGGTCCAGGAAGGCAGCATCCGTCGCAAGAGCCTCCTCCAGCCGAGGCAGATCCTCCGGCAACTCCGGAATCTCCGTATCCGGCCTGACGGGCAGTCCTGTTGCCGGCGGGCATCTCCTTCAGCTCGTTGACTCCGGTCCAGATTCCGCGAGCCGAGTCTTTGCAGTACTTGACGTCAGTGTTGATCGTCTTCTTGACGTGGTTGACGTAGTTGTACACCATCGGCAGGGTGACGCACACCGAGAAGACGGCCACCACCGAAGGCCACGGCCGAATAGGCCACGAACTTGTAGGCTGAAAAAGATACGGTTAGACGGGAAAAGGATTACTGTATTCCGCTACAGTACTTTTAATGTTATCAAGTCCAAACGACTTGTTTAAAGCCTTATTTCGGATTCCGAAAGTCCTAAAATAAATTTAGTTTCCTTTTCCATTTGGTTTTAAAAAATAACATTTAGAAAAATCAGGTACCCTCTGGGATACTGTATTCCATTACATTACTCTTAACGCTATGAAGGATACTGTATTCCGCTTCAGTACTCTTAACGCTATTTCTAACTGCAAAGGTAATATTTTGCAAAAATCTTTAGAAAAATCAGGCTTTTGAAAAACTATCAAAATTGCCAAAAATCAACGCGTTTCAATGGTACTGTAGCCGTAAAGAGTAAACTACCGTACCTTTGACTCGATGCTCGAAATCCATTGTTGGTAGGAGACTAGGTCTGCTTGAAGGCACCATCTTCTCGGCTTATATACTCCACATCCACTGCCTCAATCAACCCCCCACGGCAAATGCGAACCCGAATCGGGTAACAACTGCGAAAAAAGAGAAGCGGAAGAGAGAGAGAGAGAGAGAGAGAAGATGCGTGGGCTGCACACACTGCCCTTCAAGGTCAGCGTTGCCTCCTGCTCCTCCTCGTGCTCCTCCTCCTTCTTCCGCCTGAGGGCGATCTGTTACAAACGGAGTTTTGTTTGTCTCTCTGTCCGTCGTTCTGTCGTGTTCCCTCGTTCTATTGTCACTCAGTCAGTTCAGTACGCAAAGATCTGCCAGTTTAAAGGCATCAAGGCTCAGAAAATGCAAGCCAAGGTGCAACTCCTTTACCAAAGACCTCTACCTCAAAAGTGTCCAGTGTACCATATCGTAGTACTGTAGCGTCTATACATAGATGTATTTCGTAGCTAATTTATCACGTAAAAATGACAAATTTTTATTTTAAAAAATGCGAAAAAGAATTGGTTTTCGACCAAAACAGTGTTTTTCGACCAAAATTCGCATAAAACTTTTTCTTATTGTTTTCTCCCTAAAATATAATTAGGTTTTACTTAAAACACTATTACGTTACTGAGCACTTCTGAACTTCTCGAAAAAGTTTTGCCCCCTCCCCCTCCCCGATACTACTAAAGAACCTCCTGCCTCTCTGCAGCTACAGTAACCAAAGCTACACTTCTCAGCTTGGCTCAATTGCAAAGCGAATCTGTCAATCTCTCACCCTCTCTCTCTCTCTCTCTCTCTCTCTCTCTCTCTCTCCCCTTGTTGCCAGTCCAGTACACGAAAATACTATCGGCACCCCGATGCCACAGGCGGCTTTTGATGGCTTCTCCCCTTTTCGTGGGGGTCATGCCGCACTCCCACACCAATCGAGCGATTCAAGGTCTTCTAGTTGGAGAAATCATACTTCCTGATTGGCAAGAGAACAAAAGGCTTCTGTTTAAGTTCAAGTTGCGCGGAATCGAACACGCTATGTAAATTGGTAGGCATCGTAAAAGTCAAAACGTTAGTCAACGGCACAATTTGCATTAATTCACACTTTCCAGCTTCTAGAATACCTAGCCAGTTACGCTATATTTTCCGAAAATTCGTAAAAATCAGTAAAAACAAGAGATTTAAATTGGTTTTTCAGTTGTCATTCTCGAAAATGCCTGGCGGGCTTATACAGTTACGCAATCTAATTGCTGAAAGTGCTAAAAGCGCATTGCCTTAGTAACCTACTGTTTCCAATTACGCCGTGAAATCCTAAAACTCGTAAAACAAGAAAATTTCCATAGGGTATTCACTTTACATTCTCGAAAATACCTAACGGGCTCATCCAATTACGCCACCTAATTCCTTACCGTGATAAATCAACAAAACCCCTTCCATCAATCCATCACTTCTAAAACACCATGTACATTCTCGCACCTCCAGCATTTGCCATTCAACGCCCGCTGCTATGCTCGAAACCCCTAAAAAACTGGAACCGAATATCCGTTTGCATCCGTCGGCGGGGCTTCTCTTTTTCTCTGCGTCTCTTTCTCTATCTCGTCTCTCTCCTCCATCCCTCCACTACACTCCAATTGACGGCCTGCCTTTGTTGTCAGGCGTACCCCGTAGCTCTGATTACCCCCGAAAAGAGAAGACAATAGTTGTTGTTTATCTTTTTTTCAGGCTTGCAGATAGACACGTAGCTTGTACCTAACATAAGCTAATCAGAGAACAGGGTGCTTTCGCATTATCGGGGGGGGGCGCACTTTTTTATAAGTCTAGAAAGACCTAGCAACCTAATAGAAAGTGTACAATCGTGTTTTTCGTAATATATAACTATATTAAACCCAGAAAAACTATCTAAAAACTTTTTAAAAAGCCTAAATTTTGTAAAAAAATCGTTCTCGTCGTTGTAAAAACATTTTCGGTCGAAAAATCGCTATTTTTGATACAAACTTATAAAGTTTTCCCGTTTGGGAATTTGAAAAGCCATTTAGAACACTTCCACTATCTATATATGAAAACTTCGAGCCTAAGAAAAAATGCAGTAGACCTCTAATAAGTAAAAATTTCCCCCGCACTTTGCACGTATCAGGTTGGAACGAAAGTTCTGTCCGAGATTTTGGAAGGCTGGCTAAATCATGATAGTATTCTGCACATGCAGATATGTCATTTTAGCTCTTGATCTGAATGTTCCATGAGGGTCTGGGCCTCAAATCAAGAACAGCCAAGATACGGCCAACAAGATTTTTCAAATTACAGAAGTGTTTTTGCAAGTCATCTCTGCATAAAGACTTTGCATCGAACTTCAACGCCAATAGATACTTCGAGGTAGATTCGATAGATGTTGAGATCATCAAATTGGACAGTGGATGGCCGAGATATGGCCCCTGAATTTGGCCATTTCTTAGAACTTTTCCCGATTTCCCATACATTTTTTCAAAATCCGCTCCGCTAGTCCAAAAATAAAGCGGTAATTTTCGGCACCTGTCCGTCAAATTTTTGGAAATGTATGGGAAATCGGGAAAAGTTCTAAGAAATGGGCTAAACTTCAAGGGACCATTTCTCGGCCATCCGGTGTCCGATTTTGATGATCTCAACATCTATCGATATCTACTCCTCGAGAGCTATTGGCGTTGAAGGTATCGCATGCAAATGTCTTTAACCTTCAGACCGAGAGCTACAAAATGACTATCGCATGTGCAGAATGGAGCTATCTACGAATTTAGCCAGCCTTCCAAAATCTCGGCGACAGAACTTTCGTTCCAACCTGATACTTCACCCTAGCCAAGCCCATTAGGCAAAAACATTTCAATTTTCCCATCCGCTACGCGACACTCCAATTGACAGCCCTCGGCCAATCCACAAGCCATCTAAACGACCTCTCTTCGCTAATATCCGCTGGCAAGTTCCGATTTGGATCTCAAAGCGAGAATGCCAAGAAAGCCTATGTCAACAAGCTAAAGCATCAGCCTAAGCCTATTCCTAATCCTAAACCGAAACCAAGCCTAAGCCTAATACTTGTCTAAGCCTATGTCCCTAGCTTGGCAAGAAACTAAGTAGGCTTAAGTGTCAGCCTAATAAGCCTAAGCCTTAAAAACGCTTCACCCCGTGAGCAGATGGTCATTTCCCCTCACTTTCCCCCTGCCTCAAATCAAAGCACAAGGGAGGGGACAGAGTGACCGTGAAGAAGCTAATCAAGCCTGAACAGATCGCGCATTGTTGAGAGAGAGAGAGAGAGAGAGAGAAAGAAAGAAAGAAGAGAGAACTAAAGAAAAGCGATGTCCTTGGTTGTCCTCAACACCCCCCATTGTCTCGACACCTTTTCGGAATCGCGAAATTGGGGCTTGAAAAGTAGGGAAGAGACCTGCTGACTTCAAGGCTGTGCATCAAACTAAGTCAAAGAACACTAGGGGTACATGAAAAATCAGGTACAAAACTACGATAGGTAAATACGAATAAGGTACCCGTTACGATAGATAAATAAAAATCAGATATCAGTTACGATAGGTAATTAAAAGCCAGGGACCCTTTACGATAGGTAAATACAAAATCTGGTACCCATTACGCTATCTAAATCAGTTCGGAGGCGATTACGCTAGGTAAAGGGGCCTTCGATAGGTAGATACAAATTAGGGACCCATTAAGATCGCCAAAATCAAAAGCCGGTACGCAGTCCCCTAAGCCCGTAAAAAGTTACAGTATCCCTCTAAATGTACATGCAAAAACTGTTGCTCATCTATAGCTTCATGATCACTGAAAAAAATACAAATTAATTTTTATTCCATCTTTTATATTCTATTAAAACAAGCAACGAAAGACGAAAATTATGCAACAGTTCAACAAAACTAACGGGGTTTTGTATAATAAATATCATGCGATAATAATAAATATAACAAAACAAGCAGAAACTGACTGCGCTTATTCGATTACGCAATGGAAATCCGAGCACGTTGCGGCCGTCATTTTCCTTGTAAGTGCACTTTGAGGAGAGATTGGATGAATGTGAGGGCTTCGGTGAGGGCTTCTGGCTGAAGCACCGAGATCAGTTGGCCTTCTGAAAATGAGGAAATAAATATGTTAAATTTAGTCTTGAGATTAACAAATATAGCTAAGAAATTTTTTTTAACCACGGAAAGGTATCTGAAAAATCAGGTACCCTCCGAAAATAGGTTTTTTCGAGGCGTTTTTATAGTCGAAATTTTGCTAGCATAACTAAAAAGTGTTTCTATACCGATTTTCAATATACCTAAATGTAAAACGCTACAGAGTTGCATTAAAAAATAACGAAAAATAACGATTTTGGGCAAAAAATTAAAATTTTAGATAGCTTGCTTGGTTTCTTAAATAGTTTCTCGCTGAACGTCTAGCTAAATTTGACCAAAAATATATTTAAAATACCTGCTATCACATTATTAGAAATATCGCAAATCATAGAAAAATAAGTCGAATTAACAATTTACCTATCGAAAAAGATTTCCTATTTATTTTATAACTAAAAATCCCCTAAATTTTATAATCCTCACCTTTTGGGATGAGCTCGTGTACGCGCATGGTTCGGAGACAATTCTTGATCGAGTCCGAGTTGATCGCCTCGACTAAAAAATTTAGGTAATTTTTAGAAATTCAAAACTCACCCATCAGCTCAAATGGGAAATCGTAGGCGGGTCGGGCGAGCGTGCGCTGGATTAGCTGACGGGTGAAGTCGATTTCTAAAAGAAAAACAATTTTTTAGACTAAACAAATGTAATTTAAATTTCAGGTACTCTTCAAAAACTTTCGAAAATTGCTAAAAAATCACGTAAGCCTCTCAAACCAGCTAAAAAACCCCCAAAATTAAGGTATCCTGCTCCGCTAACATGACAAAAATTCAGCTACGCGCTTGAATTCCTCTAAAACCGACCTCTAATCGGCTCCTTCGTTACCGTAAGCCGTTGGAGTACGATGTACAACGTCTGGGCGAAAGGGCGCAGGAAATTTGAGTAGAACATCAGCTCGTCGGCATGGCGAGGGGTCGAGATCTGGAAAGAATAACGGCTTTTTAAAGGGACGTGCAAGGCTATGGATTCTCTCGGGGTTATGCCGCGACGCAACACGTAACGCATACCCAGGAGAGGTCGTAATCGATTAGGCACGAGAAAGCCTGGAGTGCGCTATGCGTCTGGTCCTCATAAATTTAGCGTTTTATCATTTTAGCGCGCGGCGAAACGCAACGCGCCTGATCGTCTTTATAGTGCGTAATCGATACGCCCGTTTCGCAGCAAAATCTGACGCACGCGTTGCGTGTTGCGGCGCGACGAAAAAAGCTAGCTAATTGTAGTTGTAGTGTGTAGATTTTTTGCGCATTTTCGCCGCGAAGCGGGCGTAATAGATTACCCTATGAAAGGGCGGGCGTTTCAAAACCCTAACGTATCCAGAGGCACGAAGATGCATAGAATCCAGCCTTGCCAACCCCTTTAAAATAAAACGTACTTTAATTTTAGCCGGAACATCACCACCGCCCATTTCGGCTTCATCCTCGTCGATAGTGATTGTTCCAGAGAATGGGCAAGACATTCCCTCTCGGCCCAACGTTGTCATTAGGCGCTTTCGTAGGCTCTCACAGGGCTGAAAAATTTATATAAATTACACTTGAAAATAAAGCAAAAAAAGTCGATTAAATTAAAATAAAGAATACATTCAACTCAATCAAAAATATAGTTAGATCGTCTAAAATTAAAAAAAATCAGTTACCTTTGCAAACATGACTTCATTCTGCATCCAATCACACAGCAATAGCGCCTTCTCAATCACTCCATAATAGGGGATCGGCTGTGAGGGGTCGTGAGAAGTTAGTACCAGAGCTGGAAAAGAGAATTTGAAAAATCACATTTTAATGAAGTTAGAACGAGAACTTGGATTAAATTTCATTATTTAAATTTAACCAGGGTTAAAAAGCCGCTTCGCGACTTTTCAACCCTGGCCCCGTCCAACCCAATGCAAGTTTATACTTTGCATAATTCGGCACGACACACGCTGAAAAAAAGTGAAAAATGCGCTCTCTGCTACTTTATATAGGCTCTCCCCATTTCCGGTATATGCTAATTGATTCCTAACAAAGAGGGTGTCGGATTTTTCAACAAAAACTAACATTTAATGGCGAAAATAGACGATTTTGATAAATCTGTTGTGTGTGCGGTCATCTCCTGGACATTATGCACCTAATGGCGTATCAAACATGATCCTAACTACTCTCCTTCTTGAGATACAACTGGAACAACCTGACGGAAGTTGCATGCAAAGTGTCATACACACACACACACACACACACAAACGCTATTTTTTTATATATAGTAGGATCTTCAACAAAACCGACCCAGGGCTGCTTGAAGGGAGAAGCGGAAGACAAGACCATTCTTCGCGTATGCCAGATGGATCAGTTGACGATGCGTGCGGATTATCGAGATCTGGAAAGAACGGAGAATGAGAAAGAGCGAAGAGAGAGAGAGAGGGAGAAAGAGAGAGAGAGAGAGAGAGAGAGAGAGAGAGAGAGAAGGAGAGAGAGAGAGAAATGGACCACATGCGGTTCCTATTTGCCAGAAACCACATAAAAGTCTAACATTCAAAAAATCATTTGAATTCAACCCGCGCTTTATTGTGATTCCAACCAAGCATTTTTCTGTACTATTTTTCTCACTCTTTCTAATGGCACAATTCGCTACGGCCAGATTTTGTGCTTCTTAGCGCAAGTCAGCCCCAGGGTTTCCATAGTACCCTCAAAGCATCAAAACTACTATCAAGTTGGGTGAAGAAAATATTCTAATCTTGCAAGAATTGTTCTAAAGCGTATTCCGAGGCAGCTTTGTGCGTAGATTCAGAAAATCATACTTAGAAGTGCTCGCCCTAGGCAAATGACACGAAAAGTGGTCTGAAAGCATCAAAATTGCTCTAGAGGGAATCGAAAGCTAGATCTCGCTTTCTGAAAATATTCTAATCTTACAAAAATTATTCTAAAGCGTATTTCGACGAAGTTTTATGTGTAG
This sequence comes from Mesorhabditis sp. LJ9110, assembly GCA_038088335.1. NCBI lineage: Eukaryota > Metazoa > Nematoda > Chromadorea > Rhabditida > Rhabditidae > Mesorhabditis > Mesorhabditis sp. LJ9110. The sequence goes on along the minus strand of JBBGBA010000016.1, from coordinate 770,235 downwards.
ATTCAGAAAATCATGGTCAGAAGCGCTCGCTGTTGCAGAACAACACGAAAAGTGGTCTCGAAGCATCAAGTTTCGCCCCGGGTGAGAGATCAAAGAGAAAAAAAAACTACAGTACCTGATTTCCAGCGACATTGACCGATGCCTCCAAATATTGGAGCGCTTCCTGGAGCAGCAATACGCCAGTTGACGTACCAGATCGCCAGCCGATCACCTAAAATCACCTAATTCAATTTATTAAAAATCAATAAAATATTTCAAGTGCAAAACACAAAGAACATAAATTTAAACAATTTAATAGCTTTTTAAATCGAATTTGAAAGAAGCTTACATCTCCTCCGTTAGCGAGAATCCGCTGCGTCAGCCAGAGACAATCATCGGCCAGTTGGCTTCTCGGCACTCCGTTTCGATACTTTGACAGCAGAAGGGAGGCCACGATCGAGACAGCCGATGTCGAGCAAATGTCTTGGGCTTCTGAAAAACTGGCTAAATTCAATACAAAAAAAAATTTAATATATTTTTATACATAAAAATACGAAAAAATCGAAAATTTTAATGCAAAAAAATCTCTGAAATGAAAAAGCCTAACATTTTCTTTTCATTTCAATTCAGTTGAATTTAATATAATTTAGGATACAAACATTACTAAATAAAACCATTTTCGATATTTTAAAGTCGCTAAACAATCAACCGTTCCAAATACGCCTATTGACGCTTACCGTACACCACGTGGAAGCCGATGGAGCGGATGAGGGCCCGGTTGTATTCGGCTGACGATTGGGAAGACGTCCAGGGGACCAGTTCACTAAAATATACATAGCGTAATCGATTAGGGCATTAAATTGCGAACCGATAAGAGTAGCTCTGCGGAAGACGGGTGAGCTGTTTCGGAGGGTGCGCCGAGCGAATGGCTGAACAATCGGCGAGAGAACGGAGGTAGTCCTGAAAATCGTCAAAATTAGCGAGCTGTCACTGCGCCTTTAAAGTTTAAACTTAAAAAATAAAAACTCACCGATAGCAACACCGGCTTGCCGTAGTGCATCCTGACGGCCCCGCAGCGCTGCGACACGCCAAAGCCCTTCCAGATGGCTGAAAATCGACGTAAAATTAAACTAAAATAATAAAAATCAGAAACAGCTTTCTTGCTAAAAATCGCGTACCTCTAAAGACGCCAAAAATGCTCTCGCGCTGCTTGGTGTTGCCCATCAGCTCGTTGAGGAACACGCCTTCGGGTACCTGAATTCGTGGGATAGAAGAGAGAGCGAGGGAGAGAGAGAGAGAGAGAGAGAGAGAGAGAGAGAGAGAGAGAGAGAATACCTGATCGTAGGAGTACGAGACGGGGACCAGGTAGACGTCTTGCAGCGTACCTGAAATGATGATAATACAGGAATTTTAATGAAACCGACGAGGCAAGACTGCCTTAGATCCTGAAGGATCTCTGCTAGATTGCCCCTTTTAAAGGACTTGTGAAGATGACTATGGATTCTGATGCGCCTCGCCACGCAACACGCGCAATTATTCGTCGCTAAATTCTAATAACGTTTCGTGTCGCGTCCGCGGCAAAACCCCTAGTCGTCTTCCAATCTCTTTAAAAACGGGCAAATTCAGAATTAATGTTCCTCAAAAATCGCATATTTATAGTACCCCTCTGGACGGCCTCCACGACATTTGAGATGAGACCATTCTTCGGGAGCAGCGCCTTCCCGAATCGATTCCTCGTCCCCTCGAGGAAGAATTCGATCGCCAGTTTCTTGCCTAACACTTCTTCGATGTAAGCACGAAGGATATATCTAAAAACATAAAGATACAGAATACATAAAATCCAGGAATACCTGTAAATATCATCCTTTCCGCTCGCGTCATTATCATCGAGACGTCGTCGGATGAAGAAGGCACCCGTCGAGCGGAGAAGCCAACTGTAAAAAACGGATTAAAGAAGCCTAAGCTGATGGCTGAAAATACGAAAAATTTTTATTTTGTTACAAAGATAGAATGCCGAAAATGATTTTGTCGATATTTCTAAAGTGGAACGAAGTTACGATTTTCGACATATTGACATTTTGAAAACCGAAATTTTAAAAGAGGCGTTTCGACGATGAATTTTCGACTTGACTAATTTCGACATTCTAACAAGGAGGCTTTGGTCATCGGAATTCTGAGACTAGCTCATTCGATATTCGATTCTGAACAACCCGTTGTTTTTTGCAGAATGGCTATCCCTGATTTTATAAAATTTTAAAACTGCGCCCAAAAGCCTCTCTTTTGGCTCGAAAGGCACTCATGCTAAGAGACGGTCACTAGTATTTTAATTGTATAAAATCAGGGATAGCCATTCTGCAAAAAAGAACAACGGGGTTTTGTTCAGAATCGAATTCTCTATCGAATGAGCTAGGTCTCGAAGGAATTTGCCGATGACACCCAAAAGGCACTCCTTGTAAGCTCTAGGTTTACGAAATTTGGATGTTCTGTTTTTCCCCATAGCGGAACCTCGACAAAATTTTTCGAAAAGATGTTTTTCAAAAGCATGGAATTTCGACATTTGATAAAAAAAACTCAAAATCTAGACTCACCCGAATCCGCTGAGATTCAGATTGTCCCCGGAGGCAATATGGGGCAGCTGCAGGCCCCAGTGCCACGAATTCCACGTGATCATGAGGTAGTCGAGGTGGGAACGGTGGAGGGGCAAGTAGACGAGGGGAATGCCAGTCTGAAAAAAGAGGCTCGAAATTTTCAGAAGAGTATATTTATCCGATTACGCCATATAATTATACTAGCTCAATCCGAAGCAATTACGCTCTCGAATTTTTTGACCACTACCTTTTCCGCATCCTGCAATTCCTTCATCTGTGCCGGGTTGACGAGCAGTCGTGTCATCAGACGCCGGAAAATCTAGAAACCTGCAGGTGTCACTCTCCCTTTAAAAGTTCAGACCTTGAAGAGCAGATAGCCGCATAATTTGCAGACGACTCGATTCAGGGTCGCCCGAATTTCGTAGAAGCAGCTGACGGCCTTTTTTCGGATCGACCTCTCTTCGTCCTTCGGATTTTTGGCCAATTGGACGGCAATAAGGTTGTTGATTCTAAAAATGACAAGTGTAAAGGGGGAAAAATTTCATATTTTTACCTATCTCCATCAAGCAGCTCCTTTTTAACGGATGGATATTTGTGAGGGAGCGGCGTTTTCCACGTGTACCTGAAAAGGATCAGAATAGATTTTGAAAAATACCGTAGCAACAAAAAATTGAATCCAAGAAACGATTTTTCGACGTACCGCAAATCAGCGGCAAATCGCCAGGGAGTGCTGGCGCCGGGGGCTAGCGGGTACGGTAGCCCTCCAAAATTCGGGATCTCGAAGAGGTCGATGTAGCTGGCACGACCGAGGTGTTGTTTTTGAGGGAAACAGTCTGCAAAAAAAAAGAGTTAAAAAGGTCGCAAGCCTGGAAAAAATCTCCAACAATTTTCCTTTAAACTCTTTAAAAGTCCTATAAAAAGCCACCTGAACACGCCGGTCTCGGCTGCACCACATTGGACACCTTGAAATCGAGGGCCTCAGAGGGGAGCGGATACAGCGGGCGGCTTTTGTAGTCCAGAGGCGCCAGAAACTGCAAAAAAATAGACAATAATTCGATATTTCCAAAAGCTAACGCTCACCGATTTGCCAAAATTCACGTCCATCAGCGCCCCGGCCCGTCCTCATGAAATAGGCTACCTGAAACGGTCGATTTTAGTAGGAACAGCGCTGAAAACAACTAAAAAAATTGGAAAACAAGGAGAAACGGTAAAGGAGCGCGAAAAACTGCGAAAATGGAAAAATTTAGGCCAGGGATTTTTGCAGAAATAGCAAAAATTGAGCTAAGGACTTGAAAAACGCTGCAACCCTATAAAAACTAGTTTTTTTCTACCTTCCACAACGAATGACAACTAGAAAATAGTTCGGGAAAAGTCTAGAGAAAAGAAAAACTTTTAAAATCGTTCTTAGCTTTCTAAAACTAAAAAATAAGGCGTTAGAGGCCTCAGAACCACTCAAAAAAGAGAACGCAAGGCCCTGTAGAAGCTGCAGGCAAGAAAAGCCGATGAAAAGCCGCACTTCCGCCCCAATTTCCTCATTTTGCATCACCACCCAGGCCTTGTCGGGCTCAATTTGCCCGACGAGGCGGAATACACGGCGTAATCGAATGAGGGTGGCGCACAATCACCAGCGTCTAGAGCATTTGGGTGTAGCCGTGGTGGGGCTGGTTCAAAGGGCAGCCCGGCCCGAGCCAGAGAATCGACCCGTCGTGTGGCCATATCCCCAGGGCGCATGTTTTTTCTGCGGTTTTCACGGCTTGCTGACAGCCAGCCGATAAATTGGAATGGGGAACAGCTTCTTTAGATGAGGCTTTAGCGCTAAACGATGGTTACGGAAAGTTTGGGCTTAAAAATGTTGATTTAAAGCTGTTAAATCATTATTTGGGGTTAGAAATTGTTATAAAGTTAGCTTAAAGGGGTTTCGAGCTCATTTATAGCGATAAAGAGCTTCTTTGGATGAAGCGCTAGCGCTAAAAGATTCCTAGGCAAAATTTGAGGTAAAATAGCTATACTTAAACTTGTTAAATCCTCGTTTCAAGTTGCAACATGTAATGTCGCCTTTTTATATCGTTTTAAACCTTGGTTATATCGCTAAAAATGATAAAACAAAGCATTTATCGATCAAAAAGGTTCCGTATTTTCCTATGGACATTTCTATCGCTTTTTCTGCGCTCAAATTTCGATAATTTTCTTTTTACGTTTTTTTTTCTATATAAAATGCTTTCGCAACATCTTCATATAGTTTTCGTTTTCCAGATGCCGTCCTTCTTCCGCAAGCTGTGCTCGCTGTGTGGCTGCGGCGACCCCGAGGATGACATGAACGGTAAATTATTTTTATGATTTCTGGAGCGTTTTTTTCGTTTTCTAAGCTTAAGTTTAAAAACTGGCATGTATAACCTAGTTTTACGTTATTTTTCAGGCGCCTACGATCGCCTGTCCGAGGACGAGAACGGCGATGTTGTCCGAGTGCGCGGCAACGATCAATAGTGAGATTTTAGGACTATTCTGTTTTAACCCGTATTTCTAGCGCCACCCCCTATCCGATCGATCGTGCCGACGCGAATGGCTACTACGGAACGCCCGGCAAGCCGAACGAGGAGGCCATGCTCAACGGGATTGTCAACGAGACCCAGGAGGTACCTGATCGTTAGATGTTGTAGTTTGTAGCTTTTCGCGTTAAATTCTGTTGTTTTAGCTTTCCTAACCGCTCCAGACAGTTATTTTAGTAAAAAATCTAAAACCAAAGAAAAACTAAATTTTCAAGGAAAATCATCGTTTTTAGTCGGAAAATCTGCTTTAGCGGAAAAAGCTTTTTCGTCTTTTTTTTGTCATCAACTTTGACTAGTTTTTCGTTTAGGACCACCTCAAGTTTTGTAGTTTGTAGTTTTTGACGTTAAATTCGTCAAATTACGAGAATTAAATCTTTTTTTTCAGGGAATAATCGACGTGACGCAAAACGACGGTATCACGCTGCCCACCAACGAGTATATGAGCCGCTACAACGCATATTCGGACGCCATCAACAAGCATGATGTGGTACGTATACGGTTTTACGTGTCGCCTACGTCGTATTTCGTTTCTTATACTTTATGGACATAATTATCTTTTTTTAGGCGACGACCGCCGCTCCGGCCGAGGCCTTCTCGCTCGAATCTGGATGGACTGGTCAGTTTTTTTTTGCTGATTGGGCTTAGGTTCCCGCAAGGATCTCTGCTAGATGGCCAGATCCTTGTTTTTCTCAAATTCTCTCTGCAACACCCTCCTTTTCCAGGAATGCCGATCAAGCATCGCTACATTCTCGACGACTCGGGCGCCAAGATCAACGACCGGTACCAGAAGACCGAGTTGGCCTACGACAAATACGAGGAGTACAGGTGAGGACTTTTTAACAATTTTTGGAGTTTTTAGTAAAATTTAGCTGTTGTTTAAGTAAAACAGCTATTTCGGAAACTTGGAAAGTGTGCAAAAATTCGAATTTTGTCGCAAATCAGTCATTTCACCTCGGAAAAATGAAACTTGCGTATCTTTCGGTAAAAATTTGCAAGTTTTAGAGATCTTGAAAAATCGATTACGATAGCTAATTTTATCTCCTAAACGGTTACGCTAAATTATCCTATTCGTCTCGTTTTTTCAGTGGCCTCGTTGCCGAGATCTCCACCGCGGTCAACGGGATGGCCGTCGCGAATCAGAAGGAACTGCTCGGCACTCTATAAGCACGACAACTCGCGATGACCCGAATGATTTCCGCCCGTTTTTGCACTCTTTTAATCTACCCTCTCCATACTTTATGCATTACCCCCCAAAATTCATCCCCCAATCTAACAATCCTTCTAATCTTCCCCTTTTTACCAAAAAATGGCTAGAATGCCTTCCGAATTGGGTGATTTCCACGTGATTTACAGGTCCCTCTTCCCCTAATTTTAAGCTTTCTTTTTCGTCTTTTAGTCTCTATTAAAAAACAGCTCCTACTCCCGTTTTTAGTATCTTCTAGAAAAAAAAGCAAAAAGACACGAATTGTGATTGGTTTTCATCAATTCTTTTTGATTGGTTGATATTAATACGTTTTGCTTTGCGCGTTGAATTGTGTTGATAAGATGGGATAAATATGTGATAGTTTTATTGGCTTCTAGACCCTTTAAATTATTGCATTTTAGACGATTTTTAAAGGTTTAATTAGTTTCATTTATTACATTTTTTCAAAGCAAAAATCACCCTTTTACGCTAGAATTTTAGTACCTTCCTTTCAGAATTCTTTCCTTTTTTTGCTTTTTCTCTTTTGAAATATTCAGCGAGGCAGCGCGTTTTTCTCGGCGCGTAACTATGGATGCCCCCGGGCTAGCTTTTTCGTGCCGGGAAACGGACAAACGGAGTTGCTTATTGGTTAGTTGAGGGTGTTGGAGCCCACCCAGAATTCATTAGCACACCTAATTCTTCGCTTCTAAGGCTTCGCTGGTCCTTTAAAGTTGATTTTTCTAATGTTATAACCTTCAATTTAGCTTTAGAATCTATCTAGAAGTTTTTATTTTTATGAATTTTATGAACTAAATTTATTTTTATTAGATTTTATTGCAATTTTTGGCTCTCTAAATTCATTTTTCGACCTTTCTGACCTCTAATTAACTTTTGAAACTCTAAAACGTTTAGTTCTTCTCTGTTCCAGTTCAGCTACGGGCACGATGTCGACCCGAACGAGGTCGCGGAGCCGTGATCGGGATAGTAGCAAAAACAGAGACACCGCAAAGGATATTATCCTTGGACTGGCGTGAGTTATCAAATTTAGAAAATCGAATCCATTTGAATTCTTTTAGTCGATTTTAATTTGTAAAATTCCCGATTTAGACCCTCCGGGCAGGGACCTCGTAAGCCAAAGACCGGCACCGCCTACACACCGCCAAGGGTTTGATTTTGGACAAATCAGAAAATAGGGATTTAAATTAGGGTTTAAAAACTACAAAACTAAAGCTATTATACTAAATCTTGGATTACTATTGGTTTTCATAGGTTTAAAACTGTTCAAATTTGTGCAGCGCTCGAAAACGACGGGCGATCAACGGCAGGCCAGCCAGGTGGCTTATTAGCAGCACTTACTCGTTTTAGATAAGACTTAGCTTTAGCTTTAATTTCCAAAGATTTTCCACACTACAACCTACAAAAAACTACCCTATCCCCGATTGCCGTGTTTTCTAAATATCAGTTTATCCGATTTAGTGATCACAAGCGAGATTTTAGGATCCAATTTTTCTAAGATGCTTCTTCGTTGTTTTTCACTATTTCCAAAAGTAAAAAATTACAAAGTTTCATTAACAAAAACAAAAATTTCGATTTTTCGCCGAAAAACGAGCGTTTTTCGACTAGACCGTAGACCTTTTAAACTTACAAAAATTTTGCGAATAGTTTTTCTTCATTTTAAAACTAGTGAAATTTTATTAAGAACACCATTAAAACACCCCCACCCCCGATAATGCCAAAGAACCCAAAACCTCTCCCCGATCCCCCGATTGCCGTGTTTACCTCTGCACCTCGGTCTATCCGATTACGCGATGCAAAAGCGAGAGATCGAGAGAGAAAGAGAGACAAAGAGAGTGCAGAGATCACGGCGATCAGCTTCCTCATCGGCTCCGATCGTCATTCAGCAGCCAACAAAGACTATTATCGATCGACGACCGGATAACAAGGCCATCGATCGACTGAATCAACAAATTGCCGATCTACAGAGGCAGAATAAGGGATTGTTGTCCAATGAACAGGTTAGTCAAGTGGTAAAAACGTCTAGAAATCGTTTTTAAGGGACCGTGTAAGCCAAATTATCAAGCGCCGACAATTATATAGCGTAATTGGTTAGACTCTGCGCGAAAATTCTAGTTTTTCCTGCCATTTTTTCTTTTTTAATTCCTTTTGTATAGTAGAAAATTTTTTAAGCATTTCTTAAAGGACCGTGTAAGCCAAATGATTAAGAGCCTACAATTATATAGCGTAATTGGCTAGAACGCGCGAAAACTCCATTTTCTCACTACAGTTCTTTAGTTTTTTTGACCCAATTTCTTTGGTTGCGCACCGGGAAACTAATAATCGGCAAGCTAGCAGAGATCATTTGAGTCAAATCCTCTAAGACCTCTGCCAGCTTGCTGGAAAATCGGGTCAACCACCAGGGATCATAGTAATCAGAAAAATTAAAATAGCTAGGAAATGAGGAATATTTATAATGTAAATTAAATTAAATTAGAGTAATGGTTAGGTAGGATTGAAGAGAATTTAACTATTTAACGCGCTAGTGATCGATTTTCTGAATTCTAGGAAGCGCGACGACGTCTGGAACGGGAGCAGGAGGAGCTGAACAGGCGACTCCGGACAGCACAAGACAACGGAGCCAGTGGAAGGGATTTGGACGATTTGAGGAGACAAGTTTCAACGGTTGATGGAAGGGTGGGTGGAAATGATGGAAATGATAGGGAGGCTCCAAAATACAACAAAAAGACTACACTTACGTATAGAATACAAACTACAAAATAAAAAGCGTCCCGGAAAAAAACAACAAACTATAGCTCCAGCCCGCAGACAAAAGCTCGATTTTTGAAGAGCACCTTGAAATAAAAGCGATAAACTATAAAATAAATTGACCCATAAATTATTCTGGGGAAAAACTACAAACTACAACGCCTACCGACCCAAAACACACTCAATTTAGGTCGGCGGCCTGAACACGGATCTCTCGGGAATCAAAAGCATGCTTGACCGCCAGAGCCGAGACCTACAGCAGCTGGCCAGCGAGATGAAGCAACGCCCAGTGGTCGATCCGAATGTACGAACCGATTACAACATGATAATCGAATAATTCGCCCCAACTTTAGAAAATAGCGGAGACAAATCAACGACTCGACAACAAATTGCGGGATTTGAGCACGAATGTAGGGCAACTGCAGAAGCAGCTGGAGAAAGAGCTCGTCGATCGAGAGAGGGCCGACAGATCTGCGCAGGAGACGTGAGAATTCCCTTGCGTAATCGTTTAGGACTTATCTAACGTAACCGATGCCGATTTAGCATCGTACTAAAAATAGCGTAATGGATTTTCCAGATCCAAAAACTGCAAAACTTGTAGTTTAAAGTCCAGATTATATTTTAGGATCCAACGACTACAAGATCTACTCCGGGATCAGGACAAGCAGAAGCAAGAGCTGGTTGGAGGGTTGGCGAGGAAGGGGGATAAGGATAGAGAACGGATGAACGAAGAAACCAAGAGGCTCAACGACAAGATACACCTCATCACGACTGAGGTACGGTAGGCGGGGAAAGGTAGAATAACTACAAAATCCACCTCTAGCAAAAGCACTCAAAGTCTTTTTCAAATATAAAAACTACTGAAAAATCGAGTGGGCAAGCACTACGTAAAAAACCCTGTTTTTTTTTGCCTAGACGAGCAGAGAGACAAAAACAGTCGAACAGGCATTTTCTTATCTGCCCTTTTTCGCGGATTGGCGCTTGGCTTATCTTTTTCGACCGGATTCGAACTCCAAACGTCTCAGAATTCTAACTGGGGATGAATCGAGAACCAAATAAAAAAATAAAACGGTAAATTCTCTAAAATAGTAAAATTCCATTGATAAATAGCAAAATTGAGCAAAAAAAGAGCTCCAGATTTGTTAAAAGCTCTAAAAACTAGCTGAAACATCAAAATTGCATTCAATAGACGGAAAAAGCGGATTTTTATGTTTTTAATGATAGAAAACAAGCAAAAATGACATTTAGTTTACAAAAGCTGTGGCCAAAAATGCCCTATGTTTTTGCACACAAAACTAGCTAAAACATCAAATTCGTAACCATTGAGTCGCCAAAGCTGGCTTTTGATGAGAAAAAAACACAAAGAATAATCTTTAGGTAACCAAATCGATGAACGACGCGCAACAGAAGCTACGCGATGATATGAATCAACGATTAGCAGGCCTAGAAGCTGTATGGGCTATCTAACGGACAAAAACTATAAAATTGGACCATTTTTAGGCGCTAAAGCATCAAGCCGACACGTACGCTGCCCGGGATGAGGATATGAGGCGGAGGATTGAGGCCGGGATGAATGGACATGCTGAACAGATTGAGAGTCTCGGGAAAGCCGTGCAGGTCAGCATAGCTATGCCAAACCCCAAGCCCAAGCCTAAGCCTAATCCAAAGCCTAAGCCTAAGCCTAAGCCTAAGCCCAAGCCTAAGCCTAATCCAAAGCCTAAGCCTATGCCTAAGTCTATGCCTAAGCGTAAACCTAAAAACCCGCGCTTCAGAATGACCGAAACAAGAACAAGGAGCGCTTCCAAAAAGTGAACGAAGCCCTCGCAGCCCTCGAACACCACCTCGAACTGGGGAACAAAAAGCTCGACAAGATGGTTACCGCCGAGATGCAGAACAGGTAAATTAGTCAAATTTAGCTATCTTTCTAGTGGAAAACTATATAAGAGCCAGGAAATGGTAAAATGTTTCGTAAAAATTACAAAATTTTAAAAGATATATGCCGTTTTACATGCCAATTTAAAAATGGGACATTTTTTAGGAAACTGCACGAGAAAGGGCTGCTCTCAAAGGTCCAGGAAATAGAGGAGAAGCTGAATGGGCATATGGGAGGACTGCAGAAGGCGATAACTGACGTCGAGAGGGGCAAGGAAAACGTCAAGATGCCACAGCTCGATTTTGATGCCGTAAGTGGATAAGCGGAGCGCTCGTTTAGCAAATTCAGCCGTAAAACGGGTCTAAAGTAAGCTTTTTCTATTTACGACGCGAAAACCCTAATTTGATGGCGTAAGCGGTTAAACTGGACCTCGGTTTAGAACGTTTTTTTGCATTCAAATAGCCCTAAAATCAACGTTTTTGAGCTACGACGCGAAATGGAGGCCATAGCAGCCGACAAAAACAAATTGTCGATGGAAGGACTGCTGAAGCTGGAGGAGAAAATGTCTAAAGTACAGCAAAGTATGGGATATCTTAAATTATATACTTTTGATACCTTTAGATCTGCACAAAGATAAGCGCGAAATCAGCGATAGGCTGGGAAATATGACCGACAGCTCGGAGCTTCATAAAGTCAAGAAACAAGTCGACAAATTGGACGATATAAACCAGGTTTAATTTGTTAAAATTTATAGAAAAAGGGAGGCTAACGTTAAAGCTACTAATTTTTAGGAAATGGAAGAGACGCAAGAGAGGATAAGGGACAAAGTGGAGAAGCAGATACCGCAGGATGTGAGTTAGGCTTAAGCCAATGACTAAGCCTAAGCCTAAACCCAAGCCCAAGCCTAAGCCGAAACCTAAGCCGAAGTCTAAGCCTAAGCCTCTAAATCAAACTTTTAGTTAAACGAACTATCAGCAAAAGCGGATAACATCAAACATCAACTAAACGCGAGGATAGATAAGGAAGAAGAGGAGAGGTTAGAGAAACCAATTTTAACTTTTAAAAACTAAAAAATTTAGGTATCTCGCTATCAAAGAGCTACAAGAAGCCTATACCCGACTTCAACAATCCCCGGGAGTCGCTCAAAACGTGGCTAGAGGTGATGCTCAACAGGCAGTTGAGGTGAGGGAACTGATTTCTATAGCGCTATATAGCGTGATCGATTAGGATATAGCTATCGTAATTCTAGAGCGTAATTGTTTGGGGTTTAGCTATCGTGATTATTTAGTCTTTAGTTTTTAATTATATAGCGTTATTGGTTATTTAATAATATAAATGGTGTAATGCTTTCTAAACCGTTATCACTATCCCTAAGCGAAAAACATTACAAATCGTATTAAAAATTCTAAAAACATCGATTTTGCCGCGAAAAATGGGCGATTTTTCGATAGTTTTTGAACATGAACTATAGCGAATTTTAGTAAAAATAAAAAATGCTTCCTAAACACTAAAGCAGCGCTTTACTTATCGTAACCAATTCGTCTAGGGCCAAGTGCGTCGTGACGTCGACGAATGCAAGATTGCGATCAAAAAATTGGCCGAGTCGGTGACGACTGTCAAGAATGTGTTGGACAAGAAAATTGTCGATGAAGTGAAGCAGGTTTGGAAAGGCATCGATTTGTCTAGTTGTCCAATCCCAAATTTTTAGCGTCAATCCGATGTTGAACGTCTTGACGCGCAGATGAGGCGACAATAAGACTAATTATATAGTTTTTAATGATTTTTTGAACAAAATACAAACTTTAAAGTCGTTTCTAACTTGATATAACTAAAAACTAAGAAGTTCACGCCATGAAAATCGAAAATTGAGTCGAAATTACATTTAAAATACGTTTTCTATAGTTTTGCGATGAAAATATCAACTATAAAGTTAATTCTACTGTAAAGGGGAAATGAAACTTTTTGCGCGATTATAATCTAAAATTAGGCGCGTAAAAATCGCCCAAATAACGTTAAAGCTGGTTTTTCTAGACTACTGATCAAAATACAAGCTATGAACCTCAATCTAAATATAAACTGGCCAAAACGAAATTGTTTTGAATTAGGAATCGAAATTTTTTTCCCCAAAAAGATAAAACAGGTATTATCTTCGGTTCTAGGGAAAAACAATCCTCAAACAATGCATGAACTCGATAACAACACGTTTAGAGGGATCGTAAACAATCAGTGAAAACGCGTATAAATATCCCTCTATCCCCCTTGAACATTAGATCTATCTATTTTGATCAAACACCCCCAAAATATGTCTCAACTCGTGCAAACTTGTCTCGTCCTAGTCGCCTTCATCTGCTTCGTTCAGGCTCAATTTGGTGAGTTTTTATATAAAAGTTATAAATAATTAGATTTTTATTTTTTTATAACTTTAGCAGTTGTATTTATTGTATAATTTGGCTAAACGTACCTACTTTGAAAGGTTAAAATCCTAACCTTATCGTGATTTTTAGGAATTATCGCCGCCGGCAGCCCTGGCCAACTGGCCGCCCGAGGCACTGGAGGGAATGGCGGAGGGATCGTCCTTTAATAAAACGCTATTATCTACAAATAATAAAGATCTATGCTTTAAAAACTGTTTTACAAAGAATTTTACACTACAAAACGAGCTATTGGAAGGAAAAAGGCAAAAATCGTTTTCTATTCAAGTACTAGACCTTCAAAAAAGAAAAAGTTCAAACTATAAACTTAATTTTTACTTTAAACTGGCCAGAACACAAGAACTAATAACTTTAATCAGCTCGTTTTTAGGGTTTTCTCGCATAATTGCAACTTTTAAAGTTAAATCTAAGTTTAATCGGCGTGAAACAAAACTTTTAACAAAATTAAAATCGGAAATTGAGCCAAAATAACTTTAATTACCTAGTTTTTCTCGTTTTCACGTCAACATAAAAGCTACTCTTAATTCTTAATTTGAACTTTTTAGAAAATGCCCTTTACGCGACGAAAACCCGAAAATTGAGCCGCGCAGATAAAAATAGTCCCCCACCTAAGATCAAACAGCTATTTTTGCGCAGAGAAAAACAGCGGGGGGTCTGGAACAAAGCCTGAACTCGATAACAACACGTTTAGGAGGATGGTAAACAGTCTGAGAACCTTATAAATATCTCTGTATCCCCATTATACCCAAGACCTATCTATCTTGATTCAAAAAACCCCAAATATGTCAAAATTCCTGCAGACCTGTCTCCTGATCGTCGCCTTCGTCTGCTTCGTCCAGGCCCAATTCGGTGAGTTGTCGACGTTGTAGTTTGTAGTCTGTAGTCGGGCTCGTCTGGCACGTTTGGCTCATCATGTGCGTGTAAAAACCCTGAAAAAAAGAATTTATAAAGCCAATTTTAAGAATTGAACGCGACTTTTCAGCCCAGACTTCAAAAAATTTAACAAACATATACTTTTTGAAGTTGTAGTTTGTAGCCTGTAGCCTGTAGCTTCACACTTCGCTGGTAGTACGCGTGTCGAAGCCTGAAAAATGGAATATAAGGCAAATTTAACAATTTAATAAGTCAATCAAAAAATGAAAACATGCAGGTTAGCCTTTTTTAGCTTCTTTTCGCCTTCTTTCGGTGTTTTTGAACGTAACATAGCTCATTCGATAGAGCTTGCAATTCTGAACAAATCCTATCTTCCAAAATTGTTAAACGATGACAGTCTTTCAGAAAACGCTCTTTTTTGTTAAAGGGCTGCCGACGGCATGTGTCGATCCCCCCCATCAACAAATTGGCAAGTAGCCAACAGGGGAGAGAACGCGTCCAGGGAGAGGCGCAGAGACATTTTCTTTCCCGCGCGTAACCGATTGACTATGCCGTCGGCATCCCTTTAATGTGTGCAAAAACGGGCATAACCGGCCCTTTAACAGCAAATTTTCTACTAAACCGTTATCGTACATCAATTTTTGAACGCTGGGATTGGTTTAGAATTTCAAACTCTATCGAACGAGCTACGGCACATCGCAAAACTCCAAAAGCACCTAAACAAACATAGCTAACGAACCTGTACTTTTCCTATTTGGACGTCGTAGCTCCTAGTTTGAGGCTTCCGACTTGTCGTGCGCGTGTAGAAGCCTGAAAAATGAAGTAGAGTACATATCTACAAAATTTAATGGAGGATTTGAAAGCATAATTCAACAATTTCCAGGAATCCTGCCCGCCTCAAACCCAGGTCAGCTGGCCGCCCGAGGATCGGGAGGAAATTCGGGACCCCTGGCCGGATAAGTAACTACAAACTACAAAGAATAACTGCTAATAAAGATTATAAATATAAAATAGTATTTTTCAAAGAATTTGACTAGATTAGACAATTGGAAAAGTGCCAAAACAAAAAACTGGATGATTTCCTCGCGTAATCGTTTTGGCCGGACAAAAACTACAAAGTACAAACGATTACTGCGAACAAATATAATGCAACTGTTTTACAAAAAAGTTTTTACAAACTTGTCAATTTATTACTCCCAGCCTCAAAATTTGTCATTGTCAATGGACAGTTACGAGAAACTGCATCCATGAAGCCGAATTTCAGGTGCCCAGGCCCAAAAGGCAACCGACACGGCGAGGATTTCAGGTTTCCCCCTCGTCAAATTACCACTTCCAGGCCCCGAAAATTGCTCAAGGATAATCAGCGGATACTAGAAAAGTGCCACGAGCCTCAAAAACCGAGACGAATTTCTTAAATCCCTACAAAACGAGCTATAAATCGCAAAATCCCTCGCAAAATCAGGTAACCTCGACAACTTACCAATCGTAGACCTGTAATTTTCGTCACTTTAAGCGGATACCCTAAAATGGCAACCGGAAAGCCAGATTTCAGGCACCCTCCACTCGAAAATCGTTAGAAAAACGTAAAAATAGCTAGAGAAAAGTTTAGGTTTTCAGGTGCGTCTGTCGATTCAGGTGCCGATGATAGATTGGCGATATCCGCTTCGAAATCTCTGATAGACCATGACTGGAGACCAGAAAAGGCCAGGCACGAACCGCATTTCCTGTTGGGTTCGGCCAACCCAGGCGCGTCAGCGACATGCACTGATGATGTCTAGAGGGAGATCTCATGAGAAATCCGCCCCAAATTGCCCTCAAGTCAACCCAATAACACGTTTTCTGGCTCTCTCTCTCTTTTTCCTAATGAAAAACATTTCAACTGGGCGAACAAGCGACCCGTGGGGGATGTTTGCGTCTGATCTGACCCCCAGATACCCCCGTATATAGGTGTATCATGGAGTGGGGGAGGCCAGAAAGTGTCTAACACTCCTTCTACAGTAATCAAATAATCATCATGCAGTCGTGGCTAATCCTTGCTATTGTCGCCATCATCGCCTTCGCCACCGTTGAGTGCCAATGGGGTGAGTTAGATGCTATGTAAACCTATAGTTTTACTGGTTTAAAAGATATTCATACTTTTGTACATTAATTCGGATCCATATGATTATTTTAACTAGTTTATTAAATAGTTTTAAATCCATTAAATGAAAAACGTTTTAACAATTTCAATAATCTTTTTGTTGTATTTTAAATTTTAAAAAAAATTTTTGGAAAACCAATTTTTAGCAGATATGGTATTTTACCTAGAATGACTCAGAAATGCATAAAAATCACGGTCTAAAACCCAAAAACTCCCAAAATCTCAAAAACCACATTTTTTCCAGGAGGATACGGTATGCGCGGATACGGCGGTATGGGCGGATACGGACGGGGATACGGTATGGGAGGATACGGAATGCGTGGATACGGAATGGGATACGGAAGAGGAATGGGAATGATGGGCGGATATCCTGGAATGGGAATGATGGGAGGATGGGGCAAGAAATAGACTCCCCCACTCAACTATCAATTGATCTGAAGAGCTGATCCTCATTTAACTTGCTCATATTTGACAAATGGCAGGGAATAAATATAATAATATTAATTTTTGGATGCCAAAATGCACAATATTGTACACTGTAGGCCATTTTGCACATTAAAGTTTCAAAAACTACACACTTTATGGAAGTTTACACCATTTTTGCCGTTAATCGAGTTTTTGTGCATTTTTAGCGCAGAATGGAGGTCAGGTATACTTTAAAATAGCAGGAACTAACTATAATATAGATTTTTGTATACCAAAATATATATTTTACGATAGTTTACATTTTAAGGACAGCTTAACTGATTCTTTTCACTTTTTAGAGGTTCTTTGAAGGGAAAATAGAGTCGAGTTATCGATTTCTCCGCTTTTTTAGCCGTTTAGACCTTGGAAATGGCAGGTAATCAATCCAATATTAAGTTTTCTAGATTAAAATACACAATTTAGGCTAGTTTACACTTCCTTGTTCCTTGAATCTAGTCTAGTCCCAGTTTTGGGGCCCAAAATTGAGGTTGGCTGACTCATTCCTGGACCTCCTTGCCAAATCCCGTGAGGAGAAATCGAAGATTCGCCAAACTCGCACTCGAGGATTTTACTTTTTGAAGCGAGAGAGCACGAGATTGGTAGAGGGAGCAGAGAGATGCCATTTAGCCAGATTTTAGACAGCTAGAGACGCAGAGAGACAGACGGTTAGACACACAAACTGACAGAGAAGGATCTCGATTCGAGTTTAGCGATCAGCTTCTCAAAAGGCTTGCCCAAGCTGGGGATTTGACCGTGAAAGCTGATCCTATAGCTGAATGGATAGAGGATAGAGAGAGAGAGAGAGATAGAGAGTGAGAGAGAGAGAGAGACGGAGAGAGACAATTAGACAGACAAGGATCTCGATCTGAGGATCAGGGATTTGCCAAACTTTTCCTGGTTTCCGTTTTGGGGATATGGAGGGAGTGACGGGAGGGAGGGATGGCATATAAGGGAAGAGCGGAAACCCGGGGTACAACGTGCTCTCACCACTTCTCTTGCTCGCTCTAGAGAGACGCACTCAACCGGTCTCTTGATCGGGCTATGTTTTGATCTTACTAGTTAGATACCAGACTTTATATCTAGCCATTATGACAATTTAAACCTTTTAAAGTTAGAAAAATCAGATACTTTGTAAAAACCTATCTTTCGGCAAGCAAACTATGCAAAAATTTCCATAAACTTTAAAACTATGGATTGATGCAATAAAATAGCTTTTTTAGCTTGTATACACCCCATAAATTCAATAAATTCACTTAAAAACTCATTTTTAACGAAATCAAAATCAGATACCTTCCAGTTGATGCAGCGGATACTCCTCGCCAGCCTTTTGGTCATCATCGGCCTCGTCTTCGTCACCGAGGCTCAATTCTGGGGTGGTGGGCCAAGTGAGTTGACTGCATTAATGTATTTTCAATGTAAAATTTTAATTTTATTTTAATAAGAAAAACCCGATAAACTACGCGACTTTCCAGTGTACGGGCCTCGGAAATTACGTATTGTAACGGAAAAACTAAATATCGTTTAGAAACTCGAAATTATGTATTTTCACGTTAAACATTTTAACATTTTGAATGGAAACAAAAATAGACAAATAAATATACAAATTACGCCCCTTTCCAGTGTACGGCCCGTACTACCGCCCTCCATGGGCCCGCCCGCCGTGGGCCCGCCCGATGTGGGGACGCCCCTATGGAATGTACGGACCCTACGGAGGTGGATGGGGAAAATAAGCCGAAGACTACGCGACGCTCCTCTAAACTAAAGAATCACTACGACGATTTCAAGCGCTTTTGAAAGCTATTTACATATATTGTACATAAATATCTTTTAAGCTTATTTGCTACACAGTGTATTTTTTTAAAGCATCTGAAAAATCAATCCTCTAGAAATATAGATAAAATATATATTTTATTAAACCCGCGTAAGTTTTCAAGTTGGAAAATATTTGGAAAAGCGAGGCAGAAGCTTTGTGAGGAGGGACACGTGATGGTTGAGAGATCAGAGATTTGGAGAGAGAGAGAGAGAGAGAGAGAGAGATAGAGACGCAGACAGCTAGAAAAGCAAAAACATCAGCTATCATCAGATTGTGGATCGGGCATAATGACAAATGGACGGCAGCTGGCATCGTCACAAGCCCGAATCATCATCCCAGGGCCGGGCCATCTAAAAAACGACTTGTAATATAATTTTTAAGCTTAATTTTAAATGGGCGATAGAAAAGGGAATTAAGAAGAAAAAGGAAAAGCGGACTCCAATTATACCTAGGTAAAAATTGTAAAATTGTCGACTCCGACTGCTGCCCACTCGTTCGATTGGAATGCTGTTTGGTAAGGGAAAGATAGAGAGTTGATAGATAAGCTAAGGCTAAGTTTAAGCCTAAGCCAAAGCCTAAGCTTAAGCCTAAGCAAGCCAACCAACCTATCCTCCTCCTCGAACCTGGCCTTCGTCCTTATCTGCGAGCAACACCCGGCCCCCTTCCGGTTTCTCGTCATCAACAACAGGTAGGTAGCGCCTAAAATCGATAGAGCGACTGGAATATACCTTTAATAGATACCTAACGACGATACAAATGCCGTAGCTATAAGCCCAGACGCCAGTAGATGAACAAATGCCGCGATGCCGAGTTTACTCTGGAAATTTCCGGTTTAAAAGGTGTTTCTAAGTTTTAAACGCTGTAAAAACTGACTTAAGACGGCGTAAAATACCGTACCTGATATTTAGCCGGGTCAAAATTGGAATATTTATTCCATACAACCCTTGGGGGTTTGATACTGGCCGCGATGAAGATGACGTCGGCCAGAATCGAGCAACCAGCTAAATTTGACGATTTTTTTGCTACTTTCTGCTGCCGTTGCGTCGCGTACCTGTCAAAAATAGTGTCCCCACGAAGAGAATGGAGTTTGGAGGAAAACACGGACTACAGACTCCAATTATCGCCGATAACAGCCCGAAAACGAAGACGAACACGGAGAAGAAGACGACACTCTTGTGTTGGGCTGAAATTGGGCATATTGGAGGCTACAAACTACAAAACTTACGCAAAAACCGATGTAGCAGCACTTCCTGCGATTCTTCATCACCAACGCTCAACGCTTGCATCAAGCTTTTCTGAAAAAGTACGGTATTACGGTATCTCCGGGACGCTCCACTTTACATACCTCGGCAGCCGGGTCAAATTTGTAGACGCATCGATGGGCTGTGTGAGCGGTTTGGTGTAATGGGATGAGGCCGGGTGAGGGCTCGATACAGTCCTTCACTACACCATGCTGATGGGTGACGTGCCCCCATGGGACTTCCGCTATCTGAAGGGAATCTAGGAGTTTGAGCTCGTGCTCAGTACGTAAATTGACGTATTTTAATAGCCTTAGATACACATGATCTCGAAATCTCGTGCTCCTTAATCCAGATAACCTCTAAATCGTCTACCCACCTGCCACTGAGAACTGAACAAGCTGAGCGCGGTCAGAATCAGCCCGGCAAACAACAGAAACAACGACACGGCAAGCACCAGCTTGTACGAGGCCGCGTGGCTCATCCTCCTAAAAAATTCAGATAGATAGAGCTCAAAAAAATTGACTCGAACTCCCTGCTCCCTAAAAACTTGCTCTCGCGGGCTCAACCCGTATAAAAATTCGGCTTCTGTGAGTCGCAAGCTCTGCATTTTGTGACGAGGCGACAGCTAGCAGTGAGGCTTTGCGGAATTGGTGAGCGTTTAGGGTATTGGCGCGTGGTGTAGCATTTTCAGACAAAACTGCTTCCCCCAGCTATTCCCTGGCAACCCGTTGATGGGATTGTGGCGGAATGTCGAGAATTGAGACCCGTATACACGTGTCTTTAGCTAGTGATGAGAGAGTGAGAGAGAGAGAGAGCGAGTGAGTGAGAGAGAAACGTTACCTGTTAGCCCCCGGCTCGACAAAATGCTGACTGCCATCCGGGCCATGTTTTAGGAGGAGATGATGGTACTCGGTGGTGCTCATTTCTGGGGAGAGATAGAGGGATTAGAAACGAAAGAGAGAAAGAGAGAGAGAAAGAGAGAGGGAGAGAAAAAAAACGAAATGCCTGACTAACCCTAACCCTAAGTCTAAGCCAAGCCTAAGCCAAGCCTAAACCTAAGCCTCGACGATTTGCTGAAACAGAAAATGAAAAAATTGGAATGCAGCTAGACTCCTCGCGCCGTTTGCAAGTGACACATTCACCCGGAAATGCCCCCCTAGGACGGAAGGGGGGCGGAAAACAGCTCGCCGTTTAATTTGTCAACGGCCAGTTGAAGCCTAAGACGGGAGAACGGCTTTTAAAGGGACAGAGAAGCTAGGAAATCTACGGAATTTTGGATCCTGACTGTGTCCTGTCAGAAAAACTAAAAAACCAGTTTCTGGACGAGCAAAAAGCTTTAAAGGCGCCGGAAAGGTAAGAAATCTATGGCTTTTCATTTCATATCGTTTTTAAGGGACCGGACAAGGTTGAAAATCGAACGATTTCCATTCCCTATCGTATTCTGACATCCAAAATTCAAAAATCACGCCCTCTAACGTGTCAGGGCCTTCAAAAATGGGGCATTCTTCGAGGCAGGGCCCTACCAGGGACCAATCAAATTACCCTCTAAAGCCTCACGGCGTCGAAAAGCCGAGGGATGGGAAAAACGGAACGAAAAGGAAGGAGGAAGAGAAGAAGAGGTCTTTTGTTTTGTGGCCTGAGAGGGGGGTAATGGAAGATGAGGTAACAGGATAACCCCCCTTACCCCCCTAATGCATTACGATACGAAATTTGGAGGTTAGGTGAAGGTCAGAGAGGGTAAAATCAAAGGAAAAACATGACGATACGAAATTCTTGCTAGCTTATACTCAAAAAGGCTAAAATTCGAAAAATCAGGGCGTTACGGCATTAAATCTGGGCTAGACATCACCTAAAAAGCCTAAAAGGTGGAAAATAAGGTTAAAAACCTCAATTTAATGTTTGAAACTCGGTCTAGGGGAAGCAAAAAAAGTCTCAAAATTGGAATTCCGCTTCCATTTAATGCCTTATGACACTAAATTTAGGATAGCTTACACCAAAAAAGCTAAAAACCCAGATATCAAGTCGCGTAGTACCCTTGACAACTCTTGACGGGTTGAGTATCGGGCCGTAGGGAGTTATGAGGGACGTGTGTCTCTTTTATTTCTCTCTCTCTCTCTCTCTCTCTCTCTCTCTCTCTCGTTTGTCTTTCTGTCACCCCCAAAATGTCCATAAATCGGGCGGCTTGTCGTGTGTCTGCCATCGAGAAGAGCTTGAGTGTGGCAAGAAAGATGGATATCTACCCCCATATGTTCCATTCAGAACTCATAAATCGGGATTTTGAGCTGCTTGGCTTGCAAGTTGTGTTTGTTTGCAGGGAGTTTGTGTGTCTGTCTGCAGCTTTATGCCCGTTTGTTTGTCTCTCTGTCTGTTTTCTTGATTATGGCTGCACTACAGGCTACAAATTGACAAGGAATAAACCCTAAACTACAGACTTTTCAGGTATCGGATCTCAAAATTAATTTCAACATGAAAAAATGCAATATAAGCCAAAATATCCAGTCTATGGCCCCAGAATGAGCCGTTTGGCCCTCAGGATTGGGCCCTGGGCCCATCCCCGGGCCCCCGGAATTGGCTCCGATCTGTTTCTCTTTTTGCGTAGCGCAAAAAGGATAGGATGATTTATAGAGAACGTGCCTCCGGGCAATCTTCTAGCCTGTAGGGAGGCGGATATTCAATATTCTACATTATTAAGTGGTATTAAGTGGGTGGATAGCAGAGGTCATTGGGGAACGCTGAGGCTAGTTAATAAACCCTTTAAACAACTAGAAAACCCGTACCTCAACTCCTTCCTGGCAAATTGCACTCTCCGTAGCGTCGCATCTCTCGTCAGGGTGTCCAGCCTTCTGAAAACTATGGCGTAATCGATTAGGTGATGAAATTAGGAAATCGAGAGCATCTTTGAAAACACGAAAAGCGTAGAAATAGTAAAAACCTATTTTTAATGGATTACGCTATAGAATTAGGTAATTAGGAGCCGGTCGGAATAGAAAAAGCTTTATGAAAGGCAGAAAAACTTAGAAAAACGATAAAATTTATGTCTAATCGATTACTCCACGAAATTAGCGTAATTAGGCGTCCGTTGGAATCGAGAAACCGTAGGAAAAACCGTAAAACACAAGAAAAAGACAAAAACCCAACCCAAGGCTCCACGTCAAAAGCATTGGGGCGGAATATGTTGAATGTTTCCAAGCTGTTCGAGTGGATGGAGGGGTTGGCAAGAAGAAGAAGAAGTCGTTAGTCGAGGTGAGAAATTGGTTGGCCCCACACACTCTCTCTGTCTCTCTCTCTTTCTCTCTCTCTGTCTCTCTCCCACTGCCCCCATTCGGCTTCTTCTTATCCGTTATGTGCTGTGAGGGCCTTTTGGGACTCCTTTCATCGTCCTTCTTTTTCTTCTCTGTTTTGTGGATTGCCTCGTACCCCCTAGGGCATTATCACTCCCCTCCCCACACCCCTACATCCGGTAAGTGGATCCCTTCGGGGCGTTAGAAGCCTGGGGAATGGCTGAAAAAAAGGGAAAAAATGGTGGAGTCCGAAAAAACGTTTGCAAGACCTCCACAGGCGTGAATTACATAGCGTAATCGATTAGGCAAGGTATTTAAGTCTGAATTTCATTGCGTAATCTATTAGGCTAGACGTTAAAACGTGGATTACATATCGTAATCAATTAGGTTAGGTATTAAGACGTCCATTACATTGCGTAGTCGATTAGGTAAGGTTTTTATTGCGTAATTGATTGCGAAAACGCCTGCGTGAATTCATGAAAAGGTTGTCAGGTGGATTGGAGGCCCTTGTCTGGGGGGAGGAGGAGGAGGAGGAAAAGAAAACGATAGAAAACAGGAGAGAGAGAGGGAGGGAGAGAGACGAAAAGAAAGAGAGCAAAGTGCTTGTGGAGGGTGGGACAAATGGAATCTTCTCGGGCAGGCCTGGCCGGGTCCTTTGGCTCGTGTGGCCAATGGAACTCGATCACCTCCTTCTTTTTGTTGTCGGTCGGCGGGTTTTCGGGTCTCTCTCACTCTCTCTCTCTCTCTCTCTCACTCTCTCGCTCTCTCGCCTAGACAACGGCCATTCCTCTTACTGTTTTTTTGCAGGGTTTTTGGAAGTAGGGTCTTGGGAGGGTAGAGTTATAGGCAGCTCATAGAAAGGAGACATTCTAGAGGTATAAAACGTACTTTAAAGACAGGCAAAACATACTAGAGGCTAAATTCGATGCTAGGAAGAAAAGAGGACTTTAGACGTATCTAAATTTATATAAAGCATATTAACGGCCAAACCGCCTGGCAATGAAAGGAATGGCCGCTCGCCAATTCCGTGGTGATCCATTAAACGGCCCACCAGCCATGGCTGACGGGTGGGGCAGCCGCCAAGGGGGTGGATGAGTGGATTTGCATGAAAAATGAGGGAATTGGGGTGGAGCGAGAGAGAGAGAGAGAGAGAGAGAGAGAGACGAATAGAGTACCTGAACGCCAGTTCGAAAAGCTATTCTTCCCCTTTAAGCTCCATGCTTCATCGGCCCAGCAGGGCGTCAAATTAGCCATTCGCGCCCCCCGGGGTGTACACAGGTGTCCGGCGGATTGGATTAGAGGGGCGCGATAATTGGCCCATTCCGATGGATTCTGGCTTCCTGCTTAGGCTTAGGCTTAGGCTTAGTTGCAACTGGTTGACTAGCAGAAACCATTTAGGAAAGATTAAAATCTGAAAAATTCAGGTCCAAAGAATTTTCTGAGTCCAACTCGACCGCAGGGTCTTTTGGCCCCGACTCCGTCAGGCGCCCGGGTCCTGATTTGCATATTTTTGACACGCGGGAGATGTGTGTCTCAAGCAAGAGCCCAGAGAGACCCCAAAAAATGGAATTCCAGCGGTTTCCGGAAGCCTGGGTGATGGACTTTGGGAGGAGGTCAGGCACGTAGACTGAAAACTAGAGGCAAGCGAGGAGAATTTCTTGGGGAACAGCTCAGCTATAAACTACGGTAGCTATATCTGGGAACCAAAAACGGGCCCTGGGTCCTAAAAAGCACCTGGAAAATGCATGGGGCCTAGCAACAGCATCGGGTACCTGATTTTGGGGCCTATCGGGTGTGCATTTCTGAGTGAGGGCTACTGGAAGTTGGAGAACGAGAATTGTGGAGACAACAAAAAGAGATGCAGCAGAGATACTGGAGGAAGCTAAACTTCGGGAACTTGCAGAGATTATTGAGGAATTTAAGCTATGGTAGATAGCAGCGATTTTTTTTGAAGGAATGTTGTTTGAGCCGGTTAAGCTCAGGTTACTTTGCTTTGGCCAGGCGTACAGTCTCGGCTTATGAAGCTTGTGGCTTAGGGTTCTCTGGCTTAGCTTCACCGACTCGGCTTTGGCTTTGGCTTAGCTTATGTCGCCTAAGACAGCAAGCTTCGCTTCCGCGTAGGCTTAGCCTTAGCTTTCTCAGCATGTTGTGTGCTTATCCCTCTCCGGCCTTTCGGCGCTGGAGAAGAACCTACCGGTATATTGGGGTGCGTCGTCCCCAATTATATCCGAGCAGTCCAAAATTGGACCCCATACTTCACCGTAGCCTGGGGTCACGACAAAATCCGGCAATGGTTCGATGACCCCGGAAGTTGTTATTTGTAGCTGATCTAGTAGAACACTAATCAGTACTCAATACACACTCTCCCCCTAGGGGGAAGTGGCAATCGGAGGGGAACGGACGTCTCCGACCCCACAAATTCGCCACGGATGGGGAGAGGGATATGCCCAGACAGTGGGCCAGGTGGGGGGCGAGTAGGGGCGAGTAGGGCGGTTTAATTACCCAAGTTTGAGGTTAGGGTGGTAGTGGGCCGGGTGGGGAGCGGGTAGGTGTGAGGCGAGAGAGCCTACGCCAAGCCAAAACCAAGCCCAAGCCTAACCTTAACCCTAAGCTAAGCCTAAGCCCAAACCGAAATATTTTTAGCAATTTTCCCCAAATTTCCTTTGCCAGCTTGTCCATATCTGACTAATTCCATCCCCCCAAATCTCTGCAATTTCACTCCCGTCCCTTTTTTGTGGTTTGGTCCCGGAAAGTTCAGCTTTTCTGCTTTTTCTCGCTCCCCCCATTCCCGGAAGGCCGGCTATAAATAGGAAAAGCCTTCTCGTGCCCTCCTCCCCCCCTCCCTCCACTCCACTCGTCCTCATTTTGCAGCCCTTTCCTTCACCCACGTGTTGGTTTTTGCACCCACCCATTTTTGCAGCCCTAAATAGCGTCGTTGCGCAAACATTTCAGGTTGCACCGGCCAGATCGCCACACTCTGACTTCTGACAGCCCTTTGAAGCCTTGGAATGTAGTTTGTATTTTCCACTGGTAGGCGCAGTAGAGTTTAGCGAATGTTTCAGTTTCCAAATTGCCTAGCAAGCGTTTTTAGGAAGATAGCTGGCTTTAAGGTATGTTAGGGTACTTTAAGTGCCTTTAGTTTGGATTTTTTAGTTTCTGTATTTTGTAGCCTATATTAAGTTAGCTAAATTTGTTAAACTAGGCTATAAACGGCTTCTAGAAGGCTTCAAAATACTTAGTAAGCTTTTGTTTAGGAGGATAACTGATGTTAATGCATCTAAGGATACTTTACATAGACTGTAGCTTGTATAAGTAGAATTTCCTGTAGTTTGTAGTCTATACTGCCTACATTATAGCGCAAATTTTATCTTTCAGGTTGATTAGAAACGCTTTTTTGAAGAGATACCTGATTTTACAGCTTCTTAAGGTACCTTAACACCTTTTAATGTCCATTTCCGCTCACATACCGTAATTACGTACTTTTCCGTACCCCTACCCACTTCGTGACTGACTAATGGCCGCGTAATGACAGTGTTTTGGCGCCCCACCTTTTCGGAGTAAGGCCAGACTCCTCATATCCATTGATTGGGCCCTGTGGCCACCTGCCTTCTCTCGCTGTCTCTCCCTCTCTCTCTCTCGCTCTCTCTCTCTCATTCCATTTCGCTCCTTTTGATACATCACAGATCCCTCGGCGTGTCACCCAATTCACGCTCCAGATCTGAAAAGACCTGAAAGGGCACATTCTGGTGGATTTGTGGTTTGTTGGTTTATCCAGACCATTTTTTGTGTTTTACATGTCGTAATCCATTATTAATAAGCTTTTTTACCTATACTGCTATCGAATTTAAAAATTCCTAGCCTATGCAGGCGTCATTAGGGGCGTCGTGTAGCTCAGAGATCAAAATCGGGCTTTTTCGTGGCCTTTATTCGTCTTTCCGTTCTTGTCCTCTCCCACAGCCCCTTCTGAATTCTCAGAATGCCCCACAATGCCCCCCCCATGCTTCATTAGAAGCCGCCTATTTACTGGTCTCAAGCGAATATGACGACAAAATTATTGATCCTTTTGTTTTGACTTTTGCGGGTTGTAGCTACTCGGAATAGTATCTCAGTGTCCAGCGTTTTTCAAGGGCTTGAGAAAGTGGTTTAATCATTACGATAGGATATTGCTAGACAAAGATACGACCAGGAAAGTTGTCCCCACCCTCAAACTTGGGTAATTAAACCGACCTGCCCCTCCGCGACTCGCCCCCCACCTGGCCCACTGTCAGGGCATATCCCTCCCCCCATCTGTGGCCAATTTGTGGGGTCGGAGACGTCCGTTCCCCTCCCATTGCCACTTCCCCCTAGGGGGAGAGTGTGTATTGAGTACTGATTAGTGTTCTACTAGATCAGCTACAAATAACAACTTCCGGGGTCATCGAACCATTGCCGGATTTTGTCGTGACCCCAGGCTACGGTGAAGTATGGGGTCCAATTTTGGACTGCTCGGATATAATTGGGGACGACGCACCCCAATATACCGGTAGGTTCTTCTCCAGCGCCGAGAGGCCGGAGAGGGATAAGCACATCTAGCGGAAGCTATGCTGCATCAGCTAAAGCACAGCCTACGCGGAAGCTAAGCTTGCTGACTTAAGCGGTTAGCAAGGGAAAAGCCAAGCATCCCTTGCTTCGGCTTAGGCACTTACGCAAAGCTAGATAAGCCGAAGATGTAGAACCTAGGAGGATTGACCTTAAGCTAAGTAAGCGAACTCGACAAAGTTAAGCTCAGCCAAGTGGAGTTCTAATATACGTTAATTAAAGAACGAGTCACGAAGAAGTTAGAGAAGTGGCTTAACTGGCGTCAAAAGCTTCGATTCCTCCAGAATTCTGCCATATCGCTTTGTTGTGTAGTTTATAAGCCTGTGGATTTTGGCGACCGATTGACTGAGCGATAAAGTACCGGAAAGAGAGAGAGAGAGAGAGGCAGAGAGAGAACGCTGGGCTTATCTCGCCGTTTTGGCTTTTGGACTTTTCTGCTTGTCCTTTGCCCGTCTCTCTCTCTCCCTCTCTCTCTCTCTCTCTCTCTCTCTCTTCCAACCACTCGACCCCCATCCCCTCCCCCCTTTTCCGTATGCTTTGCACCCATTCCCGTTGCTCCCCGATCCACGTGCGACACGCGGAATGGACACAACTTATGGCACATTTTTTGTGTTTCGCCCTTTTCCATATTTTTGAAGGTAGATTACTTAATTAACGATACTATTCTCTATTTTGGCACCTATCCAATCCACTCTACTTGTCTTTCGCCATTTTGCAGGCCAAAATAGAGCCTCTGTCCGGCTAATCCGTCGCAAATCCGCGATTCCGGGAATTTGCGGTTGATTTTTGGGCCGGGAGGCCATTCCCACGTACCAGATACGTGTTAGTTAAAAATATATCGTGTTTTCTGTACTGGACTTACTGTATCGCCAGCAAGATGACTGGTTCGCTCGTTGGATTTTGATTTTTGGAGGCTGTTGGCACAGGGAAGGACGTACTTCTGTTTCTCTCTCTCTCTCGCTCTGGTTTGTTACCTGATCAGGCTAGGGCCTAGTTAGTGGAATACCACCCTGCAAATAATACTTTCTGAACCCAGCTTTCCGGGAATTTCATGTCGTAACTGGTTCGGGTAGCTGATTGCTCATGCCAGTTTTGTATGCGATGCTTTCAGGGTATGTCCGAGTTTTCGGATAGCAGTCTGCCGTCTTTGAACAGCCCGGACGGTCGGGAAGATGACGAGGAGAGCGACGAGATGGAGGAGGACGTGAAAAAGTGGGTGGCTTGTAGCTTGTGGTTTTGGATTTTAGCTAGTTCATAGTTTTTCTTGCATTTAATGGATCGATTTCTCGATTCAGACTCACCCTCCTCCCCCCGACCACCTCATCATACCGTACCTCCCACGATGAGAAGCCAAAAAAGCCAGAAGCGAAGCCCCGGCCCTGTGCGCAATTTGTGGAGGACAAGCGAATGGATATCACTATGAAGCACCGTCTTGCAATAGCTGCAAGACATTCTTTCGAAGGTAGGCTTAGGCTGCTTAGGCTTAGGCTTAGGTTTAGGCTTAGGCTTAGGTTTGGGCTTAGGCTTAGGCTTAGCCTTGGCTTAGGCGTAGCTTGGGCTTTGCTTAGACCTCGGCAAAGGCTTAGGGACAGGCTTAAGCTTAGGCTTAGCCTTGACCTAGCTTTGATTTTGGCTTGGTTTATGTTTGGGCTTATATTGCTTACATTAGGGTGATGCTCCGTGCCCGTCTCCCTCAATGCAAAAAGATGAATGGCGGAGGGGATAGACGATGCCCAGATAAACAAAAGAATGGAAGGGCTGTATGCAGGGGATGCAGATTTGTCAAGTGCTTGGAGGCGGGAATGGATTGTAGAGGTAAGTAGCTGTAGTTTGAAGCCTGTAATCTGGAGCCTCCCGTACCAATTGCTATCCGGTTACGACATGTAATTTATTTTAAAGGTATCGAATACCGTCCTGGTGCCCCGGTCGACGATGAATTCATCTCCATCGTACTCCGGATGCAAGTTAAAGCAAGAGGCCAAGCGGATACGGTAGATGACCAAAAGCCGTCAACATCACAAGCCTTGGTTCCAGTTAACGTCGACATTAAGCCGGTGGGTTTAAAGGACGTGCAAGGCACGCAAGGCACACGCCCATCCTTACATGGCGTAATCGGCTACGACAGCTTTAAGCAGTTCAGCGCAGTGCAATCGATTACGCAACGAAAAGAGAGCTTCTGCTTAGGCTTAGGCTCAGGCTTAGCTTCGTAATAATTCCGATACTTTTTCAGCCACTCCCCAATGAAAGTGACCACTTCCGGACTCTGATATTTTTAAAATCGATGGAAATGGATATGAAGTGAGTTTTTATATTTTCCCTTTATCTCTCTCACTCTCTATCTCTCTCTATCTCTCTCCCCCTCTCTCGCTAACCCCTCTAACCCCTTCCTATCCATCCCAATTAATTCCTATTGCCATTCACTTTAAGTTTGAGGCTTCGTCTCGAAAGCCCTGAGGGTCTCTTACCCTGGCCGATGCAGAATGTGGCCACCTATATGGCCCATGGACTCCATTCACAACGAATACCGGTTAGTTTGTAATTTCGAGGCCCTAGACTACAGACTACACATTCCAGGCAACAACTATTGACGCAAAGTATCACTACGTTGAGAGAAAATTCGGGTGTGCTCATTTTTGATAGAATATGAACGAGCGCACGAGATCGCCCGGCAACTACCCTTCTACGATAAGCTTGGAACCATGGACAAGGTAAGTCGACTTCGTTTTGGCTTGGTTTAGGCTTTAAAAAGCTAAGCCTAAGCCTAAACTGGTCCTAAGCCTCAGCAAAACCTTTGAACGACGATAACTTTGCGTAGGAATTAGCTATCGTAACGGTTTATACACCATTCGAAAGCGCGTGAAGCGGGCGAAACGCCGCATTCAAAACGAAGTTATAAGTCTTACTCCAGGTCCTGTGGTTTCGGTTCGCTGCCATGGCCTCATTTCTCTTCACCTCGGCATTTCGGTCGAAAAGCCGAGGGCTTCCGGCTGTGACGTTAAGAGACGGAAGCCTGGCTCCAATACTAGCCCACAAGTAAGTCAGCTTCGCTTTTAAAGGACCATTGAAGCGAAAAAGTACATTACAAACTACGGTACCCCCATTTTTAGCCCCTGGGAATTGCATCGCCTAATTTTCTTCAAGCCCGTCGAATATTTGACCGATCAGGATGTGGATGACGACGAATTTTTGATGCTTCGTGGAATTCTGCTATGCTCAACAGGTAGTTTAAATTATATATTTTATTTTGAAGGGACAGCTACAGAAACTGGTTTATTTTTACAGTAGCCCCACTGCCGCCGGAAGCCCTGAAGGGACTGGACGAGACGAGGGAGAAACTGGCACGAACGCTATTCGCCTACGAGACCACAAGGCATGGGATGCAGCGCGGGGCCAATAGGTTAGTTTTTGGTGTCCGAGCGCCTTTAAGACGGGAAATAGAGGTCGTGATCGATTGCCGATTTTCAGATATCAACTACTCCTCCATGTCGTCAACAATTTCGTCAAGCTGACCGGCCAGCATAAGGAATTATATCTGATGGGACGGCTTCGGGCTCTGGCTTCTCCCCCTCCAATATCTCTATTACCAGCATATACTGATACCTTTGTCGTGGAGATTATGGGTGAATAAGTCGGCTTAGGCTTAGGCTTAGCCCTGTTGCCCCTATTTATTGTATTTTGTTGCTTTTACACAGTACCTCATCAAAACACGGATCCCTATGCACCAAAAATGACAGATTTTATCCCCCCTTACGCCATGAAAATAAGACCTGATCTACCAAACTTTCGAAATGTGATTTCTCATCTTAATTGATCTCTAATATATTTTAATTTACATAAATAATTGATTATTGGTTTCTATGGCCTACAAACTACAAAAAATCAGGTATACTAGGCATACTTCCCTAGTTAACGAAGCCGACATGCTACAAAACACGCAATTTTTGATCGCTGGCAAGAAAACAACGTAACCACAAGTCATAAACCCCTTGAAAACCGTCGCCAAAGTTCAGCACCGTCCTTCCCGGCCCAGCAGCACCGGTTTCTTTAATTTTTCGAGGTTCTCCAAGGGGTTTGAGTAGCGAATTGGCCGTAGACCATGCATTTCGCTCTTTTTGGCCTGACCTTGAGGGGCTTGACGTGGTATTTCGGCGAACCCGCATCAAAGACGAGCCACTGGGGGGCGCTGTATAAAAAGGAACGGCTAGCTATGTCGTATAGAACGGAAATTAACTTTCATGCCCAGAAATTCATTAAATTTTGGAATTTTAGCATATTTTTGGATAGCTGGACGATTTAGAACGCAAAAAAAATGTTTCAAACCTCGAAATTCGCCTAAATTTTTGCATATATTCTTTTCCTGGTAATTATCATATCTTATACCCTTTCAGGTAATGCTAAAACTTCTGCTCGCTACCATAGCCCTCATAGGCTTGGCAACCTGCCAAATGGGCCCGTGGCAGGGCGGATTCCACCAGGGAGGCCGAGGTGGAGGAAGATTTGTAAGTTTTCGAGCCTAAATTAGAGCCTATTCGATTACGCTATGAAAATCAGCAATTTTTAGTTCGAGCGGATGCTCAGCCAGCTTCCCCGCAGCTTCAAGCCCAAGCTCAGGCCATCCACTCAAATCAGGTAAGCCTAAGCCTAAGCTTAAGCATAAGCCCAAAAGCCAAAACGGCGAGATCAGCGAGTCGAGTCAAGCGTTTCTCTCTCTCTCTCTCTCTCGCTCTCTCATTCTCCCTCCTACTTTCTAGCTCAGCAATTAACTCCACATCAGAGCTATCTGGCAGAGCTTCCTGAGGAATTGAAGCTTACGAAACCAGTTCAGCTTCGTCACGGGCTTCGCTTTCTTAGCTTACCGCGCTGAAGTCAGTAAGCATAGCGTCACCGTTGGCTTAGCTTACGTCGCCTAAGACATCGCTTAGCGTCCGCGTAGGCTTTGCATTAGCTTCTGAAGCATAGCTTCTCAGCTGGTCGGGTGCTTATCCCTCTCCGGCCTCTCGGCGCTGGAGAAGAACCTACCGGTATATTGGGGTGCGTCGTCCCCAATTATATCCGAGCAGTCCAAAATTGGACCCCATACTTCACCGTAGCCTGGGGTCACGACAAAATCCGGCAATGGTTCGATGACCCCGGAAGTTGTTATTTGTAGCTGATCTAGTAGAACACTAATCAGTACTCAATACACACTCTCCCCCTAGGGGGAAGTGGCAATGGGAGGGGAACGGACGTCTCCGACCCCTCAAATTGGCCATGGATGGGGGGAGGGATATGCCCTGACAGTGGGCCAGGTGGGGGGCGGATAGGTGGGAACGAGAAAGCCTAAGAGAAGCCTCAGCCCAAGCTTAAGCGAACCCTAAAATTGAAGCTCGACGCAGAAAACTGTAATCGGCATTTTTCAACATTTCCAGGCGCTCTCCTTCGAGCAGAGCAGCACAAATGCACGCGCTGATCGACACGCTTCCTGCGGACCAGGTACCGTATCCGTAGTCTACCGTAGCGCTCTGTTTTCCATTTTTTTAGCGCCCCATGCCCCCATTCATGCGTAATTTGCCGCCCAGCGTACAGCAGCAGATGCGGGAGCTGTGGTCGAACAAGGTCTTGTTTTTGGGCTTACCGTAACCCGGATTCAGGCCCTAACCTGGCAACAACGTCGCCAACAGATGCATCAGCTCTTCCAGAGTCTCCCAGAATCGATGCGACCCCACTTTCCGCTTCCGCCATTCGTCAATCAGCTGCCGGAGCCGTATAAGGTACCGTAATGCAACTACCGTAGCCCAGCGTACAAAACGGAATTTGTACCACGTCGTACTTCAACGTACATTCGTACTTTTCAGAGCCAATGGATGGCCATCCACAATCGGCCAGGACCGGGACACTTCCAGAAAATCAGGGTAGATCTTAGAGTTCTATCTACAGAATACCGACTACAAAATACACCTATAATCTCGTTTTAGAACCTGATCGCGACGATGCCCGATTCCGTGAAAGCCCAACTTCCAATGCAGGGCAGATGGGGAATGATGGGGAAGGGAAGGATGTGGGGACAACAACAGCAATCCCAGGGGCAGTTCCGCTTCTAAGTTCCTTTGGTTTAATGCTTTAATGTACCTAAAATGATAAATAACCTCCACAACAGGCTACAAAATACACCTATTTACGTCTAAATTACAGACTAAAGACTAAGACTACAAAGTACACCATTTGACGTTGAAACTACAGACTACAACCACAAAAGAACGGTTTATTGCTTTCACGACTAAATACAACGAAAACTGAAGACTAGAAAGTGACAGCGGAATGGGAGCGCGGAAATGAGATCATTGGAGAAAGGGGAGAGTCGCAGAGAAATAGAGAAATAGAGACATAGGGAGAAGCTGGGCCCTGAGACGGGTTGAATACAGTATGAACTGAGTAGAAAGGGGATATGAGAAAGTTGAGCTTGGCTTAGGCTTGGGCTTAGCTTCGGTTTCGGCTTAGCTTAGGCTTAGCTTAGGCTAGGACGTGGACTGAGGTTGAGCTTGACTTATGCCTTATCGGGGAGGTAAATTTGAATATTAAAACTTTTAAAGGCACCGTCAAGTCGCCAGGATGCCAGATAGCAACAATTTAACGTTTTAAAGATGTAAGTCGCTTGGGATACTTCAAAAATCAGATACCCTCAAATTTTTAGGCTTTTCTAAGCTCTTGCGGCTGTATGGCGCGGAGAATCTTTTTCTCCTCTTCGCTCAGCTCATCCAGAGGGCCAGGGGTCGGGAAATCCACTGGCTTGGTTGGCTTGGTAAGTGATTTAGGTGTACGGTAGTTGGCTTGGGCTTAGGCCTAGGCGTCGTCGGCTTGCGCGTGGTTTTTGGTCGTGGTCGTTGGGTGGAAGAAGGGCGAGGGGTGGCTCTGAAACTACGTTTATCTAAGTCTATAAACTGAATTAAAAACACTATGGTACGTACGCCACAGTACTATAGACTACAGTACGACAGACAACCCGGGGGTACCGTAGGACTGGTGCATTATCAAGGGGAGAAAAAAAATCGAGTGCCTGGGTACAGACTACAACAGGATTGTACAAACCTGAGGCGCTGCTGTAGGCTAGACCCTGCAGAAAAATGACATTTTAGCGGTTTTAAAGCCACTGGCAAGTAAATTAGACCAGGCAAGCTAGCAGAGATTTTTGAGGAAAGCGTTTTAAGCTTGAAAATTGCCGTTGCAGCTATTTTCAAAACCTAATCGCTCTCTGCTAGCTTTCCTCGATTCCGCAGCACTCCAATTAACATACCTCCGTCGTACGGTAGTTGGGCGTGGTGTAGTAGTAGTCGACGGGATGGAGGGTACCTTCATCGTGGTCCTCCTCGGCACCGGAGGGGCTTCAACGATGATCCGGCCGAGGATTGGCCTCACCGGCCACCCTTTTTGGCTGTCCACCTGGATATGGGGGGGCTTATAACTTTTTAATGCTAAATTTTAACTTAAGATTTTGTAGCCCTTTTCAGGGGCTTTCGAATGGTGTATAAATATTTACGTTAGAATATGGCTAGACAGAGCTATGGCGTTTTTTCAGTATTCCACTCCGACCTCTACCGATTTTCCCCCCATCTGGCCCACTAACACCTCGCTAACCGCTTGGGTAATTAAACCGACCTGCCCTCCCCCACTCGTCCCCCATCTGGCCCACTGTCAGGGCATATCCCTCCCCCCATCCATGGCCAATTTGTGGGGTCGGAGACGTCCGTTCCCCTCCGATTGCCACTTCCCCCTAGGGGGAGAGTGTGTATTGAGTACTGATTAGTGTTCTACTAGATCAGCTACAAATAACAACTTCCGGGGTCATCGAACCATTGCCGGATTTTGTCGTGACCCCAGGCTACGGTGAAGTATGGGGTCCAATTTTGGACTGCTCGGATATAATTGGGGACGACGCACCCCAATATACCGGTAGGTTCTTCTCCAGCGCCGAAAGGCCGGAGGGATAAACACACAACTAGCTGAGGAGCTATGCTTCACAAGCTAAGCTCTACGTATGCTAGGCTTGCTGACTTAAGCGAAGGAAGCTAAGTCTACGGCGACGCTATGCGTACCGACTTAGCAAAGTAAGCTAAGTCCATGACGAAGCTGCGGTTTCTGACTTAACGAAAGTAAATTAAGCCTACGACGAAGCTAAGCGGCTGACTCAAGCAAAGTAAGCTAAGCGAGGCTGGGTTAGTTAAACTAAGAAAGGCTAAGCTAAAAGCTAAGCCCGAAACGAAATAGAAGCTAACGGGCTGCGTAAGCTTCAATTCCTCAAGAAACTCTGCTAGATACCTCTGCTTAGGGAAGAGAGAGAGCGAGAGAAAGAACGAGACAGAGGGAGAGGAAAGAGATAGAGAGAGAGCGTGCAAGAGAAGGAGAGAGAGGGTGAGAGAGAGAGAGCAAGGGACTCTATACCTTTTTAATAGCATCCAATTTCCTGGAGATGTCCTCATAAAACTTGTCTATATACGTAATCCTGAATTCCAGGGCCGTCTCCTCGTAGTAGATCTCGTCCATTGCTTTTCTAAATTATGATGGGTGTAAGTAGTAGTGTGGCGTACTTCAGATTTGCTAATAAGGTATCCAGTGACGCCAGAATTTTGGAGTATGTCGTCGCGAGAACGTCTACCTAAAAAGGAAAGGATTTTAGGGTTTCCTGAATGGTTTCTGCTAGCCTGCCCTCCAGAATTTGAATATTTTTACTTGCAACTGTCTTTAAAAGGTAAAAAGACGTACATAATATGGATTAGAATGTCCGGTGACTTGTTGTGCCATCCTCAGCCATCCTCTCTCTCGATTCTGAATCCACGTCGCGTTCTCGTAGTACACGACGAGACGCTCGAACGCTCGAATCTCTTCACGGACACGGTAGCCTGAAATTTAGAAGTCTTAGATGTCACTGTCCCTTTAAAGTTGTAGCTGTCACTGTCCCTTTAAATTAAGCCTAAACTTACCGGGATAGTGGCATTTATCCCGATTCTTCGTCACATCATCAAGCATCGTCCCCTGCGGGCATTTCAACGTTTTCATGATGTGCATTGCCGCTCGTTCTAAAGAGTTACGGTATTTAAATCCTCTAAAAAGCTTCATTTCTAACCGATTACGCTATTTAATCAGTTTAAAAGTCTATTTCAGACCAATTACGTCATTTCAATAACCCGACAATTTTATCACTAACCGGTTACGACATAATTCGTGATAATCTGCAAATTCACGGCCAACGACATCATCGACGTGGGCATTGTCTCGCAGAGAACAGCGAAGTGATCGTATCTAAATTTTTTAAGGTTACGGTGAACTATGCTTGCAGGCAAACTAGCAGAAACCCTTGAGGAGTACCGTACCTCGACCACCCAGTCAAAATCATGCCTCGAAACGTGGAGAACTGTTCGCTGTGCTTCATCGTTTGTACGAACCTGCAGAAAATTGGCTTTAAAACGAAGCTAAGTAAGCTAAGCGTAAGCCAAGCCTAAGCAAGCCCAAGCTTAACCCAAGCCCAAGCGAAGCCTAAGCCTAAGCCAGCCAAGCCAACCCACCATTCCTGATTATTCTTCAAATACGGCTTCATCGCATTATCCATCTTATCGGCTCCGTTCGCTCCTTTGTACGCACTTGCCCCCCAGACATTCGGGAATACCGTGGACAAATTCCGCCACATTCCGGCGGGTAGGTACTGTAATTACAGTTGCCTACGTCAGTACGTGCGTAAAGAGTAACCTACGTAGTCCAAATTATCGGTGTACTTCCAGACGACCGGCTCGATCAGCCCGTCCAGCCCGAACTCTTTGAGCATCGACGGGTCGGCCGTCTTGAACTCGTCGAACCAGGCGAGCACCTGAAGGGAGTACGGTATTTTCACAAAGAATCACTGCTAACTACCTAGGAGTATCACTTTTAAGTACCTTTCCATACCTTTACACTGGGGTGTACTGTAGTGACGATCTCGGCCACAGTCTTCA
The DNA here is from genome assembly GCA_038088335.1 of Mesorhabditis sp. LJ9110. Lineage (NCBI taxonomy): Eukaryota > Metazoa > Nematoda > Chromadorea > Rhabditida > Rhabditidae > Mesorhabditis > Mesorhabditis sp. LJ9110. The sequence continues at coordinate 732,521 of JBBGBA010000016.1, read as the reverse complement.
TATGATCAAACACCAGCCGTTTCGTGTCGTTACGGTATCGAGACGTATTTAGGAGCGCCACGTCCTGCAGACATTCGCCCATCTGAAAGTTTGAATTTTTCGGCTGTTCTCTGAGTGTTACGGTCCCTTTAAAAGTTTTCTACTTGGTTTTCTAGGCAGCTTGTCTTGACTTTTAGAGCCTCGCCTAGCTTCCAAGTCAAATTAGCTAGGTTAGAAAACTTCAAAACCTTCAAAAGTACCTGATAAGCCTCATCAGCCCCAATATGGAAGAACCTCATCCCGTACTTGGCGTGTATCTTGGCCACTTGCTGCACACTGTCCCTGATCAGCTGCCTCGCGCGGGAATCTCCGATGCAGAATACCTAAAAATACCTATTTTCCGCGACGTGACACGCAACGCAACGCCCACACTGACGAGGCGGAAACCCATCGGTTTTGCCTTCGACGGCCCTTTAAAACGAACGTACCATGGGAAATGAGGTCTTCTCGAATCTGGACATTCTCCTCGGCTTTCAGTATCCATTCAGCATGACCAAGTGTCTGAACGAGGGGGACAACTTGGAGGCCGAGCTGTTGAGCACTGAAAATAGATCGTGTAATCGATTACGACGGGTAATTGAACGTACTGTGATAAGACATCATCGACCTCGGCGAGAGAATAAGCGTATCCATTGATGTAGTTGGAGAGGGAACCCTGAAAGAGAGGAGGGTAGGCTAGCAGAGAGCATTTTGGAAGAGGAGGGTAGGCTAGCAGAGGCATTCAGGAAAAGCTAGGGTAGCTAGCAGAGACGTTTTGGGGAATTTAAAGACCGAGCAAGCTAGCAGAGCCCCTTGGGGAAGAAATCTATGCAAGCTAGCAAAAACTCATTAGGAAAAGGGCAAATCTGAGGCGAACGAGCATAAACCCTTTAGGAAACACGCACCGTATACGGAAACATGTCCTCCCACTCCAAAACGATCCCAGTAGCTCCTAACTGCTCGAAAATCGTCAGTAGTTGCTTCAGGTAGCCTGGACGGGGTGCGGACCCTAAAAAATGCCATTTGTAGTTTTTAGTCTTGCCTCTTTTGATACCTTTCATGTCAATATGGACGAGGGTTTGTTCGAGGTTGGCGAATGGCTGAAAAAAGGTTTTTTAACCGCTGAAAATCGCGTTTTAAAGCGCAAATCAAACTTTTACAACTCTAAAAGTCGGAGCATGATTTTTAAATTGTTTTTCAATAATTTCTACGGCAAAATAAATCGAAACCGGCGTTTTCAAGCGTTTTAATGGTTTTAAAGCTAAAAATACATTGTTAAGAGCTCAAAAATCCATGAAAATGTTCAAACCTGTCCATGAGCCATTCCGCTGAAAAATATGCATATCAACCCGAGCCACCGCATCCTAGAAACCTGAAAAAATGACACAAAAATTTATTAGAATGATTTTAAAGGAACAGTGAAGTTGAAAAATTGGCTTAAGCTTAGGCTTAGGCCTAGGCAAGCTGCCAGATATTTTTGTGATTCCTTTTATACTTATTGGCAAAAGGGCCGTGTCAAAGGGTGCCTTTTCAAGTTTTTTCGCACGTCTTTTGCAGAAAGAACGCGCGGCAAACATCATGAAATGTGACGGGCGAAAAGAGGCGCTTTATAGCAGCAAATGAATAGAAGGAAAATATGGGAACGGGACTGTCTGCAATTCACAATAGAATGGCAAAGAGCAAAAGGCAAGACGAGAATAAGCCTGAGCCTGCCTAAGCCTAAGCAAGCTAGCAGATACTCTATGAGAAAACGAAGCTGCCCTCGTCCTTTAAAAACCCAAAAAATGACTTCAAAGTTCCCCGCCAAAACAAAGAAAATGAAGCAGACAAAGCACGTCTTATCTAGCAGATGCTAATTCCCCTTTAGCCCTTATCAATTCCACAATGTTCCAAATGACACGCGTGCCCCCGGGTGTTAAAATATTGGATACTGTCAAAATTCCGGGAAAGTGCAGCTGAAACCCCTGAAAAACGATGTGTAACCTGGAACGTTGCGGAATTCCGGAAAGCTTGAGTCAAATTCCAGGAATCGCGTGTCGGAAAATGCCCCCAAAGCCGTCGTATCAAAAATCAGATCCCCCTCAGGGGCCACATCGTTTATTTATAGTAGCGTAGCGGAAAAGAGGGCGAAAAGGCCGAAAAACAACTTCCTGGGTCCTTTAGCTGAGTCTCTGTCTCTCTCTCTCTCTCTCTCTCTCTCTCTCTCTCTCTCTTTATCTCGTCCGGTCAGGCTCAAAAACAGAGCTCCATGTGGCTGGCTGGCCTGCCCGGGGGCGCGTTGACCGATCATTGGTCAAAATGACCGCCAGGGGAGTGAAAAATTGGCCCAATTTTTGTGGTTGATCGCTCAGGGCTACAGCCTACAAATTTATCGAGGACATTCTGAAGAAAAAGACGAATTTTACGCCTGTTTTGGAGGGTTTTATGGTCTTCTGGGGTTTTTCAAGTGTTAGAAATTCCTGAAATAAGATAAAATTAAAAAAAATCAATTTTTCTATGAAATCCCGGCCAAAAACACGAAACATATTCAAATTGTTGGTGAGGGCTGAAGGATGTGATCTGCGGGAGACCCCAAGGTCACCCTATTCATGCCCGTTCTCGATTCAGGGACCCTGAAAGCAAAAACAGGTAACGCGCTTTGTATTTCTTTAAATCTATCGTTTTCTTAGCTATAAAAAGGGTACTTTAAGCTTTAGGGAAGCCTAAGCTAAGCCTAAGCCTATGCTAAACCTAAGCCTAAGCCTAAACTCAGCCTAAGCTCAATGCTAAGCCTAAGCGGAAGCCTAAACCTAAGCCTAATAAGCCCAAGTCTAAGTTCAGGCCAAGCCTCAGCCAAGCCTAAACTATACAAAAACTAATGTATACCTTCCCCCTAGAAAAGTACGCCCCTTAAAAGTCTACCCAACATCTGGAACCGATTTTTCTAGGCCATTTGACCACCCAAATATTTTGGCCCCACCCTAGTATAACTGACCGAAAAGCAATGAATGACCCCCCTCGGAAAGGCACAAAAACCGACAAGCGGAAAGATGCGGAAATTTATGGCCCCCGCCCAGCGCCGCCCGACTGGTCAAAAATCTCGCGACGGTGTTTTGGCTGGAAAGTCTGGGCTTTAACGGCCCTTTAGGGGTAGTTAAACTTGTTTTTGAGCTCTAGGCCTTTCCGAAAGGATCTCTGCTAGCATGCCAGGCACAAAGCGTGTAGCGGAAAGCCAAGGAATGAAAAGAAAATGGTGGATTGACGCGACCTTGGCCAGTCTGTTCACCACCACCACAGCAATATCCGTCTCAATTTGTGGCCCGGCGCGCTGACACGCTGTGCTGACAGGACCCTGGAAATACGAGCGCGCGAAATTGAGGGCAATGGCCTTTAAGAGGGATGGATACTTTAGAAAATACAAAGGTAACGTGAAAAATGAGACCTTAGAGGGTCTAGAAAGCCAATACTAGCTAGTTAAAAGATTAGGGTTCCTCAAAAACTTCTGCTAGCTCGCCAGGCTTTGAAAAAGACGCTAAAAAGTCAAAAACGTTGTTTTCCACAACCCCGATCCCAAAAATTTTCCCACCGGAAAAAAGGGGGGGGGGGAAGGTTGGTGAAGCCTATTGGGTGACCTTGACGCGCCTAGATCATCGCCAGCATTTTTTGCAAGGCCGGAAATATGGGGGAATCCTGGAAATATCATATTTCATCCGCGAAAACAAGCTCGGGAAAGGTTAGAGAACCTAAGCCTAAACCTAAGCCAAGAATAAGCCTAAGCCTAAGTCCAAGCCTAAACCAAGCCTAAGCCTAAGTCTAAGTTCAAGCCTAAGCTAAGCTTAAGTCTAAGCCTAGAAACCCTAATATTTACTACTTACACGATTACTGGCAGCCAGACACCCCAAAAATAAAAAGAAAAAGAACGCCCCTCTCGGCGAGACGTTCAAAATATTTTCAGGTTTTTGAAGAAAAGTGATGGCAACGGCACTGGCTGGGGGAACACAAACAATTTTAATCGCGTTTAAAGGCGAGAGAAATTGGCGTTTTCTTTGTGGATTAACTAAATAAAGAATATTCTTTACAAACAAAACATTTTTAGAAAAATTTAATGCCGAAAATTGGTTGTAAAAGCGGTTTAAAACCGCGCACCCAGACAAAATTTTCCAATTTCGCGGAAAAACGGGCTCAAACCAAGTTTTTAACTTTAACTTGTAAACTTTTTTAAACTAAATAAAACAATTTTACATCCACTAAAACATTTCTAGAAGAATTCAACGCTGAAAACTGAAAAATTTCCCAATTTCCCGGAAAAAACGACCTCAAACTGAACGGTTCGTTCCCGGCGGTTTAAACTAATTCGATTAGCCGGCTTCCTGGAGCCCCGGAAAAAAAACTGAAACGAACACATCTCCGGTGAGTTCAGGGCTAGGTTCGTAAAAAAGAGCAGAGCCCAGGGAGAAGCCCCCGATTTTTGGCGGTCAACCTCCCGGGGAGAATTGGGACAGCAAATGGGATTGCGGGGCGAGTGCGAGATTGAGAATTGCCGAATTGAGGAGGTGCAGCTCTATTTTGAGATATTTGGAAGGCAAAAGAGATCTCAGGATGGAAATGAGGATCTGTTAGAGTTAGAAAAGTCAGATTGATCGCAAATCGAGCGCGAGCGTGTAAAAAACGCTAAATATCATTAAAATAGCTGAAATACGGTCAATTTTGGCCAGTTGAGTGTTGAGCCAAGCCTAAGCCTAAGCCAAGCTTAAGCCTGAGCCAAGCCTAAGCCCATGTCTATGCCTATGCCTAAGAAAAGCACACGTATCCCTAACCTAACCTCAAACTTGGGTAATTAAACCGACCTGCCGCCTCCGCGACTCGCCCCCCACCTGGCCCACTGTCAAGGCATAACCCTCCCCCCATCAGTGGCCAATTTGTGGGGTCGGAGACGTCCGTTCCCCTCCCATTGCCACTTCCCCCTAGGGGGAGAGTGTGTATTGAGTACTGATTAGTGTTCTACTAGATCAGCTACAAATAACAACTTCCGGGGTCATCGAACCATTGCCGGATTTTGTCGTGACCCCAGGCTACGGTGAAGTATGGGGTCCAATTTTGGACTGCTCGGATATAATTGGGGACGACGCACCCCAATATACCGGTAGGTTCTTCTCCAGCGCCCAATGGCCGGAGAGGGATAAGCACACAACTAGCTGGGAAGCTATGCTTCAGAAGCTAGCTGCGCTGAAGCCAAGTCGGCGAAGCTCATGCTAGTTAGGCTGAAACACAGTCGGCTAATCGGCTAAGCTAAGCCTGGACTTAAACCGAAGCTAAGCCAACTTGCAGCCTGAACCAAGTTCGAACTTCGAGGCACAACTCTTTATTTCTAATCTAAGCCGACGCCGCCCATATGAACACGAACCTAACCGCAAACTTGGGTAACTAAACCAGCCAGAACAGTGTTCTTTGAGGGTTCCCTGCTCGCCACCTCACTCGCCCCCCATCTGGCCCACTGTCTGGACAGATAGACCGGCCATTTTCTCGGCAAGTCGGGTGGCTTTCTTGCCGCCCCTATGCCCTCAGGGCACACTCTAGTGAACCAATCGATGATTCGGTTGTGATCAATGAGTGCAAATAAAGAGATTAGAGCTTCATCTTTGAAGCTCCATCTCATTATTCCATGCAAGCTTGGGCAAGTGGACTTCGGTCTGTCTACCCTTGCTTGGCTTGAAAGCGGGCTTGGTCTGCCTAAGCTAGGCGAAGCTCTGCCCGGCTGGCCTAGCTTCCGCTTTCCCGAGTGGAAGCTCTCATTCTTATATCGCTTTAGCATATGTTAGGCAGCTTTGCTTTTCGGCAGCCAATTTTTGACTATAACTTTGGAGGTTCATTAGAAACTCTATTATTAGAATCTAGGAATCAGTTTTATTGGCTATTTGAGTTCAGTCTCCTTTGAACGCTCGCTGATCACCACCGGCTCGCCACCCGTCTGAACCACTACAAAAGTATAAGCTCGGCAAAAACTAGGGATGGTGGTCGGGGAGGAAGGTGGACTTACTATCCATCACGTACCTTGGAATTCATTATGATATTTACTATAAAAAATGAGATTGTATTCTCTACAAAAACTACGATCTATTGATATGGATAGTAACAAAATTAGTAAGCCTCGTCTTTTAATTTTTGAGTTCTCAACTTTTAAATCTAAGAAACACTGGAAATGAAGAGCTAATAAGCTGACTTAAAGTTAAGCTTCAAGGCTTCATAGATTCGGCTCTAACATTTTAGAGCTTAGCCCGGCAAGGGTCCGCCCAGAGACACGGCTCCGAGCCACCCAAAAATTCACCAAACCGCCGACCCTTATGCCCTGACAGTGGGCCAGACGGTGGGCTAGTGGGGCTGGTGCGACTAGCCCCGCTGGCCCACTGTCAGGCCATAAGGGTCGGCCACTCGGCTAGGTTTTTGGGTGGCTTGGGGCGTGTCCCTGGGTGTACCCTTGCCGGGCTAAGCACTAATATTTTAGGGCCGAAGCCCGTGCTATTTGAAGCCATGAAGGTTTGGAATTTGAAGTCAGCTTCGGCTGTTCATTTCCAGAGTTTTTTTCAAAGTTAATAACTTTGAAATTAAAAGACGAGGATTTTACAGGAGAGCTTTGTTTTTGGCTTTCTTAATTTTATGAATGCTATCTTTTTAATAGATAGTATGATTTAAAGAGAATTTCTTAAATAGTAATTTCTATCATAATTCATTTCAAGGTAAGTGAAATTGAAGTTTAGTAAGTCCACCGTCCTCCCCGACCACCATCCCTAGGTTTTTCCAGGCTTATACTTTTGCAGTGGGCCAGACGGCGGCTAGTCGGTAGCGAGCGGAGAACACTCAAACTACAAACTACAACCCCACAATTTACAGTCATTTTTCAAGCGGAAAATTTAGTGTTGTGCCCTCCAGCATTGTCTCGTAGCCTGCAGTTATAATTTATCCTCCCAAAAACATCGTGGAAATGGGCGACAACGATCTCAAAATCGATAAATGGACAAATCATTTGGGATAACAAGACGAATAAATAAAACAACCAAAAAAAGAAAGGATGAAAATGACTGGTAGTTTTTATTCTTAGAAGATGGCCCGTAGACTGGACTCGTTGCAGCAGCTGTAGACGATCATTCCTTCTTGAAGTGGGCACTGAAAATGGAAAAATTAGCGAGCAGAGAGAATTTAGGAAGAAGTTTGTAGAAAAGCTAGCAGGTTCTTTTTGGCGCTTTGGATCATGAAAACTCGCAAAATTTAGCATAAAATTGTGGAAAATGTAGGCTAGCAGAGACAATTGGGGAAGCAGCGAGAGGTCTGGGCGGGCTAGCAGAAACCCTTTAGGAAGGAGATTTAGGGACGGGTAGCCGGCAGAGATTCTTAGAGTCGAAATTCCTAAGCTTAGACTTTAGCAAACCTAGAAAGGCTAGCAGAGATCATTAGCATCAAGAAGTCAGGCGAGGCAAGTTAGCAAATACCCTTTAGGAAAATGCAGGACTCTAGAAAAAAAAATTTTGCAGGCTAGCAAAGATAATTAGCGCTCAGAAAAATTTAGGAAAACCTAGGAAAGCTAGCAAAGACCATTTAGGAAGGAGAAAGCAGGGTAATCTAGCAGACCCCCTTTAGGAAAGAGGCTAGAAAGGCACAAAAGAGGCCAAAAACGCAAATTAGGTATAGGGCAAGCTAGCAGAGACCCTTTAGGAAAGTACCAAAAAGGCAGTCTAGCCGAGATTCTTTAGGAAATCCGATCAAAACTAAAAACCCACTGATTGACATTGCCGGAAAGGACGAGATAGGGCGTCTGGAGTTGTTCCTGCTTCTTCCTCTGGCGGGCCAATGTTCCGAGGGGAGTATCCGAACTGCTGAAAAAAAAAACATTGCGTAACTGGATACACGCATTAATAGGGGATACCTTTGATAGTTCTTGAGCAGCTCCTTCTGATCGATTTGTCGAGCACGCTTCTCCTGCTGCTTCTTGCCCGGCATTTTGCCGTGGAATCTGAAATGGAAAAAGATTAGACAAATAGATTACGACATGGCAAACGTTAATAACGATAATCCTAATTAATTGCGTCGCTAAAATTCAATTAAATAGCTACAAAAGTATCCGAATCGATTACGCCATGAAAAATGGATATATAAAACTTTCTAAATTGACTACGGCATGAAGAAGCTAGTAAAACGTTTGCTAAATTGATTACAGTGTCATAAAACTAAGTATAAAAAACCTTAGCATAATTGCGACGTGAAAATAAGTATCAAAACCGTTCTAGTTAAAAATTATTCGAAAACGGTTACGATATAAATGTAACGATTAAAACGCACTAAACTATTTACGAAATGAAAATCCGTCTCAATAAATTTAGTTTAATCGATTACGACATGAAAATCAACCCAAAAAAATTTTGTCTAATCGATTAAGCTATCATAAGCTACAAATATAACCTTCAAACACTCACTTCCACGAGAGCTGCCGGAAGGCGTCCTTCGACTCGAGCTCTCTACCCTTATTATCGACATAGCTGATGTCGACCTCTGGCTTGTATCCTTTCTTTTCGCAGAATTCCATCGTCGGTCCCCTTCCGGTGGTGCCCATCTTTTCCAGCTTCTTCGTGTACTTCTCGTCTATGTCGCTGCAAAAAAAAGAAATCAAAATTGCTAAAAACAATGAAAAACTGGAATTAAGAACGTGCTAAAATCGAAATTGCCAATTTTTTAAACATTCTGGAAGCTCAAATAGCCTAGAAAATGTCTAGAATTTTAAAAAAATTAGTGTCAAAACGAATGACTTTTTAATACTTTTAGGCGCTCAGGAATTCCTAAAAACGCTAAGAAAAGCCCAGAAAACGTACAATCTGCCGCTGTCGACCTTGGAGAAGTTGCGACTCTTGAGATGGTCGAGATTCTCGCCGGACGTCTTCGAGCGCCCCATGTCGGTCAGGTAGCCTGGAAAAGGGAGGCTGTTAAACTGTCGTAATCGTTTAAACGCATATTTTCAAGTTGTAACTGGTCTAAAAATACGAGTAATGATCCTAAATTATTCAAAGGTCTCAATTTTTTAATTTTTTAATTTTTCAATTTTCCAAAAGCCCCTAATTACACGTCTTAACGCGTTACCTTTCTTGGAAGCGAGCTTCAGCATGGCGCCGACTCCCTTCGTGGCGTCAATTTCCCCTCCGAGCACGTCCTCCTCTTCTCGATCCTCATCATCAGCCTCGCCCTCCGATTCTGACTAAAAAGCGTATTTAAATAAGTAATACAATAGGCGAAACCTTTACTTCAATTTAATAGATCAGCAAAAAAGTACAAACCCTTAATAAACAGTCTTAACGCAATTAGAAACGGGAGATTCATAAAACCGATTTAAATGATCAAAAGCTACGCTAATTAAATTCATTTTAAATTTCTCTAATTAAATAAAATGCGCTCACCCCTTGCCACTCCTCCTTGACGTCGCGCAAAGCGGCTTCATCTTCGGCGTCGAGGGCCGAGGTACTCGTCGGCTCCATCCAACTGAAAAAGGAATTTAATAATTTTCTCGTATCATTCTCACTATTTCCATATTTCTCTCGCTTCATCGAGTCTCTATTTCTATCGCTTTTTTGCATATCTCGCTCTCCTCTCTTTCTCTAGCTTTCTGGAGTCTTTCTCCTTTTTCTCTCTCTCGCTCTGCTAGCTCCCATGCTCCTTTTAAAAACCCAAAATCCTCACCCTCCACGCGATTCCTTTGCAGCAGCCGCCTGGCGACGCTTCTTCTCCTTCAGGGCTCTAAAATAATTCGATTAAAAACCAATTAATTTTTCCTTACCGAATCCTCTTGATCTCCTCGTCCTCAGCCTTCTGTGCCATCAGTGGGTCAGGCTTCTTCTCGGTCTCGTCCTCCTCTCTCTCTGGCTCCTGCTCCTCCCTCTCATCCTCCTCATAATCGATGGCGTCATCCCTGTTTCCGGCAATTCCATGGGTTCTGATCTCTCCGATATTGCGGCAATATTCCATGGTCGAATCGATGAGCACGAGGCCGTCATCGTCGTCTGCCTGAAAAAAAAACGGGTTGAAGGGGTTAGAAAGCTAATTTTCATAGCGTAATCAGTTTTGAGAGGCTCAGGATTCCATAGCGCCATCTTTTAAATTCGACGTAAAAAATTATCTAATTTGGTCGCACAAAAGGTTTCCAAGCCTGTGCAAATTTTCGTCGCGTAACTGATTCAGCTAAACAAAAACCTTGCCGATTCTCCTAACTTAATCGTTTTCGGACAACGCTGAATTTCCTATCGTAATCGTTTAGGCCTAGCAAAAGCGCCGACCAATTAATTTGGCCTTTTTAACCGACTGTGCCATTTTTCATCTGCTGCTGCTCTCCCTCCTCCATCGGTTCCTCCTTGACTTCGACCTTGATATCGCGAGCACCAGCCGTCCTTGTTGGCTGTTGTTTCAATCGTCTGGCCTTCTCAAGCATTGACTGAAGCTCATCCTCGGCATCATCATCGATCAGCACGTCGTCCAGGTTGATCCCAGGGATTATGTCGTCTGAAAAAAAATATAATAGATTATGGGTAACTAGCAGGGATTCTTGAGGAATTTTAAGGCAACGAGCAGTGATTCTTAGAAAAACTAGACCTGTCTAGCAGAGACATTTGAGGAAGTTCTGCCCACGAGCGGCGTTTTTTCGGGAAAGGCTAACGAGCAAAGCTGATTTGAGGAAAGATCAGGATCAGGGCAACGAGCAGAGACACCCAGAGAATTTGGGCCAAAGAGCCGAGATTCTTAGAAAATCTAATAGAAACGAGCAGAGATTGTGGAAAGATTGAGGAACGATCAAGGAAACTAACAGAGATCCCGAGGGAATTCGAGGAGAACTAGCAGAGATTCTTATGGAATCGAGGGCCGTGAAGAAAAATATGCATTGAGATAACGGGCATAGATTCCTATCGAATTTCCCGACAACGAGCACTGACTCTTTGAGAAAAATGACTCCAGGCAAAGAGCAGAGAATCCTAAAGAATTCCAGGAAACGAGCAGAGATTCCCCGAGGATTCCAAACAACAAGCAGAGAGTCCTGGGGAAACTTATGGAAACAAACGTACCATCACTCTCGTCATCCTCCTCAGCCATTTCCCTCTCGACAATCCTCTTCAGAGCATCAATATCGACTTGTTGTTGCTGTGTCCTCTTCCATTTCCCTGTGGCCTCTCCATCGGCTTTTTGACGACAGAAGTGTCCATCTGCTCCTCGTCGTCGCTGCCACGACGGCGGCGGGACCTGAAAATGAGAATTAAAAAAGATTAAAAATTATATAAAATACACTACATTCAAAAATACATCTTTATTAACAAAAACTCATTTAAAAATAAAGAATTAATGCATACCTGCTGCCGCGATCAGCGCCTCCAGCAGGTTCAACAGGGACGAGATCATCAGCCTTCAGCATGCCGCCCTTCTCTTTGCCTCCCCTCTTTCGCAGCTTCTTTTCCTTCTTCTCCTTCTTCACTTTCCGGAAAGAGATCATCTCCTCTTGGGTGTAGAATTCGGAGGCGCGGGTGAACTTGTTGCTGTCGTCGAGGTTGACGAGAATCTTGCCGGCCATCAGGAGACGTTGGCGCATTTCGCGTTCTTCCTTCTCTTTCTCGATGTCCACCTGAAATTGTGGGTTTAATTTAGCAAGAAAATACTGCTAGCTTGCCCTAATTGCCTAAAAATCGCTGCTAATCAGCCTCTTTCGAATTCCACCTGGATTTCTGCTAGCAGTCACCAAAATTTCCTAAATTTTCTCTGCTAGCTGCCCCTCGAATTGCCTAAACGTCCCTGCTAGCCTGCCCTAATATTCCGTAATTTTCTCTGCGAGTTGCCCCACATCTTCCTCAAAAACTGCTACTAGTTGTTTTTTTCGCTTCCGCAATAATCTATGCAAGTATGCTTTTTTCCCTAAGGATCTCTGCTAGCTGTCTCCCTTTTAATTTTCTCTGCAAACTTGCTTGCCGCAATTTCCCCACGAATCGCTGCTAGTAGCCGCCAAATTCCCCAATAATCCCTGCTAGCTAGCCTTCGCAAAAAAACCCGCAATGGCTGCAAGCTGGCTGTAGAATTCCCCAACTTTCTCTGCAAAATTCCGTAACTTCCGCTGCAAAAAAACCCCCTTTCCCCTAACCAACCTCTCCTCTATCATCCAATCGGAACGTCGTCCTCTCCGGCCCGTCCATCTCATCATATTTCGACAGCATGCCCTCTTTTGGCTAAAAATAAATTAAATTCTTAATTTTCAAATATTTGCCTACATTTCCGAACTCGTCCAAGTCGTCTCCATACTCTCTGGCGCCTCTCTTCTTCTTCAGGTCGACATTCCGCGTCGTGCGCTCCTTGTCGACAATGTTCGGGTTGACGAGCACCTCCTCGCCGTCGTCGAGAACGCCTAAAAAAGTAGGTAAATAAAAAAAAAAGAAAATGCCTGATTTTCAATTTTTCTGGAACGTAAAAGCTTTTCAGACATCATGAAAATGCCTTTACTCTATAAATTTTCGATTTTCCGTTTCTAAATAAATATTTAGCTTTAAAAACTTCGAGAAAACGAATTTAGTTTATTTTATTCTGTTTCATTGATTCGATTTTCTATTTTTCATTGTTAAACGTACCCTTGTCCTCGAGGACGAGAATCTGCTCCTGGCCGGAGAGGAATTCGTCTTTGCTGTGGCCGATGGTCAGGCCGCCCGTCATCGCGTTGCCCGCTGGCTTCTGGAAATAAAGAGTAAATGAACGTACGCTAAAATTTAGAGAAATACGTAATCTAAAAATCTCAAAGCTAAAAAACTGAATTTAAAACATGAAATTTCGACTCGTATATGTTGTAAAATAAGCATTTTCATCGGCTCTGCATTTTTATGTGCCTAAATCATATCGAAAAGGTTACAAAATTATGGAAAAAAGGATTTAAAAGCTTTGATAATCAAAAATGGACTTTTAAAAAAGCCAAAAAATCTCAGATTTTTCATCATAAATTTGTTAGCTTTTGAAGCGCAATTTCTCACCTTCTTGCTTGTTTTCTTTTTCTTGCTCTGGCCCTCGATAGCGCCGGAATCGGCAAGCTCCTCGTCCAGCGCGTCGAGCGCCTTCGCCCTCTCTTCCGCCTTCTTTTTCTCTTCATCAAGCTGTCGCTGTTTTGTCACCTGAATCGATTATTTGAAATGATTGTGGCCCTATAAAACAAATTTAAATTCATTTATTAACTTCTTTAATAAGCTTGAAATGCCTTACCCATCCCGAAGCCTCGTCATCCGAGCTATCATCAGCGAGCCCTCTTGATTTGAGCACTTTTGAGTAGACCTCTCGCTTCTTCTTCGCCACCTCGATTTTCTCCTTGATGGCGTCGTCGCGCTTCTTGTCTCCCCAGTTGTCTGCCTGAAAAAGTAATTCTTGAATGCTCCCCGCCAACTTTTTTCAAAGAAGCTCTGCTAGTTATCCCTAACATCCTCCAAAGCCTCCGCTAGATTCCTTGTGATTTCCTTTTCCTGTCCTCCTGAATTTCCTCCAGGATCTCTGCTAGTTTTCCTCAAAACTTCGCAATTTCCCGTGCCATCTCTGCTAGTTTGCCTAAGAATGTCTTAATTTTCTCGACTAGGTCTCCTTGGTCTCAAGTTCCGCAAGAACCTCTGCCAGCTCTCCCCTGCTCACCTTTCGATGCCTGAACTCGAATCCCTCTTCGTTGATAATCTTGTCGGTGAGCTCGCCATCTTCTGCGTCCCTCACTTTCGGTCCTGTGTCCTCTTCAAGCGGGGCGAGGCCCTTGTTCCGGAAAGTCACTAGAAAAACATATCCTACTAAAAAAAATAGTGTCTGTGTGTGTCTGTGTGTGTGTGCCACTTTGCATCCACTTCCGTCTGTCTGTCCGGAGGATTTCTCGATAGGGGATGAATTTTAAAGTACGTATGATACGTCATTAGGGGCGCAACGGTCTTGTGATGACTGCACACATATCAGATTTTACAAAATTAGCTGTTTTCGACATTAAATTTAAGTTTTTATGAACACTTCTTTGTTAGGAATAATTAGCATAGACCGGAAGTGGGGATTCGACTATATAAAGGAGGTGAGTATATAAAGGAGGAGAAGAGGGCGTTTTTCATTTTTTTTTGTCATCCCAATTTCGGACAATTATGCAAAGTGAAGGATAAAGAGGGGGTCAGACGGGGCCAGGGTTGAAAAGTCGCGAAGCGGCTTTTCAACCCTGGTAGTATATAGAAATTAATAAGCTCTAAAAACTACAGAAAATGTACTACAAAATTCAACCAGTTTTGAAAGGATAGCTACTTTTTTGTTTTTGATTCAAATACGTCAATAAAATAGCTTGTATACATAGAAACTAATTAATTATAAGGCAAGGTATGTATTAATAAACTTACGCTCCTCCGCCGCCTTCCTTCTCCACTCGCTCCACTTTTTCGGGCGATTTTGACTTGCGCCTAAAAATCAAATGACATTTCTAAGCCAAATTTTTTTACCGTTTATCCCTCGGCTCGACTGGAGATTTGGAGCGGCGGCCGTGGCCCTCGTCTGCAAAAAAGCTGTATAAAACGATTGGAAACCAAATTTACCTTCCGAAGAGCTGTCGTGCTTTCTGCGCTTCTTGTCCTCGCGGGCCATCGTTTGAACCTGGAAAAACGGTAATTAATAAGTTTTTAAGAAACCTAGAAAGCCCGAAAAAGGCTTCGAGTATGGAAAACACGATAGAAATACATATAAAATCGTTTCTAAACGATTTAGGAATTTTTAGGTAGGTTTCGAAAGTTTACTGCCATTTTTGAGGCAGAAAAAGATCATGGAAGCACTAAAAACTCCTCTAACGCAACAATACAGCTTATTAGAGTTTCCTATGCGTGAAAAAGTTCTTATTAAACTTAATTATAACGTTAAACCTCTCGAAAACGTCCAAGTTATTTTTTGATCGAGGCGAATTCCGAAATGTAAGGCATGTCGTAGAGGGCGCAAAGAGAGGGTGTAGGGTGGAAGGCGCCGTACTCAACCCCCATATAGCGCGTCGAAAGTTCAAATCTGAAAATTCGTGATGAAACTGGTTTTAAAAAGGTTTATTTGGTTTTGGAAAACGTCGAGAAGCTAAAGTTCTATTAGACAAAAAGTTAAATACCTTGGAAAAGTTAATCGAATAGCTGGAAAATGAGGATTTTAATTTTTTCACAACTATTTTTGCATTTATATTTATTTTTTAAGGAAGAAATTTTCCACATTTTTTGCACTTATTTTTCATTTTTTCGGGATGGGAACTGACATTTTTCATCTTTTCCAAGGGGGTGGTGTTCAAAATTTCAAGGTAGCTAACGAGAGAGAGAGAGGGAGAAAGAAAGAGAGAGAAAATTATAGGAGACGATATTACCGTTTTCCCCTCCCTCGTCTCTCTACCATTTGAGGGCAATTTCCGCTGGGCCGTGTGCGGTGCCAGTCGGCTGAAAAGAGGAGAGATAGCAAAAGAGAGACAGAAAAAGAGAGACAGAAAAAGGGAGGAGAACCTCCCGGCCATCTGTGCCCTCATTTTTGTGTATCTCTAACTTTCTGCGTCTCTCACTCTCGCCCTGTCCCCTCTCCCCTTTCAATCTCTCTCTCTCTCTCTCTCTCTCTCTCTCTCTCTCTCTCTCATGGGAGTTTTCTCCTCCCTTTTTTTTTATTTTTTTAGAAGCTTTTACAAATTTTTTTATACGCTTTTGAGAACTAACGGAAAAATACCAGAGAAAAATCCGAAGAAAAAAAATAACAAAAACCTAAGATTTTCGTTTGCCTATCGATATGGCCGATTTCCATGGTCGACCCTGCTAAGCCTAACCCTAGCCTAAGCCTAAGCCTAAGCCTAAGCCTAAGCCTAAGCCTAAGCCTAAGCCTAAGCCTAAGCCTAAGCCTAAGCCTAAGCCTAAGCCTAAGCCTAAGCCTAAGCCTAAGCCTAAGCCTAAGCCTAAGCCTAAGCCTAAGCCTAAGCCTAAGCCTAAGCCTAAGCCTAAGCTAAGCCTAAGCCTAAGCCTAAGCCTAAGCCTAAGCCTAAGCCTAAGCCTAAGCCTAAGCCCTGGGGCGATTGCTGGCCAACTCAAAGAAAAATCCATGGGACCCCCTCCACACTAGTGGACCAGGTGGGGGGCGTGTGGGGAACAGGTAGTGTGCATGCAAACATAAGGTATTTAAATCAGTTTTTTTGCTGTAATTTTTTTCTTTTGAGTTTTAACTCTCACAGAAACATAAAAATGACGAATTTGCTACGGTAATTTAGGCTAAAATTGAACATTTTAAATTTTAAAGGGAAGTTTTTACCAGATTTCGTGTTTTAACCGACTTTTATTTATTTGAAAAATCGGGGAATCTAGCAGAGACCATTGTGGATGGTTTCTAGAAGGATTATTGGGCCGAATTATTTGTCTATTTGCGCCGGTGTGGATCCTGGCAGGACCAGAGCTGTCTGTCTCCCGCCCTCCCCCAACTCAATACACACAAACCGTCTGCTCGTCCCATTATCTTTAGCGGGCATTCTGGGGCTACTGGCTAGTCAATTACGCTATTAAAATACCCTAAAAACTTGTATTATTACATTCGATTGCGCTCCTAAAACACTCTAAAAAAGTAATTTTCTTTATTCATTCTATTACGCTATTAAATAACGCTAGAATAAATCTATTTCATCCGATTACGATATTAAAATCACCCAAAAAATCAAGTTTAATAATTAATCAGTTTAAGCGATAATGCTCTCCAATTGCTCTCAAAACGCTCTAATCGATTACACCATTGAATGCACACATTTTCAGGCTAGTGTCCAGAGGAATGAAATGGAGTTGGGGCCATTTGTTGGCTGTGTTCTCTTCATTTCGCTAATCTCTCACCACACAACAAGGGCCGATAACCACACTAATGACTGTCTGGCCAGGGTAAGTGCAATTCTGAATCTACGCCCAAGACTACGCCAGAATTAGCTTGAAAATAATTTTTATGGAGTTAGAAACAGCTCGAAAACTGGATGTAAATGGAGAGGAAAGTACCATTTTCATAGCGTAATCGATTCCAAACGCCAAATCTTTCAAAAACAATTTCAAGACACTCGGAAAGCCTGAATTTCATAGCGTAATCGAATCCCATCTACAATTTCAGGCAGCGCAAAGCAGTTGCGAGGTGTTCCACAGCTGCTGCCACTTCCGGTGCAGGACGGCCGGCAAGAAGCGGGCGGCTTGCAATTTGACGCAACCCGGCGGATATATCAATACACGGGAGGCCGAGTGTTATTGGTGGGTCGGGGTTATAGTTTTTAGCCTGTAGCCTACAACATACAAGCCACAAAAGGCCCGAAAACGAACCCATTTTGACTCTAAGCTTTGTAGTTTGTAGCTAGCATTATGTAGTCTGTAGCCGGCGCCCTGAACGTTGTAGTCTAGCCTAGCTTATTGGCCTTCTGACTTGAGTTGAACTTTGTAGTCTCGCCTCGACTACCAGGTTTTTCGACTTGTAGTCTGTAGTCTCATCTTCCCGTTCCAGCTCCTCGATCCCTCAAGCTCCTCAACCGCCCGGCGGATTGAAGCGTTTCTCGAAGCTCGACCTCATCGCCGGCATTCTGCTTATTTTCGTCGTCGATTTGCTGTTTTTGAGCTTTGTATTCTGAGGCTCGCCGTCGATTTTGTAGTTTGTATTCCGCTGCTTTCCCGATCCGTCAATGCGTATGTTTTTATCTTGCCTTGCTTGTAGTCTGCAGCTTGTCGTCTTGCCATTCTGTCCTCCAATTTTTTGTAGTTTGCAGTCTGTAGCCAATGCTTCAGACGATGTGGTCTGTATTCTTGGCTCTATTTTTCTTCAAAAAATCGTGCTGTGGAATTTGTAGCCTGTCCGTCGGTCCGTCTTTTCGCGTAGTTTGTACTCTGTCGTCTGCCCTCCCTTCGATGCTCACCCTCTCTCGTCGAAATACGCGTACATTCTTGTCACTTCACTTGCCTTTTCTTTGCCCCCAAAAATGTATCCGGTGCGTTTTTTTACATATAAATCGCTTTTATACATTCATGTACATCCAAAAACTACAGGCTACAAACTACAGACTCCATTGAGTCACCAGCATGCAAATTGAGCCAAAAATGGACCCATATTTCGATTGGCAGGGATTTAATACATTACGCGAGGTATTTGACTTCCAAAAAATTCAGAAGAACCACCGCTGCAGCTGTTTCTCCGTGTCGATCTGGGTGCTGAGGGTGAAGCTTGAAAAAATAGGGCATTTTAGAGGTATTTAAAGGTAATTTCTGTAGCTAGGGATGATGCGAAAAATCAAAGAATGAATTTACAATGATTTAATTCGCGTTTTAAAGGTATTTTTCTGTAGCCTGACACCCAGGCTACCATTCCCTAGCTGTCACCGCCCCTTTAAAAGCTTACTTTCCGCATAGATACGAGACAACGGCCTGTTCCGCGGGGATACCATTGCCGTTCGGCCTCTCGATCAAATATTGACCCCGATATTGGGCGTTGCGGGGCTGGAATCTGTGGTTTAGCGTTTTTAAGCGGAATCTGGGGTTTACTAAGTTGTACTTTGTAGTCCAAAGATATCTAAATGTAATACAAACCTCATACTGTATCCCCTCGAACACTTCCTCCTTCGAGAATCTCGCCGAGTCGATCGCGATTTTGATGTCGATTTTTGTGGGCTGGGGCGAGGAGAGCCAGCGCTGGAATGGAATGGCCTTTGCTAGCATGCTTCAGACGAGATGCAATGCTCTCAAATGGTCTTTGTTAGTTTGCCTTGGGCGCAACTGATCACTGCTAGCATGCCCTAACAGCCAGGCCAAATCGTTCGCAAATAACGTTTGCTAGCTCACCAACCTCTCAAATAATCTTTGCTAGCTTGCCCTATTCATTCCACCACGTTCACTACCTTGATAATCCGATTACACTCCTTTGGCGTAATTCTAGCCCCTCTGATGTGTATCGTCTTTCCCCGCAATCCAATCACATCTTCTTCTGCCTCCAGTTGTTGATTCGATTCGTCCTGAAGTTTTTGTTTTTTAAAATTAGAAAACCGTTGATAAAAATAACTTGATTAGTGAGGGATACACGACACTCGAGGAAATTACGACTTCAATCGATTACGAGAGGAAATTAGGAAAATTCCGAAGAGGTGGGATTCCAGAAAACAATGCAATTACCTTGTGGGATTGAGAGCGCTGAAAATCGCATGTTTTTTGATTTTTTACCAATTTCAAGGTCAAAGAATCGCTGCTAGCTCGCCCTACTGTTGAGTTCCTAGCTCCGCTGTGCCTTTAAAAGGTCAAGAACCGATTTTAAAATAATCTCTGCTAGCTTGCCTAGTAGATTTTCGAGGCTTCAAAGTGCCTTTAAAAGGCTAAAAAAGATTCTGGGTTGCCTCATGAATATCGTAGGCTTCCAAGTCCATTTACAATCCAAAAATCGTGTTTTACAGCTAGCTTGCCCTAGTTTCTCCAAAAAAATCAACTAACCGCCGAGAAATGCCCCAACTCGATCTGCAGCGTCTCCGCACCCATTACGATGGGTATTTTTAGAATACCATGCGGTAGAGAATTCCCGCCGTCGGCTATCAACTAAAAAATGAATTATAATAGCTTTTAAAGGGCCATTGAAGGCAAAGGGAGATGGCTCACCTTAATACTGCTCGTTCCCTTGAGTTTCCACAAAAATTGATTCATTTCTGTGGGCATTTCGCCCTGGGTGAATGTAGTCTGTAGTCTGTGGGTTGTAGTTTTGATGGCTACGAGGCAATCAGACCATTGTAGGAGGTTTCTGGGGGTTGGGTCGATCTGAAGGTAGAACTTTCTAGCCCTGAATGGCTCTTTAAAAGTAGATTAATTCGAATCGTATTGAATTCTAATCCGAAAATTGATAAATTCGCCATCGATCTATAGCATTTTCGAGCCTTCAATGGTCCGTTAAAACCAAATTTCTTCGTATTATCATAAATTCTAGTTTAAAATGCGATAAATCCATTCATTTCTTGCCTTCACGCGGTCTTTACCCAATAAACGTCAATTTCTCGATTAAAAAAAATTCCTTAACCAATTCCAAAACCCCCCAAATAGAAAAAAATGGTTTCTTTCTTACATTAATCCTCATCCATGGCCAGTTGATTGATATCTGTGACGTCAAAGTGATCGGGTCCCTTTAGCGGCTGATGAGGGAGGGATTTCCATTCTCTTAACGGGGGGGGGGGGGGTATTATTTGGTTTTAAAGGGACCGAGACACCTTAAAATGACGCCATAATGCCGGAGGGCGCCCTGCTGTTCGACCAGGAAATGGAGATGGGCTTCCTGGAATTGGAAGGTAGGCTAGCGGGGATTCTTGGGGAGGTGTATGAACGGCCGAAAATGCCGGCTTCGAAAATCGAATGCAAATTTTTCACCTGAAAGTACCGAAAATACCGACTAGTCAATACCTACAAAATACCGAAAAAAACCGGCAAGATACAGATCACCAAATAACGTATTATAAAATTTCCAAAAAATCCGAATTTTTCATTGCTGATTTTAAAATCTATCAGAAAATATAGGAAACCGGCATTATTTTCGAAATTCGGCATTTTTCTCGCAATTCGGCATTTCCCTTGATTTCAAGGTTTTTTTGCGAAATTCGGTATTTCGGGCAGGCTAGCAGAGACCATTAGCTACCAACTACCAACCTGTCTATCATGCGCTCTCGTATTGCAGGTATGCGGGTGAAATTCGGAGAAGTACTCGAATTGCTAAAGCCATTAAAAGGGCGTCCGTGGGTCACCCGAACAAGGCTTGGCACAGTTTTTTTCGACCCCCATTTTTTGATGCCATCTGATAGAGCGTGGTCGAATTAGAGGAATCGCACTAATTTGGGATTTTTAAATTAGCATTTTCCTGGTTAAACAAGGCGTTAAAGTTGCCAACGTCCAAAATTTATCTCGACGACTACTTGACAGAATTGGCTGAAACTTTGTGACTAGGCCTATTTTGGGATGGGGATCATTTTTCTAATACATCGCGAAGCACGAAAATTAGCAGAACCTAGTTAAATTGCATACCCAAAATAGTTTTTGCCGAATTTCAAATTAAAATATTGTGGTATTATTTAGGTGGCGGCCAGGTCGCCGTTTTCTCACAGCGAGCTTTTTGTAGCTGAAAAATGGCCTAAAAATCTGACTAAAATGGAAAATTTTGTGGTATTTACATATCGGAGTAGTCAAAACGCATCAAGAAATCATGCCAAGTCGATTGCAAAAAAGAGCAAAAAGAAATTCGGCTTCTGAGAGGGAGCTGGGATTGAACTGGCGGCGGCTCTGGATTGGCACGCCGACGCTCTACTCATTGCGCCACGGGGCTCTCAGGCGGAGGGTCCGGGTTCGATTCCCGCCCAAAACAAGCACCCCTTCAAATGTCGAATTTCTTTTTGCTAATTTTTGCGTTTAGCTTGGCGTGATCGTTAAATGTGATCCGGTGGGTCAAAACATAGAAAATCGCAAAATTTTCCGTTTTAGTCAGATTTTTAGGTCATTTTTCAGCTACAAAAAGCTCGCTGTGAGAAAACGGCGACCTGGCCGCCACCTAAATAATACATCAATCGATGCAGAAAAATTTTGCGCATCTTTCTAGCCTAATTCCAGCTTGCGGCCGACTCGCCGTTAATTTGAAATTCGGCAAAATTTTTGGGTATGCAATTTAACTAGGTTCTGCTAATTTTCGTGCTTCGCGATGTATTAGAAAAATGATCCCCATCCCAAAATAGGCCTAGTCACAAAGTTTCAGCCAATTCTGTCAAGTAGTCGTCGAGATAAATTTTGGACGTTGGCAACTTTAACGCCTTGTTTAACCAGGAAAATGCTAATTTAAAAATCCCAAATTAGTGCGATTCCTCTAATTCGACCACGCTCTATCAGATGGCATCAAAAAATGGGGGTCGAAAAAAACTGTGCCAAGCTATAATGGGGACTGTTCGAGTGACTCGCGGACGGCCTTTTAAATGATTATAATCGCTATCTGCCCTCACCATTTCCCTTGTTCTATTCCTCCTCACAATATTCAACTGTATCGCCCTTTTTGGCAATTTCTTCCGATTGGCATCGACGAAATTCCACCATCTTCTGTTGGCACGGCATAATCGAAGGACGTCGGTGCCTTTAAAATAGAGTTTGTAGCCCAGGGTCGATAAGTAAGAAGCTGTAGTCTGACGTCTTATTAGACTACAAAGTACATCTGCAGAGTCAAAAATCCTTGTAGGAGATACTGTCTGCCTGAGCCTAAGCCTATGCCTAAGCCTAACTTAAGCTGTTACGAAATTGTAGTCTGTAGCCTTCGACTTGAATTTGGACTACAAAGTACAGTAAACAACGCGTGTAAGCTACGGCAACTACAGTAGTTTGTAGTCATTTCGACGTTATAAAGCTAGAGAGAGCGATAGAGAGAGCGAGAGAGAGAGCGAGAGAGAGACAGAGCGATAGAGAGCGAGCAAGGCAGAAAGCCATCATACCTTCTAGATAACCGCATATCCTCGCCGCCACACAATTCGGCAGGCATTCCATTTTTCCTTCAAATATCGCGTTTTAAAGGGCCATTGAAGACAAGCATCAAGGAACACGATAGACAGAACCTTTAAAAGGTCCGCTGAAGTCAAAATCGTGTTAGAAACTGGGAAATGTTGTCTTTAAGGGCCCGTTGAAGTCCAAAAGGTATGCCTCAGGAATCGGTTTTGCAATGAAAATCAGTTCGGAAGAATTACGCTAGAAAAACCGGGGTCATTAATAGATTACGGCATCTAAACAATCGATTACGCTAGGTAACTAGGTAAAAAATGAGTTGAGCTATTAAAATAGAGCTGGAAGAATGTATTACGCTAGGTAAAGCTAAATTTTCACTTTTTAAAGGGCCAGTAAAGACAAAAAGTTCCAAAATTGATTTTTAAGGCTTTTAAAGGGCCGCTGAATTCAGGAAAACTCTGGATACGCGTTTTAAAGGGTCATTGAAGTCACCAAAACACGCCGAATCTTTCGTACATCACCGAAAATGGAGCGCCAACCTAATAAACAGAACTTTCGGTGACAAACAACGGACCGGTACGCCTCGGGACTGTACGAAAAAAAGGGAAATTTGAAGGGGACAGCTGAGAGATTGGCTGCGCTCATTTGATAACAACAGATTGAGATGGAGGGGGGAGAGGCTTTTAAAGGGCAAAAAATGACCGCCAATTGCTGAGGAGGGGTCAGGTGGACTTTTCGAGCCCCGGGCAAACAAGCAGAAACACGTTGGGGACTGGGGATCGACTACGCTATCAAAAGGTTTTAGAACAAGCAATTACGTCGGTAAAAAATTAATCGAAATGAAAACGGCACAAACCAATCGATTACGCTATTAAAATAGATAGATTCCGATAGATTAAACTATACAGGGTGTCCCAAAAAACGAACCATCTGGCATTTCGCCGTGTTACATCCAATCGGCCCCAAATTTGGACGAAAGGTGTATCATACTCTAAATAACAACAATCCTAAGTTATAGCTCTGTAGCTAACGTAGTTCTCGAGTTATGGCAAAAATAAACTTTATTTCCCATTTTTCATAGGGTTTCCGTGGAATTTGGCCCCCTAAACATTAAGTGAAATTGATCCGGTAGGCCTTCTTTACCTTAAAAAATTTTTTCCGGATTAAAATTAATCAAATCAGCTCCGATTTAAGCGATTTTTACAACACAAAATTACCCCAAATCTTAAGCGAAATTAGGGATTCGTAGCTGGAAGTCGATGCAAATCGATACAAAGTCCAAAAAGATAGCCGAAAAAACCGTTCAGAATTCTGGGAAAAACAGAATTTTAGTTATAACTCGAGAACTACGTTAGCTACAGGGCTATAACTCAGGATTGTTGTTATTTAGGGTCTAATACACCTCTGATCCAATTTTGGGACCGATTGGATGTAACACGGCGAAATGCCAGATGGTTCGTTTTTTTTGGGACACCCTGTACATGGGTCGACGCTTGCATGCGCCGCATAAGCGTGGCTGGCCACGCTCTTCCGGAGCGTGGAGGACCACGCTATGGGCGCTTATGCGTGCTTTTTCACGCGCGCGATTTGACTCCAGATGCAAATCAAAAATTTAAAGGACATATATTTATGATTTCGATTTGCAAAAATGAAGGGCCGATACATAACTATCAGGGTCATCTTTAAATTTTGATAAATAAACAAGATAGATCGTGATTCAACTTCTTGTTAGTTAAATCCTCGAAACGATCGATTTTTGCTTTCATGTCCCTTGGAAAACCTTGATTTTGCATTTTTAGAAACTTTGCATAAGCGTTTCCGGAGCGTGGCGGGCCACGCTCATTTCGGCGTGGTTTATTAAAAGGCACGCGCGCCAGCGTGGCTCTCCACGCTCCGGAAGAGCGTGGCCGGCCACGCTTATGCGGCGCATGCAAGCGTCGACCCATGTATATATTAAACTATGAAATTCTGAAACTCGACTTAGGCGAATCGATTGAAACTTGGAACGATCGAAAAAAAGAATAAAAATAACCCACCACGCTTTGCAACCCGGTAAAATTAAGACACCTAAAGAAGCACGAGCCAACGTGAGACGACCAATTATACGTAATTAAACGTCATTAAAATTAATGGTTTAATCGATTACGCTATGAAAATCAACCCCAAACTGGTTACGCGATCATATTAGGATTTCCTGAACCGATTACGCTACAGAATGCGCAGACACGATTCAACTGCGCCAGGAAAAAAAAGCCAACGACTCGACTAGTTCCTATTAATCGGCTGAGGATAATCGATTACGCTATGTAAAAAAAGAAGCATCGATTACGCTAGGAAACTGGTCGACAAATCTGGAGTTTCTCATTTCTTAAATACCCCGCAGCTGTGGCTAGTGAGGCGCGGTAGTGAGAGAATTAGGGTGGGTGCGAGAGAGAGAGAGAGAGAGAGAGAGAGCACGAGAGAGAGAATCCGAGAAAAACACCCGCTAATTTTTAAGAAGATGGGCGGTACCGGAACACGGTACGTGCGACCTTTCGCACAGCTAAAGATCGCCCTCCCAAAAAAGCTAAAAATGGCAGTCCGAATTGGGGTTATCTCAACTTTGCAGGGGGTATCCCCTGGAAGGTCTGGCCTTTTTCGAACGTTACAATGGATTTCCTGGCCCAAAATAGCGCGAAAAACGCCTTAAACCAGGTATAGCATAGCGTAATCAATTCGCTATTAAAAATTGACTGATTGGGTGGAAAAAATCAATTTTTCCACCCAATTTTCGGATTTGAGAAAGTCAGAAATATAATTAAGGGCTTCTAAAGTCTAAAATTCTCAGAAAACTATTTTAAACAGATCGTGTCAGCTAGAAACAGCGCCCTAGAAACCCCGAAATAAATTTTTCCATCCATTTTCCAGGTTTAAGAAAATCAGAAATCAAATTTAAGGGTTACTGTAAAAGTCATAAAAGTCATAAAAAATTTTAAAGGAACCGGGACGGCAATGAAAAAATTGGTCAAACTGAAACCGATCGAACCCTGAACCTGGCTAGGCGCTGATCGAAAGGAGGGAAAAGCGGGGGAAAGCTGGCAAAGTATCTCTCTCTCTCTCTCTCTCTCTCTCTCTGTCTCTCCCTCTCGCTCTCTCGCCAGTCAGACAAACAATTGGAGGAAGGGGGAGAAAGAACAGCTGAGACAGAGCGCTTACACACCGCCTGGCCACTACTCCCACTCTCTTTAGCTAGCGGCAAGGGGAGAGGTTAGGCTTTGAACTGGGGCAGGGCAGGGCGGGCTAGCAGAGATTTTTGAGGAAGTTAGAGCTAATCATGAGGCAGGCTAACAGAAATTTTTGAGGAAGCTCGTGCTCAAAAATTAGTGCTTACAGAACCTAGCTGGATCACGAGACAAGCTAGCAGAGATTTTGCGGAAGTTTGAGTTGAGCACGAGGCAGTCTAGCCGAGATTCTTGAGGAAACTGAAGCTCAAAACTGAAAAATCATCTTAGGCAAGCAGCTTTTAAAAGGAAAAATTCGTGCTAATATAACTAGAACCGTTATTTTGTAGTTTGTAGTTTATGGTCTCCATTTCCTGCCATGTGACATTTAATAGAATTTTATACATTTTATATTTTAAATACATGCTTTAGAGAAATCTAGAAAAATTCAGAAAATTTCCCGTATCGGCGCCGGGTAGAATCGGGGTTTGTCATGCAGGCACCACGATCTAAATGTTTCCAAATTAAGTTTTTCGATTTAAAGCCAGAAAAATCTTCTAAAATTCAATAAAAATTATACTACATTATACAAATATACAAATAAACTCACACATAATAGACCATAACTAAAGACACGGCAGAGAGTACGCGAAAATTCAAATGTTGTATGCGTCTGATTTCGGCGTGGAAATCCTTCGAGAATAGCCGACGGTTCACCATTACAGCATTTCTGGGGGCTACAGGCTACAAAAACACGATTTAAAGGGAGCGTGACAGCAAGAAAAAAGTGAAAAATTGAGCCAAGAAACGCAAAGGATCACTGCAAGTTTGCCAAGGTTCAAGCCTAACCTCAGACTTTAAGTGGCTATAACTTTGCGTCGGAATTGGCTACCGTAACGACTTAGAGATCATCCGGAAAAACTTGAAAAAAGCTCCAAAATCTTAAATTTTAATTCCTGAAAAATCGAAAGATCAAAAAAATTCAAAAATTTTGTAAGTCTATCGATCTGGCCGTTTCCCATGGGTGACCTCTCTCAGCCTAAGCCTAAGCCTAAGCCTAAGCCTAAGCCTAAGCCTAAGCCTGCCTAAGCCAAGCCTAAGCCTAAGCTAAGCCTAAGCCTAAGCCTAAGCCTAAGCCTAAGCTCCAAGCCTAAGCCCTAAGCCTAGCCTAAGCCTAAGCCTAAGCCTAAGCCTAAGCCTAAGCCTAAGCCTAAGCCTAAGCCTAAGCCTAAGCCTAAGCCTAAGCCTAAGCCTAAGCTTCGGGGCAATACTTGGCCAGCACAGGAGAAAATCTCCTGGACCCCCTTCACACTAGTGGGCCAGGTGGGTGGCGAGTGGGTGGTGATGTTCAAAAAATTTTTTAATTCCTTAACAATTTTTAATCCTTTACGAACTAAAAAATGACAAGAATAGCTACAGTATTCGAGCCAGAGTATCCTAAAGGCTAAACCCAACTTGGAAAACGATCAAAACGGCGCAGAGCTAGCCGAATGGGCGAAAGGCGGAAATCTGCCATCCAGAAGCTGGCCAGGCGGTTTAGCCCCCTGGCAGCGAGAGAGAGAGAGAGAGAGAGAGAGAGACAGAGAGAGAGCCAATAAGTTCATAGGGCAAAACAGGATCTATCAAAGCGGGGGGAAAGAGGAGGCAGTGAGGGGGTTAATCAATCCATAATACGCCCAAAAAAGGGAGTGGAGGCCGGCTGATTACGCACAAACACAAGTCAGATGTTTCCACGAAAAGGCAGAGATTCTTTGATTTATATACCGGGCTAAATTGAAATTTCGCGTTAAAAATCGCTGCAAAAACTTGTGATCGATTAACAAAATATTCTAATTTTACAAAAATTATCCTAAAGCTTTTTTCGACGTAGTTTTATTAGTAGATTCAGAAAAACATAGTGAGAAGCGCTCGCTCTGGACAAATTAACACGAAAAGTGGCCTGGAAGCGCCAAAATTGCTCTAGAGGTAAGTAAGGTCTTGTGATCGGTTTATAAAAATATTCTAAAGCTATAAAAATTATTCTGAAGCGTTTTTCGACGTAGTTTTTTGCGTAGATTCAGAAAAACATAGTGAGAAGCGCTCGCTCTGGACAAATTAACACGAAAAGTGGCCTGGAAGCGCCAAAATTGCTCTAGAGGTAAGTAAGGTCTTGTGATCGGTTTATAAAAATATTCTAAAGCTATAAAAATTATTCTGAAGCGTTTTTCGACGTAGTTTTTTGCGTAGATGCAGAAAATCATAGTGAGAAGCGCTCGCTCTGGACAAATTAACCTAAAAATGCCTATAAAGTCGGAAAAGGCGCGAAAACGACCCCAAATTTTTTACGTCCAATTTTAAAGGGACTGGGAAGTGTCAAAACTTCATTTCTAACGCAAGTTTAGCATTGTTTGTTAACCACCGTAATGCTAGAGTTTTTAAATTGCTGGGACGGCAAGAAATCGATAAAACGAACGAAGGATGTAGAGTAGGTGTTGACCCCCACTGACCGAACCATATAACATCAACATGCGAGGGGGGCAAAAGCAAACATGGTTTCTGGGTCAACAACATATCCATCCGACAAGGAAAGAAAGGGATAGGAAGTAGGTAGGTCGGTAATTAGGTGTCAATCAACCTGAGAAATCTTGTTAGCTAGGCAAACGAGCAGCGACACTTTGGGGAAGTCAGAAAATCATTGAAAGACACCAAAAAACGTCTAGTCAAGACATAAATTCATTAAGGGCTTTTAAACCCGAAAAAATCAAAAAATAGGCAAACCAGCAGAGACACTTTGGGGAAGTCGCCAAGACTTAGGAAAAAAGGTAAAGTCTGAAGGTTTTTAGCGCCGTTTTCGAATATGGTGACTAGAATGGCTCCCCCTCTGGAGATTTACGCCTTGAAAATACCTTTAAACTACGAAAGCCACCAAAAAAATGCGCTCAAACGACCAGAGAAACTTTGGGAAATCCTAAAATGAAAGTGTTGCGCCTATGCCTGGTGGTACCACCTCATGCTCAATCTCAAAACTTGATCTACTCCTCTTAAAAAGGTGAGAAATTTGGCAAAATTTTAGGGACAGGTAGATGATCTGAAAAGATAAGCTTCAACGAACGAACAGCCAAGCAATGGTTGCCGGTCTCTTTAAAAAACAAAAATTCATCAATTTATACATTTTTGGAATTGATTACGCGATGTTAATCGGCAAATGCGCCCTAAATAGTTCTTTAAAAGTTGCCGGTACTGTTAAAATTTACGAACCGGACCGAAAATCCCGTTTCGGAATCAATTACGCAATTTTTACCCCAAAATAAGACTTCCGGGATCTTTTAAAAATTGGCAGTAGCTTGCCTCACAGCGAAAATCTAATAAATTTTTGGTATTAAACGATTACGCTATTTTAATCCTCTAAATCCCCACTTCTCGGTCCCTTTAATCGAAAATTCGTCCCGCAAAAGGCCGACTTCTCTCTTTTCCGCTAGGCTCCTGAAAACACCCATCTGTTTCGCATCTCCCCTTAGGGTTGCACCCATTTTTTGAGGGTCACCCCGGGGGGCCCAAATCGACCAGTTCTATCTCCAGATCGCAACAATCTACGCCGAACTCCCTATCGTAATCGATTTAACCTGAGTTTGAGCTCCAGCTAATGTATTTCGAGGAGGAGCTGATATTTTCTCATACTACTCGCCGAATACTTGTTGGGGTCACGTATTTTGGACTGAGTAGGTGGAGAGTGAGTGAGAGAGCGAGAGAGAGAGAGGGTGAGAGGGCGTGAGAGACAGGTAGCGTGCGAGAGAGTGCTTAGGCTTAGGAGACTTAGGAGAACGTCAAGAGGCAACAATCACCTTCCACAAACCACAAACTACACAGGATTAAAGGGACCAAGAAGTACCAAGATTTATAGATTTCCCCCCTTTTTCAGGTTCCCTAACCTGCGGAATCGCCCTGTGCATCGCGTCATGCCTTCCGGAGAGTCGTCCAGATACATCAGATCCATCACCCTCCTCCCCACACCCATCTCTATCATTTCTCGCCGCCCAGCTATTCGCCCATATCGCGTTGGCGTTCGCGCTGGGTATTCCGGTGCCGTATATGCTAGGTATGGAGAAGTTAGAATTTGTAGTTTGTAGTCTAACTTGTAGCCTAGCCCTATGCCCTAAAAAGAGCCCTAAAAACTGTAGTGAAAAACCGCTTGAAATCTGTAGTTTATAGTTTCTAGTTCGTTTTTACCGCAAGAACTTGGAGTTTGTAGTCTGTAGCCTGTATTGTAGTTGGTAGCCCAGCTTAATCCTAAATTTAGCTTTAAACAAGCCCTACTTCATGAATGAGATACTGTCCAAAGCCCCTGCAGTCCTCTACGTCACTGCAGCTGCTACAGCAGGTAAACGAAGCTTAAGCCTAAGCCAAGGCCAAGTCTAAGCCTAAGCAAAGCCTAAACCGAAGTCTAAGCCATGGCTAAGCTAAGCCTAAGTCTAAGCCTAAGCAAAACCCAAGCCCGAGCCTAAACCTAACGTCATTTCCAGGCTGCATCCAATTCTGGAGCGGATTGCATCGGAATCTGGCCACCGTATTCCCGGCCCATTCGTAAGAATCGTACGATTACTATAAAATTCCATTTCTAGAATATTCGTCTTTTCGAACGCGCTGATCGGGGTGATCATCGCCTCGTCATTTGTATTTGCCGTTCTCGCAGCCATTGAGATCGATCGTGAACAGTATGTTCATGGAATTTGGAGGTTGAAGAAGCCGGGAGGCCGGGCAGGCTAGCAGAGATATTTTAGGACAAGCCAAATCAGCTGCGGTCAAGCTAGCAGAGTTCCTTTGCCAACCCCCGTCAATTTCAGCAATACCATGGAGTTCATGATCAGTTGGTGTGCATGGCGTCGTTCCCCCTTCGAACAATCCTATTGGGCATCGGCCGTTGCCTGGGCATCTCTGGTCTCTCTCCTTTTCTACGCTTTATCAGTTTGCGATCTACTCTACAAGTGGGTAAATTACATGACGTGTTTCATCGCGTAATCGTTTAAAAATTAGCTAGCGTAAACTATTCAAAATTTGCATTTTCCAGAGCAATTACATCGCGTAACGGACTGAAAAAAACCTAGCGTAACTGATTAAAGGTTTTACAAATTTGTGTAACCATTGGAAAATTAGCTAGCGTAATCGATTGCTCCGAAGGAAATTTCCTAGCCTAATCGATTTTACAGACGATTTCATAGCGTAATCCATTGCTGCCATCTAATTTCATAACGCAATCTATTGGCAAAAATCTAGTTTCACTGCGTAATCGATTGATCCACATCTAATTTCATAGCGTAATCCTTTTTAGAATGTTATACATGACAGATTACGAGGTCGAGGCCGAGATGCCAAAAAAAATGGTAGGTTTGGTTCCCATAAATCACTAAAAAATGTAGTTTGTACCGGCTGCTGCTACACCTATTGACAGACGCCGTCTACGTGACCATCGTGTTGGTGCCGAGTTTCGGGGAATCGAGTAAGTAGCGGCTACAAATAGTAGACTACCAGGTACAAGTCGAGGGTAGTTTGTAGCCTGTAGTCTATAGCGCAGCTTCACACCCCGTTTCCAGCATGGAACCGCATCTCCTACGACCTGGTGCGCATCTACGGTCTGGCCCTCTGGCCAATGTTCGCCGCCGCCTGGCATACACCACTTTGGCAAAGGTATCAGTTGGAAAGAAAGTATGGCACAAAATCTTTAAACCGCTGTAAAACCCGAGAACTCCGATTTGAAAGTTTGATATGGTTTAGTAGATCTTCGGATGCTCTATCACGAGACGACCCTCAAAACACTCAAAAACTAATGTACGCGAAAATACAGGCCTCAGAAGTTTCACGGAAAATTAGGTGAAAGCTTCTAAGCGAGATATCTCTGCATACTGGCATTTGCATACGATACCTTTAACACCAATCGATAGCCCTTGAGGAGTAGATATCGATAGATGTTGAGATCATCAAAATCGGACACTGGATGGCCGAGATATGGGCCTTCCAAAATCAATGCATTTTCTGGATTTTGGTTCGGGAGCTGAAGCAAACGCAGCAGTTTTTGGCTCGCGCAGGCCTAAATGTATGGGATTTCGAGAAAAGTTCTAACGGGTGGACCAAAATTCTAGAGGCCATATCTCGGCCATCCAGTATCCGATTTTGATGATCTCAACATCTATCGATATCTACTCCTCAAGGGCTATCGATTGGCGTTAAAGGTATCGTATGCAAATGCCGTATGCAAAGATATCTCGCTTAGAAGCTTTCACCTAATTTTCCGTGAAACTCTGAGGCCTGTATTTTCGCGTACATTAGTTTTTGAGTGTTTTGAGGGTCGTCTCGTGATAGAGCATCCGAAGATCTACTAAACCATATATCAAACTTTCAAATCGGACGTTCCTGCGGGTTTTACAAGCAGTTCAAAGATTTTGTGCCATTACTTTCTTTCCAACCTGATACAATAAACTACAAACTACAATATTTTGCCTAGGCCCTCCGCACCCGCATCGTGCTTGTGTTGACGGCGTGCAGTGGGCCGGAGAGGGATCAGAATACACCGGGCAGTAGAAGAACATGGGGGTCGAAGACGGAGAATCGAATGCGGTTGACGGTGTGAATAAATGGAGACATATTTTGTATCGTAATCTTTTCGTATCGTAACCCCCTCCCCCCTTGCTCCAAAACGGTGAAAAGTCAAAACTTCAAAAATCCTAGCAACTACACCAGGGCCTCCTAAACTTCGTTCGAAACTGTTTTCGGCACTATTTTTGGTGCTCTTTCAGATGCAAATGTCAAATCGATTTCGCACGGTTGATTTCCCCGCGAAATTAGCCTCGAAAGATGAGGGAGGACTGCCTGGTGCCTAGTTGCAAGCTTCAAAAAATCCTAGCGACTCAACCAGGGCCTCTCGGGTTCGAGTCAAAACTGTATTCGGTACTATTTTTGGTGCTCTTTTAGATGCAAATTGAATGACGTGTTGAAATTGCCCGATTGGCCTCAAATAGACCTGGAAAGGTATAAGGTCGCTCGCGGGTCAAAGTCATCCTTCAAAAAAATCATTGCAACCACACCAGCGCCTCCCAGGTCTCGGACCAAACGACTTTCGACACTATTTTTGACGCTCTTTCGAACGGCACAATTCGCTACGGCAGGATATTCCGATTTTCTCGAATTCTTTCCTTCGAATTTTTGAAGAAATCTATTTGAAAATCAAGGTAAATAAAAAACGATTTGGCAATGTAGAGAAAGACAGAGAGAGAGAGAGAGAGAGAGAGAGAGAGAGAGAGAGAAGAGAGAGAGAGAGAGAGAGAGAGAGAGAGAGAGGGCGGGAGAGAGAGGGAGGGAGGGAGAGATACAGTCCTCAAACAAGCCCCAGCCCCTCAACACAAACAGGTTCAATAATTCCCGAGACCGCCCATACTACCTAGCTTCTCCTAATCCAATCTTCAGCCTGTTTTTCAGCCCCGGCAAGCTGGTAGATGTATAAATAGAGTTCAGTAACGTTCAGGCTACTTGCGTACCCTACCGTAGCCCACAGTACGCTACAGTACGCTAAAGTATCCAACCTAAACATGGCAATTCCATACCTATTCCCACTACTTATTTTCTTGCTTCTCTCCATTCCCCATCAAATCCAAGCAAAACTGCCGTGTGGTGTGGACAATATGACGGCAATGTGGATGGATCTTTTCGCGCAACTCGATTGCCGGCCTCAACTACGTACGATTATTACTTCTTTCGCATTATCGGGGGTGGGGCGAAACGTTTTGTATAAACCTAAACTTTAAAAAAAGTCGACATTTTGGTCAAAAATTGCCTTTTTGTGGAAAAATCGATATTTTTCATATTTGTAATACAAATTTCTAAAGTTTTGACGTTTACGAAAAGTAAAAAAATCAGCGGAAGAACCACTTGATGTAACGGCTCGTTATTTAGTCTCCCTAAAGTCTCTCCGCTAGCTTGCCAGCATCGAAAAAGCGCAGCAACGGCTCCGAAATTGTCTCTGCTAGCTTGCCCAATAGCTCCCGATTCCCAAATTCTCTCTACTACCCCTCCCGTATCAGGCCAAATGCGCGAGTGCTGCCAAATCCATGGGACGTGTTATTGGTCTGGTGGGAATAAGGGCGAGTGCGATACTGATTTCTGTGATTGCTCCATGGAGGCGGCCAAGAAGAATGCGTTATGCAAGGTAATTCAGGTAATCGTAGTTTGTAGTTTTCGGTTCTTTGGCATTATCGGGGGGGCTTTTGTTTTCCTAGCGATTTCTCGACTTCTAAACCCCCCCGATAATGCCAAAGAACCTATTCACCATTCAGTTCCACGCGGGGAATTGGTGTCGTCAGGTGAAGGATGATTGGAAAACATTTGCCGGCATACAACAGGAAAGGAAGAGATTGCCGAC
This sequence comes from Mesorhabditis sp. LJ9110, assembly GCA_038088335.1. Lineage (NCBI taxonomy): Eukaryota > Metazoa > Nematoda > Chromadorea > Rhabditida > Rhabditidae > Mesorhabditis > Mesorhabditis sp. LJ9110. The sequence continues at coordinate 698,442 of JBBGBA010000016.1, read as the reverse complement.
GTTGTTGGATTAGATTGCGTGATGGATTACGACATGAGAATGGTCATTTAATAAAGCTAAAATCCAGAATGGTCTCTAAATACCGAAAATCCCTGGGCAATCAATTACGCCACATAATCCCGTTTTTTATTAAAGGTACGTCGTATAAAAATCGATTAAATGAGGATAATTTAGGCGAATTGCCCGTCCTCTTGCTTGAATAGTTTCGGCGGTCCCTCAGGTGCCGCCAGCTTCTGAATGGCCAATTTCGGGCTGGTTTTCTTGGCCTTCTTCCGCTTCCGCTTTTCCGGTTGCGGCAAATCATCGTTCATATTACGCTCCAGCACCTAGAGAGTTGCATTGTAAAGGAAGCCTGAAGTCAAAGAATAACTGCTAGCTCGCCTAGCTCAGGGTTCGATTTGAATGGGACGGGGCGAGACTTTTGCCTATAGTTAGCCACTAGGAGGCGGCGGATCAGGTCCTAAGCTATACCAATCGATGGACCTCGCTCTTCCGGTTCGATTGATGTGCATAAAAACCCCTTAGAACGTTTCTAGACAACCTCCAAGCTCCAATTTGTGCAAATCTTAACAAACAAGCGGTTTTACGGGGATATTTTTCCGGAATGGACTCGGAATCAGGTTTTAAGCTACACCATTCGATGCGTCTCACCCTTCCGCGTCAGATGATACCCATAAAAACCTTTTAGAACCTTGTTAGACAACCTCCAGGCCTCAATTTATGTAAATCTTAGCAAAAAGCTGTTTTTCGGTTGCAGTTTTCCGGATATGTATCGGATCAGGCTGTAAACCACCTCAATCGATGCATCTCACTCTCCCGCGTCGAATGATACCCATAAAACCCCCTTAGAACTTTGTTAGACAACCTCCAAGGCGGTTTTAAGGCCTGGGTTTTTCTCCCAGTCCATCGAACCCTGGCCTAGCTCCAAAAAAAAGAAAAATCAAGCTCCTAGTCTCAATTTTGATCTTTTAACTGCTAGCGTGCCCCGCCCCAAAAAGTCCATAAAACCGAGCTCCAAACCCCGAATTTCGTGCATTTTAAAGGGTTTGTGATGCCAAAGAACCGCTGCTAGCTTGCCATGTCTAGAAAAAGTATAAAATGATATATCCTTACTTCCTTATACCCTCCCTTATTGCAGAGATTCGTCGTGCACACGCATAATAGAGAGGAGCTCTAAAATTTTGCGGAAAAATATCGTAATTTTTGAGGGTACTGTACCTGGAAGACGGGAGGGGCGGGCGGGAGGGCTACTTGCCGCTTTTCACGACTCTGGTTCATTAGACCCGCCTGAAAAAAATGGCGGTACAGGGGGCTATCACTACAAAATTAGAACAGGACGGTCCGACATACAAACTACAGACTACAAAACCAATCCTGGACGGCTAGGATGCAAAATACAACATCAAAAAGAGCATAATATTAGCCATGGCGCTATAAACTACAAAATTGCCTGTTTCCTGGGTTACAGACTACAAAAATACAAAAAGGTGATATATGCGCTCGGCACCGATGGGCTACAAACTATAAACTACAAAGCCAATGCGGGCGGCCTCGGCTGCAAACAACATACTACCAAACATCACAGAGTCGTCACAAACAAGCCACATCCAGACTACAGAATACACCAAGAGACGAAATGGCTAGAACAGAGGGCAGACTACAAGATACAACACGATACCTTTTACACTACAAACTACAAAACACAACAAGGGACGCTCTGCTACAAACTACAAAATTCACCCCACCGTTTTGATATTCTGGCACATGCTGCTGCCCGGGAACCCGAGTAGGTATTCGTATATTGGACTTCCTAAAATAAACGTTTTGATTCTAACTTAAATGTCCATGGGCCTGGAAAATGCATATTTTAAGCAGTAAAAAGTCAAAAAGCGGAATTTAACTTTCTACCGTACCCTTTGTCGTGCAGAATTTCCGGGTGTGTTGTCGACGGTCGAATTGGGAGAAATAGGTGAGCATCGAGCAGGACTCGACCCCTTCCGGGCATTCCTCCACCTTGAAAATCGGATTTTTGTTTTTTTTTGAAACAGGAAAATTCGTCATTGTGGTTCTGGGGTGTAGTTTGTAGCTTTAAAGAACTCTTGGAGTCAAGGAAAATACATATTTGGATTCAATTCAGACATTGCAAGGGTAGCAAAGCTGCAGATTTCGTTTTAAATAACCATTGAAGTCATGAAAAATGTATTCTCAAGGCTTCTAGGTTATAGTTTGTCATTTTAAAGGGCCGTGGAAGGCACAAAAATAGCCAATAACCCAACCTGCTCATCACAAGGCGTCGCGTCATCCGCCCCAGGATGGTTATTACACGTATAGCACTCAAATGCCACAGCCACCGGCAGCAGAATTAGAGAAATCGACAGAACCCATTGCAGGAATCGCATTTTAGGGGTTACTGCAGTAGGGAGAGTACCGTAGAATACGGTAGAGTACGGTACAATACTGCAGAGTACGAGCGACAACTGTTGACGCGAAATGACGCCTTATGTAGCTCTAGGAAGGGCAAGATCGGGCAGAGGGGATGGTGGTGCTGCTTTCTGGCTGCTTGTCGTCTTGTGGTCGTCCCAGATAAACGGGATCGCCCACCGCTTTTGGAATGGCTCTAGATTGAGAAGGAGAAGGAGCACGAGAAGGGCAGGGGGTCGAGGTCGAAACGGGAATCTTTCTCTTTCTCTCTCTCTCTCTCTCTCTACCTCTCTCTCTCTCTCTCCCAGTGGATTCGACGGTAATCCAGACCCTTCAACGCCTAGGTTCTTGATTTTCACCTTTTCTTCTAGCTGCCTCTAACCGACTGTTTCTCCGCTTTCTCACACTCTCTCGCTCCCTCTGCCAATGCCTGTCCAATCCGATTACGGCATCAAAATCTGCCATCGCAGGAAAACCGGAATTTCCAGGCGGGGCTGGGCTAGAAGTAGCTAAATTTGAGCTTCACGCGAGAGAGCTAAGCCTAAGCCAAGCCTACGTCTAAGCTGAAGCCTAAGCCTAAGCCCAAGCTCATGAAGCTCAAAGTCGAAAAATCGAGCTTCAAAAATTTGCATTCCCAAAAGTTTCAAATAAAAGTCCAGAAACTCAACAAAATCCGATAATTTCCTATTAACGTAGTATGACGTCTGATACCTTTAAAATCCAATTCCCTTGCACCGAAAAATTCTATCAAATTTTAAATAAAAATTCCATTGGAAAATCTCATCAAACACCACCCCCGACCCCCGAAAAGCGTTTTTTGATAGATGACCAATCTCCCCTCAGCAGTATTATTTCTCATCGATCCGAAACCGCAGAGAGTAGCGTCCCGGAAAAAGGATTTATCACCCAGAATTTCCATAATTCCGGAGGGCGGGGGTCCAAAGCCAACGGTCAATTTTGATAGTCATTCACTCACAGCTAGCCGCCGCTTTTCCGCGCCCCCTTCACCCAACGCCTCGCCAAAAACCCGATGCCATAAATCTCCGGTGAGTTTCTGGGTCATTAGCTAGCTGAAAATGCCTTAAAAACTAAGAAATATCTAAACATTTTTATAAAATGCGTACAATATGTGAAAAGCACCCTTTTAAAATGCTTAAAAATGCAAAAAATAGTTAAAATGGATACGGTAAGTAAGCTTTAGGATATAAAAACTCTCTTCAACGCTACGAAATCCCTGCATTATTTTACAAAATTCCTAAGCAAATTCTATGCAAGGTTTTCCAAAGCGCCAAATAATTTTCTAAAATTTCCCTGAAGAAAAAATAGCTTCAAACACGGCAAATACCTAAAAAATTGATCTGGCAATCAAAAAAACCAGGATCCAGCTTCCTAAAAGCCTAGTTAGCTAGCTGTTACACAGCTTAAAAACGACGAAAATAACTAGAAAACAGGCTTAAAATTAGTGTAGAAAGTTTACAACAATTTTCAACCTAATTTTTAGCTATTTTGAGGAAATACTATTTCCCTTAAACGCTACAAAATCCACTAAATTATTTTGTAAAACTTAAATAAATCATTTTTGAAGCTTTTCCACCCCCAAGGATGCGCTGCATATTTGTCCTATACCCTACTTTTCCATACAGCGCTTCACAAAATATTGGGCGGCATTGTCAATTCATGGGCACGATGGGAGGGGAGGGGGAAAAGGCTTGAGTGGAAAACATTATAGATATTTGCAGGCAAAGGAGAGAGAGAGAGAGAGCGAGAGAGAGAGAGAGAGAGAGAGAGAGAGAGAGAGAGAGAGCGAGAGAGGGAGAGAGAACGAGGCTGTCCAGAGTAGTCGAGTGGAAAACTGGTTCACCCTACTCTTCCGCCCCAATCCTGTATTATTCTCTGGAGCATCGGCCCCGTTTTTATGTGTTGCCTACAGTAGTCTGGGCGTACTGTAAACATGTAATGCGTCTAACTAATAATAAGTGTAGTACGCTACAGTACTAAATACGTCTAAAGCCCGTACGTAGTAGTCATCAGGAATTTCGGAATCTAAAGAAATCTGGGGATACGGTAATGATACTGTAGGCATTATTCGGCGGTTTCAGTGCTGTAGTTTGTATCTATGGCCTGGGATCCGGTATGTAGCAAGCGTACTGCTACGGAATGTAAGGATACAGTAATCAGTTGCTTTGAAAATCCTATAGCTCTTATTCGGAGTAACTGCAAGTGTTGCATTTTGTAGTCTAGCGTACTGTAGAGCTTGTAGGACTTCTATGGTAATGCGGAACCTAAAGCCTCGGAACCCAAGCCCTACGGTAGCATTACGCTAGTACAATACAGTAATACGTCCTCGTCCGCTCCTCCAGTGTTGTGGTTTGGAGTTTGTAGTGCGTAGTCCATAGCCCCCGCCCAGGTTAAAAAGTACAAAAATAGCTCAAAAAGTTACGATTTCGAACAAACAAACGTAAAATGCCCTATCATCTACCTATTTTCAGAATTGCTAGATTTTTAACTCGAAAAAATCAGCCCCCAAAAAATGCTTTCCCCTAGATGACTCATATTTTGACGTTGCTGTCATCGTCCTCAGCCCTTCAACATCGTTTCCAAAAATTGTCGTCCATTCCAAGCCGCTTCCTTTTCGATAGCACAGCATTTTCTTGTCGTCATCATTCCCTAAAACTTCGAAATTCTAACGTTTTTGGGCTTTTCCATACCTTAATAGCCATCCTCGATGCGTTCCAGAACTCGCTGAGAAGCCCTGGCCCTGCAGTTCGCTTTCCTAAAACGTTTTATAGATTTTTCAAGTTTTACAAAATCAGAAAATCGAATTCTGAAGATTTATGCGACGAAAATGGGCATGACGGGTCTAGGAAGAAGCATAATAATATTCTACGCATCATATTCAATAAAAATAGAAGAAAAGGATCGTTTCTAGGCGTAAAAACTGCTTATTTTATCTTTTCTTTCTATTTATTGCTTTTGAAATCTGCAAACAATCCGAAAATCGATATTCCGTACTACACCAAGTTACGGATTTCGTGTAGTGGAGCGGAAAGGAGCCGCTTCCCGATTTTCTCTCCGACCTAAATTTTCAATTTTCTTCGCTTTTTATAGAATTTTTATCGAATTTTATTTCTTTATTTTGGTTTTGTAGAGTTTGTAAAAATTTTATAATTGTTTTTAATGCTTTTTGCGGATTTCTGAACCCTTATTGACTTCACACTGATCATTTCCTTATTTTGCGCATTTTTCGTACCTAAATCACTTCTCAGTCATTCGCATTCTTTCACAATCCTCTCCATTCACCCCGAAAATGATTGAATGGCAGCCCTGAACTCCGCGAAATATTGGGAAAGCCCCCCCCCCCCATTTTCCGCCCATTCAGCCGTCCCCATTCCCTTTAGCTGATAAGCTATCAAAGTTTGTCCGGTTTCCCCTGCTCTTCCCCATCTAAGCCCCCAAAAATTTTGCGAACGCCTTGACCCAAATTTTCGCTGTTCTCTTTTTCGAGAATACTCGGGCGGGGGAAGTGCTGTCTGCCGGGGTGATTCTATCGGGGACCGGTTTATTCCTTTTTATGTGGGGTTCTGCATTGTGATGTAGTTTTTCAGGGAACGGCAATCGGCTTTTCATGAGTGTAATTTGGGGCAATGTGAAAGGCAAAATGAGTTGTCCAGGCCGGTGCATTTTTGGTTGATCATTTGTTTGGTTTTCCCGGGGGAGGCGCGTTGTCGTCGTTTGCCTAAAACTGTTGAAAACAAATAACACAAGGTCGATCCAATTTCTGTCAATTTTCAAGAACGATTTGTCCCGTTTTCTAGATTTCTGGGTAGTTTTAGCAGGTTTTTTATTCTAAACTCTTGTTTTTCAGCATTATAGCGAGAATCCCCCTAATTCCCCGCCCAGCTTCTTGTTTTCGAAATTTGCGCGCTTCACGTTGACTCGTGGGATTAAGCGGCGTTCCCTCATTTTCTCCCCGCAACTGCCCCACCCCGCGATTGAATGGCCAATTTGTCGAAATTGGCCGGAATGCGAGAGCCCGTGTGGGCCCCCTTCTCGTCGTTCCGGCGGCGGCCCTTCCCCTTTTTCAGAAGAGCCCCACACTCCCATCCAATTACACGCAAAAAGGCACTCTGCCCTGCCCGTCCCTCTAGCGATGTGTGGCCGACGGCGGAGTGTTGGAGACGAACATAGCGCAAAAAAAATAGGGGGGATGGATGGAAAAGGAAAGAAGGAATGGATAGATGGACACCCCCATCCATTGCCGCCCTTCTCTCGCGCTTCCCGTCGACAGACCACAGCCCGTGGAGCAGCGCCGAACTGGCTCCGTCAGTCGGTAGCCCCTGAAACGAGCCGAAACGGCTCTCTTCTTCGTCTTTTTGCGCTTCTTCTTGCATTCGCCCCGATCCGTCGCACCTCACCACACCACTTCGCCCGCACGCCCGGGCCCGATTCTCGACATATTGACCCTGTTCGGAATAGTTTTGGGGTTCTGGGGCGGTTTAGTCTGGTTCTTCGAGCCTTTAGAGCTTTGAAACAGATTTTTTTTGGTTTTAGATGGGCTTTCAGCGTAGATTTTGGGGTTTGCGGTTTTCTGGGCTTTAATTTTGTAATTTCCGTGATTTTTAGTTTCTAATTTTTAAGTTTCGAGGTTTTATAACTTTCTTTCAGCCCCATTTCTTAGCTAAATCTTTCGGCCGTGTTTTGTAGCAGAACTATTTTAGCCTGATTAGGCTTAGCTTCCGCTTTAAAACATTTGTTATTATCTTTTCACATCATAGCGAGCGCTTTCTCTGATAAATTCTTTAGACCGTGTTCTCTTGCACAACGAATCGCTGTCTTTCGACCATTCGTTTCAGCGGGATCTTAGTGCCGCAACAATTTGATGATGAAAATCTGCGACATCTGCTGCCCCATCGCTATCTACTCATTTTTTTCCGGGAACTTTCAAAACTTGCCGTTCTTTGATCTCTCCGCTGCCCCATTTTGAAAACTGATACGCAGGTGGTGTGTAGAGTTGGGCGTTCCCAGTATCTCTTTCATTAATTTCGTCACTCCATCACCGTGGTCGGCCCCTGGCTGCTGTTGCTTCATTCGCTCCCCCATTCCCCGATTTCAAACGTCCGGGGGTCCCGCGTTGAAAGGGGCGCCGTGCCCGGGATACTGTGGGATCGATTGTGCGCGGGCGGTGCCTTCTCTGCCCCCTTATTTCTTCGCCTCTCTATGCCGCCCCATGCATTTCCATTAGCCCGCCGCCGCGCCGTTCTATTCGCCCCCCTCCTCCTCGCCCGCCTCTGCTTCTCTGCTTCCCCGTGACGTATCCCGGAGCGCCCACCCAGACCATACACACAGACACGCAGCCCTCGTTCGGCCATTCTCGCCCGGCTCATGGATTTCCCGCATTTCGAGACGTGGCAATTGTTCTCGGGGGTTCCCCCGGGATTTTTGTGGCCTACTTTCGGGGTTTTGGCTATTTTCGAGACATAGAAGGCTTGGAAAACCCCTAATAACTTTAGCTTTCTGATTTTAGAAAAGGACTCCCTAGTTTTGCTTAGAAAGAGAGGTTTCTTTTTCTACTAGCGGAGTTGCCAGCTATTGTTTAGTCCACCAAAGCTTGGAAGCCTTCTGGAGACCCTTTTTCCGCTTTTTAGAAAGATAAACTGACTTTTCACTATTTCCTGCGTTTCCGCGATTTCTGAATTTCGTCATATCGTCCCTACCTTTCTCGCTATAACTTTATTTTTAAGGTTCCCTCAACAGTGAGACCGGAGTGCACCGAGCTGTGCATGTTCTACAGCCCAAAAAGAAGAATCACCATTCGGAGCAATTTTATGGTGGACAACCCTCAAGAAGGTAAATTTTGCGAATTTGAATTTTTAATTTGAAAAATGGGATCCGGGAATTTGTCGAGATCCAAAAAAATGCGGAAAATCCGGCATTCATCCCCATCCGGTGTATGCTACTTGGCCCGTCGGACTCTTGTAAATTTTTTTGCCTTGAAATTATGCTAATTTGAAATTTAATTAATATTTTCAGCTTTTAAAATTCATTTTTTTCAGGGAGGTTGTCGAGAAAAAGGAAGAAACTGAAGGCTTCAAGCTCTTCGTTACTCCGGTTTACCCTGAATCCCAGTAGCGTATGCACTGTGAATTCCTCTACGCAACAGCGTATTTGTGATAACGGTGCGTTGATAGTTTTTGGTTTTACTAATTTTTCGTTTTTTAGAGAATACGACGTACTACTTGAGCGAGCAAGATGGCGCTGAACGTGAACAGGAACGTCTCCGATCCCTTCTACCGCTACAAGATGCCCCGCATCATGGCCAAGGTCGAGGGAAAGGGCAACGGCATTAAGACGGTCATCTCCAACATGGTCGACATCGCCAAGGCTCTCGAGCGCCCACCTATTTGTGCGTTTTGCAAGTCTTTGCGAATTGAGCATTTGATACATTTGCGACAAAGATTTTGACGTTTTACGGGTTTTAAAATTCGCCGTTTTCTCTAGAAAAACCGGTACTTATCAAGTTGGGGGGCCACTTTGGTTTTCGACTTTTTGAGTCTTTCTAGGCTAGTTTTTGTGCTGGTTCCGAATATAACAAAATCAGAGTAGTAAAACATCATTATCTAAACGTTTGTTAAGCGTTAGAGATGCAGACATTCGGTATTGACCTAAAAATAAGGCTTCGTGCCACCCGGGGCCTAGTCGCTTCGGATGGGTGCGAGCTCGTACAGGGTTTCGAAATCGGGGCGCCCGAGGAGCGCGAGGCGCCCAGGCGCCCCGATTTCGGAAGAGTGGAGCGGCAGCCCATCGAAGCGACGGCCCACCTTGCCTGACAATGCGGCAAGCCTCAAATTGTGTATAGGTACACTTTTTATTAATAAATTGTCACACTGTTTTTTCTGGATAAACCCAACCGTTTCGCATGTTGTTGCGACTCTAATCGCACTGAGCGTAAAAAACTACCCCAGAAAGACTCGAAAAAGCGGTAAAAAAGTGTCTCCTAATAGGTACCCAAAGTGGCCCCCCCAACTTGATAAGTACCGAAAAACCTTCTTTTGGTCTTGTGAGAGTTTCTGAACTTGAAGAGGAGCCGTTTTACAACTGTTTTTGCTAAAAAGATGTATTTTTGTCTAAACTCGTGATTTATTCTCTGTTTTCAGATCCCACCAAATATTTCGGCTGTGAGCTCGGAGCCCAGACGCAGATCGACGTGAAGAACGAGCGGTATATCGTCAACGGTGAACACGACGCGGCCAAGCTGCAAGACATCCTCGACGGCTTCATCAAGAAATTTGTCCTCTGCGGCTCGTGCGAGAACCCGGAGACGGCACTGGTAATTTTATTTATTCTTTTGGCCATTTTGCGAATTTTGCGACATGATTTTTTGATTTCGGTGAATTTACTCCATTTTTTCAGCTGGTGCGCAAGAACCAAATCCACTCGAAGTGCAAGGCGTGCGGCCACTCGGCCATCATCGACCCGCGCTGGCGTCTCAGCACCTACATCATCAAGAATCCGCCGAAGATCGAGGTCGACTTGAACATTGGGAACCCGAAGGCCAACAAGACAAATGGAAAGCCGGCTGCCGACACGAATGGGGATGCGCAAGAGGATGGCAATGATAGCAAGGTAAAATCTATTCTTTTTGTCTAAGGATTTTTAGGGTAAAAAACGTAAATAATTCTAAAATAAAGACGTTTGTTTTTAGCTTGTTGAATTTTTCCATCGAAATTACATTTTGGAGGCTTTAAAAACAGTTTTTCCACTTGTAATTCAGCGAAATTCTGACACGGGCTTTTCAAAATCTTGTGATGCGAAATCAAAATCTTCTTTGTCTTTGTCCTTTTTTTGTCCTTACGTATTATCCCTTTTTTAGCACGGCTCCTCGTCGGGCGACGACATCCAGGTCCAGGACGACGATGACGACGATTGGGCCGAGGCCCCGGAAATCGATGCCGACAAGCTCGCTGCCGGCGTCGGCAAACTCGTCATCTCGGCCGATCTGGAGAAGTCGATCGATGAGCGCCTCGACATGCTGCACACCTTCTTCCAAGTGAAGAAAAAGAAGGACGCCATTGGGGATGGACTGGTAAGTTGCTATTTCTCTTTTCCCAAAATCTCGTTGTCTAGGATTTGGCGAACGAAGCCGAGCGCCTCGACATCAAGCAGAAGGCGCCCCTCATCCTGGCCAACGTCATCTTTGACGACAACATCATCACCGAGAAGCAGATTGAGAAGTATGCGAAGTGCCTGCTCCGCTTCACCGCCAACGACAGCAAGGTGAGCAGAAGATTTGATCGTTTTTGGAGCTTGAGGGTTTTGAAAATGGAGGTTTTGTATAAATTGTTAGATTTCAATGAATTATGATTGGGCAAAAGCTTATTTTTGGAGGGATGCTGTTGCAAATGAATGATTTCATTAATTTAAATTTATTTTCGTTTTTCAGGCTCAGCGCTACTTCCTCGGCGGCATCGAGCAGGTCATCGTGCGCCACAAGGACTCGCTGATGGCCCGCGCCCCGCACATCATCAAGGCCCTCTACGATTTGGACATTTGCGAGGAGGAGGCCATTCTCAAGTGGGCCGAAAAGGTATAGCTTTTTCGAGAAATTGGCGTGATTTCTAGTGTTTTTCTATTTCAGTTCCTGGAATAACCCCATTTTTCAGCCCTCATCGAAATACGTGTCAAAATCGCAGGCGAAGGCGATCATTGCCGCCTGCGAGCCGGTGATCAACTGGTTGAAGGAGGCCGAGGAGGAAACGGAAGACGAGGATGACGATGAGGATGAGGACGACGAGGTCGCCTTCGACTCGGGCAAGACGTCCGCCGTCGCCCAGCAGCTCGAGGAGCGCAAGAAGAAGCAGGTCGAGACGATCGAGGCCCACGACGGCGAGGAGATTGCCGTCGACGACATCTAAGCAGAATACAAAGATCCCCCGATTTTTTTTTCTGTTTTTTTTTTGTGCGTGCGTCTATTCGATTTGTTGTCTCTCTTTCTCTCGCCACTCTCTCTCTCTCCCTCTCCTCTACCTACTATCTATGCCTCCTTTGATCGATCGTCACACATCTCGGTTGTTCCTTCCCCATTTTCCCGTTCTCTTTTTGTGGCCCTCATCATCTACTCCCAGTTCATCCCCATCGAGACTTTGCCTTGTCCGCGCCCCTTTAAGACACATTTGTCCCGATTTTCTAGCGATTACTTGTTCCCCCCGTTGTATCGTATCTATTCGCCCCCGCCCCCACCCGCCATTTTAGTCACGGAATAAACTCGTTATAACCATTGGATTTATTCGGTTGAATTGGAACAGGAAACATCACAAATTGGAGAATACATTGGTCTCATCATCATCAAGGGGTTCACTCGGCGTGAATTATGAAGTGTACACACACGAACAATATACTTGTTTTGATAGGAAACGTCGATGGCTCGTCGACGAGAAGGGATGAAGCGGGCGAGAACAGAAGAAGCGGAAGCGAAGGACAAGGAGGAGAAGCTGCTTCTTGGGGTGAGAGATTCGTTTTGATTGTAGGTTTTCGTGTCTTTCGTTCGGTCTACTAGTTGAGCAATAGCGACCTAACAGATATGGAATTTTCGGGGAGGGGAGCGGGAGAAGAAGGGAGAGATCATAGTGAGAGAGAGAGAGAGAGAGAGAGAGAGAGAGAGAGAGAGTAACTAAAGATCGCAAGGTTTTTTGGTGGAGATCTGGGGGTGAAAAGCTGTGTAGTAAGCTTACAAAAATACTTTCAAAATAACCTTTTCAGTGCGATTTATCATTTAGAGTAGATTAGGAATAGTGGAACCCATTTTGTAGCCTTTTTCCAGGCTTCGTTGGCTCCGTTGTGAACTTTGTTAGAAAGTAGAAGCTTGATAAAGAGGTTGTGATAGTTTAGACTAGATTCTGATTTGGCGAGGTCGAAAAGGGATAGTTTTGAATTTAGAAAATAGATTTAGTGATTTGAAAGTAGAAAAATTTTTTGATTTGTTAAAAAAATTGGAGAATCTAGAAAAGCAATCTACTAGTTTATGTTTTGGAATAAGTAAGAATAGAAGATAAAAATGTGAATTTAGTAGAGACCGCATCCCTGTAGGTTGGCCTGGATGATCATGTCGATGACAGAGTCGAGGATCATTTGCACTTGATTCGTGTCCGTGGCGCAGGTCTAGAGAAGGTTTTTAGAGCAGGTTCTAGACGAAGCCAAGCCGAAGCCGAAGCTAGAGCTAAGCCCAAGCCTACCTGATGCATGTATATCGTCTTCTCCGGGTTGGCGTTGAGCGCCTCGAACTTCTCCTCGATATAAGCGACGGCTTCATCGTAGTTTTGGCCTCCTGAATGGTTTTTTTAGTTGCTGAAGGGTTTCTGGGGGTTTTAGAGCTTTTATAAGTTCGATTCGACGTTGGAAAAGACGAATTTTGCTTTCGTTTTGTCTGTAAAGGTTTAGAAATAGTTTTGGACGCACTTTTAGCAGTTTTTTTTAGTTAATTTATGTGTTTCCAGATTTTTCAGAGCGTTTATAACGCAAAATTACTTTTGCATAGCATGCATCTAGATTGATTTTTGCCCCTCATTTTAAAAAAACTGTTGTTGCTCACCTTTATACTCCGGAAACGCAATCTTGATCGACGTGCGCTGAATTTTCTCGGCAAAAAGATCCTTCTTGTTCAAGAAGAGAATCATTGAGGTGTTGATGAACCAGCGGGAGTTGCAGATCGACTCGAATAGGCGCATCGACTCGATCATACGGTTCTAAAGCGGGGAATAAAGTTTGATAGACTATTTAGAAAATAGTTTTACGTTTTTAATTTTTTTTTACTAACCGTGGTCTCATCCTCGAACAACACTTGATCGTACTCCGAGATGGCGGCGATGAAAATGATGGCGTTCACGTCTTCGAAGCAGTGAATCCACTTTTTTCGCTCTGATCGTTGCCCGCCGACGTCGAAGACTCTGGAGTTTGGAGTTTAGATTTTAATTTAGGGTATGGAGCTTGGAGTTAGTAGTTTAGGCATTCATTTAGTTTAGTAGATTTTCTTGTAGTTTATGGTGTTTTCTACTTTTTGCACTACTTTTTAAACTATGAAAATCGACATTCCTAGCTTTGCAGGTTGTGGTTCAAGTTTTTTTGATACTTTATAACCCTACATTATAATTGTATAATGTATAATTTATAGTTTAGGATTTTAATTAACGTGTAGGACTCTGGAGTTTGTAGTTTATACTTTTTAATGGGTTTTAGACCTTTTGATTTATAGTTAGGCTTTTATTTAGTATTTAGTTTTTAGATTTTATCTTTTTGGGGCTTTTATAGCGCTTTACTTCATAGTTACTCACCGAAAATCGACATTCTTCATCTGGAACTTGACCTCGACGATTCCGGTGGTCTTTATCCGGGACAGGAGAATATCCTGCTCTGACGGCTTATAGTCGGGCATCGAGATTCGCTCCAGGTTGTCGAGGAAGCTGAAAAATACGGGATTTTTAGCTTTTTCGATGAGAATCAATAGTTTTTATTTAGTTGCTGATTTTTGGGCCGTTTTCTGATTCCTAGAATCATTTTAAGAGCGGTTTTTCGTTGTGGAGAAACCTGCAAAATGGCGATCTGAGATATTATTTGACAAAAAAGTATATTTAAGGATTTCTGATCGTTTTTAAAGGATTTTGCAGAGCTCTGGAGGTTTTTTAGAATTTAGAAACTAATTTAGTAGCAGTTTTCGAGCGTTTTTCGTTGTCGGGAACTTCGAAAATTATAATTTTCGACTATTTTGTTGGTGAAAAAAACTTATTTCGCTATTTTAAAAGCTATTTTCAACGCTTTTACGAATTTTTGGAGATTTTTATATGCGTAGAAATTTTTGAGAGGTTTTTCTGGATTCCAGTTTTTAGAGTAATTTTATTACCCGTTTTGTTCTAAAACTCACTATGGTGCACTCTCGGTGAGCTGGAATTCATTGCCCCGATTACAGGCATCCCTGACAGTCTTGTCACTCCACAATGCTTTCAGCGCCTTCGCCAGCTCGGGGCTGAACGGCTCGGACTCCTGGCCCGCCTTCAGCACGTCCAGCACGATCCGCGCGTCCGCCTGGAAATTTCGAGGATTTTTGGAGGTGATTTTACGTAATTTTTCTGAGGTTTTAAAAAGCGTTATTATCCTTTTAAATTTTGGTAAATCTGGCTAATTCTAGGGTAAAAGTGAAGAAAGAAGAAATGAGCAGAAAATGGGGCAAGCCGCGACTTCTCAAGCTGGTAGAAGCTCTTCTCGAGGGCTAGGAGTGGATTCGCTAGATACAGGTAAATTTTTGGAAGGGTTTTGAGTGGCAAATTTGGGTTTTTAAAGCTTAAAAAGCAACAATTTGTTCCTCCTAATTTTTAGTGTATAAAATTAATTTATCCCACTTCCAAGGCTGATTTTTGGCCCCGAATTTTTATTCTCTCTTTTCCTGCTGAAATCTCAAACTTTTTTCACTTCTTTTTGGGCACCCCGTGGGCAGGTGCTTTTCGTACTCTTGCCCTTCTTTCTGGGAGGATTTCCGAGGGATTTTTGCTACGGTACTTTGGACTTTACCGAATCCTAAGCCTAATCCTAGGCGAAGCCCAAGCCTAAGCCATTGTTAAGCCTAAGCCTCAATTTTAAGCTAAGCCTAAGCTAAGCCCAAGCCTCAGCTAAGCCTAAGCCTAAGCCTGCCGAAGCCTAAGCGCGAGCCTAAGCCTAAGCCTAAGCCTACGCCTAAGCCTAAGCCTAAGCCTAAGCCTAAGCCGAAGCCTAAGCCTAAGCCAAGCCTAAGCCTAAGCCTAAGCCTAAAGCCTAAGCCAAGCCTAAGCCTAAGCCCAAGCCCAAGCCCAAGCCTAAGCTTAAGTCTAAGCCTACGCTTACCCCCTAAGTTTTCGAAGCCTTACCTCTCTAGCCGGATCGGAGAACTGTAGACTGAGCTGTGGGAGTGCTCGAAGTACGGTGGCCATGGCTTGTACTGTATTGTTGTAGACGACCCCCTTCTGTTGGAGGGCTTCTTCTTCTGTGAAGCCGTGGTCGTGTAGGATTCTAGAAATTGAGGGTACTGTGTTTCCTCAAAGATCTTTGCTACTTGTTTCGAATTCCCTAAAGAATTTTTGCTAGCGCTTCCTCAAAGATCTCTGATAGGACAAAATCCCATTTCCCCAAGATCCTTGGCTAGTTTGCCTCAAATTCATCAGGCATCTCGGCTGGTCTGCCCTTAGAATTCTGCAAAGGTTTCTGCTATCTTGCCATTGCTTGGACTGCCCATGATCACTGATAGGTCGCCCTAATTTCGTCAATAATCTCTGCTAGTCGAATCTCCATTTCCGCCCGGAATCTCTGCTAGCCTGCCCCCTGTTGTCCTTATTCCACAAAAACCTTTGCTAGCCTATCTTCTCGCTTGAAATGGTCTTTGCTAGGTTGCCCCTAATTTCCTCAAATTCTCTGCTACCCTGCCTCCTCCCCTCCAATTCCTCAAGAATCTTTGCTAGCCTACCTACTCAGCTTGCCAAAAGACTTCACCTAATTGCCCTAACTTTCCAACTCCGCTAGCTTGCCCTCAATTTCCAAAAACCTGCTAGTTGCTCTTGCTAACCCCTGAAAGATCTCTAGTTTGCTCTAGCCTCTAATTAGCTTTTGCAGCCAAAATAAAGTTCCACTTCCGCTTCATGCCAAATTACGCCCCTTTTCTGGGACCCTCAATATAATGGCCCCTTATTTAGCGTTGCTTCGTTGGCCGATAATTTTTGTCTCGAGAATTCTGAGCATTTCCGAGAAGCGTGACAACGCAAAAGTACAAGTTCAACAGGGCCATCCTGGGAAATTACATGGCGTAATTGGGCTGAGAATTTTGACGATGTAGTCGGACATGGACTTTAGCGCATTGTCTCAAGGGGTGATAAATAGTGAAGTTTTTGGAGTTGTGTAGCTACGTGACCGATTTCTGTCCTACCCGATGACTCAACAATTGTAGCGTCCATAGGCGTAATGCGTAGGGTTACTGTACTTTTTTTTTTGCGTAGGGTTACGTAGCGTTATTTTTGATTCAGAGGATTTTTCTGAAGAGTTTTAGAAAGATTCTCTTACTTTCAGGCATGAAAAAATCCTTGGATTACTGTATTTTAAGGAATCATGAGCTTATTATTTCGTTAAAACTGCGTTTTCATAAAGTACGAAGTTGTAAATATAGGGTTACTCCAGCTCCCAATTTTTAAGGGGATATTTTCGTAATTTCTGAACGTTAAACGTACCTCATCTGCTTGAGCACCGTACTCTTCCCACACTCGCCGGCACCTGCAATTTTTGGCGATGAGCCTGATAGACATAACTCGAATAATTAATCTCGCCATAATTTAAGGGTTTGTCTAGGGCTCTTTTGCAGTGTTTTCTGAATGACCGGAAATAGGGGTGCGTTTTTTAGCTAAAAAGCGAGCCAGATCTTGCGTTTTTTGATTTTCTACATCCTAATCGGGATACTACAGGCTGTAATAGTCCAAATAACCCAAATTGTCCGCCAGAAACTTTGCTCGCTTGCCTAGGATTTGTAAGCCCACTACAGGCTACAAACTACAAGAATTTAAATCTGGTGAATTCTCCTCAAGGATCTCTGCAAGCCTGCCCGCTAATCGTGCGACTACAGGCTGCATCAAATTAAATAATTTGATTTTTAGAAATTTCTGCTATCTTGCGTTTTTGGAGGACGATTAAATCCGGACTTGGGCTACAAACTTGAGCACTCCCTTTGCCAATTGATCTTTGCCAGCCTGCCTGGTCTCTAACCTAATTCCGTGTCGTTTAGATTTAACTAAAAACCGGAAACGACAAACTCACCGAGCAGCAACAGTTTGACGACCTTCTGTTGTGATAGATGACTCTGCATCATGTCCTTATCGATCGCCTTGCTCTTCATTGCCAATTGTTTCTCTTCGGCACTCTGGCAGGTACCCATTGCGGAACAGCTGATGTCTGATTCTCTCAACTGAAAGTAGCCGTTTAAAGGACCCCTGAAGGCACCCGGAAGTGACAGTACCCCCGGAAATTTGACGAAAATATGATGAATCCTTGTTTCAAGTGATACGCGTCGGTGTTCTTGACGTGTTTCTCATAGCCCCCTCCCTCCCTCCCATCCCCTAATTGGCAAAAGTCCAAAAAACCGGCGGCCGCGGCCGCGGTGGGGCGAAATTGATCCCCCTCCAAGGGCCCAAATTTGTTTGTGTGTTTTCTCAGACCGGTGAGAACATTGATGAACTAGGGATGAGCTTACGCCGAAGCCTAAGCCAAGCTTAGCTGAAGCCGTCGCCTTCGCCTAAGCTAAAGCTAACAAGGAAGTGCACGACCGGCCCACGAGAAATCGACACGAGACATAGGGATCTGATAAATGACAGGATTCGAATTGTAATCGAATTGCTAATAAACGGAGAAAAAAGTTATGAAGCTTCAAAGTTGGTAAAATCGCCCAAAATCGAACCTTTATGGGCCTGTAAAGGCCCGGGGAATGGAAATTTGCCAAAACCCATTAGTGCATCTTGTTCAGCAGAAAAGCGCTTTCGAATGAGCTATCTTACTTCAAGTTTACGATGATTTCGCGAAAATCTCTTCTATGAACTTGACAGGCTTGCCCTTGCCCGTGAATCCAAAAAAACTTTTTTCAGTGAATTGTTTGCAAATGCTACGTATTACAGCTCATTCGAAAGCGCTTTTTCTGCTGAACAAGATGCACTAATTCTTTTCTCCTCAATTCCGTTCCCCCGGGTTTTTACGGGCCCTTAAAGGTACCGTTTTTGGCGATTTGGCCAACTTTGATGCTTCATAACTTTTTTCTCCGTTTTATTTAGCAAATTCTGATTACAGATTCGGAATCCCCGTGTCCGATTCTATCA
This sequence comes from Mesorhabditis sp. LJ9110, assembly GCA_038088335.1. Taxonomy (NCBI): domain Eukaryota; kingdom Metazoa; phylum Nematoda; class Chromadorea; order Rhabditida; family Rhabditidae; genus Mesorhabditis; species Mesorhabditis sp. LJ9110. The sequence continues at coordinate 680,158 of JBBGBA010000016.1, read as the reverse complement.
GATCCACTATGTCTCGTGTCGATTTCTCGTGGGCCGGTCGTGCACTTCCCTTGTAAGCCGCCCAAGCCTTTTTAAGCAAAAGCCTAATCTAAGCCAAACTTGAGTTAGGCTACGCAGAGGCCTGCTGATTCCAAGCCTAAGCCTATTTCCAAGCCTAAGCATTCCTAAGCCTAAGCCCAAACCTAAGCCCAAGCCGAAGCTTGAGCATAAGCATAAGCCTGAACCTAAAAAGCCTCTCAGAAAATCCACCCGAACATCTCCCATCCCCTCGTCAATTTGGGTGGCGGAAATTTGGGAAATGGCCCAGCAAAAAATGGGACATTGTTTTTGTGGTTTTACATGATCTACCGGCTTCAACTCGTCAATTTCCGGCGTCTACAGTCAGTAATTTAGCTTGCAGACCAATAAAATGGGCTTCCGGAGATTTTTTTTTGAAGAATTGCTTTTATGGAAAACTTGGGGAATTACTGTAAATTTAATTAGAAAATTTCTCGGAACTGTAGAACTTCTAGAAGAATTTGAATTACTGCAAAAATTGAAAAATGAGGTAATGACTGTAGGTGACTGTAAAAAAACAGACGATTTTTGTCGATTACGGTAGCATTTCAAAAACCTTACGGATTACTGCAGCATTTTCAGAAATTAAAAAATTACTCGATGATGCCGTAGAAACTCACTTTTTTATGAAATTTGTTTGAGAATTTGTTATTTAAAAAAGAGGCAAATTTTTATTAATTACTGTAGTTGGTAGAACAATTACTGTAGCATATTCAGAAACTAATAAATCACTGTAGTATACGGTTGAAACCCACGTTTTTCTGGGTGCCAGACACACGAGGTACGGTAGTTAGCGAGCGTACAGTTGTGCGACGCGCGTTTTTGTCCTAGCTGAAAGCCGCCAGCATATGAAGCCGCGGCTGGGAGGGCCGATGCTGAAAAATATTCGGTTTTTGCGATCTTTCTGGCTATTAAAAAACGTGAAAGCATGAAAATTCAAAAAAGCATTTTAAGGAAGTAAAGAAGACAACTTTTCCTCAAGGATCACTGCCAGCATGCCCTGGAAGCGGCTTAGAGATAGGCGAACTAGCAGAGATTCTTTAGGATGGAGCACTCCAGCAAAGGTTCTTTTGAAGGCAACTTCGGCTTCCTCAAATAATCGATGCTTGCCTGCGTTGTTTTTGGCAAGCTAGCAGAGATCTTTGAGAAGCGGCTCCTAGGCTGGCTAGCAGAGATTCTTTGCGCTTTAAAGGGCCTTTGAGGTCGCCTTCCGGATTCCCAACTAGTCTCTGCTAGCCTACCTTCCCCCTCGTTAAGATTTAGCAAACTAGCAGATATCTTAGAGGAGGCGCTTTTAGGCAGGCTAGCAAAGGTCCTTTACGTTTTAAAGGGCTATTCAAGAAAACTCGAGGTTCCTCAACTTGTCTCTGCTAGCCTGATTTCGATTCCTCATAAATCCCTGCTCGCTAGGAAAGAGCAAGCTAGCAGAGATCCTTGAGCAAACCGACCACTGCTTAGGACTCTAAAAAATTAATTCTCCGGATCGATAACCAGAATCTGGAGACTTTCCGGTTGCCGGTAACCTTATGAAATGTGAAGAATCGGGAAAAACATCTGGCAACAATCACCTGGGAGTCCCTAGAGGGAATAGGGGGAGAAGAGACACGCTGTTTCTATAGAAATACAGGCAATTGAGGGGGGAGACTCTCACACTGGCTGTCTCTTTCTCTCCCTCTCTCTCTCTCTCTCTCTCTCTCTCTCTCTCCCACCGACCAATCAGCCATTAAGCGGAAGGGAAGCGAAAATTAGCCGAATTAAAATTGGGACAGGGTAGACTGGTCGGAATGGACGATGAGAAGCGAGATTCTGATATTCTGGTGAAGCCGGAAAAAGGCAGGATAGCAGCGGTTCTTTGCGGAAATTTCTGAACTCCAAAAGAAATTATGCGGGAGGCAAGCTACCAGAAATCCTTTAGGAAAATTTATTTTAGCGTTTTTTGGAGGTTCTGCCGTACAACTAGCAGAGTCTATTTAGAGAAGTAGGAAAATGAGGGCAGGCTAGCACAGTCGTTTTTGGAGCCCATAGTCGAACTGCTTGATGACGTCGGACCAGGGCAAACTAGCTTGGGCAGGCTAGCAGGGATTCTTTTGGAAGCCTAGCTGAACTGTTCGATGACGTCGAACCAGGGAACCTAGCAGAGATTCCTTGGGACACTGGATTTTTAGAATTTTGGTGAGGTTTTAGATAGCTGGCTGGCAGAGATCCTTTCGGAAAGATCGGTTTGCGGCGTTTTAGGAGTCGGACAAAGCAAGCTAGCAGAGACCATTAGGGAACACTGGAAAGGCTAGGCAGGCTAGCAGAGAGCCCTTAGGACTGATCAAAGCTCTGAGACCCCCCAATATTTCCCAACCACCCCCCTAAAGGCCATCCCCGTGGCGCTCGAAAATACGCGGAGCGCCTCGGAATGTATGTCGCGAAAGGGGGCGGGGGTGTGCGCGTGTTCCCCCTCCAGGTGCAAATTCGAGGCTGCCCCTCGTTTTTTCGGCTTTTCTCTATCTCTATCACTCTCTCTCTCTCTCTCCCACTACTCTCTCGCCCCAAATATTCCTCTCTCCCCCCCTCTCTCTCTCTGTCTCTAATTGAATGCCCTGGAGGGCCTCAGGCTTTTCGGCCCAGTCCCATTTTCACGGTTTAACGGATCGATAGAGACAGGGCAGGGGGACGGTCTGGTGAACATCGTTCTCAGCGAGTACGGGACACCGGGGGAAAGTGCAGCTGAACTGCTTGAAGGTGTCTGAGGGTGGTGGAGATAGAAGTGGAATCTAGCTGTCACTCTCCCTTTAAAGGAATCGTGAGGCAAAAATTGGGACGGCGTGCTGAAGCTAGCAGGGATTTTGTTGCTTCGGGCTGGCTAGCTGAGATCCTTTGGGAATCACTTCCCAAAGCCCCAACTAGCATAGACCTTTTGGGATTTCTGAAACTCTAGGCAAGCTAGCAGGAGCCATTTGGGATCTCTGGGGGTTATGGGGAGGCTAGCGGGGATTCTTGGGGATCGCCTTGATGGAGCTAGTCAGGAGTTCAAACGTATTACCCAGTAATTTATTGCGTAATGGAATAATCAAGCGAGAAAACTAACTCATGGCTCGATCTAGAAAGATTGTCACGCGCATTGCACAACCGGAAAACAACGGTTTGTAACGATTTTCGTAGCCAATTTCTCGACTTTCTCTTTCTCTCTCTCTCCCTCTCTCTCTCTCTCTCGCCTTCACTCTCTCTCTCTCTCTCTCTTTATTTAATTTCCTAACCAATTCCATTCTACTAATGACTTATTTTCGAGTTGAATACAAAGTGCAATCGACCGTTTTGGATTATTGCATAGGTAAGAGCAGGGTAAGGGAAAATTATTAATTGAATTTCGGGGCTTTTAGTTGGTTAAATCAGCATTTTTGGCTGCGGATTTGGCTTCAGTGGTGCTTTAAATGGTGCGAGATAGCAAGGACCTTTGTGGAAACTCCGGAGTATTTTGGGGAACAGCTTCGACTTTTCTCATTGAATGCTGCGGGTCTCCATGTGACTTCATTGGCCCTTTAAAAGGTCTAGAATTTCCCGTCTCGTTAGGCAATCAAGCACGGATCCTTGCGGAATTTTTATGATACTATTCTAAGCTATTTTTTGCTTTCTAATGCGTGCAGAAACTAAAAAAGCTAGTGATTATTGGTCAAATACGCTGGGCCAATTGTTCTGCCATTCCCCCCTTCTAGACAAGAATAGATCTATTGTTAGGGAAATGGAGGGCACTATTGATTGAAATTGAGAGGAGTTTTGGATAGGAAATTTAGGATTCTGCTTGAAACGGAAAGAGAGCTAGCAGAGAGCATTTGGGAAAGTAGCGGGAGCCAGGGTTAGCAGTGATTCTTTAGAAACGAGGCAAGCTAGCAGTGGTTCTTTGGGAAAAGGCAAGCTAGCTGAGATCATTGGAGAGGAGCACAAGCCCGCAGTAGCCACTCGGGAAGTATGTAGGTCGGCTAGCAAAGTTGTTTAGGGAAGAAGAACTTTGCTAGCGGAGAACGTTTGTATAGACACCCCGGCCCGAAAACATGCCATGGTAGCCCGAATTCGACGTCAGAATCCTTTGAACTTTCCCGAAAACGTGACTATTGAGGTGTTGATACAAAAAAAAAAACAGGGATAAAAAGGGATAGGGCTTTGTGAAACGCGACGGCGAGAGGAAGAAGCGTAGAAAAAGGGGCGTGGCCCTGGGGGATTATTCAGATGAACGAACATGAAGAATGGAGACTGGAAAGAGGAATGGAATGGAATAGAAGGAGGGAATATGGCTCTGTGGAATGACACCTCACACACGGGGCATATTCTGGAAATGAGATGAGGGGGAGAAGAAGATGGGATGGGTGGATAATTGATTAGGCATGGAACGAATGTACTATGGAATGAAGGGGAGATGGCACCGAGCAGAGACCATTGGGGAATTGGGGCTTCTTGGCTCTTTCGCATTATCGGGGACCGAACTTTTTTGTATGAGTCTAGAAATCCCTAGTAACTTAATAGGAAGTGTTTTAATAACGTTTTTAGTAATATGTAGCTATATTTCAACTAGAAACTATCTAAAAACTGAAAAAAGTAATATGTAGCTATATTTCAACAAAAAAAAAAAAAAAAAAAAAAAAAAAAAAAAAAAAAAAAAAAAAAAAAAAAAAAAAAAAAAAAAAAAAAAAAAAAAAAAAAAAAAAAAAAAAAAAAAAAAAAAAAAAAAAAAAAAAAAAAAAAAAAAAAAAAAAAAAAAAAAAAAAAAAAAAAAAAAAAAAAAAAAAAAAAAATTTTTTTTTTTTTTTTTTTTTTTTTTTTTTTTTTTTTTTTTTTTTTTTTTTTTTTTTTTTTTTTTTTTTTTTTTTTTTTTTTTTTTTTTTTTTTTTTTTTTTTTTTTTTTTTTTTTTTTTTTTTTTTTTTTTTTTTTTTTTTTTTTTTTTCGAATGGAGCCCCCCCCCCCCCCCTCCTCTAGATCTAACAGATTACGTAATTTAATTCATAAGATGCTTCGGAAAGCAATTTCGAGTCAATCTGTGTATTACGGTAACGATAGGAGCGCGGGGTGTGTAGCAGTAATTTTTCGAATGCAGGTGCATTCTGACGCACGGCGCGGAGATACCGTAAACACGCGTTTGCACCTGCTAGAGGCGAGAGAGATAGAGAGAGTGAGAGAGGGAGGGAGAGAGATCACTGGAATCGCCGGATTCTGAAGTTTGAACCCTGGGGCGTATTGTTGCGGAATTTGGCGTCACACGTAGTTGTAGCTAAATTTTTCCGGTCATAATTATGCTAATTTTTCACAAAAACTATCAATATAGTCCTTTTAAAGGAGCATTATAGCGGGGAATCCATAGCCTTTTCCGATGGCAAGCTAGCAGAGATTTCTAAGGAAAAAGCTGCAATTTGCGAGAAGAGGCTATGCTAATTAAGCTCATAATCGCACGATTTCGTTGTTTTTAAGGGGCATCGAAGTGGCGGAATGGTCCGAGGGAAAGCTAGGAGAGAAATTTGAGGTGACCGTTTATGCTAATTAGGGGAAATCGGTCGATATCTTTATTTTAAAGGAGCATTGAAGTGGAGGAATTCATAGCTTTCCGATTTCTTAAAGCGCCGGCAAGCTAGCAAACAACCTTGCGGAAATAACAATGTGAAATCCACATGTCTGGCGGGTTGTTTGGGTTCGTTTCGGCCGGAAAAAAGGGAGGGGAGGGGGAGTGGGGGAGACAGGAAGGATATTGGAAGGGCCGGCAATTAGGCATTTCTCGAATTGGCGGAAGGGGGAGAAGGTTTTTGAAGAGGTGTGAAGGTGGCGAGAGAGAGAGAGAGAGAGAGAACGGAGAGAGAAAAATATAAATATGAATGAATTAGAATTCGATGTAAAGCTGCAGAGCTGTGTGTGCCAATTGTGCCCTGATGAATCGTGGTACAATTAGAGTGAGAGAGAGAGAGAGAGAGAGAGAGAGAGAGAGAGAGAGAGAGAGAGACAGGGAAATCCCTAACTGACTCAACATTTCCATATGAAAATATCATGAGATCCCCGGCCCCTGGTTCCCAAGTGAATTATAGAACCCCTAATTTTTGGTACCCGTCTCTAACTGGGAACCCTAATTTTACCTTGTCGAAATTTTATAGGAAATGGCAGTTTTGAAGGGACCGAAAAAACAGGAAAATGTGGATTTTCGAAAATTCGATACGGCCCTTTAGAAGCGGCTTATAGTATTTTGAAACCAAAAATGGGGCGGAAAATGGAATCAGCACCTTTGATAGTCAATTTTTGTGGTTTCTGTAGAAATTTACTGGCTTTAATGGCCCTTTAAAAGCGTTGCTAGTCGATTTAAAATGAAAACTGGTGAAAAAACAAGTTAAAGCTTTCCTGGCCGATTTTATGATTTCCGCAAATTTGTTTGCCGATTTGAATGCACTTTTGAGAGGGCTTTTAAATACATCTCAAGTACAGACAGAGCCCCAAAAATGTAGAGCACAAAAAACTGACACAAATAAACGTTAAAAATTTGCAAAAAATGAAAAGCAGGGATCGATAGGCACCTCGTCAGTTGGTCGGTGTCGGCGAAAAGTTGTGGGGGTCCCAGATTTTTTTCGAGTCTCGAGAATTATTAGTTGTGAGGCGGGAATGGGCCCTGCCTCTCTCAGGGCCAACACCGTAATTGGCTACTCGCCTCTCCATACCCCCCTTTAATTATCCAATCTCTCTCTCTGTCTCTCTCTCTCTCTCTCTCTCTCTCTCTTTCTCTCTATTTCTCTCTTTTCTCGCTCTCTCTATCGTCTGGGAAAACATCAGAAACTAGCTAGCTTCTACTAGCTTGTCTCTGCTAGCTTGTCCCAAGCCGAAGCCTAAACTAATTCTAATCCGAATCCTAAGCCCAAGCCTAAGCCTTTTTTAAGCCTAAGCCTAAGCCTAAGCGTTTCAATAGGTTTTACTGCCTTTTGTGGTATTTTAAGGGGCAATTCAAGGCAAAAAAACCTAAAACTGCAAAAAGCCACCAAATCTAATGTGTGATCGTTCGCTGGTTAGGCTAGAAGTCGGGGGCTGACCAAAATAAATTAATTTCCACCGGCTGCCCCGGCGTCCTATTCGCCCCGATCCCGCTAAAGCACCTGCCGCCACAAAAAACATTTCGAAGGTGAAGAAAATATCAAGCTCTGTCTCTCTCTCTCTATCTCGCTCTCGCTCCCTCTCTCTCCCTCCCTCTCTCTCTCTCTTCTCTGACAACTTGCGTAATCACCACTTTTTCCTGAGAATAGCCGAGTCGGCGGAGAAGTTCGGGGGTGTAAATAGGAAACTCGACAAATAGGAAAGTCATAAAGGGCGAATGGCGTACAGAGGTGTCACGTGTACTACGGTACGCGACGGTACGACATTTTAAAGGGACATTGAAGACAAATTTGTCCTAAGTTTGGGGCGAGTCAGCAGAGATTCTTTGATGTACATATGTGTCAAGCGTACTACAGGGCTTTAAAGGGATGAAGGCAATATGGAGTTTTTAGTTTTTGCTTTTCCGGAGGGCCGAGCAAACTGGCAGGGATCATTATCGTATCGAGGTGTCATGCGGACTTACGGAATCGGAGTTTAAAGGACCATTAAAGGCAGGAATGTTATGGATTAGTACGTAATTCGGGTTTTCAAGGTATTACTGGTTTTCAAGCAGTCTTTTACCGCGGTTAGCTAGCAGAGGATTTTGGAGAAAAGCAGTGTTGCAGCGATTTTTAACGACATGCAATCTAGCAAAGTTTATTGGGAACAAGCTAGCAGAATTTTTAGGGAAAGGAGGCTAGCAGGGATTTTGTGGAATCAGAGAATGGCCAGGCAAGCTAGCAGAGATTCTTTAAAACTCAAAAATTACCGTATCCCAGAACTAGGCCTGATTTTTGTACCTAAAGATGAGCTATCTCCCTCGCTGTGTTTTGCTCTCGATGATTTCTCATTTTTGATGCCAAAGTTTTGTTGCCTTTCCTACAAGCTACAAACTACATCAAATACAACCCCCGAATTAGCCACCGTTTTCTGACGTTCTAGAAAATCTGTAATCTTTGGGGGGCATGGTATAAAATTTTAATAGAATTTTGATTTCTTGGCACGGATTAGGAGCTCCCAGGAGAGAGAAATTAGCTTAGAAATCACAACAAAAACATTATAATTTAATTTCGCGTTTAATGCGGTTTCGTGGGTCCCGTTGGGAATTTTTGGGGGTATTTTTGGGTCCAGAACATTGTTAAGAATTCGGAAAACACGTTAAAAGACATCATTCAATTTTTGGAGCGCCAGGCAAGACACGAAAAATGGGGATTCCCACGTTTTTAGTAGCGACATTTTGAACGCTTTAGTTTCGCAAAAAAAGTACAAAATTTTACTCGACATTTTTTGGGATTTGAGGAGAGAGATCGAAAGAGAGAGAGAGAGGGGGATAGAGAGAAAGTTCAGCGCAAATTTTACGAAAAATTCCCCAAAATAAAGGCTCTAATTAACGGTACGAACAAAACTGACCCCCACCATTCCATACTTCTCTAATTATAGACCTCTTCGAAAAGTGGACACCGCTCCATTTTTGAGATTTTCACGGCAAAAAACGACACTCGGGGAATGCGGCCAATAATTATACGTAATTATACGTCACGTAGCGGCCGGAAAAGGGGACGCGAACTTCGTGGCCGGGCGCTAACAATCGATAAAATGCAAGAAATTAGATTTTTGGGTACGATAGACAATTTTTTTGTTGAAAAATCGTGGTTTGGAAGTTTGTTTGCTGTAGCGCCACCTAAAAGGCAAAAATTCGTTTTTTTTTTAATTTACTGTAGGTCAATTTTTAAAGTGGACAGTAATAGCAAACGCGTAATTTTAAGTGCTGTAGTGGCTTTTGCCGCGAAAACGATCAATCTATAGAGATCTTCACTTCAATGGTCCTTGAAATGTCAAAACTGGCAACTTGCGGGTATTAGGGTGCTGGCTTTTGGTGTCACTATCCCTTTAAAATGCCATATTCGTCTAATCAACGTGAGAGAGAGAAACAGCGAGAGAGCGAGAGAGAGAGAGACGCAGAGACGCAGAGAAAAAAAATCCAGTATTTTCCCCTCAAATCCTTTCATCTTCTCGAAAACGAAAAATTCACCATTTCCCCCGCAAAATGGCGCTATAGCTTTGAAGCATGACGAATGCAAGGAATTTTCAAGGGCCGTTGAAGGCAAAAAATTACGTATGAAATCATAGTACGTAGTTGTATATAGCAGCCCACCGGAAATGGCCATAACTTTGGCCTATTAATCAAACCCCCACCCCCCGAATGGCCCTGTTTTTTTGCCCTAGCCTGCTGTGGAAAGGTCTGTTTCTCTGCAGCGTCTCTCTCTCGCTTTCATTCACTCTCTCTCACTCTCTCTCTCTGTCGCTCTATCTCTCTCTCTTTCTCTCTCGCCCTTCAGTTACTCGGGGCAACGACACGACCAAAGGGTCTCTGTGACACTGTAGACTTTTCACACGAACGCATGGGGGTCAGAAATGAGAGAATGAGAGAAAGAGAGAGGAGAAGAGAGAACTTCTAAAATCGTCTCTGCTAGCATAGTAACCTTCCTAAATGGCCTCTGCTAGCTTGCCCGTCTTCCTAAATCCTCGGTGCTAGCCTGCCTTCATTTAGCGTTTTCAGGGGGATCGGTAAGCCAAAAATTCCGCTCTCAAACAGTCTCTGCCTAGCTTGCCAGTCTTCCAAAATAGTCTTTGTTAGCCTACGTTCATTTCTTTAGGCTTTAAAGGCATTGGTAAACCGAAACTAGCGCTCTCAAACGGTCTCTGCTAGCTTGCCCGTCTTCCTAAACGGTCTCTGCTAGCCTGCGAGATTTCCTAAATGATCTCTGCTGGCTTGCCAACCTTCCTGAATGAACTCTGCTACATTCCAAGCTGCCGTTTCGCTTGCTAAATGATCTCGGCTAGCTCGCCCGTCGTCCAAAATGGTCTCTGCTAGCTTGCCCTGACCGTAACGAGTTCCTGATGAATTCCTCAAAGAATCTCTGCTAGTCTGCCCCCCTCACACGGTCATTGACACGAAATACAAACTACAAAATGCGGTTCTCTGAAATCTGACGTACCCCTAATTTCCACCTCTAGTACATTCCAGTACGCGACCGGAGGGCTACAAAAATCCGGGCTGGGGACCTGGAAAAAGCTGGCTGAATTTTGGATAGTTAGAATATGGATACAAAAACAGGAATAGATTTTGGAAAGTGAAAACTGAAAATCAGGAATGTTGTTAAAAGCCGAAAATCCGGAAAAAATTAAAAATTTATAGCGGGACGTAATCCCTCAAAGAATCTGCTAGCTTGTCGGGTGTCGTATTTCGCAAAGAATCACCGCTAGCCTACCGTTTTCCGTTTTTTTTTCAAGAATCGTTGCTAGCCTGTCTTTCCCAAACAATCTCTGCTAGTTTCCCTTATGTACAATTGTTAAAAAATCCCAAGAGTCTTTGCTAGGCTGCCTTTCCCTAAGAATCTGTGCCGATTTGCCCGATATACAGTAGTTTAGGATGTTCCTCAAAGTGTCTCTGCTAGGCTGTCTATCCCCAAGGACCTCAGCTAGCTTGCCTTTCACTAACAATCTCTGCTAGCCTGCCTTTCCCTTAAAATCACCGCTAGCTCGTCGGATCTACAGTAATGCGCAACTTTGCTCAAAAAAGCTCTGCTAGCTCGTCGTTCCTCAAGGCAGGGGTGGGCAAGTTTTTGCAGCGGCAAATTCCCGGCAGTCCATTTTCCGGGGGTCCGGCAGTCCATTTTGGAAGGGAAAAAGCGATTTTTGGCGGGGCGGCTACGCCGCCATACTTGGGTTTCCATTTGATGGCACATTAGATAGATTCCAAGGACTTTCACGGTCTGGGAGTGACGCCAAATTGTGGATCTCATTGTTCCGCGTCGAACCATACCCTATATGTCCCGTCGGCAGTCCGTTATCCTTGAGCTGTTCGAACGGATATATGGAAATAGGGTTAGTTTATAGGGGTTTCCGCTCTGTTTTCGCAATATGTTAATTTTTCACCCTGAAAGTGACACCAGATTGTAGATATCGTCATTGCGCGCCGAACCATACCCAAGATGCCCCTTCGGCAGTCCGACTGCATGGACATGTTGGACTGCCGGAACGGAAAAACTAGTTTTTCGAGGTTTTTCCGGCATAATTCCGGAATACGGTAATTTGAGGGGCCCGAAGTGGCACCCAATTGAGATTCGTCATTGCGCGTCGAACCTACCCTACATGTCCTTTCGGCGGTCCGACTTCGAGGAAATGTTGGACTGTCGGATTTGAACCCGGTCTGCAAAATTCTGCAGAATGAAATCCTTTTACCTCCCAAAACGGACGCCGACGTTTCGCTTTTCCAGGCCTTGGATAGAACAGCGATCCATCCCTCCAAAATTTGAGCCAATTCCATCGAAATTTTTTAGATATGATTCTTAGAAGAAACTCGAAAAAAGTGCTCCCAAAGGGCCTCAAACTCGCGTCCAGGATCTCGGCCTCCTACGGTTTCTTAAAAGACTGATACACCACCAGATTGCCCCAAGCCCCAGCTACAAAAATTTTCTACCCCCCGGGGGCCCTGTTGGGGCCCCGAGATAGGCCCCTAAAGGGCCACCCGGTCCTAAAAAACCCGTTTTCTTTTTTAGCCCGGGTTCAATACCGCAGTCCAACATTTCATCAAGTCGGCTGGAAAGGACATGTAGGGTATGGTTCGACGCGCAATGATGAAATCTATAATCTGGGCCCTTTCAGGCCCTCAAATTCCTATTCCGGAATTATCCGGGGAAAAAACTTTGAAAACCAGGTTTTCCGGTCCGGCGTAACATCTCCTCGAAGTCGGACTGCCGAAAGGACATGTAGGGTATGGTTCGACCGCAATGATGAATCTACAATCTGGTGCCATTCGGCCCTCAAATTACCGTATTCCGGAATTATGCCGGAAAACCCGAAAAAAACCGGCCGGGGTCTGGCAGTCAACATGTCCTGAAGTCCGGACTGCCGGTGGGCTGTGAGGTATGGTTCGATGTGGAATAACAAGTCTCTACAATTTGATACCGCTCCCATAGCTGAAAATCATCGTATTCCGGAATTAATCCGGAAAAACCCCTCAAAAAGGCACTTTTTTCATTTAAAACCCCCAAAATGTCTCGAAGACGGACAGCCGGTTGGGTATGCAGGATATGGTTCGATGTGGATTCTACAATTTACTGAGTACCCAAGAGCCCCAAATGCTTACTACATACAATAATTCAATTATTCAAACAAATGCTTCTCTCCGTTTTCCCGATGAAATACTTGTTACCTGCAATGTTGCATTGTTAAAAATCTCAAATTTTTTCCGGCGCTCGGCGCCGTTCTCCCCCCGCCCTCCCGGCAGTCCCTGTCCCGCCACCAAAATCCCGGCAGTCCCCATTTTGCAGATCTACCTACCTTGCCCACCCCTGCCTCAAGGACCTCTACTAGTCTACATTTCCCTTAAAATCTCTGCTAGCCTGCCCTTCCTCAAGAATTTCTGATCTACAGTACCGCAGAAAATTCCTCAAAGAACCTCTGCTAGCCTGCCCGCACCCAGGAAGTAAGTCACGAACCGCCCCAGACGAACTTTGATCCGCGGAAACCCTCCGGAAAAACAGCAGCTGAATTTAGAATAGAGATTTGAGAAAACAAGGTAACCTGGTGGGGGGCATTGGTGGGTCCTGTCGAGAGGTGGCTGGGGGGCCCACCTCCGAAGGGCCAAAACTGGGCCCCCGCGCTCTAACTCAATTTGGCCATTCACGCAGGGGGCACAGCTACGAGACATTCCTGTTGACGTACTCTCTGACTGGTGGGGGTGATTACCGGGATTGGAAATACCAGGAATCCTGGCAAGCTAGCAGAGATTCTTTAAGGATCGACGGTATGCTATGGGACATTCCTGTTGAATGTTCTCTGCTAGCTCGCCGAGCAGGGATTCCTTGGGAAGGCCAAGCTCTGTTTCCGGGCAAGCTATCGGAGGGACTTGAGGAATCCTGGGTTGTGGGAGCTAGCAGGGATCCTTGAGGAATTCAGCAAGGCAAACTAGCATAGATCTTTGAGGAAGCGATAAGCTATAAAATAAAACTTACTAAAGAATTCTGCTAGCCTGCCCGTGCCCAGTAGGCAACCTAGCAGTGATCCTCGAGGAATTCACCAGGCAAACTGGCGGTTCCAAATAATCTGGCTAGCCCTTCCAGGTCGGAGGCAAACGAGCAGAGGTTCCTGAGGAGCCCCAAAGATTCTCTGCTAGCCTGCACCTCCCTAATCGAAAATTGAACCTATTGACCCGGCTAAATTTCTAGAAACTTCAGTGCTACTTGAAATTCGCGACCTTTTCCTGGGCCCACCAGTTAGTTGAATTTGTATAAGAAAGGACTGGAGTCCCGCAACGACGAACACGGAATACAAATTTAGAGGCGACAGAGAGACAGGGAGAGCGAGAGAGAGAGAGAGAGAGAGGGAGAGAGAGAGGGAGAGAGAGAGAAACTGGCAATAAGCCCTCCGCGCGCGGCATTCAATTAGGGCGCTAAACGGAATTTCGGACACTCGGCGGGGTTGCTGGAACATTGAACATAATGGTACCGGATCCAACAAAACACGGCTTTTGCAAAGTGGCAGGCTAGCAGAGAGAATTTGGGGAATTGGAGGGGATAGATGGGAGCAGCGGGTAAGCTAGCAGAGGTTCTTTCAGATTATAAAACGGCCAGTTAGGACGAAAGCCTATTTCCGACACTTTGGATGAAGGGCAAGCTAGCAGAGTTTCTTTGAGCTTCTGAGACCAAAGCAGGCTAGCAGAGGCCATTTGCGGAGTTTTCGGGCCCATTGCGATCAAGGGCAAGTCAGCAGAGATTATTTGAACTTCCTAAAATGCCTAATTACACCCAAAATCATATTCTCCGTGTTTTGGATGCAGGGCAGGCTAGCAGAGTCGATTTTCGGAATTTTAGAGCGTCATCGGAACTAGTGGCAAGCTAGCAGAGATCCTTTGACATCGATAAACGGGGATTTTTCGAGGCAAGCTAGCAGAGACCCCTTGGTCCTGTTGAACGCCTAATTACCCCCAAAAAACCCGTGATTTTTCTGAGTCACCAAAAGTTACCCTGTACTTTGGCACGTTGCGTAGTCGTGGGCCCCGAATTTCTCAAAATCCCTGTGGGACCCCCCGCCTGATAATTACGGTGTGCCCTTTGGTGAAAGGAAATTTCGGATCTTGGGCCCAAAACTGAGCCGGACAAAATTAAATTGGATTTTGGGGGTTTTAGAAAAATTAGAAAATGTTCGGATCAGCTACAGTACCCTCTAGATAATTGATTAGGGCAATAAGGTATGGAAAGTGCTGAAAAACGGATTAGAGTGGTCATTGGGGAATTCTAGCGTTTTTCTCTCTCTCTCTCTCTCTCTCTCTCTCTCTCTCTCCCCAAATGATCTCTGCAAGCTTGCCTTCACTAACGTTAAATTTTAATTTAGATACCAGTAAAAAGTAATTTTCTTTTGTTGTAAGATTAACCCACCTTATAGTAGCAGCAAAAAATATACTTTTTCCTGGGCCCAAATCGATACGGTAGATGGGGGTTCTTCGAAATGGCCAACCTGAAAATGGGGGACCCCGGGAAAATAGTCGTTTTTCCCAGCAGGTGGGCTCTCTCTAGCGAGAGAAAGAGAGAGGGAGAGAGAGAGAGAGAGAGAGAGAGAGAGAGAGAGCGAGCGAGAGAGACTGACACCAATAATTACAATCTACTCAAAAAATGGGCCCTGCCTGGCTGCCTGATTGCCCGTTCCAACTATATCCCTCCCTGTAATGACCACTCAACCGCCCCTTGGCTACTGTTTTTCAGGAAGTATTTTTCAGGGACTCGGTGCCTTGAGGGATCGAACGACATCGAAAAAGCTGTGGAGAAGCGAAGAAAAAATTGAACAAGAACGAGCCAGACTTACGCCTGGGCTTAAGCTTAGGCTGAGACTTAAAAAGAACCAGGGTTTCGCGGTTCGTTCGCATTATCGGGGGGACCAACTTTTTTTCTTGAAATCTAATTGTCTAATATAAATAGTGGGAGTGATTTTAAATGGTTTTTTACTATTCCTAAACGTGAAAACTTTGCCAAATTTCATTAACAGAGGTAGAAAAATATCGATTCTTGACCCAAATTTCGACGTTTCAAAACTTTTTAGATAGTTCTAGTTGAAATATAGTTATTTTTTTTACCAAAAATACCATTCAAACATTTGCCATTAAGTTACTAGACGTTTCTAGGCTTATACAAAAATCTTCGGACCCCCTAATAATGTGCAAAACCGGCGTCGCTTAGGTTTAGGCTTTAGGCTTAGGCTTCGGCTTGGCGCAGACCTTTAATCATTTTTCTACCGTTTTTAACTCTAAAAATGTGCGTGTGATAAAGAAAAACCGATCTTCTTAATCCCTTAATTGTTTAGGTCTACAAAATTCCATTTTTAAGCCTCTTCAAAGCCTTTCTCCTTGGGCTTAGCTTCGCCGTTGACTTAAACTTGTTTTTCAGCGCGCAAATCTGACCAAAATGAAGGTGCCCATCGTTTCTTTTCGATTTTGGCTTTAAAAACGCGCGTGAAACTTCTTTTCTTGATATAAAGACTGCGAAAACTTTTAATTGGGGTTCCCAGATTTGTTTAGATTTATCCTCTTCTACGCTCTTTTTCTGACCTTTCAATGCAGACACGCGCTTTTTCAATGCCATCTCAATTTGCTCAATCTCTTATTATAAATCTTAATCTCAACCTAATCTCAATGTATAAACGTTCTCCTTCTTCTTTTAACTGCTTTTGATCAGGTTTCCCCTTTTATAAACCTTTTTTGCAGGTAATAAAATCGAAAAATCAAGCTGCGACGGAAGCGCCGTCATCGGATTGCCATCTTCAACGAGGGAAGGACGAGTCGAGTAGAAGAATCGACGACTCTTTCGATAAGGTGAGATCGCTTTTCGGCACGCGCTGCATTTTGAAATTATCATTATATTTCTCCTAAAAACCATTTCTAAGTTTTTTTTTAGCCAAAACTTCAGATTCTCGATAACTTTTACATCCGTTACTACATTCTATAAGTGACTAGCACCTTATTGTGTCTTTTTTTGCTCTATATTTACTCAATTATCGTTATTTCAATTAGGCTGTTGTGCTCTTTTTTCTACACCATCTAATTCCTTTTTTCCAGGTATGATGTCGTCTTCAACGCTCGACAAGCAAGATGAGTTGCCGAAGGCGCCGGCCGGCTGGCTGCTCAATCTACCGTCCAATCTCTTCAACAACATCGCCAGATTTCTGGATTCGTCGTCTCTTCTGCAACTCGCCAATTCGCACGTGAAGCTGGAGGAATCGGTGCTCAGGGCCGGGCTGTTGTCCCCGCAGATTTACAACCGTCATTCTACACCCTACAAGCACTGGACTCTGCAGCACAACGCGAAAATCGACAATTACAAAGCGGTCCTCAAAGCTATGCCGCCCTATTCCGACGAGTGGTTTATCAAGTTGCCGCCCGTTATCTTCACCGCGATTACTCGTAGCATGGATCCGCCACCCCTTCTCTTTCCCGCCCAATGGCACGACCAATTCGAGGAGGTCAAAATCGACCTCTCGCAGGTGGATTGGCGGATGTGGGCCTTCTATGCCCGAGGCCGTACAGGTCCCGAAGAGCCGATACCCGACATTCATGAATGGATTGACGTGACCGCACAGGTGGCCGAGCAGATAATGCAACAACTGCCCTTCTATAAACGTATGGACTTCGAGAAGTTGCACGAACGGCTGGGCGTGCTTGGTCGTCGCATTCCGATCGAGCTGTTTTGGGTCGGTAGGGAATGGAAGCCGTTGTGGGATGTAGGAATCACCGATGCTGGAACCACCATGGTCTCAACACCTCCTTATGGATGGGAATGTGCACTAGTTGGCAGGCATGCCAAGACCGTGAAATTCGCGTATGAGGTAAGCGTGGGAATAGGTTTTTTCTAAGCCAACACGAGGTTTTGAACTATTTCAGCGCTTTTCCGAGTTTTCTAAATTTGCTAACGTTTTTCATTACCCGTTTTATGAATTTTCAAGCAAACTTTAATTTTTTTCAGGCATCCCCCTCGCGCTCCATGTTCCTCGACGTCCGCTGCAACGACACGGGCGTGCTGACTGATTTTGAGGAACTAAAGGTACATTCTTCCTCAAGAAACTTTGCTAATTTGCCCCTTTCCAGCTAAACCGTCATCCGGCGCTCGACAAGAAGATGTGCGCGTCGAGATGGACAAGCTGCTCGGCGACCCGGCTCTCGTTTGACTGATGGTACATTTGTTTAAAATTCAATTGCGTAATCTTAGCCGCCACTTGCTTTGTTTCCTAACAAACCTAATTCTGCATTAAAAACAACGTCTTTTTCACATTTTTCGAGGTCAAAAAAAGATGTTGCTCATTTTTGTTATCGTTCTATGCCAAAAAAGACGCGTTCGATCCTGTTTTAGACCTCGCCAAACTTTCTACGCTAGGTTGGGCTTGAAAATGGTTTTCTACAGCCGCCTGGCTTGTTTTATCAGCGTTTTTAGAGGCTTAGGACTCCTCTCTATTAGTAAAACATAGTTTTCACGTCGAAAACTGAATTTTTGTTAGGATAATACTGCTTTTTGACATCGGTATCGATTACGTCATTTTATCGCTATTTTTCAGGCGGCCTTGTCGCTGTTCTCGAGGCGACGGCAGCGGGAGGAACAACAACGGCACCCCGGATTGCCTAAGGTAATTGTTGGACTTTTCTTTTGAACATTTAAACTTTTCAGGTACAGCCGGACGACTCGATGATGCGCGACCGTTGTCGCTGCGCAACGACTTCAAGACGAGCGACGACGCTTCTTCGTCACCGCTTCCTGATGGTATTTATAGCGTTTTTAGGATTTAGGTACATCCTACAATGGCCGGCGGGGCGACATGATGCTGAACAAGTTCCAAGGTTTGTTTTTTTTACTCCTTTCCGCCCGAAACCAGCTTTCCATTCATTACGCAATCAATTCACTTATTTCAGGGCCCGCATCGCTTCGTCGTCCGCAAGCAGCTCTTCATCAGCTCCGACGCCTTCTTCTCGGCTTCAAAGGTACAATTTTCTAGTCTAGCAAAGATTGCTTGATTTTAGGCAGTGGGCACACAACCGGAAGCCGAGGAGAAGATGGACAGCGAGCTGATGGAGGATGGCGACGCCAAGGAGGACGATGAGGAGGTACTTTGACTTTCTTTACTTAACAAGCTTAGCTAGCTTGACTTCTTCTGCTTTTACGCTGTTCTTGCTAGTTTGTGGTGACTTACCTGACGTTGCCCAAGTCAGTCGACTTCCTTTTTATTAAGCTGAGCTTGGCGCGCTTCATTTTTCAAGGCTGCATAGACTTATGGCTGCCCTCCTTTGACGTTCTTGGCTTGATGTTTACGAGGCCCTATAGCTACCGACTTACCTGACTTGGTTTTGTAGCTTACCCGGCTTTCCCTTTTAGCCTTGGCTTGGCGCGCTTGGCTTTTGGGCTTGCAATTAATTATAATTTCGGGTTTTCAGGTACGCGCTCAACAACGTGCTCCAAAACTACTCGCCACGCCTCCCACAAATAAAAATAATGCTCTAATATTCTTTATAATGTTTATGAAATTCTATTCTTTACATATCGCTCATTTCTCCTATATGACACCCCACAAATTATTCTTTGTACGTTCTTTGAATGCTTTCTGATCACCCCCCACTCGCCACCCATCTGGCCCACCCCAAGAACATAACCCCCGGCTGGGAGATGGCGATACTGGGCCTATCCCAATCCTCTAGTCGAGGGGGCGTGAAACTGTCTTCCCTTACCCGCCCACCTTGATTTTTACAACTTGTGAATATTCCTAAAACAGGATTTTGTGAATTCTATTTTATAAAGAGTTGTATTATTAAAGGCACTTTTCTACTCTATTAGAATCTGCGAATCTTCTATAAAGACACACTCTATTAATGCTCCTCTATAAGACACACTAATAGTATCTTCTCTCTATAAAGACACTATCATAACAGATAGTATCCTCTATAAAGAAACATATCTAATTGCTACATTCTGAAATACAGTGGAATACTACCGTCCACCATCCCCAACCTCCTCCTACGGTTTTTCAAAGCACCTATAGTTTCGAAGTGGTCCAGACGGGTGGCGAGAAGAAGAATATCAGCGAGCATTCAAAGAACACTCGCCCTAAACGATTAAAAATGGACTTCTGAATTAAAGAAAATTTGATTTTCTGATGATCCTCCCCATTTTCGGGGCTTTACCAAAATTCGGGGCCGGAGAGAGAGAGAAATGAGAAAAAGACAAGCAGAGCTTCGCCTAGGAAAAGCGGAAGCCGGGCAGAGCTCCACCTCGGACGAACCGAAGCAAAGCCCGCCAGAGCTTCGCTTAACTTCGGCAACGCCAAGCCTGCTTTCAAACATAAGCAAGGGTAGACAGACCGGAAGTCGACTTAGCCCAAGCTCATGCTCGATTTAAAGAGAATGAGCTTCAGAGATGAAGTCCAACCTCTTTGTTCGCACTCAGCGATCACAATCGAATCATCGATTGATCCGCCAGTGTGCCCGGAGGGCATAGGGGGAGCCCGAGAGCCACCCGGCTAGCAACGAAAATGGTTGGACCTTATGCCCAGACAGTGGGCCAGACGGGGGGCGAGTGGGACGGCGCAAAAGAAACAACCAGCGTGACTCCAATACTAGGCCAAAATTCTCGATTTTTTGGTAGTTTTAAGCCGTTTTTTCGGCATGCTTGACGTCTTCCGCTTGGTCTTCTATAGGGTCAACTAGCAGAGATCACTGGGGAGCTGGACAAGCTCAATTTGCGGCTAAAAATAAGGAAAACGCACAAGTTGCTAGGTCGAAATTTCGATTTTTGGGAGGGTTTCTGGCCGTTTTGCGAATTCGTCAGCCAACAGGGTAGCTAATAGAGGTTAATTGTCGATTGTCCGGCAGGAGAACTTGAACTCGCCGCAGTACTTTTTATCCTAAATTGAATTTACGCAAGGAAATACGGTTCTAGCTTAGCTTATCGATGTTCCGACGCGACGGATTCGGCAGAAGTCCGAGCAGCTAGCAGAGACGATTGGGGAGCAGGAGCAGGAGACCTCGAGGAGAAGCTACACTTACTGATGACGCGGCAGTAGTTTTGATCCTGAATTAAATTTACGCGAGGAAATAAAGTTTTAACTTAGTTTATCGATGTTTCGACGCAACGGATTTAGCCCGGGCAGCTACCATTGGGGAGTAGGAGAACTTGATGCTGATGACGCCGCTGTAGTTTTCAACCTAAATCAAATTTACACGCGGAAATAAAGTTCTAGCTTAGCTTAGGCTTAGGCTTAGGCCTAGCTTAGCTTTTCAGCTTCTGGACGTCGGCAGAGAAGAGGTCGGCAGGCTAGCAGAGAAAATTGAGGCGAAGCTGGACTTGCTGATGGCGTCGTCTTCATCTAAAAACAAGTTAAATTATAAAAAATGCAATTTTTTCAAATTGTCAGTCATGTTTTGCTACGAAAGTGCGTGACAGGACGACGCGTGTGTCGTTAACCAACCGAGAAATGGGGTATTTGAGGGACGAGAGAGTGCGAGAGAGAGAGAGAAACAATACCAGTTCCCGAGTCGCGCTCCCCAGGAAACAGCAAACTTTATACACTTTCGTACTAGTTTCTTGAATCCATAATTTTTAGCAATTCCGCAAAGAATCTCTGCTGGCCTGCCCTTTCCCCAAGAACCTATGCTAGTTTGCCCGGCATGAAAACAAACAGTTGGGCGTTGAAGAAAGGCGAGGGTGGGATAGGATGCTCTATTTTTTGCAGCTCTTTGTTTGCAGAAATTCCTCTTTCTCTCTCCTCTCTCTCTCACTATCTCGCTCTCTCTCTCTCTCAACAATTTGTCCGATTTGCCAGTAACACAGAGGAATCTTACTTTTCTCCGGCTCCCAAAAATTCCTCAATAATCTCTGCTAGCCTGCTTAGCTTTCAAAATAGCGTCAGAAGCTTCCTAATGGTTCTTTGCTACCTGCGCGGTTCCTAAAAAGTCTCTGCTAGCCTGCCCATGCCCTAAAATAGCATTTTCCTCACGAGTCTAAACTAGCTTGCCTAAAAAAAGTCTAGAGCCTAGATAGCAAAAGTACGCCAATATCCTAAAAAATCTCTGCCAGCCTACCCTGGCCGCTCCTAATAATCCGCTTGTTCCGCGCGGCTACTAATTCCGTTGGCTAACAAGACAGGTTCTTCTTTTGCTGCCAATGGAGGGGGCAGAGGGCAAATGCAGATTATAGGGGGAGGGAATGGTCTCTCTCTCTGTCTCTCTCCTCTCTCTCTCTCTCGCCAAGTGAAAGCATCGGCTCTTTTTGCATACGCGCGGCCGGTGGTTTCACTATGCCATTCATCAACCCCCCAATCGAATTTCACTTTCAATCATTTCTTTAGCTAAATATTTCATGTCGTAATCGATTACGATACTCAAATTACTCCAATTTAAGCCTGAAGCTAATCTCCTAATCGATTAGCTACTTAATTTCATCCATCCTTGAATTTTGTGGCTTTTAAAAGGCGATAATTACATTGCGCAATCGATTACGCTATGAAATTCTGCTTACAAATTAATTTTTAATTGATTTAAAAACCGTCTAAACTATTTTTTTGCTAATTTTTAACATTTTTAGGCGATGGGCAGCATACAAAGGTCAGTTCGGGGCGCGTTTCAACACGGAAAATTCGGAAACGACTTTTCGAATTGAAAGTTATAACAAATCTACTTTAATTTAGATCGTTCGCCCTTTTCTCGTATCTATTCGCGCCGTCAAACCAACTCAAAAATGAGGGAAATGTTGATGAGCAGCAGCTCTACGTCATTTTGCCAGCTAATAATAATACAACAGCAGTTCAGAGGACACGCCCACTACCCGGGGTACGTGTCACTATCCCTTCAAAATTAGAAAAGGAATTTCTCGCCCCAAAAAACCAGGTTTCAAAGTTCAAAGTGGCCGTAAATCACAAAAATAAGCAATTTTTAGACTGCAAATAACACCTAAAAAGCAAAATTCAACTTTCGAGGTCCTGAGGAAGTAAAAATTTGCTTCGCTGTCCCTCTCAAATTGGGAAAATTCTTAAAAATTTATGAAAAACCGGGTTTAAAATGAGAAGTAATGCAAAATAGTGAAACCTGTCTATTTTTAGACTCCGATAAGTATTTAAAAAGTAAACGCATCAATCTCCTTGATCTAAAAATCCAAAAAGAAACCAAAAAAGCGGATTATTGTCATAACAGAAGGCTAACCGGGACCTTTGAAAACTGGTGAATTCGATTCTGAAACTGAAAATAGCTATTCTAGAAACCAGAAAAATCGTTTTAACACGCCGAAAAAGCCTTAAAAATTAAGTAAAGCAAAATTTTCAGTGGCCCTACGTGGCGCTGACCCCATCTACCGTACCCCGTCGCTACATCCCCGATTATTTGAGGACGACGGCAAGGCGGATTAAGGAGGCAAAGAAATAGACGCGCGACGCGCTCTGCTCAAAATTCTAAACGTCATGTCAAACCCAATCTTTGTTTTTTGGGGACCTTCAAGCGCGTACTAATTGTCATTTTTGCGATTTCCACATTTATTCCATTTTTGTTTGTCTTTTTCCGGCTCCTTTGAAATGTTTTTCCCCTTTCCAAGCCAAATCTTAAGCCCAAGTCTACTGTACGTTCTGTATTGT
This sequence comes from Mesorhabditis sp. LJ9110, assembly GCA_038088335.1. Lineage (NCBI taxonomy): Eukaryota > Metazoa > Nematoda > Chromadorea > Rhabditida > Rhabditidae > Mesorhabditis > Mesorhabditis sp. LJ9110. Next base: position 657,369 of record JBBGBA010000016.1, on the reverse strand, counting down.
ACTGTATTATCCAAAAAATTCGGTGCTTTTTTGCTTTTATTGTTTTCTTGCCATTATTGATTTATACAAATACACCATTTATGGCATTTAAATGTTAAATGATAAACGATTACGACATGAAATTACGCCACTAAAAGCGCATCAAAAAAATCAAATAATTTAACCCGCTCTTTTGCTGAGATATCGGGCGGCCGAGAAATGATCGGGGGAGAATCATTGGCATCACAAGTTATTATGTTAATTAATGTTATTTAATTTTAATAAAATTATTGTTTCCTTATTTTGCTACGGTAGGTAGTTCCAATTTCAATTTTTTTCCCCTAAGCAAAAAATGTTGTATTAGCTGTAGCGATTGGTGTAATTTTAATTGAATTAAATTATGAATAATGTCATAAAATTACAGCATTAAATAAAGCGCAACAAGTACCGTACGTCTTTGATTTCCCTTTCACATGACACCAGTCTGCTTGAAATTCTCGGCGATGATCATGTCGGTGACGGAGGTGAGGACGAGTTGAACCTGAAAATGAGGGGAGGTTAGCGGAGATCATTAACGAGAGAGGGCGAACTAGCAGAGAGCATTCAGGAACATGGTTGCCAGGTAGTATAGATTCTTGAGGAAATCAAGGCGTACTAGCAGAGAGTCTTCAAAACAGTCCCGAGAAAGCTAGCAAAGAAGCTTTCCAGAATTTCAAGGGACAGGCTAGCAGAGGTGCTTTAGGATTTCCGGATTCGACTAGCACAGATCCTTTAGGAAATCAGGGCAAGATAAGGCAGGCGTGCAGAGATAAAATCCGGGCAAAAGAGACAATTTGCGGAATTTGAGGAGGCAACCTAGCAGAGATTCTTGAAAAAATTGAAAGAGGGCAAACTAGCAGAGTTCTTTGATACCTGATTCGTGTCCGTAGCGCAAGTGATATGGATGTAGAGCATCTTATCTGGGTCGGCATTTAGGTGAAGGAAGCGCTTCTCCATGTATTCCGTGCACTCCTCGTAGCTGTTTGTGCCTGCAAAAAAAGCGTTAAAATGGCTTACAAGCACCTTTAAATTTTTAAAAAATTTAAAAACATTTGTAAACCCGAAAAATGACTTCCAGGTTTCTTTTAAACCTCAAAAACGGTTTAAAAAACACTAAATGTACCTGTATATTTGGTGAAGCATATGGAAAGCGGAACCCTCGTGATCTTCTCGGCAAAAAGATCCTTTTTGTTCAGGAAGAGAATTGCCTGAAAAAAAGAGATTTTATAGGGATTGTGAAGCCAAAAATCAATAAATATTAGCGCGGCAAGCTAGTAGAGACAATTTGAGACTAATTCCCGAAGAGCCGCGTCTAAAAGTCTAAAAAGGCCCATAGCAAAGATTCTTTAGGAAATCCTGAGCTGCGACGACCTCAAAGAATCTCCGCTAGCCTGTCCGGTTTCTTGAGTTTCCCTAACGATCGCTGCTAGCCTGCCCTCACAAAAATCCATGCTAGATTGCCTGAGTTTTTCCCCAAAAATCTTGCCTAATTACCCAAAATATTTCTTTTTTTTCAATTTCCTCAATAGCTTGCCTAATTCCTCAAAAAACTCTGCTGGAGTGCGTGAATTTCCCCAAAGAAACTCCGCTAGCTTGCCTAATTCCTCAAAAATCTCTCTTTCTCTCACCTGTGCCCTCCTCAAATAGTCATTGTTGATGATGTCCTTGAACAGAATCTGCGAGTCTCGCAATCGATTCTAAAAAGACAGTACGTTACAGTACTCTAGGCACTATTACCGTAACCCCATCTTCTCTGAGAGTTTGATCATATTCTGAGATTGCGACGACAAAGAGGAGCGCGTCAACACTGTCGAAACAGTGGATCCACTTCCGGCGCTCCGATTTTTGGCCGCCGACGTCGTAGATTCTGAAAAAATATTTATAAAATATCTATAAATTATTCTCTGTAGTTTTTAGCCTAAATTAAGACGTAACAAAGAGAATCCTCCAAAACACAAAGTTTAATAAAAAAATACTAATAAAATGGGCCGGCTAGCAGAGAAAATTGTGGATTCCCCAAAAATCACTGCTAGTTTGCCCATGTATAGGCCAAAATTCTTTAACAATCTCTGCAGGTTTGCCTAGCCCAAATACAAACTACAAACTCCAAATGATACAGGAAGTGGGCAGGCTAGCAGGGAGCATTAAGGAAATTCTTATTTTGAAAATTTTCCCTAAGAAGCACTGCTAGCTCTCCTAAACTTCTCACAAAGGCCAAGAGCGCTAACGTATTGACGAAATCCGAGCCCTTTTCCGCAAATTCGCTCTGCTAGCTTGCCCTCGCAAAAAACCACCTACTTGAATTCAATCTCCTTATACGTGTATCGTATTTCTTGTACTCCACTCGTCGCGACGCGTGTCATCAGAATATCCTGGACCGAGGGAATGTAGTGGGGGCGAGAGGTCCGCTCGACTGCCTCGAAGAAACTGAAAAATAAATTTAAAAAGATTAAAAAATTATCTCAATGAATTTTTTAAACGTAAAAATCGAAAATTTAATTTTGAAGGTTCCAAAATTAAATTTTTCTCCCAAAAAATCGAAAAATTTACTTTTAAAAACCTTCTAAGGCGTTAAAATTCAGCTTTTGATTTAAATAAGAATAAAACTCACTAAACGGCACTGTCGTTGAGCTGGAATTCGCTGCGTCGCTCGTAGGCCGCGCGGATTCCCTGAAAATAACAATAAATTGTGTTTTTAAGACACCAGCACGAACAAAAACCGCTCGAAAAACATACCTTATCATCCCAAAGCGCCTTGATCGAGTTGCAGACGTCTACAGTGATCGGATCCCAGTCCTCCTTGTCGCCGACCGTCTTCTTGATCAACTCCAGGTGGCGCTGAAAAAAAAGTCTTACATTATTTTCCAAATGGCTCTCAAAGGATCTCTGCTATTCCGCCTAGTTTTCAAAATTCTTGATGTATCAAATAGACCCTGCCAGCTTGCCCTGACTGTAGTGCTCCCAGGTCCCCTCAATGGTTTCTGCTAGCTTGCCCTTGTTTCCCTAGAGGTCTCTGCTCGCCTTCCTTCAGCATACTATCCTCAGATTCCTCAAAAAAAAAATATCTGCTAGCTTACCTTGCGCAGAAATTTTCCAGTTTCCCTAAGAATCTCATCTATTCCCAAAAATCCCTGCTCCCCCGTCCTTGCCAAAACTACAGTATCGCTTCCAAAATTCGTACAGACAATCTTTTGACGTCAAATTCCGTGCGGCTACTATAAACAGCTTTTTGCCCCCCCAGCCCTCGAAATTCGAGTTTTAAAACACTTTTCTGGGCCTCAGAACGTGCGAGTAAATTGGGAGAACGATTCCCGTGGGAATGCCTCGTTACGTCGCACCAATTTTTCAGGTTTTTCAGGGGGAAACGAGGGCTGTTCTCATTCCAAATTCGCATGGCAATTTGCCAAGTCGGCGGGAAAGTGCAGATCAGACATATACATTTCACAGGATTCGGGGGAGGGCAGGCTGGCAGAGAGCATTCAGGAAATAAAAGTCGGATTTTTTAATTTTACAGGAATTACCGGCTATTAATCTTCGGAGGGCAAGCTAGCAGACAACCTTAAGGAATTCAAAAGTTCAAATATTTCATTTTAAAGGGATTTTGAAGGTAAATAAACTAGAGACAGACTAGCAGAAAACGTTTTATTTCTTATTTCGTTCGAAAATCTGATTTTTTTGATTTTACAGGAATTACCGGCTCTAAATCTTCGAAGGGCAAGCAAGCAGACAACCTTGAGGAATTCAAAAGTTCAAATATTTCATTTTAAAGGGATTTTGAAGGCAAATCGGAGGAGGGCAGGCTAGCGGAGAACCCTGAGGAACTAAAAAATTGAACTTGCGAAGTTTAACGGGACCTTCAAGGCAAAACTTTCGATTTTGCTGGTTTTCAAGCGTGTTTAGCCATCAAAAATCCCCAGAAATTACCATATTCTTGTCGAGCACTTGGTATCCGATCCTCTCCAGCCCACAAATCAGCATGTACATCGATTGTACGGTGTTGTTCCACACCGCTTCGCGACGGGCCACCTTCTCTGCGTCGGTGAAGCCGTTGTTGTGGATGATTCTGGAATAAAATATGCATAAAATCGATGAAAAAGAGAGATTACGGGCTACAAAATTCCTCAAAAATCACTGCTAGCTGCCCCAGTCACCTAAATTCTTCAAAGAATCACTGCTACTCTGCCTAGAAAATTCCCCAATAACCGCTGCTAGCTTGCCCAAATGGAACAGTTTCCTCAAAATTCACTGCTAGCGTACCTCAGCCTACGAAATACCGCAAAGAATCCTTGCTAGTTTGCCTAGATCTCCGGAAATTCTGCAAAGAACCTTTGCTAGCCCCGCCTGCATTCTAAAAATTTCGCAAATCGTCCCTGCAATGCCAAAATTCCCCAAAAATCTTTGCTAGATTGCCGGAAGCGTCCGAATTTCGGCAAAAATCGCTGCTAACTTGCCTATAGATTCCGACGAGCTACAGGCTACAAACTAAAAAACCCGAAAAAATCCCGTAACAAATTCCCCACCTCATCTGCTTGAGCACCGTACTCTTTCCGGATTCGCCGGGACCTGGAAAAAAATTAAAAAATTGACCCCAGCTACCGTAATCAATACCTAGCAACAAGAGTTTGATGACCGTCTTATCATTTTCCACATCTTTCCGCAGCTCGTCTTCGATTTTTCGATGTGTCTCCTCTTGGCTTTTCATCGTCTGAAAAATTCCAATGATTTTAAGCACGATCGGCTACAAACTGCAAACTATAGAAATCCATAAGAATACAGACTACAAACTACAAAACCTGCGGGCTACAACCTACATATTTCGACCGTTTCAGCAAGGCAAAGCCGCGCTACAAAATGCCAAATTTAAGCGGGGATTCACGGGAAAGTACAGGCAACAAAGTACAAATTCTGAATTTTTGTGAAATATGACGTCAGGCTACAAATTACAGTATAATCACAGACTAAAAACTACAAAAAATACGAGAAACTTACAGCCTTCTCCTCATCCGTTAACGATGACGAGCAGACGCCCATGATGGCTGCGCAGAAGAGAGAAAGACGACACCTGGAAAACTTACTTAGAATGCAGATTTCATTTATCCCATTTTAAAGGGAGTCGTAAGGCTAAAATAAGAGCAGGCTAGCAGAGAGCATTTAGGGGCAAAAAAGGGTCGAGGGTAAGCTAGCAGAGACGATCTGGGAGCAAAAAAAATGGACGGCAAGCTAGCAGAGACCACTTAGGAAGTGATTCCAACCCGCTAGACAAGGACAATATTTTCCCCCGAGACCTATGATTGAAAAGTTGTGAAATTTTGTAAATTGCAGGGAATTAGATTGGGTCGTTCTCATAGAAATTAGCGAGAGAGAGAGAGAGAGAGAGAGAGAGAGAGAGAGAAGAGAGAGATAGAGCCGAAAAATACTAATGACAATGTGGAGGGCAGAGGAAAAAAACGGGACGAGATAACCAGTGGGTGCGAATGTAATGCGGAAACTTTGGCGGAAATCGAATTTCCGGCAAGCTAGCAGAGACGATTTTCGAAAAGCGGCTTCTAGGCAAGCTCGCTGAGAATCTGGCGGAAATCGGCCTAGGCAAGCCAACAGAGGTTCTTGAGGACGAGCAGCTAGCCGGGATCATTGAGGAATTAGAAATAGGCAGACTAGCAAAGACTATCAAGGAATTGGAGAGAGGCTAGCTAGCAGAGACCATTTGTGGAAAATGGCTTCCTCGATTGACTACAGCAAAACAAGCAAGAATGGAATTAGAGACCAGGCGGAGCAATTCGGAATCGTGAGAGAGGAAGAGAGAGAGAGAGAGAGAGAGAGAGAGAGAGGCGAGAGACAGGGAGCAGGTGCAACTTCCCACAGGCGGCTTCTCATTTAGCCCGTTGGGCATAAACTCGAGAATGGAAAGGGGATGGGAATGAGCTTTTTACTGACCAGAAGCGGATGGGAATAGAAATAGGGGCATGCTAGCAGAGAGAATTGAGGAAACTAGGGAGGCTAGCATGGATTTTTAGGAATTTTGAGCTCCCGGGCTAGCTAGCAGAGATTTTTGAGGAAACTGAGGTAGGCCAGCAGGGACAAGGGAACCAAAATTGGGGCAGGCTAGCAGAGGTGCCTTGAGGAATTCTAAGGGAGGTAGCAGAGATTGTTGAGGAATGGGCAAGCTAGCAGGGATTCTTTGAGGCAAAAAAACGAGTTGCTGACTAAACATAGCCTGAAAATTACCGTACCCCAACAAAAAATAAGTTCAAAAACAGGTTTTTTTGAAAGGGAAACGAAGTGGAAAATATGCCCTTTCGCCTGGATTGTCCGCAAAATTCTAGAAATTCACGAAGAGATACACAAATTATTTCCGCGCTCCGGATAAATTGGGAGAAGAAGAAGAAGAAAGACAGATTGGTGGGAAAGGTAGCGGGGTGGAAAAATAGGGCGGGAAATACACCGAAATAGTAATGATGCGGGCGGATGGAGGTGTTTTCACGTTTTTCTAGGGCTGGTAGGCTAGCAGGGATCGTTGGGGAAGTTGAGGTCAGGGCAAGCTAGCAGAGATGCTTTGAGAAAGTCCCAATTGAGCAGCTTTTTAACATTTTGGGCAAGCTAGTAGTGAATTTAGAAATTTGAAACTAGGCACGGCCAGCAGAGACCATTTATGTTTCTTACGAATTTCTCCTAAAGGGCAAGCAAGCAGAGACTCTTCGCGGAATTTTTGCTCAGTTAAAGAAGAGGGCGAGCTGGCCAAGAGGCTTTGGGATGCAATTTCCGGGCAATCTAGCAGAGAACTTTTGTGAAAATTTTCTTATTTTTCATTTTCTTTTCCGGCTTGTACTCCCCCTTTTGCTCGAAATCACACAAAATCAAAACTTCAAAAAATCCTAGCAAACGCACCAGGGCCTCTCGGGTTACGGTCGAAACTATTTTCGGCACTATTTGGCGTGCTCTTTCAGATGCAAATTGAATGACGTGTTGAAAACGCCCGATCGGCCACAAATAGGCCTGGAAAGGTACAAGGTGGCATCGCGGTCAGAGTAAACTTTCAAAAAATCATATCAGCCCAACCCGCGCTTTTTGTGAGTCTAACCAAGCATTGTCCTGTACTATTTTTGATGCTCTTTCGAATGGTTCCCCTCGCTACGGCCAGATTTTACGGATTTTGATTGCTAGGAGGTGCGAAAGTGCCCCAAAAGTGTCAAAATTGTTCCCGAGCGAACAAAACTTGTGATCGATTTATAAAAATATTCTAATGTTACAAAAATTGTTCTGCAGCGTATTCAGACGTAGTTAGCCAGAGGGCAAGCTAGCGCAGACCATTTGGGAACTTCTTTTTACTTGGGCAGGCTAGCCGAGACCATTTGAGAGCGCCTTTTTCAGGGCAAGCTAGCAAATACTTTGCGGAAGCCTCTGCATTTCCCAACCTCGTTAAAAATGCAAAATTGTATAGTGGGAGCGGAATGGAATATTGGAATATTGGAAGTAGTGGCTAGGGGGAAAGTCAATTAACTTCTCAAGTGAATATCACCTGTCTTTGCGGGACCCCTGAAAATCGGGAAATCGCCAGAATAACAAATTATAGCGCTGGACACCCGGCTAGGTACAAGGCTACTGTAATTGTCTCGGTGATGCTGGAATTAAAAGTACAAAAAATTAGGAAAATCGCCAAAATTGGATAGAAATTAAACGCCTGTTGAACTGCCCTTAAAATGACCATGTTCGGGGAAAATGCCAAAAACCCGACAGCCAAATCCCGACATATCCTTGATCGACATTGCATTCAAAGAAGATAGAATTTTTCTTTTGCTTCCGATTACTTTTCGAAGACCACGATTCATTTCCAAAGTGCGTGGCTGTACAAAGTACAGACCCGGAATCTCGTAGAATTAAAGCCCGAATGGCTTTGTGCCCCTTGGGATCCGGTTAGACCATTTTTCGGACCAAATATGAGTTCGGTAAGAGTAAAAATACGTCGGGGAACAATGTAGAATTACATTAGAAAATCCAATTTTCAAGGCCCATTGAAGCCTAAAATCCACATGACAAGCTAGCAGAGATACTTTTTGGACTAATTCCCAAACTTAAAAGCCGTTTTAAAGGGCCAATCAAGCCTAAAATCCAGGGGACAAGCTAGCAGAGACGCTTTGGGAATTTACTCATAAACCCAAAAACTGTCTCAAAGGACCACAGAAGGCAAAAATCGAAAAAATTGACAAACATACCGGAAGAGTCACTTTTAAAGTCCCACTGAAGCGAAATCTTCGAGGCAATCTAGCAGCGCCCCTAGCGAAAGCGATTTTCGAGCCCTAAACAAGTGGCCGGAAGAGTTCCGGGGCAGTGGATCCGGGTTGGTTGCTGCTGCGATGGCCAAAATGAGCGCACCGCGAAATTCCGATGGGTAAAAGAAGAAGAAAAAAGTAGTGCTGGGGTGAAAGAGAACGAGAGAGAGAGAGAGAGAGAGAGAGAGAGAGAGAGAGAGGGATAGAGAGAAAGTGTGCCCCCGAGGGGGGCAAAATTGGAAACGAGGGGCCCGGGGCGCGTAGATGGGTCCCGTTGATTTGAGTCGGCGAGACGAGCACAAATTTAAAACGGGCGGAGAATTAGGGTGGGCGGGGCATTTCCTAAATGGTCTCTGCTAGCTTGCCGATTTTGGGGTAGCTAGCAGCGTCCATTTGACAAAATTTTCTGCTTGGCAAGCTAGCAGAGGCCATTTGCCGAATTCCAAAAATAATATCCGCTAGCCCGACTTGACGCTACATTTCTATTTACAGTAAACTTGCGTAATTTGACGCGTTTCGGAATTTTTCCCCAAAAATTGACGGTTGCCATTTTGGGCGTCATTTGTAGCCCCGGGTAGCCTGCCACGGTAATTATAGACTGGCCAGTGTGGACAGACGGGTTCAATTCCTCCCAAAAATCTGAACCTGGATCTTTGGAGCCTGAGCGTAAGCCTAATCCCAATACACTCCTAAGCCAAAACCTAAGCCCATGCCTAAGCCCAAGCCGAAACCGAAACCTAAGCCAATCCTAAGCCAAAACCTAAGCCTAAGCCTAAGTCAAGCCTGGGTCTGCGTAAGCCGGAAAAAAAAACCAAGCCAATTTCCTGGGAACGAAGCCAATTTATGAAACTTGACGAGCGCCGCTCGGATTGGCTTTGTTTCGCCAGAGACCAATCAGGCAAAAAGAGGGAACTACTGAACCGGTTCTTCCAGGGTTCACTGACCAAAGAAACGACACCTTAAAAAGTTTGAAAAAGGGCAAGCGAGCAGAGATTCTTTGCGGAATTTTTAAAGCGACAGGAAAGGTCAGAAGAATTGAGATAAGTCGAACTACTCCGACGTAGTTTGTAGTTTTTTTCGTGGTTTTGTGCGTAGATTCCGAAAATCAGAGTGAGAAGGGCTCGCTCTGAGCAAAATAACACGAAAAGGCCCTTAAAGGGGTCAAAACAGCTCTAGCGACAAGAGAAACCTAGTTCTCGATTTATAAAAACATTCTAATGTTACAAAAATTATTCTAAAGCGTATTCCGGCGTAGTTTTATGCGTAGATTCAGAAAATCATAGTTAGAAGCGCTCGCTGTGGGCAAAATAATACGAAAAGACCCTTAAAGGGGTAAAAACAGCTCTAGCGACAAGAGAAACCTAGTTCTCGATTCCTAAAAATATTCTAATATTACCAAAATTATTCTAAAGCATAGTTCGACGTAGTTTTGTGCGTAGATTCCGAAAATCGTAGTAAGAAGCGCTCGCTGTGGGCAAAATAACCCGAAGTCCTTAAAATATCAAAAAAAATCGGCGAAAATCCTGCCATTTCCGAAAGTAACGTATCCGGAAAAACGGTGGCATTATTTTGGCGGCTTGTCGCAGCTAGGCGGTAATTACCGCCGTACCTCCGAAACTGGGGGCTATATTGCTCAAAACCGACAATTTCACGGAAGCCACCGAATTTTTACGAACTCGGGATTTTTTTTTTTGATGTTTACGATTTGTAAATTAGTACTTTGCTTTACTGAAAAAACCTCCAAGAATCTCTGCTAGTTTACCCTGCTTTGGAAAATGAGCCGGCTAGCAGAAAGAATTTAAGAAGGCGATCGGCCTTTTGAAAAATTCCATAGCTCTAAAATTACTGTATTCTCTGCCTAATTTTGTTGTATTTGTCATTTTTGCGTTTTTCCCCAATTTTTCGAATTTTTAAGTTTTATTTCATTTTTTTGATGCAAACCACGTATCGTATATCCACACACGTCACAAAGAACACCAAAATCTCAATAATAAAATTTCAAAGGTCAATTTTTGCATTTTTAAGGGCCGTTGAAGGCAAAAATCGCTGCGGATATGTCTTCAACGGGCCTTTAAAATGTCAAATGCATTCGATAATGGCATTTAAAATTATTTAAAAATCGATAAAAATAACTACAGACTACACGCTGCTCCTATGGACACAGGGAAATTAAAGGGGAAGGAGGAGGGGAGGGCCCGTCTTTGTTTGAGAAAAAAAATATGTAAACATAGGACTGGAAAATCGAGGCGTGCAAATGGTCTCTGCTGGCTTGCCAGGGTCGGAAAATTGAGTTCCGCAAAGAATCCATGCTAGTTTGGCGCTTTCCCGACTTTCCATTCCCTTTAAAAGACAAACTACACAATGACTAAAATTTTTAGAGCGCTTTTAAAGGACCATTGAAGGCACAGATAAAGGGGCGGAGCTAAGACGGGGGGCTGAAAGACGGGCGACAAAACGGTCGGGGCAACTCGCTAGGGCTGGAGACGACGATTTTCCCGTTTTAAAGGGCCGTTGAAGGCAAATCCACAGTTTTCCCTGCCTTCGATGGCCCTTTAAAACGAGCTGAACACTATGGTACAAAGAAAATGGGCTTAAAACTATCAAAAACTACTCATAAACCCAAAATAAAAATTTTAAAGGCACCGGCAAGTGTGTTTTTCTATAGATTTTGCCTTGCCGGTGCCTTTAAAGTGGAAAACCGGGGGAAATACACACAGAGGCGCATTAATGAGAGGTTTCTGAGAAGAAAAAAGGGGACCCGGCGGGGATGTGTCCAAAAATGATAAAACTCAAAAATTAAAAATTAAACTCGACTAAGCGCTACACCTAACAACAACCAAAAGGGGGCAAAAGTCGACTAGGCTGAGCGGCCTAAAATAAACGAATTTCATTGCGTAATCAGATAATGGAGGCGGGAATACATGGCGTAATCAATTCGGAGGGATTTTCATGGCGTAATCGATTGATTTCTAGGGATAGAGAAAGGTGGCGTAATCGATTACGGCATGATATTAAAGGGACTTTTTGCGGATTAACTAGCGTAATCGATTACCGACGGATTTAACAGCGTAATCGTTTCATTCAGAGGCATAAAAACCTGGCGTAATCGATTACGGCATGATTTTAAAGTATTTTTTAAGCTTTTACTAGCGTAATCGATTAAACCCTGGCAAATTTCGGGGCGTTTTAAAGGGATGCGTCACCCAAAAAACCCCGAAAAGTACCGTACTCTAACAGAAGACCTCCTCCTCGTGATCGACCACCAGTTGATCGCCATCAAAAGGGGCGGGCCCTTGGGTGGGCGTGGCTTGGCTGGGGGGCGGAGCTTGTTGGTGTTGTTGCTGCTGCTGTTGTTGCTGTGCCTTTTGCTGCCGCATCGCCTGCAGATTGGAGAAGTTCCGAAACTGGGCCATGTATTGGCGTTGGTGCTGGGTGTGTTGGGAGATTCTGGAAAAGGTAGGTTTTCACAAAGAATCTCTGCTAGCTGGCCTAAAGAGCCGATTCAAAAGTCAAAGCCCTAAAAACGCTTCTTAAATGCCAGCTAGAAACCCGAAATTTGCATAGAAATTCCCCAAAAATCACTTCTAGCTCGCTGAAAATCAAAAATCCATCCCAAACAATCTCTGCTAGCTAGCCTCTTCTCGAAAAGCTTTTAAAATGCTTCCTATATGATCTCTGCCAACCAGCAAACCTAATTTGCATAAAAATTCCTCAAAAATCTCTGCTAGCTACCGAAAAACTCTAAGCTACAGTACCTCCTCTGCGCGAGGGGCGGCGGGGTACGGTAGATGCGTTCGCCGAGGAATGCGGTGCCTCTTCTCTCGAATTGCTGCCGATCATCGGTGCGGCCGAAGCGGAGCCTGAAAATTGAGAATTTCCTCAATGGTTTCTGCTCGTTTACTCTTTGTAAATCAAGAAAAAATTCCATCTCAAAAATCCAAGCTACAGACTACAAAGTCCAACATACCTGTATGGTACTCCCTGTTGTGGCGGACATCTATGGCCGGCTCCAAGGGCGAACACCTCTCTGGCACACAACGCTTCCGTATCGGGGTGCACTGTCCACCACGACCCGGCCTCGTTCATCACCAGGAAATCTTTTCGAGGCTGAAAAATTTGGATCAAAATCAAACTTTGAGATTTCGCAAAGCGTCTCTGCTCGTTTACCCCCAAATTCCCAAAGATTCTCCGCTAGCCCGCCCCCAAAAATCACTTACATTCGGCGTCAATACGCGTACAAACACGGCGCTCGACATCAAGCAGTGACGAATCGACTGTCGCCAATGCCGCCCGTGGGCCGTTGTCGGGTTGGTGAACTAAAAAATAAAATTTATTTAACGAATAACAAAAGATAATTAAAAAATTTCTTGAAAAAGTTAAAAATTCAAAAAAGCGAATTTCAACCTTCTCGAACTTCAAAATGTTACAAATATCATACCACCTAAAAACCAGTTTATAAAAAGCTAAAAAGCAACATTTTAAGTATAAATTTAAAGGCTTACCGTCTCCTCGAATACTTCAAAGATTCCATTCAACGGAAGGGCCCGATATTCGGCGGTGAGGAGCGTGCGGAACAGCCAGCACACCATCGTACACTCGCGGAGCCGCTTACGCACTGAAAATCGGGAGGGTTAAAGGGAACGTGACAGCGGGAATTTGAGCATTTTCATGTCGTAACTGGTTAAGTGATCTTAAAGGGACCGTGACGACAGAATTATCAAAATTTCCATGTCGTAATCGATTGGAAAACCGTTTTAAGGCAGCGTAACAGCAGGAATTTCAGGATTTTGATGCCGTAAATGGATGGATAAGAACTTTATTGGAGCGTGACATACAGGTTTGATTGCGTAATAGAATATCCAACCGTTTAATTTCATCGCGTAATCGGTAGGAAAAGCATCGCTTTAAAGGGGGAGCGGCAGCAAAACGCAGTGAATTTTCATAGCGTATTTTAAAAAAATACTCACTGAGTATGGGTTTCTTGAGGAAGGGGTTCGTCGACGGGGACGCCGAGCTGGCCGACGAGCTGGAGCCGTTCTGCTGCCCGTTCTCCAGCTTTGGATGAATGTGGCATTGGGGGGAGGATGAGGTGGAGGATGAGCTCGAGCTGGAGGGGGATGTTCGGAGCATCTGAAACTCAAATTGAAAAAATCGAATCAGGATGAAGGCTACAAAATACACCTAGAAACGCTTCAAAAGCAAAAACAGCAAACTACAAACCTGTCCTTTCCTTGCTGCCATCGCTCTCGCCCTTGGCCCCTGATCGTCGCATTGGCAGGCGGAAACTGCAAAATGAGCTATTCGACGTTCTCAAAATACAAAGCGATTTTTAATATTAAAATCTTTTAAAATAAGGTTTTTAATCAGAACTTTTTCAAATTTTGAAGTCTCAAAATAGACTTACTGTGCTGCATCATCTCCTGCGTGGCGAGCATCGGCCCCTGATTCTCCAGATGCCGAGCGGGGGCTTCTTTTGAAGGGAAAGAAGGCGAGGAGGAGGAGCTCGTGGAGGAGGGCTGACGGGATGCGGATTCTGAAAAAAATGGGGTGAATGGGGTCAAAGAATCCTTCAAAATCTTTGCTCGTTACCCTGTGAGGTTCCCTTTAAAACAATAATCTCTGCCAGTTACCCATCCAAACCCGAGAAAAAACTGACCAGAATTCTGCATAAAGTATCTGGATAGTAGCGCCGGTTCGAGGGCTCCTTGTTGTGGCAATGGTTGCACCATCATCCCTCCATTCTGATGGGCGTTATTTGTTGTATTTTGTAGTCCATTCGTACGCCTCGGATCTTTCTCGGGTCTTCCCCTTCTCCTTGGCGGTTGACCGGGGGGTTTTCCGTGTTTTGGGGTGACGAGGGCCGTTCGTGTCGACACCTGAAGGGATTGATTACGATTGGAAATTACGGGAGAATCGATTACGCTATGTAATAGCTCAAATTCCCAACCAATTACGCCGTTAAATCCATTTCACTAACCGGCGGTCGCCTCCTCGGCCTCGTCGATACATTGGCTGTGGCTGGGGACGTCTCCAGCTTGATCGAGTTTCCGGTTTTCCGGACGATAGGGTCGGCCTGCTGAGGCTAAAAAATGCTTCCGTGAAAATTTAACTTTTTCAATATCTCAAAAGTCCTGCGAAAATAGAAAAACTTATGCAAATTTTGTGAAAATGACCTGTTGCGGCGGGAGCATGGAGTTGTGCAAGGACTGCGTGGAGGTGGCCGCCTGATTCAGGAATCCGTCGATGAACGGGTCGCCGAATTGGAAGTCGGATTCCGACATCGAGGGGCTGCCTGGAAACGGAAAATTTATATCATGAAACTAGCCCGAAACACCCTCAACAAATACACAAAAAAATTCAAGTTTTTTATAAAAATTGTCGTGTTTTTAAATTTCCAGATTGCTTGAAACTCCTAAAATTTCTAGAATAATCCTAAAATCGTATAAAAAGTTCATTTGTGATTTTTCAAAACAGAAATTCGTAAAAAATCCACTTTTAGATGCATTATGCGATGAAAATGCCAAAATCGCAAACTCGTAATTCCGTATAAAGCGTACTTGCAAAGGAGTGGCCGGTCGAGTTGGTGCTGAAGAAATCATCGAGGCCAGATGGGGATGAGAGGGACGAGTGGCCGGCAGAACCAAGATCCCACGAGAAGCCGTCATCTAGAAATGGGTGGAATTCGACAAAAAATAGTAATTAAATTATTAAACGATTAGACTGTCAAATTAAGCCGATAATTTGATATTTTCATTATTTTTAAAAACGTTTTTAGCTTCTAGCTCCCAGCTCCCAACCACTTGCCAAGTTCCCAAAAATTCACCTGCAACCGGCCATCCGCTTCCGGAACTCCCGGCAGCTCCTGAAGACGATGAAGCTGTTCCCCCGCCTCGAATCGGCGACTGGGGCGGGAATTCGAAGGCGAGATCCTTGTCAATCTCCAGATCTCGACTGATCTCGTTGAGGAGGACGGAACAGTCTTCCGAGAGGAGGGGAGAGTCTGAAAATATAGAAGAATTGAAATCATATATAGCAAAGTAAACCAAAAATAAAAACATGTCCAAAAATCAAAAATAATTTTTTCAGGATTTTTAAGCTTTAAAAAATTTACCCTTTTAGTTTATAACTCACCATTTAACAGATCATCCCCGGTCGGCGGCCCACCGTCGTCATTCCAATCGCAGTAGGCGGTGAACGGCTCGGTGGCGAGCAGATCGAATGCCCAATCGACGTCGCCGAGGTCGAGGGTGGATAGATCATCCATTCAATGGCTCGGGAACTGGCGATCGATCTGCAATTAATTAAATGCATTGAAAATTGGTATAACTACAAAACACATGGCCAGAAATGGAACTAATTGAAAAAATATTTTAGAAAATTACTAAATTTTTTGTGAATTCCCAAGCAACTTCAAAATCCTGCAAATCGAAAAGTAGCGCAAGCCTATCGATATGGCCGATTTCCATGGTCGACCTCTAAGCTAAGCCTAAGCCTAAGCCTAAGCCTAAGCCTAAGCCTAAGCTAAGCCTAAGCCTAAGCCTAAGCCTAAGCCTAAGCCTAAGCCTAAGCCTAAGCCTAAGCCTAAGCCTAAGCCTAAGCCTAAGCCTAAGCCTAAGCCTAAGCCTAAGCCTAAACCCTAAGCCTAAGCCTAAGCCTAAGCCTAAGCCTCGGGGCAACCTTGAGGCAAATCAAATGAAAACCTTTGCGACCACCTTCGCACTAGTGGGCCAGGTGGATGGCGAGTGGGTGGGAGTTTCAAAGGACCATTTAAGGCAGGATTTCCTAGTGTAATCGATTACCATAAATTTTCCTGGCGTAATCAACCTATGCCCGTCCTATCTTTAGCGTTTCAAGGAACGTAGAAGGCAAAAAAAATATCCCCGAAATGGTTAGATCGAAAACTTTCCGAAAAATTGAAATTTGAGAGCAATAATGGTCAATATCGTCCCACCAGAATTAGGGTTAAATCTAGGATTTAACGGGTTAAAGGCGCCAATGGTTGGACCATTTTGAAGGCGTAAACAAGGGGGGATCGGGGAATAATCCAGTTTTTATTGGGAGAAACATAAAATAGAGGCTAGAGGGGGATGGGTATCCGGGGAAACGGTGAAGCCTGGGCTGAAAAGAAGAGGTGTTCGCCTCCGGCCGTTTTTTAGCGGTATCGGCCAGGGCGAGAGAGAGAGGGAGAGCTAGAGAGAGAGCGAGAGAGAGCGGGAGAGAGACATCGGCATTTAGCGCCTCTCGAAGAAACCCATGCATTTTTGAGGAGAAGCCGACAAGTTTGAGGCGATTTAGAGAATTATATAAGCTCAAAAATCCTCAAGAATCACCGCTAGCTCCCTCAAATGGTCTCTGCTAGCCTGCCCGACGCAAAATTCCTACGGAATCGCTGCTAGCTTGCCCTTGGGACTCGGGTCAAGAAATTCCTTCAAAAATCCCCAAAAATCTTTGCTAGCTCGTCTCTCTCTCTCTCTCTTATCTCTTAATTTTCGAATGATATTTGCTAGCGTGCATTGTTGAATTTTCCTAAATAATCGCTGCCAGCTGCCCGCCCCTAGACGCCCTGATTCTCCAAACGTTTTTCTGATTTGCCCTAGCCTTTTCCTAAAGAATCGCTGCTAGCTTGCCCCAAGAAATTAAAAAAAAAAACAAGCTATCAAAAGTTCCTAAAAATCTCTGCTAATCTGCCCCCAAGAAAATCGAAGTTTTCTAGTCTGCAGTTTCCGCGAAACCCAAAAGATCAGCGTCTCGAGTCTCCTAGATGAGGGCAGCCAGGAGACAGTTGCCTTCCGTTTTGTTTGCCAACTCGTTGAGGTAGAGCGGGGCGAGGGAGAGAGAGAGAGAGAGAGAGGCGATAAGAAGCTCACAAAGGCACACGAAAAGCCTGGCGGGGTCCAACCGGGAGTTAGTTGCAAGCTGGAGAAACGCGATAAGTGATAGGAGAGGCTTGAAAATGCCACAATTTACTTTTAAAAATGCTAAGGCTAATTTCAGGCCCGGGCAAGATCAATTAGGAATTAAAAACGCACTAAAAAACTATCAAAAAAATTAAAAACGAAGATTCATACAAAAATTTTTTCAAAATTTTCAAACCTCCAAAAACCAACTTTTCTAGACCAATTTTTTGTGTAGATTCAGAATCCGTGCTCAAAATTTACCCCCGGTACTTGATTTTCAGAAATTTTTAAGCCTTTTAGTCATTTTTAAACTTAAAAAATCATCAAAATGACCATATTTCGAAATCTTTCGTAGAAAAAAAAACGCCGAAACCGGAAATGGGCGTGTATAAACCTTGGTGTTGACAAATTGCGGCAGAAGGGGCGGGCAAGAAGGCGAAAAACCAGAGAACGAACCCGGCTGGAGTGTCTCTTTTTAGAGCGGGGGAAGGGACTTGTAGGGGAAACCAAGATAAAATCGATGGATAGCCCGGGCAAGAGGGTGATGGCCATTCAAAATATGGACCCTAAAAGGGCAGACTAGCAGGGAATATTAGAGAAAAATCAGCTTTAAAAATGCTGGTAAGGCCGGCAAGCTAGCAGAGATTCTTTACGTAAAAACTAAACAAAAATTTAACTCGTCGGGTGAGCTAGGAGAGATTCTTTGCGGAAACCCCAAAAGTCCTTAGAGGGTATGATAGCAGAGAGCATTTGAGGAAAATCAGCTTGAAAAATGCTATTGAAGCACGCACACTAGCAGGGATTCCTGAGGAAGATAGCTCGAACCGAAAATTGCGAGGGCAAGCTAGCAGAGAATCTTAGGAAATATGGAAGTTTTTAGGCCTCTTAAATGGACCTTTAAAATGGGCAAGCTAGCAGATACCATTTGCGGAAAGCAAAAAAAAAATAAGTGGCAAGCTAGCAAAGAATTTTTGCGGAAATCGATCAGCTGGGTGAGGCGAGCTAGCAGAAACCATATGCGGAATCCGGCTCAAAAATCACGCAAGGCCAGCTTGCATAAAATAGAGGAAAAAGTAATGAAAAACGGCTCAAAATGAAGTAGGGCAACTAGCAGAGATTCTTTGTGGAAAACCAGCTCAAAATCGACGAAAACAAGCTAGCAGAGTTTCTTTGACCCCCAAAAATACCCCAGACACGGCAGGTGTATATCCTAATTACAGTACCGTATAGTTTCGTAGTTTCTATAGCCCCCATTTTTGGGACGTTCCAATTTTAGCAATTTTTAGTCGAGCCAAGCGCTCAAAAGCCACCTGGCGTCCGTATTTTTTTTGGGAAACCCGACTGCCTGGTGCTCACTAATCGGATTTTCCATTTCCGAGCGCGTCAATTCACCCGGGTTGGCTAGTAAAATATTTCGGGGAGGTCGGAAAACAAGAGGAGGGCAGGCTAGCAGCGATTCTTTTTGGAAAGGCGACTGAATTTGACGATTTTAGAGGAAAAACCCCAGAAATTAGGGCAGGCTAGCAGGGATTAGTGTGCTCTACCATACTACTGGGATTCTTTGCGGAGCACGACTCAAATGTAGGCGCAAGAGCTAAAAGTTGGTCGTGTCTGTCCGTCAGTCTAGCTGCCCTCCAGCTCTAAGAAAGTATGCCTCCTGTTCGGTGTAGAATTTCCGGCGGCCAGGCCAGGACCACCCTTAGAGAGAGAGAGAGAGAGAGAGAGAGAGAGAGGCAGACCCACGTCAGTTGCACATCATAGTCCTTCCGAACAACCGCCAATAGCTCAAAAATTCCTCAGAAACCGATTACGACATCAAAAAGGAGTTAGCTTAAACCTAGGCTCCGCCCCTTAAAGAATCCTTGCTAGCTTGCCTATTCCCCGTCAATCATTTTTCGACATTTTAAAGGGCCCGGAAAGCCAGAATCCATAGATTTTCAAGGAGCACCGGGCCGAATATTTGACCCTCGCTCCCGCCCGGTGACCACTAAAAAGAAGTGATTTGAGCGTTCTTTGGGGTCAGCGTGACGCACAGAAGTGATGACAACCTGAACCAAAGTTCCTAGATCTATAAAAAGAGCTAAAAAACATCCAAAACGATGAAAATAATGATGCAAAATTCGGAAGCTTCGTTTCCCAAGCTCAAAACTACCAATTAAGCTTAAACTCAAGAAAACCGGAAGTGGTGCCGGAAATTGAGATTACGCAGAGCCGGCTGGCTAGCAGCTCTATATAAAGGAGGCAAGCTAGCAGAGATTCTTTGGAAATCGGGGGCTAGCTAGCAAAGATAGCTAGCAGAACGCTTTAGGGAAAGCAAGCGGACAGAGATTTCTTGGGATTTGGGCATGCTAGCAGAGATTCTTTGGTAGGTCAGGCTAGCGGAGATGCTCTAGGAGGTCGGGCAGGCTAGCAGAGGATCTTGAGGGAGCCGTGAAAGAGACGGCGAGAGAGAGAGAGATGAGAGCGGGGAGAGAGAGAGAGGGGGAGAGTGAGAAATACCTAACCAGCAAATCTCTCCTAATGGAATCCAGGAAGCAGGTCCGGGGCTAGTGTTTTCTAAGAAGCAACTGTTTGGGTGGCGAGTATTTAGATGGATGTGTCTAGAGGAGCGTAGAGAAAAAAGGTCGACGGGTAAAGAAAAGACCCGGATCTTGATCAAACACCCAAAAAACAGTGATCCAGGGCGGGCAATTGTTCAGCTTCTCCCTTCAGCTCCACGAAAAGATTTCCGAGGATCAGAGCTGGGGGCTAGGAAACGTCATTTGGGAAAGAGTAGAGAAAGAGAGAGAGCGAGAGAGAGAGAGACAGAACTAACTCTTCAAGGGGCAGCTGACTCTTGCTTGCCCCCGCCGGGAGCTCGAGGTTTTTGTGCATTTTTCTGCCCCTCTCTATCTCTCTCTCTCTCTCGCTTTGCAAGCTGAAGCCCAACTAAATTAATCTGTTTACCGGGAACTAGTTTTCAGAGGCAGCGGGATTACGGTGCGATGCATCTTTCCTCTTGTTGATGGATTATAGCGGCCAACAAAAATCAGAGGACCCGTGGCGGGAAAAAAGGAGATTCTACTTTTTAATTTAAATTCCTGAAAAGAAGCAATTTATTCGGTGACGCTATGAAATTATTCGTTTTGAAAAGGCAAAAAAGGTTTTAGAGATACGGTCAAACCGTTTACGCAAGTTTTTCATTTTCCTTCAAATTATGGTCAAACCGATTACGACATCTATATTTTTTAAGAGCTAGAGAAGGATTGATTTTGCGAGAAACCTACAAATATGCAATTAACCTTAAACGGTTATGCCATTAAACTTCGCAAAAGCTCAAGATTTTCTAGTACCTTACGCTTAGGCCTTTTAAAAACCAAAACGCCAGACGGTTTACGCTAAAATTGAGCCCTGAAAGAATCCAATCAGTCCAACGCGTAAGCTTCATCCCCCCACCCACCTCCCAAAAAAGTGATAAGCCTGAAACGCGCGTCGTCGCAAGGCGAGTGTGGGGCCAAAAAATCAGACTTTTAGGGAGAGAGCGAGAGAGAGAGATAGAGAGAGAGAGAGAGAGAGAGAGAGATAAGCAAGAAGAAGCTATATCGCAGAAATTTAAGATATGCGCCGCCCCGGCTTTTCGGTCCCCAGAAGCCAAGAAGAAGCCCTCCCCCCACCCTAAAAAATGCGTCACGCCAGTCCCAGCTCTTTTCGACGCCAAAAATTCGATTGCGTGTTCTCGCGCAAAAAGGGGCGCTAGGGAAAGTACGGAAAAACGCGGAAATTCCTGAATTAATAGATTACGCCATGAAAAGGCGAGAAAATGGATTACGCTATGAAATACGATCTTAATCCATGAGTTCCGAAAATTTAGCAAGGCTGCAGGGATTCCTTAGAAAATTACAAGTGGGTCAACTAGCAAGGATTCTTGAGGAAACGGAGGGCAAGCTAGAAGCGATTATTGCGTAAATTGAGATTCAGCTAGCAAGCAAGCAGGGATACTTTAGGAAAGTGAAATTTTTTTTAGAGAGAGGGAGAGAGAGAAAGAGAGGGAGAGAGAGAGAGCGAGAGAGAGAGAGATAAATCCCATTCAAACCAGACTAATTCCCAATCCACCGCTGCTAGCTTGCTGACGTGTCGACACCCCGATATTGGCTCAGCCATTTGAAAAGAGAGACGGGGGCATGCGAATCTGTACTTTGAGCTCCCCTATACAGGCCACAGAGAGAGAGAGAGGGAGAGAGAGAGAGAGAGAGGGGGAGAGAGGGAGAGAAAGAGGGACATTCTCAATTTCTCAGCCATTCTCTCACTCTCTCCCTCTCTCTCTCCCTCTCCCTCTCTCCTGCTGCAGATGGCCGTGACCGTTTCTCACGCTTTTGGCAGCCGGGTTTGGCCTTGATTTCCTGGGGCTTGTCGTGTCGGGTTTTTTACGATTTTCGGGCTTTGATTTGTGGGGAGTTGGTAATGGAGGGGTGATAGTGACGTCGAGGCCGGCTAGCAGAGATTTTTGAGGTAATTAGGCACCAGGGCAGGCTGGCAGGTATCATTAGGACCGTTATAACGCCTTTCCGCAACTCAGGAGATCCTGGAAAAATCGGGCAAGCTAGCAGAGATCATTGACACTTGGGAATAGAGAGAGAGAGAGAGAGGAGAGAGAGAGAGAGAGAGAGAGAGAGAGAGAGAGAGAGAGAGAGAGAGAGAGAGAAAGAAGAGAGAGGGAGAGAGAGAGAGAGGAGAGAGAGAAAGCGAGAGAGAATAGCCCCTTAAAACCCAAAACCCGACGTCATTCCCAGGCCAGTATTGGCTGTACGAGGTGGCGGGGGATTCGATCGACGGACTGACCGCTCGCAGGAAAGGCCGAGCAAGGGGGGAGGGGTAGAGGTCAAATCGGGTGGCATTTCAGGGGTCGGGGAATGAGGCCGAGGGCGGATTAAAGGGACCCGGAAGTTCGAGATCAAAGGTTCTCTGCTAGAATCGTAAATCCTCAAGGAATCTCTGTTAGTTTGTCCAGTACTACCAAACTTAATTGCCTCAAAGAATCTCCGCAAGTTTGCCTTCCGCTTCCGCAAAGTCTCTCTGCTAGCCTGCCCTCGCAAGTTTTCGAACCCGCTTTCCTCAAGCGTCTCTGCTAGGACGCCACTTCACTGCAATTCCGCAAATTCTCTCTGCTAGTTAGTCCGAGCGCGCAGGCTCCCTAAAAATTCCTAAATAATCTTTGCTAGCTCGCCTACATTTCCTAAATTATATTTGCTAGCTAGCCTCAAGAACCTTTTCCACAAAAAATCTCTGCCAGTTGCCCTTCCGCTTCCGCAAATTCTCTCTGCTAGCTACCCCTCTCGTTAAGCCCCTCTAGACCAGTCTAGTCGCCCCTGCATTGTGCCAATCTTCAGACAGAAGACAGAGAGACGAACAAATATAGGCAGAGACAGAGAGAGAGAGAGAGAGAGAGAGAGAGAGAGAGAGAGAGAGAGATGGTTTGATGGGGGTCCATCTTCCTCTCTAGCTTCAGTGTCTGCCAGAAGGTGAGAGACCAGATCGAGTGCCCGGGGTTCGAAAGGCCTTTCGATGATGGGGGCTTCTTCTTCAAGCAGACAGAGAAGTGAATTAGACAGAAACAGACACATCAACCGCAAAAAGCACTTATCGATTATAGGGGGGTGATCCAAAAAAAGCCAGAAAAAGCAAAAAATATTTTTTAAATTCTAGAAATTCGCCTAGGGTCTTCAAAGAAGGTCAATTGGGAAATGCAAAGAGCTTTCGTGTAACTTTAGAAAAAATGGACCTGTCCCAATTTCTGTGATCTTTTCTTCCCTCCCCCGTTTGTTTCCGCATGTTATACAACCTCTGAACCAGTGGCACCACACATTGCCTACTCCCCACTCTTATTCAACTACTGAATAAAGTATATATATATATATAATCAAACCCCAGGAGGAACAATCCGAGGCAGTCCCGATTCTTGGAAACGGCCCCGGCCGGCTGGCCGGGGGGTGGCTGGAGGGCCGAGCAGTTCGCAAAAAAGAGGAGGAGATGGCAGAGGCGAGAGAGTGGAGAGAGAGACAAGAAAGAGAGAGAGAGAGAGAGAGAGAGAGAGACGCAGACATGCAGAGCGGGCTAAAGCAGCGCCGTCTAAAAAGTGCGTCATCCGGGCGGCCCCGACCCGCCGAGGGGGCCAAGAAGGAGGCGAGGCAGCCGTTTTTTCGTTCCTCTTTTCAGTTGCTGTGTGTGGCTAGAGGAGCCATTCGGAAGTGGGGCCCTTTCTGGGGCCAAAGAGGGCCCTGGGCCCCCTTCCTAGCCTTGAACAACCTAATATAGCAGGAAGAAGCGCCGCGGGTGGCCCTGGGCAGTGTGAAAAATTCGAAGAGTTGAGGGCAAGCTAGCAGAGTGCATTCAGGAAGATCAGTTACCCCCAAAAATTGTTTAAAAACACTTTTAAAGCTTTAAAGAACACGGAAAAACTAAAAAATTGCTAGGAAAATGGTAAAATCCGAAGCTTTAGAGACTCAAAAATTCCCAAAAAATGAATTTTAAGGTCAAGATGAGCTAGCAGAGACCATTTAGGACGTTACGAGAGCTTAAAAATTTTCAACAATAAAACCCAGACCCAAGGCAAGCTAGCAGAGAATATTTGCGAACCCAGAACAATCTGTAACTTCCTTTAGGTTCTGCAAAAATCAGGTTTAAAATAGGGGTCAACTAGCAGAGCCGTTTTAGGATGCTTCGAAAGCATGAAAATCGGTAGTAAACTAAATTCTGGACCCAAGGCAAGCTAGCAGAGACCCTTTGACGATCTACCGCCGCCAGCGAAACATGCAAAATTTGAGCCAGATAGGTAGTTGAAAGGCGAGAGAGAGAGAGAGAGAGAAAGAGAGAGAGAAAGCGCGAGAGAAGCCCTGCAAAGCGCCCTGGAAGAAACCCTGGAACTAGAAACTAGAGACGAAAAGTCGAGGCGGCAGGGTTAGGGAGGGGAGGCTCCGAAAAGTTTGTTAAACAGCTGGGGGAAGAGCCGCGGGAGGTGTGGGAGCGGAAATTTTCTCAGAAACACAAAAATTCCTCAGTAATCACTGCTAGCCTGCCCCGAATCACGTAAAAATGGATTTTTCGATTCCACGATGTTTTTGTTAGCTTTCAAATGGCTCGATTTCTCAAAAAAATCGGCTAAGTCGTACATTTCCTGAAAGAACTCGACGACACACTGATTTTAAATTCCGCAATAATCCCTGCTATTTGAGAAAAAGCTGTTTTTCGATTTTCTCAAACTAGTCGTTAGGTTCCTCAATAAGCTCTGCTAGACAGCTTCAACTCGACGCTGAGTTAATTTTTAGATTCCAAAATAATCTCTGCCAGCCCTCCCCTAAAGAAATGCGATCCTTGGAGTCAAAAAGCCACAATTAGCGACAGATTCGCGTATTTTTAGCACCAAAAATTCCTCATTTCTCTCAGCTAGTCCTAAAATTCTCAAAAATCTCATCGCGTCTCCCTCAGCACTTCCGCCTGCAAAACACATGACAAATCGCTGAAGCTCAACAAGGCCGAGAGGAGCCTGAAACCTAGGAAAAGCCTGGAAAACAGGCGCGTTAGGGGGCCCGGGTTCGTTCGCACAGATCTTCTTGACTTTAAACTCTGACGAGGGGGGAGGCATGAGACCCCCACGGTGGCTGCTTTCATAAAGACAAAAGTCAGAGTTTTCTCGCTCCCTCTCTCGCTCTCTCTCCTCTCTCTCTCTCTCTCTCTCTCTCTCACGCCGCTCTCTAACAACTCAAAAAGGGGCCCATCCCCGCTAGTGGAGAAGCCGGGGGTGACCTGTTTAAACAGAAATCTCCAAGCTCAAGTTGCGCGCAATTTGTGCCATTTCACTTGCGCGCGAGCGGGCGGGGGGAGGGCACTCGGCGCTGACCTAATGACCGGGAGGGATTGTTGGACTGCAGAGTACGAGCAGAGAGTTTCGAAAGGCGCTAAAGGCCAAGGAGAAGCTTTGAAAATTCATTTAGGAATCTAGCGACAAAGGGGCGTTGTGAAAAGCCCGAACAACGCCTAAAAATACAGTTTTGCTTGGAAGTTAGAATATTAAATACTTTACAGGCTTTTGAACACAAACTAGGAACAGTAGTGACGAAAGAAGCGTTGTGAAAAGACCTAAAAAGGCTGGCAAAAATAGCGTTTTCCATCGAAGTTAGAAAATTACAGAAGTTAGCTAAAAAGTACGAGCAAGACTAAGCTCATAGAGAACTAGTTGCGAGACGCAGAAAATAAGGAATAAATCGTGAGCCTAGCTTTACAAAAGTGAACTTACAAACTACGAGCTCCGGCGATGAAAACCAAAAACCAAAAAGGCCCCCGAGCGCCCTAGCAAATTTACGACATTAAGATATTAAAGTTATGCCTAGGCTACAGAATAAACTTTAAAACTAAAAGGCACAATCGAAAAGCACCTGCTCTCGCTCCTCCATCGCCATATCCCTCGAAAAGCGCGCTTCCGGCCGGGCTCGAGCTTCAGCACCCCCGAAGAAGTCGCCGCGTCGCGCCGTCTCATCGCAGCTTTTGCGAAGCTTCATCCAAAACCTAAACAAAAAAGATCATATTCCTTTACAAATCCGCATCCACACCGACAATCTTCTTTGCGCTAATTCAAGAACTTGGAAAACTGCACATTTTTTAGCCAAAAAAATTTATTTCCACCCAAAATCGGTTACCGGCGTGACAGCAAAACGATAAAAGTATACAAACAAACATCGGGAATTGAGCGCTGGGAATTGAGAAGGTAGAGAGGGGACAACTGGGGGGAATGGACACTCGGTGACGGAGCAGAGATCATTTGTGGAATTTCAACGCGAGGTTGGTGGCAAATAAAAAGACATGGAAATGACTTGCAAAATGGGGGAAAAGAGGAGACACAATCTGTTATAACAAAACGAGAGAAATCGGGAGTATTTGGCTTATCTATTGTTGTTGCTTCTTGGGGGTGGAGAAGAAGTGCTTGACCGTGTTGAGCAGGCCGCCGGTCGGGTTGGTGTTGCTCGGCTTCTCATCTGCGGGGACGTTGAGGTTGATTTTGGCCGGGATATCCATCACCTAAAATAAAATTTGTAAAGGAAATACGAAAAACTGACCAATCCGTCGACATCGGTGTGTTCGTTGAGGGCGAGCAGCTCCTCTTTCGTGTAGATGAACGCGTCCTGGGGCTGCACGTAGCGGCACAGCTCGCGCTCCTCCAGGGCCAGCGCCAGGTCCTTCAGCTCGTCCACTAGAAAAAAAGTTAGGCTAATATAGGTAATAAATAATCAGAAAAAATTGTCATCAAAAATGACCGATTTCCTCACCAAAACTTCAAAATTCTAAAGCTTTTTCAAAGTTTTAAAACTATTTTTTCGACTAAAATATTGCCAAATTTTTTAAAGCAAACTTTCGAAAATTTCGCGCTCAAAAAATACCTTTATCCCGATGGTTCTCGACGATGACCTGCACGAGGTTGTAGTCGCGCTTGTAGCCCCTTGTCGTGGCCGTCATTTTCATGCTCTGGCCGCCGATCTTCTTCCGGAACGCATCGAAAACGCGCAGCGTCTTCTCCACGTTCTCCGCCGAGCCGTAGTCGACGCCGTACAGCTGGCATTTGTAAACCTAAAACAAAGAATTAGCGAAATAAAAAAAGTCAAATTACCGTGGTGGGCAGGAAAAAGTCGCTTTGACGATGGGCTTGACAGTCGGTTATCAGCCAAATGTTGTCGGGCTGCACCTCGACCTCCTTCCCGAAGTCGACCAGGTAGACGACGTGCGAGGTGGGCTTGCGGGCGACGACGCGTGCGCGGTAGCCGACGTCCTTCGACGTGATGATGACGTAGTCACCCTCCTGCGCGTTGAACCCGTCCGACTGTTTAATCGACACGTAGGTGTTCAACTGTTGCTGCATGCGCTCGTAGCTGAAAAAAAGAAGAGTTAAAAACTAAAGAAAAACTGGGGGTTTCGGAAAATAACTGCAAGTAGACTCTTAATAATCTTTCTAATAAAATTTAGCCACATTCCAAATCGAAAAACTCTGAAAAAAAAAACTTTAAAAAATGTTTGCAAATTTGAAATTCTTTTCGAAAAGATCGATATTTGTACTCTCTCATAAAAATTTGAAGTTTTTACGTTGAAATATAGCGCAAAAACTCCACTATTCGATAAAATCTTTGTAAGATTATGATTTTTTTCAGAATTTTGCGCAAAGATACCTCGGCATCGCAACAGACGGGTGCAGCCTCACGAAGAAGGTCAGCTCGGCGCCGACGTCGACGTGGTCGCGGGGCGTCTCGGCGAGCAGGATGCCGGTCTCTTGGTGAAGCTTGAGGTCTTGGAAGGGTAGAGTCTTGACGGCTCGCGCGGCTTCGGTCTTCTTCTTGGTCGACTGGGCGGGCGGGGTCGGGCCGTCGTCGGAGAGGCGCGGCTTGTATCCCTCGGGCACCGTCCAGTAGCTAAATTAGAAAATTTATAGAGCGTAAAAAGTTTAAAATTTCGTGACAGTAGCTTTTTTCCTCGAAAATTTTTTGCATTTTCGAATCGAAAGTACAAACAAAAAACTATAAACATCAACTTCCTTACCCATTGGGGTTGGCCTTCTTCTTCTCTGCCGACCCGCCCGGCGCCTCGTTCTCCTTGTTGTCCTCGGCGTTGAGCAGCCGGGCCTCGCGCAGCTTGATCAGCTCGGTGCGCTGCTTCTTTTGGTCAATCTATAAAAGTGTAAAATAAACTATTTGAGGCGCTTACAATAAGCGTGGCGCCATTGTGCTTCATCTTGTGGCTGACGGCGATCGACTTGTTGAGGTTGGCGGCCGCCTCGTCGGTGAGCATGTCGAGAAACCTAAAAAACACATAAATTTTCTAGGCTAGAAAAACTTACGCATGCTGCCCATTCGGCTGGTCGGCCATCTTGCGAAAGTGGACGTTGTGGACGAGGCCGAAGCGGGTGAACGCCTCGAAGACGTCCCACTAAAATGAAAATTTGATCTGAGGAAAGGCAAATTTACATCGCTCCATTCCTCGGGGATGTTCTTCACGTAGAAGCTGCGATTCGGGCGCGTTTCATCGAGCTCGCCGAAGGTCATTTTACCTGAAAAAAATGAAATAACGATTTCCAAACTCAAATTTTGTAAAGACGCGGAAATCAATCAACGAAGCCAACGTTAGCAAAAGAACTAATCTAGGAAGTATTCTAAAAATAAAAACAATATAAAAAGTTATGGGTGAAATTTAGATGACCCAAAAAACAATTTTTAAAGCGAGATTTGCTCAGGGAAACCCGGGAGTTACAAGGAAACGAAGACAGATTTAGCAATAAACGGTTCTAGTGGTTCATACAGGCTTAAAAACTCGCGAAATAATACTAAATAAGAATAACAAGAGACGTAAAACCAGTTTCTCATGCCAAATTTGCTCAGGAAAACGCAGAAATTACTGAAAAAGGTCAACAGCCACGTAATAAACGAACCTACACAATCGTCTAACTCTAAAAACGCGCTAAAAAGTTATGAATGAAGGTAAGACGAGCGCAAGAACAATGGAATTTTGCGGGAAATGGCGAATGACCGGCGAAAAGGCAAATTTCAAACGCGCCGCTCCGGTTCCACGTTGTTTGTATTGGCGCGTAGGCTTTCGTTTACGACGGGGAAAGCGTGAATTCACGTGAATCAACAAAAAGTAAGATCCTAAACCGGAAACAGACGAATGGGATGGGATGATGACGTCGACACGCTGTTGCCAACGAGCAAAAAGGTGCGTTTTCCGGGTTGGCCATCGAATTCTGGGGGGTTGGGTTCAGAAAAGTGCTAAAAACGAGCAGAAATTGGCTTTTAAAGTTTTTATTAACTTTAAAACTTATTAGAAAAGAGTTTTTCGTATCGAAAACTATAGGAAAAGAGTCGAAAAATGTTATTCTTTTAGTTTTACGAGGAGTTATGCTTTAGAAAGTGTTGAAAGGGTTTTAGACGGCTCAAACTTAGTTTTAAGTTTTTTGGAAGTTGAAAGCTGTTCGAGACGCGTTTTTCGCATAGAAAACTATAGAAAAAGCCTTGCACAACGTGATTTTGATATTTTCAGTCTTTTTATGCCTTAGGAAGTGTAGAAAACCGCAGTTTTAGGATTCAAAGCTGAATTTAAGGCGTCAAACTTTTTACCCAGTCATAAAAACTCCTCTTGAAGCGTCGAAAATTCTTTTAGATGCTACACGCTTGCGAGAAAAAAAGCTTGAACCCTTTTTTCAGGTCGCCCACCCCGAGTACGTCAGCGGCGCGTGCTTGCCGCTCTTTTTCGGCAGCGAGCGCGAGGCGTATTCGTATTATATTGGGCAGGTCGGCTAAAATTTTATGCTTTTAAGACTTTTGCCATTTCTAGAGATACCTCCGGATAGAAGCGCGGACCCTAACCTTGATCGTCTGCTTCCTGCCCACCTTCGCGCTCGTCTCGTGCATCTTCTTGGCGTTGTTCTTCCACTTTGACGAGGCGACGAAGTGAGCTTTTATTTTTAAAAAGTTCCCAAATGATCCCTGCTGGATTGCCAAGCGTTTTCAATAAATTTAAAGGACTTTTGCATTATCAGGCGTAATTATCACCAAAACTGACTAAAAAAACTTTGTTTTTGGCAAAATATATGAAACTTTGCTAAAAAACTATTCAAAATCCTGACTATTACATTTCTAGGCGTTTCTGGACTTATAAAAAACATTCCCCAAAATGCACAAAAAAAAATTTAATTCCATTTTCAGCACGCACTGCCACGTCCCGAACATTCTGCCCTCGATCTCGACGGTCATCGGCGGCTTCTGGGAGACGAACTTCATCTGGAGCTGGGCCATCTATTTGCACGCCCTTCCCAGGTAGGAGTTGTAGTTTCTAGTCTATAGGTGAATTTGTATTTTCAGATTAATCCCGGCGTTCGCCTACAACAACGTCTTCATCCCGAGGGCTCCCCGGAGAGGCCGGTGGACCTGGTTTTTGATAAGGTACGTTTTTTAGCCAATTTTTAAACCTCAAAAATTGTTTTTAAAGGTGGTTTTTTGCGCTTTATCTCATAAAAACCGAAAAACTTTTGTCTTGATACTTCTCGAAAAATGATTTTTTAAGTTAGTTAATTGCGTTGTAATAAGTTTCGGAGCTGAGTTCATCGGCTTTTTTGCGCTTTTCAGATAAACACTTCAAATAGTCTCGATTTCTTGTTAAATTTACTTTTTAAACACAATTTTCAGACTTCACGCCACCCTGAGCCTCGTCGAGCTGTCCGCGCTGCTGTCGTTGACCTACTACAACTCGGACTACAACCACCTCTACCACGTCGTCTCGTTCTCCATCTTTGGCGTGGGTTTTTGAATAGATTCCTCAAAGAATATCTGCTAGTTTGCCCCTCTTCTCCCCTCGATTCAGCAGAATCTCTGCTAGCTTGCCCTAAAAAATCCCGTTTTTTTTCAGTCGACCTCCCTACTCTACGCCCTGGTCCACCTGACCCTGTGCCGGCGGCTGGAGCTGCACGTCCAGACGAAGCTTCACATGCAGGCGTGGAGGTATCGGTTTTTAATGCATTTTTGGGGTATTACACGTCGTAACCGATTCTCAAAAATCCAATCGGGTAGGGCTAGCAAAGGAAATGTGCGGAAAAATTAATATTACGCGATTTTTCGGTTTTAAAAAAATTAGGTAAATTAAATGCCTAATCGAACGACCAAATCCAGGGCAAGCTAACAAAGACAATTTGCGGAAAAACGGATTTATGGTCTTTTTAGAAAAAAAGCTTAAAAATGGGATGTCGTAATCGATTAAACTCTATAAATTCCTGCATCCCGCCCAGAATTTTGAGGGCAATCTAGCAGAAACTCTTTGCGGAATCCTCCTGCATCCTCCTCCTCCTCCCTTTCCAGGCTGAAGAAACGTGCCTTTTGCCTGTCGGTCTCGTGTCTGCTCACCTGTTTCTACCTCTTCTACCGCCATAATGCCTACTGCGAGCCGTACGTCTTCTCCGTGTTCTCGCTTTTCGAGTATTCCTTCGTGCTCTCCAATATTCTGTTCCATTCGACGTTTCGGCTCGATTTCCACGACCGTTGCTTGTACATTTCGTAATATTTTTGCTTAGAGCTTGACAAGCTTCAAAAAATCTAATTTTTGCTTGAAAAAAATTATTCTAGACTTATTAAATTAAAATGTCTCGAAAAATCGGTAATGCCAGCTTTTTAAAGTTCATTTTTCGATATAAAATGGTATTATCGATTTTTCTAGTATTAGTACACTACTTTTTAAGGAATTTTTCTCTATTTTTGCGCTCCGAATTCCGTTCCATTCCTTTCCACGCCCTGGATCTGTGATATTTATATTTGTAAATTCGCTTTTTTGCTCACTCTCTCTATGCATGTGCCTTTTCGATCGAATTAAAATAAAACATCAAATGGGAAAAATGAAATAATAGTAAAAACGCTACTTTAAAATCATGTAAATCTACTTTTTGGCTATTTTAAAACTTAAAAAAATCAGTATAAAAATTGTCATTAAAATCGATGATTAGATAGAATTAAAAATTTTTGGAAAATAATATCTATAGGACTTATTGATTCAATAAATTATGGAAACGAAAAAGAAAAATTAGAAAAATGCAGTTTTAAAACCGCTAAAACCTTTTCTACCCTTTTAAAACTTAAAAATCGTAGAAAAATCGTATAACTTTATTCGGGGCGAAAATGACACGCAAAAAACCGGATGTCTCGCTTAATTGCAAAAAAAACAACACACGCGTACATTAAAGTATAATTAAGGGGGTAAGAAGATAAAGCATTAAAGGGATTAGCAAGTGTAGAGGGTGAGTGTCTATTCGCCGCTCAGCTCCCAGTCGTACCAATCATCGAGGGTCAGGCCCGGGGGCAGCGAATCGTCGAGCAGCGACTGGAAATGGGTTAGGTTAGGCGGGCTAGCAGAGAAGTTTTAGGAATCTGGGGCGAGATTGCAGGGAAAATGGATGAATTTGGGACGAGCAGCAGAAAATTCAGGAATTTGGGGCAGGCTAGCAGAGACAATTTGTGGGATCCATAGCGAGCTTGCAGCGATTCTTTGAGAAATTGAGTCAGGCAGAGCAGTTTTTGGTTGAGAAATTGCGGAGGGCAAGCTAGCAGAGAAAATTTGAGGAATTCGTGCGAACCAGGTTAGCAGAGTAAATTGGGGAATCCGGGGCGAGCTGGCAGAGACAATTTGAGGAATTGGGGCAGGCTAGCGCAGATTTTTTTACGAGGCCCGGGCAAGCTAGCCGAGGAACTTTGCGGAAATTTAGTCAAGTCAGATGTCTTATTTTTACCTGAATCTTCTTGTAGTCGGGCGCCGAGTGGTAGTTGAGCCCGAGGATGTACTGTAGAAAAAAATAGAATGGCTTTTTGGGTTACGGTAACTAAAAACAGAGTTCTTTAACAAAATATGCGATTTTCGGGTTACGGTAGACATAAAAAAATGCCTTGGCAAGCGCCTGGAATGGCTGCGGGAACGAGGCGCAGAGTTTGGGGGCCGTCTGGTCGCGCTTCATCTTGAGAATGTCGATGTCCTGCTGCGCCTTCGCCGCCCTGCCCTCGTCCCCGTGCAGTTTGGCCGTCCACGGCAACGTGCCGGTGCCCATTTCCACCTGGAAATCGGGATTCGCTAGGTGTCACTGTCCCTTTAAAATAATTTTAACGATTTTTCCCAAATTTT
Organism: Mesorhabditis sp. LJ9110; assembly: GCA_038088335.1. Taxonomy (NCBI): domain Eukaryota; kingdom Metazoa; phylum Nematoda; class Chromadorea; order Rhabditida; family Rhabditidae; genus Mesorhabditis; species Mesorhabditis sp. LJ9110. Next base: position 624,524 of record JBBGBA010000016.1, on the reverse strand, counting down.
CGCTGACCATAGAGTAGATGAGGGACTGCAGATCCGACGACGGCCCCTGCTCCTTCTTCAGATGCGCGTCGATTGAGGCGTATCTGAATTGGGAAATTGGGGAATTCCGCAAATGGCCTTTGCTCGTTGGCACGCCCTGATTGTGGATTTTCACTTCAAGGGTCCTTTAAAATGATCAAAATGCAACTAAAAAAATCCCTAAAAGCTAATTTCCGCAAATTTCTGCTAGCTTGCCCTACCCAAGGTTTAAATTCCGAAACATCACTGCTAGCCTGCCCTTCACTGGCTATGGATTCTCGGCTTCACTGTTCCTTTAAACTCCACAAAATTGGGTCCCTGACTTCCTCAAAGTTTTCTGCTAGCTTCCCAATTTTTTTCCCCCAATTTTCCAATTTTCTCCTCCCCTAATAATCTCTGCTAGCCTGCCCTACTTGAACGTGCCGCGGAATTGGGCCATTTTCCGGGGCTTCTTCATCTCACCGTGCGTCGTCTTGCACTGCCGGGAAATGCCTGCAAAAAATGCCTTTAGGGGCCCTTTAGAATCGAAAAATCGATTTAAAGGACCGTTGAAGACAAAAATTCACGTACCAAAATCAAGGAGGTAGATGCGGGACGAGTCGAGTCGCCCGATGCAGCAATTGGCCGGCTTGACGTCGCGGTGCACCCAACCGGCCTGGTGCACTGCCTCTAGGGCCGAGACGATCTAGAAAAAAAATCCGCAAATTGTCTCTGCTAGCTTGTCTAGGTTTAGGTTGGGGTTAAGCGGTGCTTTTGCATTATTGGAGGTGGGGATTTTTTTCTATAGATCAAAACCTAGTAAAGCAATAGGTCAGTATTTTAATAGTGTTTTTACTAAAATTAACTAATTTTAAAGGTAAAAAATTTATCAAAACAACACCTTCTTCCCGACCCTAAAAAGGGTTTCCTGGGTGAAATGCCGCGACTTCCGCGCGTTCCTCAGCTCCATCAGACTCTTCCCGGTCAGCCGCATCACGATGAAGCCACGATCCGTGTGCTCACCGTAGGCCAGAATCTCAGGAACGAACGGCTAAATGCTCTGTGCTAGTTTGCCCTCTTGCCTACCGTGCCCCTCAACTCGGCGAGTGCCTGTATCTCGAGCTTCAGCCTCGCCTTGTCCTTGATGTCCACCTTCACGCACACCTCCTTTTTCGTCGACCGGTCGTAGGCCCTGGGAGGGGGATTTGGTGGCGTATTGGGTTAGCGAATTTCGGTTTCAAACTTAAATTTTCTTAAAGCTACTTTAAAATTTTAAAAACTTAATGATAAACTTAAAAATTTTTTCATAAAGTCGAAATTTTGGTGAAAACCCGGCCATTTTGATATTTTTCGAGAATCAAAATTAAGAATTGCATAGCGTAAACGAATAAACGCCCCGTACTTGTAGACCTCGGCCGACCCGCCAAACGAGATCATCTCCCGGATGTCGAATCGATCGATCAACAGCACGCCCCTCTTCATGACGCCCAGCTTCTGCTGCCCCTGCTTCTGCTTTCCTGCAAAAATTCGGCAGGTATTTTGCATTTTCATAGCGTAATTAAATAATCTAGGCTTCCTGAATGGTCTTTGCTAGCCTGCCTCGTTTCTCAAGGATCTCTGCTAGCCTGCAGACCCCTAGAAGACCAATTTTGAGCAGGTATTTCTGAATTTCATAGCATAATTTATTTGATTTTAGGTCGCTTGCAAGCCAGCCTTCCCCAAATGGCCTCTGCTAGCCTGCCCCTGCCTCGAAAATATTGGAATTTGGTGGATTTTCAAGAAGAGACCGCAGATGAGCAACTTCCGCCAATGGACTCTGCTAGCCTGCCCCGCACGAATCAATCGATATTTGGGAGGATTGATGGGAGGTGAAGCGAAGCGGTGAGGTACCTTTTGACCTTCTTACTGAAAGCTATAAAACATCCAAAAAACTAGGTTTAGGGGAATTTTACGAAGTTTAGGGGCGCTAAAATCTGCGTTTTGCGCGCGCCATGCTGTAGCTCGCGGGTAGATTTAGGCAATTCTGAGGCGCAACCTTTCGAGTGACAACTTTTAATGACAACTCATTACCGTACCCCCAGCTATGCTTCTCTTCTTGCCAAAATATAGGCGTTTTTTTGTTCTACGCTCTAGCATCTATTTTCCCATAGCCTGGACTGATTTTTGGAGGAGGTATTTTACTCGATTTTCTCAAGCTATTTTGCTGAATTTCATGGTATAACCCACTACCGTACCTTCCATCTGAAAATATCATTTTTACACGACGTTTCTACGCCATTCTAGACGATGTTCCATAGTTTGGACCGATTTTTGCGGGGATTTTCGGATTTTAAGCGATTGCGTGGTGTTTTTCCATTATCGGGGGTGAGGGATTTTTTTAAACTCCAGTAATATCTAGACGTAATTGTAGGGATTGAGATTTTTAAATCCGAAATTTCGGTCGTAAATCTGCGATTTCTGGTCGAAAAATCGATATCTTTGTGCCTTTTTTAAAAGCATAATTTGTCCAGTTTTCGCGTTTAGGGATAATAAAAAAACCATTTATAAACACTTCCACTATCTATATTTGAAAAATTAGCTCTGAAGAAAAAATTTGGTCCCTCCGATAATGCTAAAGCTCCCGATTTTTGCCTGCAGACAATTTTCATAGCGTAACCAACTGATTACGTACCCTCGATCTTTGACTTTGCGCCGTCCTCCTTCGTGTCCTTCTGCTCCTTCTGCTCCTTTAGCTCCTTCATATCCTTGGGTGCCGGGGACATTCCCCTCCTTCCGCTGACAGGCGTATGCGGTGCCGTCAGCGGCTTCCCCGTCGTGATGCTCTTTTTGTCCTCCTGCGTCTGCGCCTCCTACAAAAAATTGATTACGCCATGAAAATGGCGAGGCCGCAACCAATTACGACATCTAAAGCTGCTTTACGACATGTAAATCCATGACTACAAACTCCAACTTACCCCATACGCTGACCGCGTGCGCGTGTGAAGGCTGGCCTTCTGAAAACGGGGTTTTTCTGGGTATAATCGATTACGCCAGCTAATTGACTGTCCGGGGCTGTACTTTATAGCCGAGTTAATCGATTACGACATCAGATTAGCTTTTAAAAACTAGCCGCTCGATTACGCCAGCTAAGTAACTGTAAAGTGGTATACTTTGTAGTCTGGCAATCGACTACGACGTGTAATAAACCGGGGCAAACCTTGTACTCGTTGCTCTTCGAGTGTACCATACTGTAGGTGGGGAGGGAGTGGAATAGTTTTTTGGCGATTTTTCGCAAACTTCCGGTATTCTAATTTTGTGGCAAGCTCGCAGAGATTTTTGAGGAATTGGAGGGACAGGATAGCAGATATTTTTTGGGGATTTTAAGGGTAGGCTAGCAGAGATTTTGATGGAATTTAGAGGGGCAGGCTAGGATGGCTTTTTGAGGAATTGGGCGCAGGGGGCAAGCAGTTTCTTTGAGGAATTGGAGGGGCAGACTAGCAGCTATTTTTGAGGAATTTTAGGATCAGGCTAGCAGAATTCATTTGTTCATATTTTCCACCCCTCCCTTCCTCCCCTGTTTATCCTATTTATGCCCGGGGGCTACGCGCGGGGTGTCGTGAGGCTTGTGGCGGAATACGATATAATCTGCCCTATTGACCCCTTCCCTTTAATCATCCAGATCTGCCTCTCTCTCTCTCTCTCTCTCTCTCTCTCTCTCTCGCTCTCTCTCGCCTCTCCTTTTCACAACCTTGACCGATCGGCAACAATCACGTGTGCCCCAAAAAGATATGTACCTTGCAAGCGCGTGATCATCGGTCTTTTAGGGCAGGCTAGCAGGTGCGCTTTGCGGAAATACCCTGTTTTTCTCTTCAATGATCCTTCAATCTGGTTCTAAAGGCAAATATACTTTAATGGGCTGATAGCAGAGATTCTGTGCGGAAATTTAGGACCAGGCGGGCTAGCGGTGATTCTTTGAGGAAATTAAGTGTTTGGGCTAGCTAGCAGAAATTCTTAGGATCAGCTAGCAAATATTATTTAGGAAACAGGCTAATTTGCCTTCAGCGGCCCTTTAAAACGGCTTTAAAGTGTCCAATTGCTCGTCTGAATTTTCTGCAATTTTTGTGGCTTCTAGTCTACTGTATATGTAGCGTAGTGTAGCGTACTGTTGCGCACAGTTGCGTACTATACAGTTTATTACACAGTTTTTGAGTGGTAGTGGGTACTTGAGAACAGGAGAAGCAGAAAAAGGATGGCTTGGCACGAATTGGATTGCAGGTAGAGACTGTAGAATCGATTCGGGACCTGTAGATGTTGAGGATGAGGAGCAGAGGGAGGTAGATGAACAACTTGGGCAAGTTGGCTTCTGAAATGGGGTTTTTAGGGTGTAAAAAATGCATATTAAGTTTTTTATCATCTAACTGGTTACTGTAGTTTTTTAAAGGTGTAATTCGTCGAAAAACGAGGAATTTCACGGGCCAGGGGTCGAGGGTTCGATCCCGCCTGGCGCCAAATTTTTTGCTTTTTGAAATTTCAATAGAATTTTGTATTTTAAGAACTTTAGACGATCTTTTGATTGCCAGATAACCCAAATTTGCACCTTTTAAAGGCCCATTGGTCTAGTTGGTCTAGGCAGCGCCGAGGGTTCGATCCCGCTCGACGACAAACTTTTTGCTTTTTGAAACTAGAGTAGATTTTTGTATTCTAACTTATAAAAAATCTGATTCTAAATTCCAGTTAAACTATTACGAGCGTAAAATCCAACTTTAAAGGCCCTCGCAACTCAAAATCCCCACCTTAACGGCGAGTTCCGTCCTCGAAGAAGATGCCTCCGTCGATGGCGCAGTACTTGGGGCAGATACCCTTCTCTCCGCCCGATCCAGCGGGTCCAGGGGGTCCAGCCGGTCCGACGCCTCCATCGGCTCCGGGGGGTCCATCGGGTCCGGGGGCTCCCTTCGGTCCGGGTGGGCCGGGGGGTCCGTCCTTTCCGGGGGCTCCGGGAGGGCCGGGGGGTCCAGTGGGTCCTGCAATTTTTAGTTTCTTTAGATTTAGTGATTAATCTCTTTAATCCATGCTGAAATTGCCAATTTTTACCCCTAAAACGCTACCGACTACGCGATGCTCCAAATTCCGTATATTCTGTGGCGAAGCCTACTTAACCCTGAACTGCTTGAAGTCGAGTTTTTTTTGAGGTATATGGCTAGGCTGGATTGCATATTACAGTATGACCAGCTCAAAATTTTATAAATTACGCGCAACTACCAACTACACGTAATTTTTAGATTTAGCACTACGCGATACACCAGTTTACGTAGTTCCGTCGCAAACGTATCATATCGTACTTTGACGTAATTTTTTGGGCTTCAGTTTTCCCTCTCCTACCTGATATATCTGTTGACTACGCGCTCCAATTACTTAGATAGGTACTACGTTATGCTCCAAATGACGACATTCCGTCGCTACCGTACTCTTGCGTACTCTAGTACGATGTTTGAGCCGGATGACTACGCTGGCTACTTTTTACAATTCCCGGGGTTTAAAAAGTTGTGAACGACGCCACGCTCCAAATTACGCGTTTCCGTCGCTAGTACTCACTCGTACTACTCCCTTACCTTGATCTCCGGGCTCTCCGGGCTGTCCGGGGGTGAGGGGCTCGCTTTGGGCGGGCACTCCGGGCTCTCCAGCAGGTCCAGGGGTTCCGGCCTCTCCGGGGTCTCCGGGGGCTCCAGGGGGTCCGGGTGGGCCGGGGTCCTGGAAATGGGGGTTTTTATATACTTTGGCTTTAGTTTGCGTAATTTCTAGAGCGTTTTTGGCTTTATTTCTGACGTTCTAGGGGCCGAGGGTTCGAATCCCGGCCGCGGCAAACTTTTTGATTTTTGCTCCGGAGTTCAGAAATGTAGTTTGTAGCCTAGGTTAATTGCTAGTTTTGCTTTTCTGCTATTTATTAAGCCCTTTCTGGCTTTAATTCTGCCGATCTAGGGGGTCGAAGGTTCGACCCACAGGGGCGACAAACTTTTTGCTTTTTGCCTTTTTCGCCCAAAATTTTCTAAAAATTATGCGAAAGGGGCATTCTGACTGAAAAACAACTAGTTGTAGCAGTTGTTAGCTTAAAATTAAATTTTCCAGGCCCGAAAACGTACCCTGGGGGCATGGCTTGCACGGGGGCGGGGTGGTGGGCTCGCAGGGGGCAAGCGGCGGCTTTCCGGGGGCTCCAGGGGCTCCGGGGGCACCGGGGCGACCAGGCTGAAATTTAATTTAGGGGATTAAGTTGATTAAACGGGATTTTTAAGGGTTTGTGAAGTGCTCTAAGGGTCGAGGGTTCAATGCCTTCCGGGGTCAAAGTTTTGCTTTTTGCTTTTTCGAGCATTGTTTCCTTTTTTGAGCTCGTGCTCACCTTTCCAGGGCGTCCAGGGGCTCCCTGAGCTCCGGGCGGGCCGGGCAGGCAGCACCCGTCGCAGGTGAACTCGGGCTCGGGGTTGACAACGGGGGCACCGTATCCACCGGCCTGACGGGTGGTCCTGTTGCGGTGGACCACGGCGGCGTGCTTCATCTGGTTGACCTCGTCGAAGATGTCGCGGGCGGAGCCCTAGAATTTACGCATTTTAAAGGGTTCATGAACAGCTCGAAATGGGCTTTTAAAAGGGTTTTTAACCGTTTGAACTTGACGAACTTGATGGCTTTTAAGGGAAGCGCGAAACGCCTCGAATTCGAGTTTAAAGGGAGCGTGACAACTAGAAAAATCCTTTGAAAGCGTTGAGTGACACCTACACCTAGAAACTAGCTTTTAAAGAGAGCGGGAGGCTTGAAAATTCGGCATTTCAACCGATTAAGACATTTAATTCATGTGCTACAGGCTACGAAAAACAACAAGAACGTGTAGCTGCTCACCTTGCAGAACTGGAGTTCGTGCTGCATCTGCCGACGCACATGGGCAACGTAGTTGTACACCTGAAAATGGTGTTTTTTTTGGGTTTCCGGCTCCTTTAAAATGGCGTAATCGGCTATATGGACGATTTTCTAGTTATTTTAGCTTAACAGTCCCTTAAAAATCGATGGAAGGGTAGCAAAATAGAAAATAGAATTTTTGATTTTTTTTTGAGCCTCCGTACCTGGACGAAAGCACGATTTTTTGGAACTTAGCGAACTTTTGTATTTTAGAGGGGTGAACAAAAAAATAGGTTAGCAAAATAAAAATGACAATTTATGGAAAAATTACCGTAACTTTTTACCATTTCAGTTTAAATTAATTCCTTCGAAAATTGTCGTAAAATTTGAATTTTAAAACAGTAGATCTCTTTATCTGGCAGACGGCTAACCCGTTAAATACGTTAAAAAACAAAAATGACAAATCATAGAGACAATGCATTTTCCTACCGTACCCCGGGCGAAAAAAACGATTTTTTTCGAAAATTAACGTCATTTTGGGTTTAAAAATTGTACGCTGGTTTTTCTGGTAGACAATTAATCGGAAAATGTTGCGAAAAATGAAAAATGACAATTAAACAAAAGCTACCGTACCATGGGCAGGGTGCAGACGACGGAGAGGAGGGCGACGACGGCGAAGCTGACCGCCGTATACGCGACAAATTTGTAGGCCTTGGTACGGCCCTCGGAGGACTCCATTTTGAGATGAGAGATGGCTGAGAGCAACCTACACTCCCTTCTCGCGCCCTTAAATAGCCCCAGGGTATAGGGAGGCCGAGGGGGCGGAGTCTGAGCATGAGGAGGGGAGCAGGAACAAGGGATACCCCTCACGATATAGCCGCCTTGACATGGGATATACGTAGAATAATAGAGAGACATGGAGGAGAGGAAAGTACGTTATGCTAAAGGGCCGTTGAAGGCAAGTATTCCACTCTTTCTATAGTTTCTCGAGATAAGTTAGACCTCTCGATTTTGTAGTCTGTAGTCTCGAGTCCTGCTTTTCATTTTTTAGCTTAAGGAAGCGTTTAAAGGGCCGTTCAAGGCAAATTTTGAAGAATCTGTAGCTTGTAGTGTATTATCGTGAAATCCCGCGCATAGTTTGTAGCCTGTAATCGGTAGCCTCAGATCTGGTTGTCGGTTTGCAAGCGCAGACCGACTTTTAAAGGGCCGTGGAAGGCAAGATGAGCGGGATTTGCGGCCGTTGCTTTGTAGTTTGTAGTCTTTCATCTGGAGCTCGCTTTTCTGTTTACTGGTCATTTACCTAATAGCAATTTTCAGCTTCCACTCTCTGGCTTGTTAGCAAAAAAGCGAAAAGCGGGAACATTTTGTAGCTTGTAAATCAGACCGAAAATTTAGCGTTTGAAAGGGTTTGCGATTTTTTAAAGAGCTTATTAAAGTGGTTTTCTAGACGCTGGTTTGATTTTCTCTCTCTCTGTCTGTCTCTATCTCGCTCACTCTCTCTGTAACGATTCCTTACGATATCATTCGAGGGTGGGGGTGCCCGATCTGATCGCGTGAATATTCAGCTTTTCCCTGCGGCTCCCACTGCCCGGCCCTCATATTTGAAATCCGGCTTGGCTGCTGGCATAGGCACATAGCAGAAGAAAGAGAGAGGAAGGGAGAAAGAGAGAGAAAGAGAGACATAGAGCGATATGAATTTACGAAGCTCTGGTGGTTGATTAGAGGGTGGAACCTGCTTTAGGGTTTCCCCCTAACCAAATCGAGGCCCGCAGCCAAGATAGAACTCTGCGTTTTTCGAGGCAAGGGGATCGAAAATTGGAAATTTTCAGGGGGTAGTGCTGGCGAATTTTTAACGGAATACTTTTGAGAGACTTTTGAGGATACTTTTAACGCTACTTGAGAGCTATTTTCCACAAACATCCGGAAAAATCGGAACTTTTTAGCATTTTTGACAGGTGGCAATTTCGTGGCCTAACCGGTTGTCCGAGCTGTAGTTTGTAACGTATTTGCGCCGTTTAAAAGCCTAAATAGTTGAAAATTGTTTTGGAATTTTGGCATATTTGGATGACTTTATGGCAACTTCTAGGGGATTGGCTATCATTCTTCGGGGTGTTTCCTGCAGCGCTAATGTGCGTTTCGAGGAAAAGCCTCTCTTTAGAGACCGCTAGGCCGCCCGGGTTGTTTCCGCAGATGGATTGTCTATCAATCCGCCGTCTACTAGGGTGGTCGAGTAGCAAAACGAGTTCTGAGAGGATTTTTAGTGTCATATGCCCCCAGGCATTACATAGGGCATTTGACGGGGCAGGCTAGCAGGGATCCTTGAGGAAATGGTTAAAGAAATGTAAACACTTTAGAGATTACTGTGTTTCTGAGACTACAACTAAGTTCACTCTACGAGGTTTCAGAAATTTCTTGAACACTGCACTCTAAAAAATTCCGCTGCGTTCCGCTTTACGGTTATCGTACTCTGACGGAAAGTTGTGGAACTTCAGAAAAATTCGGTTTACAGAATCTGACCTAGCTACTGTAGCTCCCAGCTGGTGCTCCCTGACCAGCAGCCCACAATATTAACACTTTACAATCGAAAATTCCGCCTAAATCCTATCCACATCTACCGTATCCGTCCCGGAGTCCGGCTCTCTCCCGATCTGGTGCTGAGCACCAGGGAGCGCGTATTTCGTTGAAAGACCTCGTGCTCCCCGAAAGGGTGCACCCCGCCCGCGCATCCTGCCCATTAATAATTTAGCGTTGGTGGGCGAGAGAGAGGGAGAGAGAGAGACAGAGACAGAGAGAGAAGGAGATGGGATCTGACCCGTTCTCGCCACCTTATCTGCCCCCCGTTCGAGGGCTATCTGGTGCACCATTTTCATCCCTCACCCCCGACGAGCACCAGATACATCCCCACACACGCAACGCAACGCGAAGGCTGGGGATTTTCTTCTAAGAAATGTGGGAGAATTGGAAAGGGACGTTAAAGGCGTACGGGTGCTTTTGCATTATCGGGGAGGTGTGCATTATCTGCTAAGATGAGAAATTTTCGTAACAAGTCGGCCGTTTTCATCCAATTTTTTGTCAAATGAATTTTTTTTCTGGTCAATGTTTTTAGAAAATGGGAAACTAAGTAAAAAGCTAGCCTCCCCCCGATAATGCGAAAGCACCAACTTTGAGATCCCCAGTATAACTGGTACTCAACAATTAAGTTGGCTGCTGTGTGATGATGTGAGATTTTTAAGGGCCCAGTTACTGGGGGAATCGAGCTAAAACATGGCTTACAGGTAGTTTGTAGCCCGACGTTCAGCAGCGAGATTTTTTGAATATCCCAGCCACTTAAAAACCTTGCAAGGCCTCGTGAAAGGCCTTCTCTACGTTGACAAATTGGGTTTAGAAGGGGCGTCTAGAGGTGTGCTGTAGTTTGGCCGCCTCCAAAAGCGCAATTTTCTGAACTTTGAAGAAACTTCGACTTTTCTAGGATCTAATTCAATGAATAATGTAAGTAATTTAAATTTAATAGGTTAATTTTCTCGATTTTCGAGGCATTACCCATTTTTGTAGTCGGTAGCCTTGGCCGCGCGTTTCGTCTGAATTTTGTCTGTATTCTGCGAAATTCGACAAATTGGCATTCGGCCAACACGTCTAGAAGGGTCATTTGTGGCCGATTTTTGTAGTCTGTAGTCTCCGTGCCAGCTCTTTATTTTGCATTTTAAGAGCAATGCGAATTTTTGTAGTCTGTAGCCAAAGCAGCAACCATTTATCCATCATCTCCAATCACACATGGACACGCAATACACCGAGTCAAAGCCGTTAAGTTTAATCCATTTCCGGGGGCGGGCTTAAAGGTGCAGGGACAGGTTCTCAGAGGTCGCTCTGCTCGCGGTAGGAGATGAGCTCGGTCGAGTGGTGGGCCACGATCACTTTCCCGCCATGGGGCACCCACGCCACCACATCGTCTTGGAGCACCACCTGAAAATGAGGGGGCTGAGTCGATTACGCTAGGAAAATCCGTTTTATAAACCGGTTACGAGATGAAAATTGGGTTTAGGAACCGATTACGGTGCGTAAATCGGGGCTTAAAGGGAGCGTCATGCTCAAATTTTACCTAGAAACTGGCCAATTAATAATAGATTTATCGATTACGATAGGAAACTCGAAATTTTCAAACCGATTACGACATGAACATTGGGGCTTCAAGGATTTAGGTTGTAAATTAGTGGGTTTCATAGCTTATCAAGTCGCTAAACCGATCACGCTAGGAAAATCCAGTTCCGTAATCGATTACGACATGAAATCTGGGTCTAAAGGGAGCGAGACAGCCCTGATTTAACTTCTAAATTATGGGATCTCATGGGTTTTTATCAAGTTTTAGCCGATTACTTCATGTAAATCGCGTTGACCAAACGCTTACGACATCAAATTCCATTCTAAAGGGAGGGTGACAGCTGATTCAGGCTAAACATATGTTATTTTCATTGATTTTTGTCTGCTTATCCGGTTACGGCATGAAATTCCCCTCCTAGAAGACCCCTTCCAGCTCGCTGCCCACCCACCTGAATATTCTCCCCAAAACGGCGCACGTCAGCGGCGTAGAGGCAGAGGATGCCGACCTGGGGACGCTGCTCGGCCGTGCTGTTCTCGGAGAGCTAGAAAATCGCGGATTTGTAGCTTGTAGCTTGTAGCCTATAGTTTGATGCCCAGAAAGGCCAAACGATAGTTTAGTGGTCAGGAGTTCGATTCCTGGCGGCATCAGAAAGTTTTGCTTTTAGATTTTTCCAGCTTTTGAAAATCGTGGTTCAACAGGTGAAGGGTTCGATCCCTGCCGAGGTCAGAAAGTTTTGCTTTTTGCTTTTTGCTCCCAGCTCCCAGCTGCACACCTCCATTGTGCCGGTGACGTCGACGGTGCAGTGGTGCGTATGGTAGATTTTGCAGTTTTCACCCTGGAAATTGAGAATTTTCTGTTTCTCTCTCTCTCTCTCTCTCTCTCTTCTCACCTCCACAACCACCTCGACCCACGGCGGCACGAGAATCGGGATCTTTGAGTTGACGATCGCCTAAAAACGCCGAAAATCGATATCCAACAATCGCTTACGATAGTTATATCCGTAATTGTCGTGAAGAGGCGGTGGTTGAAGCCGCAATTCACCTGAAACGAGGCATGCTAGCAGGGATCCTTGGGGAATCGACATTTTTTGACGTAGATTGGGCTTTTCGGGCCATCTAACAGAGATTTTTTGAGGAATCCGGGCTAAACCCGTTTTCTAGACGAGCTAGGAGGCAATTTCGAGAGAGTGCTAGGTAGGGGAGCTGTTGGCAATCTAGCAGAGACACTTATGGGATCTCCATCTACCGTATTACCTGAATATCATAAAGATAGTCCTCGTCATCGGCCGGCGGTGCCGCCAAATCGTGCCCATTAATGCGCCGCACTCCCTCGAACGGAGGGATGTAGTAGACGAGGATTGGGCCGTGGCACAACACCTTTAAAATGGGGGCTTGGGCTTAGGCTTAGGTTGGGCTTATGCTTAGGCTTAGGCTACGCTACCTCTCGACTATGCGGTGTCAATTGTGGGTACAGCTCCTCGTCGCAGGCCAGCTTACTGTAGCGCGGCATCGCCGAGGAATACCGTATTTTTCAGGATTTTTAGATTCCAAGATTGTATGCTAATTTTTATGTAAAAATAAATTTTCTGCCAATTTTTTCGACGCAGGCAAGCTAGCAGAGATTTTTGAGGAATGTTTACCTTTTTTTTCAGCAGGCAACCTAGCAGTGTTTCCTGCGGATTTTGGAGAAAGGTAGGATAGCAGTGATTTTTGTGGGATCACAAAATAAATACAATTTATTCGGTTCGATATTCGATGTTTCATCCAATATTCGATGCCCACATCTTCAGCCCAGACACAATTTTGTGTATCGTGCCCTCTTTCACTTCCGTTGCGTTGAAAACGCCATCGCAACCCGATTTTCCATAGCTCGTTACCTGGAATTTGGGATTTTTTGCGTTACCGTAGTCCTCGCATTTCGAGTTTTGCATTTTGGGCCGGGAAGGCAAAAATTTGTTTACGGTTGCGAATTTTCCGACGAATTTACATACCTTGACCCCAAAATAATTCCTGTGATCCCAGACATAATCTGAGGTATCGCCTAGATTGAATGACAGCTTATCCGAGCATTGCATATCTTCGTTCTTTGGCAGTCCGGTACACTCCAGATACGTACAGCCCGGATCCATACAGTCTGGGTACCTAAACGGCAGTTTTTAGAAGGGATAGGCTAGCAGAGATTCTTGAGGAAGTGCGAGCCATCGAGTTTTTGCTTTGAAAAGAAGGGAGCTAGCAGAGAAAATTGAGAAGCGTACCGGAAAGTGACGAGCTAGCAGCGATTATTGAGGAATTTCGGTTTTACTCGTACCAGAAAGGTATTATCGATTGGGCAGGCTAGCCGGGGTTTTGAGGGATTCGCTGAATTACGCTGGATTCACATTTTTGCTTTTTAAAAAACGTAATCAAGTAACTAAGCTAGCCGAGAAAATTGATGAAAGTGTAGCTGTGCTTGGCAGGCTAGCAGAGAAAATTGTGGAAATCGTTTTACAGCTGGCAGGCTAGCACTGATTTTTGGGAAATTTTAGATTTTCAGACGCGAGTTTTATAGCGTAATCGGTTGTTAGAGTGAGATCGGCTACACTAGCAGGGATTCTTTAGGAATTTAAAGCTGGCAGATGGGATTTTGGTAGCGTAACGGTCGATTCCTTGCCAAAATGGTAAGTTTTTGATTGGGCAAGCTAGCAAAGACCATTTAGGAAATTTCCGGTTTATATAGCGTAATCGCTTACCATATTTCGGTTCCGTGGTGATAGGCTGCTGTTCCCTCGTAATCATCGCACGGATGAACGTCATCTTCCCCTAAAATTTGCGATTTTTCGGGTTTTAGAAAATCCACAAATTAAAGGGGCATGCAAGGCAAAATTCGGGCCAAAATTAGGAATTCTGCATTTTCATGAACCTACCACATATCCAACCCCACACGCGCTCAAATATCGATCGCTCTAAAAATGAAGAACTAGCAGGCTAGCAGGGATTCTTGAGGAAATGGAGAGATGCGCCAGAGATAGGGCAGGCTAGCAGCGATTATTGGGGAAGTCGGGTCAATTAGAAAAGGGCAGGCTAGCAGTTATCCTTGAGGAAATAGTCGTTTTTCGAGGGTAAGCTAGCAGAGACCATTTGACTCACTTAGCCTCGTATCGCTGAAATCCTTCCTGCAAGCCGGCATATGGGGGACAATATCTCGGCGGAAGACGACCCGATACCTAAAATCTTTGGATTTTGATGTTTTCAGGCCACTTTTCGTGTCATTTTGCCCAGAGCGAGCGCGTCTGACTATGATTTTCTGAATCTATGCACAAAACTACGTCGAAAAACGCTTTAAAACGCTTTTAAAACTTTAAAAAACTCACGCATTTGGCACGATGGCGTCAAAATTCCTTGCAAATTTCCCGGAACCGACTCGTGGTTCGCCAAATGTGATCAGACGGATTTGCCCGCTTTGCCGAAGGCCTGAAGATGCTCTTTAATAGGTTTTGGACTTTACAAGGCATTTAAAAATTAGTTTCATAGCGTAGTAGGTTTCGGACTTTAGAGTTATTTTTTGGCGTAATGTATGATGGTCTTTTTTCTGGATTGTGACTTCCCTGTCCCTTTAACACTGATTTTCATAGCGTGACCGGATAGCCAATCTTTTGCGTAATTTGCTATAGTTTTCTCCTACCTTGATTCACAATTCTGGCGGCAGCTAGCGCGGCTAGGGCTCCTCCCAGGGAATGGCCTGTTACGGTAACGGCGTAGTGCTAAGGAGCGCGATTCTTCAGGGTTTAAAGGGCCATTTAACCCCTACCTGGTATCGTGGATCCCTCAAAACCCGATCAACCGGTGGCCAAAGTACTTGGTGGGCGTGTAGGAAATACCTGTTGACCTGGAATTTGGATTGCAACGGAATTTTTTAGCTGTTTGTCTCTCTCTCTCTCAAGGAATCAACCAACATCTCCCATGTCGAAAAAGGGGGCCCCGTCACTGTGCGAGGCCCATCCCTCCAGTAGAAGCTGGGTTTTCGTCTTTGTACCTGAAAAATTGGGCTGACTGTAGGTCTAACTGCCAGTTTTTTTGCTGCTGTCACTGTCCCTTTAAAGTCTAGCTCTCTCTCTCTCCCGCTCTCTCTCTCTCTCTCTCTCTCTCGCTACCTCTAAAGACGAGTACAAGATGTTGCAGCCGATCCGATTTGACGACATATCCAGAACATAGGCTGGAGACGATATCACATTCCTCTCCAATATTCTCGAGCAACACTCGAGCTTCGTGTGGGGGGAATGTTCTAAAAATCGGGGGTAGGAGGGGGTAGCAGCTATTCTTTGCGGAAAATCGGTCACTTGAAAGCCTCGGGGTAACTAGCAGGGTTTCTTTGCGGAAGGTTTAGGTTTAGGATTCTACTGGAATTCCGCAATTTCTGGGCAAGCTAGCAGGGATTCTTTGCGGAATTTGCCGATTTTCTGGAGGGCAAGCTAGGAGAAACCATTGCGGAAATCGATGGTCAGCTTAGTGAAAGGATTTTTTTGAGCAAGACAAGCTAGTGATGATTTTTGAAATTTTGAGCCTGGCAAGCTAGCGGTGGTTCTTGGGGAATATTGAGTTTTCCTGGTGACTAGCAAAGATCCTTTGCGGAATTCTGAGACTCACCTGTTGACACATTCATACGGCGAATCGGCATACGCCCCGGCTGCCAAATTGAGCAACAGCCTCGCCTCTTGCTCATCGTATCCGGTTTTCCGGAAACGCGGAAGCGCCGTTAGGGTAGTACATAACAGGACTATTGACGCGAATACCCATCGGAGAATCATCTTGAAAAATAGCTTTAAAAGGGTAGCAATACAGCTCGAAATTTCACTGTTTAAGTGAGCAGGACAGCCAGGAAAAAGCTCAATTTTTGGTGTTAGAAAGGAAAAGGAAGTGTCAAAAAATTGATGCTGATTATCGGGGGCGATTGCTGAAATGAGGCCAGATTTCCGTGTTTGGGGAGTGGATCCCGGAAGGGAGGAGAGAGTATCTCTCACTCTCTCTCTCTCTCGCTCTCTCTCACCATTTGGGCAATTTACTGCGGCGACGATTTGTGATGATGATGAGCCGGATTGTTGAGCCGTCACTTTTTTACTCAAAAATTGGGAAGGGGTCGGGCAGGCTAGCAGAGAACATGTAGGAAAATCGGTTATGCCCTGAAAATTGGCAAATGAGGTAGCATAAAAATTTTTTATTTTTATTGATAGCAGCGATTTTTGAGGAATTTTTTAGGATGGGGCACGCGAGCAGAGACAATTTGAGGACAAATCAGTTTTTGGCAGGCTAGCAGAGATTCCTGGGGAGCCACAATAATTTCCAATTTTTTTTGGGGTGGCGAAAATCCAAAAATCACTCACGCAAAGAGGGAGTCACAGCTGTTGAGTGCGAGTTTTCCGAACTATCCGGACTGTTGGAGGGAGGGGGAGCGATTAACGCTTACGAAAATTGACCATTCGTGAGAGAGAGAGAGAGAGCGAGAGAGAGAGAGAAAACGAAAAAGAGAAATACACCCCGGATTTGCATGATGAATCATGGGGTTTATCGTTGTGAAAGTAAACTTTAGGTCACTTTTGAATCCGGAAACTGCCATTTCGAATTTTTTTTGGAGTCTGGGCATGCTAGCAGAGATTCTTTAGGAGCCGTTTTTGTAATTTGTAGCCTGTAGTTGCAGCCAAGCTAGCAAAGATATTCCCTCCATTTTGTTGTAGTCTGTAGTTTGAGCGTTTTGGAGCTTGTAGTTTGACCCCAACAAGGCGAGTTGGTGTTTTTTGGAGTATGTAGTTTGTGCTCTCCAAGCTATCCAAAGGCAAGCTAGCAGAGATCGTTTGCGTTTTGTGGCCTGGATTGTCGTTTTGATTCTGTAGCTATATTTGTAGTTTACAGTTTATAATAAATCACGCAAATCTGGTAGACTACAAAGAACAACCCGTATCAAATATTTATTCATTCTCTCATGCTCCTTTTTATTCCTCGTTGAAATGGGTCTCGACTTTGTCGAGCCCGAGCTCCTTCTTCGTAATTTTCCGCATCTCGAATTTCTGCACTTTCCCGGTGGCCGTCAGAGGGAAATCGGCCTCGGTTTTGAAGAGGATGTAGCGCGGGATACTGTGGCGGGCCATCTAAATGTGGTTTGTTGTTTGTAGTCTAGAAATTTCAATTTTTAGGAAGGGCAGGCTAGCAGAGAAAATCGAGGAAAATGCGTTTTCTCCTATATTTAGAAATTCTGGCATGCTGGCATAGATTTTTGAGGAATTCCAACTTTTTTCCGACGTTTTCGTATCGGTCATCTAGCAGAGATCGTTTAGGAAATTGAAATTTAGGCCGGAAATCACGGAGCAACTTTTAGAAATCATTTTACATTTTTCCGGCATCCTAGCAAGGATTTTTAAGGAATTTTGAAGTTTTAGAGCCGTTTTGGTGCTGAGCAGGCTAGCAAAGATCTTTTGGGAAAATTAGCTTTAGTCTGCAAATTGCCCAGCAACTTTTAGAAAGCATTTTTGCACTTTTCCGCGCAGGCTAACAGCGATTTTCGAGGAATTTCGAACTTCCCCACCTTATCCTTGCAGTACTCCTTCAACTCGTCGGCCGTCAGCTTCTTGCCGGTCTGCAGCCTCACCCACGCGCACACCTCTTCGCCAAGGCGCGCGTCTGGCACGCCGATCACCTAAAAATTCGGGGTGTCACTGTCTTTAAAATCTATCTCTGTCTCTCTCTCTCCCTCTCTCTTTGTCTCTCTCTCTCTCTCTCTCTCGCTCTCTCTCGCTCTCTCCTCTCTACCCACATGAATATCAGCGATTGCCGGATGTTTGAAGAGGCACGTCTCGATCTCGGTCGGGTACACGTTTTCGCCGCCTAAATCCGGTTTTTTTCGGTTTTAATGGAAGAGTGGCACCTCGAATGATCATGTCCTTCAGCCGGCCGACAATCTGAACCCCGCCATCTGGTTGCATCACCGCGATATCGCTAAAAACGGAGGTTGAACTCATACTTTTTGTCTTCGTGGCTCTTAAAATCAGGAAAATTCGATTCTTCGTGAATTTTTTGCCTTCAATGGGCCTTTAAACGCTCATATTTCATGTCGTAACCGGTTCAAAGGCACGGTAACAGTTAACGTACCCAGTCCTGTACCATCCCTGCGCGCACACGGCCTCCCTCGTCTTTTCCGCGTCATTCCAATAGCCGCCGCTCATCACGTGAAAACCTCGCGTAACCAGTTCCCCGCGAGAACCACGCGGCACTGGGAGACGCGTCTGGGGACACACGACGGCTGTCTGAAAATGCCTGTGTCGTAGCATAGCGTACGGTAACGTACTCCCGCGCACATTATCATACTCTACCGTATCCTAGCGTACTATAGCCTACATTTTTAGCCAATTATCGCATTTTCATACTCTACCTATCGTCGCGTAGTCTAGCGTATCGTTGCGTACTCTAGCGTAATCTTGCTTACTCTCACGCCCCCCGTCCCCCCCGTACCTCGGTATGATCCAGCGGGTATCCGGAATTCCGGATCCGTTCCTGCGGCGTCTGCTCGAGTCTGGCAGCCGTAATCACCGGACTCGTCTCCGTGCACCCGTACAGTACCATCAGTCTGTAGATGTTGTAGTTTGTAGCTCGTAGTCTGTAGCTGGTATACCTGTGCAGCCCCATCTTGTCCAACATTCGCTCGAGCAGCGGTTTCGGGATTGGGGCGGCCGAGATGTAGGCTGAATAGAGGGTTTTTGTAGTCTGGAGTATGGACTACAAGCTAGAGTATGCTGGGCTACAGAATACAATTTTGGAGTACGTTAGGCTACAAACCACAATTAGCCAGACTACAAACTACGAGCACATACCCCCGCTAACCGACGAGACGTCGGTATTGGCGAACGTCTCGTGGTTGAGCATGTCGATGAACATCGTAGGGGTGCCGTAGACGAACGTCGCCCTGAATGTGGGTTATAGACTACAAATCGAGCCCCGGGGGGCTACAGACTACAAACTACAAAAATTGCGCTCATTTTAGCTTCGAAATCTACTCACTTTTCGCTCTGGATAGCTTTAAGCGCGGCGCCGGCGCTGAACGTCTCGCTGGGGAAGACGAGGGTCTAGACCAGGTTTTGTTAATTTTAAGAGTATCCTCAAGGGAAAGCATCTCTGCCAGTTGACCCGAATTTCCTTAAAGCATCTTTGCTAGCTTGCCTAATATTGCTAAAGATCTGCTAACTTGCCCCGATTTCCCAAAAAATCTCTGCTTGCCCGCCTGTGTTCCTTAGACCCACCTAGCTTGTCTACATCCTCACAAGCAGGATTTCGAGGTGTTTCAATTCCCCAAAGCTCTCTGCAAGCCTGCCCCTTCCTCAAGAACTTTTGCTAGCTTGCCTGAGTTCCATAGGAATCACTGCTAGCTTGCCATTGCCACTAATAATTTTCTACAGTTTTTCGAGTTTTTCCTTTCCTCAAGGATCCCTGCTGGCCTGCCCCTCCTAAATAATCTCTGCTCGCTCACCTGCCGATGCACCATTCCATTCAACAACCCGGCCACACAGCCAAACGTATGGTAGAGCGGGTTCGGGACGCAGATCACTTCTTTCTAAACAAACCTATGGATTTTGAGGGTTACACGTCCCTTTAACGGCTTGAAAAACTTGGCTTTTTTTTTACTAACCGTTTTGTCAAACCCCGACTTCAACCCCAGCAGCCTGGCGTTGTTCAGCACGTTGAAGTGGGACAGGGTGACGGCTTTCGGGGAGCCGGTCGTGCCCTGAAATTGGCTTACTTTAGGCTTGGCTTAGGCTTAGCTTAGGCTTGGCTTGGACTTGGGCTTATGCTTAGGCTTCGGCTTCGGCTTACCCTTGGCTTGGCTTAGTCTTGGCTTAGCTTTTGACTTACGCTCGTAAACTGGATATTAAACGGCCGATCAAAGTGTGTATTCTCGGCGATCTTCTCCAACTGTTTTTCCTGACTACTTCCCGCTCCTCCGGACAGCAGCTCCGCGTAGTTCCAGGCTCCGCTAAACATTTTTGTTTTTTTTTTGACATTTTTAGGCAGCTTTTCGTGTTATTTTGCCCAGAGCGAGCGCTTCTCACGATGATTTTCTGAATCTACGCATTTTTTAACCTTTAGAATAATTTTTTGTAGGATCATTATATTTTTATAAAAATCGATCGCTTTAGCAAGTGATCGAATTACTAGGGTCATTCTGAGGCTTCGCCAGTCCTTTAAAAAAGCCCTAAACCCTACCTGAACTTCTTGCCGGGGTCTTCAGCGTCGAAGACGATCAAGTGCTTGAGGGTGGGCAGGTTGTGGCTGGTGACCTAGACCTCTTTAAAGGGCCATTGAAGGCAAAATTGATACCGCTCCCTGGCCCTGGGGTTTGGCGGCGATTTCGGGGACGACCTCTTCGAAGTAGCTGGAAATTGAGGAGTAGGCTAGCAGAGGTTCTTTGAGGAATTGGAGGGACAGGCTAGCAGAGATTTTTTGAGTAAATTGAGCGGGTAGGCTGGCAGAGATTTTTGCGGAATTGGAGGAACAGGCTAGCAGAGATTTTTTGCGGATTTTAGGAAGATTTTAGCAAAGATCCTTTCAGAAAATTGGAAAAGCAAGCTAGCAAGGGCCATTTAGGAATTACCTGTAATAATCCGAATTCCTATATTTTGCCGGGGTGATCAGGGGCAAGGGTTCATTCCCTAAACCATTTTAAAGGCCCATTGAAGGCAAAACCAACGAGTACGAGACCGGCCTGTGCACACGCGAAATGGGTCTCGGCCCATTCGAGGTAGTTTGGGCCCCAGAGTCCGACTCGATCCCCGGGTTTCAGGCCGAGGCTGAGCAGGGAGGCGGCCAGCTTCGTGCTCTAAATTTATTCGATTACTACGTGTATTTTTGAGAGGAGGGGATGCTTTTAAATCGATTTGAAGCCTTTATACGTTTTAAAGGGATGGCGACAGGTAGGAAAACTGGATTTCCACATTTTAAAGGACCACTAAAGGCATGAAATGGCGGCGGATTTTTCGTTCTTAGCGTATTTTTAGCTTTTTGCCCATTTTAAACCTTTTGTCACGTTTTGAAGGGATAGCGACAGCTAGGAAAACTTAATTTTTGCCTTTTAAAAGGACCGCTAAAGGCAGGAAAGGCGTTCCGAACTTAGTAATTAGCATATTTGGGCATTTTCGATAAATTTTGTATAGATTTTCGATTTGAAAGGGTTGGCGCCAGCTAGAAAAATGCTTTTTTTAAGTTTTTAAGGGCCTTTGAAGGCAAAAAATCCGCGTACCTGTTTGTACGCCTGCTCGTAGGTCTGTCGCTTGTTTTGCCTCGGAAAGACGACAAATTGTTTGTCGGGGGTCTCTTCAACCACCCTCCTCCATCTATGACCAATCGTCTCGCCCCAAAGCGCTACGGTGGAAGGCTAAAATCACGATTTTCTCAATTTTTTGGGTCTGTCCGCTTACGGCATGATAATAGGAGAGGCGCCCAGCTGTGGAGAGCACGGCTTTCGAGCTGCAAATAAGTGTAGTTTGTAGTTTTGGCTATAGTTTGTAATTTATTGTTAAGATTTCAGATGAAATTGATCGTTTTGCTGTGTTTGTAGTTTGTAAACTGTAATTTTGGCTATTTTTTTTGTATATTTGTGTTTTTTTGTAGACTGTGGTTTGTAATATTTTAGATTTTTACATTTTTTAAGCCATTTACCTGTGCATTTTTGGCTGGGTTTGAAGCCGAAAAACCGGCGATTCGGCAAACAACCGTATAAAATGAGGGTTTTCAGGCGGAATAGATTACGCGGTGAAATTCGGATTATAGATTGAAAGCTGGAATTGATTACGTAGCGAAATTTTCGTAATTCTGAGCAATGGAAAACTGCCTAGACTGTTTTTTGGGGCGGTAAAAATCGTGGAAGCGAGCGTTTTTACGATTGGCTGCTGCTCCGACAGGCCATAAATATTGTGGCCCGCGGCAAAGAGGAAGAAAAGAGCCCCCGAGGGCACAGAGATTGATCAAAAGATCAGCGGGATTCAGAGGAGGGCTACGTATCGATCGATTCGGAGCCTTGCGGAATTAATTCATGCATAAAATCCCTGGGTAGAAGCATTAATAGACTTTTCGTCTCTTTACGGAAATAAATTTTCGGAGTTTGAGGCAGCAAGCAGAGAATTAATAGAAAACCATCAATTAAAAGAAAGAAAACATCGAATTTTTTGAATTTTCTGAGAGTTGATTCATACGCTTATCGATTTTTTACAAAATTTTAGACTTATACGCGTAAATCAGTGGACTTTTAGAATTTTCTAAACATTTTCTAAACGACAAAAAATCAAAATTGCGATTTTAGTCAAAGCAAAATTTTTCAGAATTTTTGAGGAGTTGATTTATGCACGAATCGCATTATCGAGAGCCATTTTGACGATTTTTCACAACATTTCAGACTTAAGCGCGTGAATCATTAGATTTTCGAGTTTTAGAACCCTTCAAAACATTTTCTAAATTAGAAAAAATGAAAAATTTAATCAATTTAAGCTGCTTGATTAATTAATTAATTAAACTCGATACTAAAAACATGTGATTTCGCCAGGGCAATGGCCTGGCCAGAGACAATTTCACGAGGAAACTAGAGAAAAGCGGGAACCCAGGTGTGGAAAAGTGCTCGATGATCGTGGGTGGGGGAGATTGATCGGCTGCACGAGGAAAAAAAGGTCGAGCAGAGCCACAACGCACTTTCTGCACTTTTTCTATGTAGTAATCTCGACATTTGACCTGTCACTGTCCCTTTAAAAGGGCGAGAGCGAGAGCGAGAGAGAGAGAGAGAGAGAGAGAGAGAGAGAGAGGGAGAGAGGGAGAGAGAGAGGGAGAGAGAAAGAGAGAGGGAGAGAGAGAGGGAGAGAGAGAGAGAAATCGCGCACTACTCTGTTATTTACTACTATACCGCACTTTCCATTATTTGCCGACCTTATCAAAGTGTTTGCTGATGAGCACAGCTGGAAAAATAATGAGAAAACGTTCTTCTGCCCTTTCTACATCTGTCCCCATCCCTTTAAAATTTACTTTGATCTCGAAAATTAATTTTTTTTCATATTCCGTATCCTTCCTCAAGCCCCGTCTTCCCATTTTCACAACCCAATTTTTCAGATAAAGCCTCGACTTGGCTCCGAAATGGTCTCTGCTAGCCTGCCGACTTCCCCAAGAATCTCTGCTAGCTTGCCCGAGAGTCTAAACCATAGGTACATGCGATTTTCATGGCCTGATTGGTTCTTCTAGGCATCGGCGAGCCATGTCTCAAGAATCTCGGCTAGCCTTCCGACGTCCTCAAGAATCTCTGCTAGCTTGCCGGGGCTCGAAACGATAGGTAATTACTAGTTTCGTTGCGTAATAAATTTGTTCCAGGCATCGGGACGCACCAAAGGCTCCTCAAGAATCTATGCCAGCCTGCCCGCTCGATGAAATCATGGATTTCGTATCGAACGCAGGTATTTTTGTGTTTTCATTGCGCAATCGGTTATTCTAGGCAGCAACAAGTCTTGAAGCTTGCTCAAGGATCTCTGCTAGCCTGCCCGCGACCACAATTTGCCGAATTTCGCTATGCGATCATTAGGTCTCAGTGATTTTCCTATCGTAATCGTAAATTCTAGGTTTCGGCAGACGGCAGACCCTGAGGTTGCCTCAAGGGTCCCTGCTAGCCTGCCTGCGCGTTCTGACAGTTGAAGCGATTTTCGGGACGTTGGATGATACGGTAACTTTTGGACTTCTGGGGGTAATGCAGCTTTGAAATATTGATGTTTTAGTCCTTTTCTGGTCTGTAGCCGAGCGTACTGTGGTGTAGCGTAGTTTAGCGTACTGTAGCGTCGTGTAGCGTAGTCTAGCGCAGCGTGGTGTAGGCTCGCGTCCTTTGTGGCGTAGTTTTGCGTGTTGTGGTGTACTTTTGCGTAACATAGCATAGTCTAGGATAGTGTGACGAGGGTTAATGTAGCGTAGTGACCTACTTTAGTGTATCGTACTGTAGCGTAGTGCAGTGTAGCGATTGCAAAGAGTATTGAATCGTATCAATTTATTTTTGTACATTTTATAATTGATACATGGGGTGAAAATTATCAAATTCTACGCTCCCTCGCGATTACGGTAGCGAGGGTGTCGTTTTTGAGGCGTTCAGCGTCCCCAGCCGTCTGAAAAAAAATTGGTTTTCTCGAGATTTTTGGGTTTTTCTTGGCTTCACGAGCCCTTTAAAAAGTGATAGATAGTTTTTTTGTGATAGATTTAGGTTTATTGTAGATTTTAAAGAAACTTACATCCCATCGGGACCTGTCCGTAGCCCATTCCGAAGCCGGGGCCGGAGTGCGAGGCGTGAGCTGAAATTTTTAGGGTTTTTGGCTTGTCGAGACCTTTCAAAATGTCTAGCTTTGATTTTTAGGCTTTTCCGGACTTCAAAGAATCTATTCGGAGAATTTTAGGCAAAAAGGAAAACGGCTGCCGCGGCCCGGGGTCGAACTCTCAGGTCCCAGATGTCAGTTTTTTATAGATTTTTGACTTGCCGGTCCTTGTAAAAATTCGGGAGCTTGCTTTTGGGCTTTTCCGGGCTTCAGGTGATCTATTCTAAGAGTTTTAGGCAAAAAGCAAAAAGTTTGTCGTGGCCGGAGATCGAACCCGCGATTCGATGTTCGCCTTTTTGACGCCCTAGCCCCTTTAAACCCTCTCCTCACCTTGCATAAATCTCTTCCTCCTCTCGCGGCGCTCCTCAACTTCACGCTGGTGGCGCTCATTCTCTAAAAGAGGAGAAAATTTAGTCGAATTTCATGCCGTAATCGATTCCCCCAACCCCCAATTTTGTATAATTTTTGACCTAAATCCGTAAACATCCTATAGAAGCCCTGTGGCCTACCCGAAGCGGTCGCGTCGCGTGCCGGTCGCGTCACGGCTGAAAGAAATGGAAAAATTGAAGAAATTTGTAAATGAACTTACAGACTGATGATTTGGTCTTTTCGATGGTTGTAGTCTGGGCTTCACGCTCGGGGCGGGCTGGAAAAATGGATATTTTTACATTTTTGCAGCTAGTTTGGCGATTTTCACCTGAAAAATCGAAAAAACTAGATTTTTGAGGGTTACCGTAGCCCTGCGGTACTACCGTACCCCACCGTGCCCCCAAAACGTCATTTGTAGCGTTGCGGAACGTCTTTTTTAGCGCTATAATGAATAGCACGCCTGGCTCTTTAGCCAATGCAAACGTTTTTATCTCATTTTTCATTTTAAAGGCCCATTCAAGGCAAAATATTTTTTTGCCTTTTTCGGATTTTCAGTTTTCGGATTATTTTTATTTTTGCCTATTTTTTTAAACTCACCAATCTCCTCGTGCTGAGTCATCTGCTTCTCTACGTCCCTAAGGGCCCTACCGTAACCACCCGGTTCGCTTCCTGCAAAGATATCACCATTTTTTGCCAGGTGTCACCACGCCTTTAAAGTGGCTTCCCGAGGCCTTTAAACCCAAAAAGACACATTTTTTGCAAAACTCACTGAAAACCTGGCGAGTCTCGCGGAGAAGGATCGGGTCCTGGGCGGAAGCGGGTGCAACGCGACCGTATCCTCCTGCCTCGGTTTCTAACGGGGGAATTTAGTGGCGTAATTGGATAGAGGTGTGAGTTTGCTATCGAGCTAGCGTTATTTTGTAGGTTTTCAAGGGGCCAGCTAGCAGGGATTCTTTAGGAATTCATGGCTTTAGGATTGCGTAGCGTAATTGATGCTCTCTCTCTCTCTGTCTCTTTGCCTCTCTCTCACGCTCTCTATCTCTCACTTTCTTCTCTCTCTCCCTGTCCCTCCTTCTCTCTCTCTCTCTCTCTCTCTCTCTTCTCACTCGCTCTCCCGCGCATCCTAGCGTAATCGATTTTTTCTATAGGACCCGGCAAGGCAGAAAAACTCACTCAAAGCCTGGCGAACGGGACGGGTGGCAGATCCGGTCATTTGCATGCTTCCTCCATTAGAGGTGCCTCCCATAGCAATTCCGCGGGGTTGACGCTCGTCAACGGCTGAAAATCGCGGAGGTTAAAGGGCCGTTGAAGGCAAAAATGACTGGATTTTGTGGCGTAATCGGATAGACTCGATGTTCATGTCGTAATTCATTAAATACAGTTATTTTTATCTGGTTTTATCGATAATTAAGCAGACTGGCGGCCCTACTAAAAGATTTTGACGCATTAAAGGTCCAGTAAAGGCAAAGTTCGCTATGGATTTCATTGCGTAATCGATTTTTCCCCCGATTTCAAACTCGTAATTCAATAATCACCACACCTAGCGTGTCTCTGCGCTTCCTGCCAACGGCCAATCCAACTCCGGGCTGCACTCCCATACCGTATCCACCTCCGTATCCTCCCGTTGCCAATCCAATCGTGCGTGGCTCGCGGATTTGGGCTTGATCTTTAAAGGGAGGTTGAAGGGAGGGAAGCTAGGGATTTTCGTGTCGTAAGCAATTAATTAGCGTTTTTAACAGTATTTTCTAGATAATTTTCCGTTTATTTTTACGTTGTTTTTACGTTTTCAGTGGCAATGAACTCAAAACCGCTAGCTATTTATGCCGTAATCGATTAGACTAGATTTTCATGTCGTAATTCGTTAATTAGCGTTTTTAGCGGTATTTTATAGATATTTAAGTTTCGTTTTTGATGTTTTAAAGGGCCAGTGAAGGCAAAACTGCTAGTCATTTGGGGCGTAATCAATTAACAGCTCTTTTCATGCCGTAATTAATGAACTACCGTACCCTTGGTATCTCTGCGCTTCCTGCCGACAGCCAATCCAACTCCGGGCTGAACTCCCATGCCGTATCCACCACCGTATCCTCCCGTAGCCAATCCAATGGTCCTGGGTTCCCTGTTCAGGGTAGCGTCGCGTCCATCACGGGCTCCCTGGTCTGGAAAAGCGCTAGGTTTCTTTGAATTGCTGTTTTCGAACAAATTTCTGGCCTCGAGTTCGATCCCCTGCGCTGCTCCCTTGCTTTTTGCACTGGACCTTTTTAAAATTGTTAATTTTAGAATTTTTAGCAAACGGGGGTCCAGGATTCGATCCTCTGCGCGGTATATCTTTTTTGCTTTTTCCTTTTACATAAGCTGTCGCTCGGAAAACCGGCTCTTGCTCAAGCTCACCAAGCTGGGCCTCCTCCTTGCGATCGGGGATGTCCCTCTGATCCCTGAACTGAGTGCCGCCATCCCCGGCTCCCTGGACATTCTCGATTCCGCGCTCGTGGCGCTCTATAATAAAATAAGTAAAGTTTGCATATTAAGTTTAGTAGAAAATTAATTTTACAAAAATGCTATAGGTTTAGGTATTAAAATAAGAATTGGAAAATAATTACCGATAGTCTCGGTGTGCATCGTCTTTTCGACATCACGTCCGACTCGCATATTCGCGCCGGCGTTCACTTGACGGGTTTCTAAACGTGACATTTTTAGTTTGATAGGTTTAAAGGACCATTGAAGTCAAATAGCGGCTATTCGATTACGCCATGAAATTTAGCGGGGGTTTTGGAACTATTTTATGTGATTTTTATGCTTATTTGAAGTCGAAAAATTCCTAGAAAAATAAATTTTGCTATTTTTGCCTTGAAAGGGCCATTGAAATCATTAGAGGCTATTCGATTACGGCATTCAATTAAGCGTAATTTTTGAAGTATTTTTTGAGGGTTTTTGGCTTATTTTCGTCATTTAAAGGATCGTTGACGTCAATTATAAGCTATTCGATTACGCTATGAAATTTCAGACGCACTTTTAAGGAATTTTTAAATATTTTTGGTCTTTCTTTGGCCAAAAACCAATTCCTTATTTTTTTTTCGTATATGAAAATGGGGGCGCGATCTCCTGCTCACCAATCTTGTGCTCCTCCTTGTGCATCGTTTTTTCGACATCACGATCATGTCTTAGGCTAGCGTCATGCGCATCTGAAAATGGGGGAAATGAAGCCGCTTAAGCCTAAGCCTAAGCCCAAGCCTAAGCCTAAGCCAAACCAAGCCAACCTACCTAGTTGCTCAATTCGTGAAGTATCCCGTTTACCGATAGAGATCAATGGAGGGGGAACTACGACTGCCGGCGCCGCGCCAGCTATGACTACAAACAACAATTTTTACGGTTTTTTGTAGTTTGTACTTTGTATTGCCCATTCTTTTGCTTAAGTTTTTCTGTACAAAAAATCTCCAAAATTCCTCAAAAATCGCTGCTAGCCTACCCGAGTTCTGAATTTGAGGCAAATTTCAGCGAAAATTGTCATTTGGAATTGATCTAATGCTCTGTGCTAGCTTGCCCAAGCTCGAAATGACTCGGGAGCTTTCGAATTTCGCCAAAAATCGACCAAAAACCTACTGAAAACTTTCCCCAATGATCTCCGCTAGCTGGCCCTGGTTGAAAAATGTTAGAAAACGTTAGAAAAAACGCTAGTTTTGCTAACAATTAGAAAAATTCGTTAAAAAAATGGTTTTGTAAAATTTTTGAGATGGCTACCGTACCTTGGGCAGTGGCGTAGCCGATGAAAGCCGCTAATAAAAGTATCCTCATTTTGCTGATGCTGTAGGGAGCTGATTTTGATCCCAAAAAATCCCATTAAATACCCCCCTGCACTCGTGGATAATATTTTCGATTTAAAAGTGCAGCCCCGGGGAGCCGGATCGTTATCGTAGATCCTCAAAGATCTCTCTCGAATGGTGCGCGTCATTTCGCTGTATCTCTCTATCTCTCTCGCTCCCTGTCTCTCTCTCCCCCTCACTAGCTCATGCTCAAAAACACAAAGTGCCCCCTCTCCATTTCTTCCCCTCTCCAATCGCCTTGTTTTTGTTTGCGCGGCGCGTAAGCGCACGCCCGTAATTTTTCGCGCGGGATTTTTGGGAGATTACTCGAATTCTGTTTACCCTAAGATTAAAAAAATTTTTTTGGGATCCGGAAAATGTACCCGAAGTACGGTAGAAAATTGATTTTTTTTGTTTTCTTCAGCTTTTCCAGCCTATAGACGCTTCCGGGCAATCTAGCAGGGGTTAGTATATGTTCATAGGAATGAACAAAGTTCAAGTTCAGTTCAACAAAGGTTCTTTGCGGAAATTTCTCATTTTTTGATAGAGTTATGGTTTTTACAGGTATTTTATTGGAATTGAATCCCGAAAATGTGCCCAAGATACGGCAGAAAATTGATTATTTTTTATTTCTTCAGTTTTCCCAGCCTCTAGACGTTTTCGGGCAATCTAGCAGCGGTTCTTTGCGGAATTTTCCAGGCTATTTTCATACATTAACTGTTTTTCAGGCAATTCGGAAGTCCTGCCCGTCGTCAGGCTTCATCGACGTCATCGGGAAGCTTCTCGGGCTCGATGCCTTGCCGTTTCAGCTTCATCAAGAAACGTTGCGCATCGCGGTGCGTTTCTTTGTGTAAAACGTGAAAATCAGTATTTTCAATAATTGAGTGTATTTTTGCAGGAAACCCGGCGACGTCGTGCCCAAGATCAGCTACTGCAAAAGCTCGAGAAGCCCAAGGTATGGCTTTCGTTTAATTTAACATCCTTTTTGGATCTGTAGTTGTACGAACCAGCGATGGGGATGAAGACGTGACGAAGAGGGATAGCTCCAGCTACGTCCTCAGGAATCTCTGCAAGCTGCTCAACGTGGACCGAGGACTGATTTCGCGCGTAAGTAGCTTTTTGATCATAAAGATTCTCTGCTAGCTTGCCCTCTGATAAAATACATTTTAGCGCGCTAAAATTTCTGAGATCACCCTGCAAGATCCTTTTTGATTCCCTAAGAACCTCTGCTAGCTTAGTAAAGCGATTGTACAAGTTGGATACGTTTTTCAACATGCGTGTAATTTTGCCAGCATTCCGACTTCGTTTCTAGCGTTTTCCCCGCTGTTTCAGGCGTTTTTAAACAGCTTTTTGTGTGTTTTAGAAAAACTTTTTGGAAAAATGGCGTCGTTTTCAGCGTTTTAATATTTTGCTAGCTCGTAAAAACAGATTTTAGCATTACGTCAAGCTTTTATTATTTTTTAGACATCCCTTTCCCTCCAAAAAAAATGACCTACGTGCTCTTCCCCGCAATTTCCCTTTTTAATACGGGCCACCTGGAACAGCGATAAGCCCCCGATTTCGAGTCAGCAATTTTTTGCAGTTATCAGTGTTTTCGGGGAAAATATTTGCCTCCGTTTTTTTCTTGGAGTTTCAGGCGTTCCCCGGGTCCCAGCTGGAACTTTGAGCCCAGAAATTATAGCTAAAAAGTGGAGTAGAAAATTTATGGCAATGAAAAACAACTAGCAGAGACCATTTGCTAAACTAGGTTTTAATAAGTTCTAATTATCTGAAAATACGATAAAAATAAAATAACGATAGAGAAACAGCTAGCAGAGACGATTTGCGGCAAAATTAAAGTAATCCAATTAAATGGATTTTATTTAGATGGATTCTACAACCGCGACATCAGCAGCAAGTTCAACTTCTCCGCCACGTCTCCTGCTCCCCAATGATCTCTGCTAGCTGCTCGGGACGAAGACGTTCCGTGGAAACACCGAAAAGCTAAGCCTGAACTTTATTTCCGCGCGTAAATTTAATTTAGGCTGAAACCACAGCGACGTCGGCGCCAAGTTCAGCTTCTCCAGCTCACCAATGATCTCTGCTAGTTGACCCACTAGTAGAGAAAGAGAAACCGAAAAACGGATTGCAACCTCCAGAAATCGAAATTTAACCTGTATATTTTCCTGATTCCCACCGCCAAATTGAGCTTCTCCTCAGTTCGCCTGCTCCCCAATAATCTCTGCTAGTTGACGCTCTAGAAGACCGAGCGGAAGACGTCAAGCATGCCGAAAGCATGCTAAAAACACCCCGAAACACTGGAAGCAACTAAACCATTTTTGGTCAGATGAGTGTTCTTTGGGTGCTCACCGCTCGCCGCCCCACTCGCCCCCCGTGGGCATAAGGTCCAACCATTTTTGCGGCTAGTCGGGTGGCTCTCGGGCTGCCCCTATGCCCCCAGGGCACACTCTGGTGGATCAATCGATGATTCGATTGTGATCACAGAGTGCGAACAAAGAGTTTGGAGCTTCATCTCTGAAGCGCCATCTCTTTAAATCAAGCATGAGCTTGGGCTAAGTCGACTTCCGGTCTGTCTACCCTTGCTTATGTTTGAAAGCAGGCTTGGCGTTGCCTAAGTTAAGCGAAGCTCTGACGGGCTTTGCTTCGGTTCTTCCGAGGTGGAGCTCTGCTCGGCTTCCGCTATTTCCTAGGCGAGGCTCTGCTTGTCGTTTTCTCATATCTCTCTCTCTGGCCCTCTTCCGGCACCCAATTTTGGTAAAGCCCCGAAAATGGGGAGGATCATCAGAAAATCAAATTTTCTTTAATTCAGAGGTCCATTTTTAATCTTTTAGGGCGAGTGTTCTTTGAATGCTCGCTGATATGCTTCTTCTCGCCACCCGTCTGGACCACTTCGAAACTATAGGTGCTTTGAAAAACCGTAGGAGGAGGTTGGGGATGGTGGAGGGTAGTATTCCACTGTATTTCAGAATGTATCATTTAAATATGTTTCTTTATGGAGGATACTATCTATTATGATAGTGTATTTAGAGAGAGAAGATATTATTAGTGTGTCTTATAGAGGAGCATTAATAGAGTGTGTCTTATAGAGGAGCATTAATAGAGTGTGTCTTTATAGAAGATCCTCAATGATTCTTTATAGAGAAGTGCTATTAATAATAGAACTCTTTATAAAATTAGAATTCACAAAGTCCTAAGCTTTAGGAATATTCAGTTGTAAAACTCAAGGTGGGCGGTTAAGGGAAGACAGAGTTTCACCCCCCTACACTAGAGGATTTGCTAGGCCCAGTTTCGCCATCTCCCAGCCGGGGGTTATGTTCTTGGGGTGGGCCAGATGGGTGGCGAGTGGGGGGTGATCAGAAAGCATTCAAAGAACCTACAAAGATCATGATAGTGTCTTTATAGAGAGAACTTACTATTAGTATGTCTTTAATATAGAAAACTTCTCTATCTTTATGAGATAGAGAAGCCGCAACTTTATTCAGACATTTTAAAATTCAAATTATCTTTAAAAAAATGGCTTCAGGGCCCTTCGGGCTTGGTCTTCAGCTTCTCGTCGTCGTCCGCGTTGACCTCCTTCAGAAGACGTGGAGACGGGGCGCCGTCTGACAAAAAAAAGTTAAAGATAGAAGGTGGAAAATATAGGCAAGGCCAAAATCACGCTAATGAAAGTTACGCTAACTCCCTAATTATGAAAGCCCGTTTAAGACCGGTCTAGCAAAACGAAGTCAGCTAAGCTCCAAACTTGAAAAACCGAAGCTAGCCCAAAAAATAGGTAAGAGGCTGCTACCAAAACGAAGTCAGGCAAGTTAAACTCATGGAGCACAGCCTGAAAGCTTAAGCTAGCGAAGCTCCTGACTTGAAAATGAGGCTAGCGAAGCTAAGCTGAGACTAGATAAGACGCTATGTAAAAAGATCGTCCGTAGGTTAGAACTCATGGAGAAAAGCCTAAAAGCGTAAGAGAGAAAAGCTCCAAACTTGAAAATCCGAAGCTAGCCAAGCTAAGCTAATAATAGGTAAGAAGCCAATACAAAAACGAAGTCGAGCAAGTTACAGCTCATGGAGAAAAGTCTGAAAGCTCAGGCTAGCTAAACTATAAGCTACAAAAACGAAGCTAAGCTTATAAAGTATCGAGTAGCGCTTCGCCTATCTAAGCCTATACGCTTGCCAGTGAATCTAAAGTCAAGCCTAGGAGGAGGATGAAGCCTGCAGAAGCCCCAATTCGAGGGAAGCCTGGAATCCCGATCGCAAACACGAAGGCAGGTAAGTCAAAGCAAGGCTAGCCGAACTCCCAACTACAAAACGGAGCTCGCCAAGCCAAACTAAAATGGCAATCGCCTTTACCCTCTAAGCGCAAGCCATTGAAGCTAAGCCGATCCTAGAAGCGAAATGAAGCTCAGCGTCACGAACTAGCTAACAAGTAAGTCACAAACTAGTGAGAAAGCCCAAAAACTAGCTCAAAAAAGTAAGCAAATTAAGCTAAGTCAGCTAAACAAAATCAGTCAATCTATACCTTGTCATCGACCTCCTTGACGTCGCTGTTCTCCATTGGCTCGCTGTCCATCTTCTCCTCAACTTCCGGCTGTGACGTGCACCGCCTAAAATCGAACAATCTTTGCTACACTATAAAATTGTACCTTTGAAGCCGAGGAGAAGCCGCCGGAGCCGATGAAGAGCTGCTTGAAGTCGATGGCGCGCTGCAGGCCCTGAACAATGAGAATTGATTACGCAATGGCAATGTTGATTTCAAGCGGAAATCAATAAAAACTACAAACCTGAGGACTTGTTCAGCACCGTGCCGCCCCGCCGGCCATTGTAGAAAGGACCTAAACCTGAAAAATCATATAAATACCTATCTTTGTCGATTTGAAAGAAACGCCGGCGCGTGGGCTAATCACCAAGTTGTTCTGCGATTCCTAAAAAAAAGAGTTTCACCAAAAAAGCATAAAAATTACCTTATTCTGTTGCTGTTCCTCCCGCTGACGTCGCCTTCAGCGGAGCGATGGACTGGCCTGAAAAAAAGAATAAAATAGCGTAATCGATTCAAAAAGCTAGTCCTAGAGGGAAAACTAGAAAACACAATGTCAAGCTCAAATTTCTTATGCAAGATGGACTCTATTAGATACGCAAACATTCGACTCTGTGAGGGCTATCTGGGTAGCTTAAGTTCACAAAAACGCGGCTAACCCTTTTCCTACTTGAAAGTCGCCAAAAAGACTGTTTCCACATTTAGGAGCGAATTCTTGATATTCTTCACTTCAAAAGAAGCTCAAAAAATGCTATTTTCAAGCGCAGATAGGCGTAGGAAGCTTCAATTGCGTTGGGAAAAGGCAGGGCGCATCTTTTCCGCGGTTTTTGTGCTTAGCAAAACGTCAACATCAGTTTTTTTCAAGCAAAATCCGCTATGTAATGACAGGAGCTAAGTTAGGCCAGATGGAAAACCGTGAAAAAGTACCTGTGAGGGCCTTTCTTATGCTTCTTCGACGTCTTGCCCCGTTGAAGATGGCCATTCGGTGGCGGGTCGTCGTTTGCAGCCTCTTCCTTCGATGTTATTACCTGAAAAAAGGAGAGATTAAAACGCTTAAACTGATAGAATGAAGGAACAGAAAAAGGGAACGTTTCGTCATATGAAAAATGGCTCAAAATTCGTAGAAATAGTGAGAATAAGAGCGCCGACCAGCAATCGACATGACAAGGGCTTTTAGAAGGCTAAGAAAGAAAGGAGAAAGCTGAAATAAAGTTTAAACCACGCTGGCAATGAAGGAAACCATTTATTTTGAAAGCTGAATTGAAGGCAATCGAGGTTTTTCTGCAAACTTTCTGAAATCGCAGGGAATTTGACCCGATGAAAGCAAAATGTGACGCGAAATGATAGAAAAAGAACGCAAGAGGAATGGAAAGCAAGCAGAAAAGGTGATGAAAAGAGCGCCGAAAAGGAAGCGAGGCGAGAAAAGGTCTGAGAGGCGCTAGAAGCTAAACCAAACTTTTAATCACCTTACTAACCTTAGTTAGGAATCGATAAAACAAGCGATTTTTCAAAGCAAACGTCGAAAATAAACTTCCACGAGCCCAATTCCGTTGAAAAAGGTAAAAATGGAGCCTTCAGCGAGGAAGTCGGCGACAAAAAAAGGTAAAGTATTAGTTAGAATCTAAAATAACGCTTGATTCGACTCCGGGACGATGAAAACATGTTTAGATTTGAGTGAGGAGAAAAGACAACGTGATGAAGCCTCATTTTTCGGCGTGCAAAAAGGGGATGAAGCTGCAGGAGCGGATATCAGAGCAAGAATAGCATCAGGGATCACTTTCTAAAGTTTCAAGAAGGTATTGGAATAAGGGAAAAGTATTTCACTCGAGTTTTCAAGGCGAAAATCCTAAAGAAAAAGTGCTTCATTTCAGGCTGAAAACAAAAGAAGGATTACCAATTCAAAACGGAAGTGAAAATGGTCAGAGTGACTCATAAAAGGATGAGGAAATATCGTGGCTGTGAAACCATCAAAACGACACAATTGGCGCAATCTTTATTCGACAAGGAATTTACTTCCACAAATCGAAGAGATGCCTGAAAAACCTGAAAAAGTTATAAAAAGGTATTAGATTTCGTCTAAACCGTTTTCCTGAAATTTAGAGCTGTTTTAAAGGAAAGAGAGGCGACTAGCAGAGATTCCTTATGGCAAAAAGGCTAGCAGAGATTCTTAGAGGAAAATAATGGACAGGGAAAGCAAACAAATAGCTTTTTTTGCATCTAGCAGCTTCAGGCAATCTAGCAGAGATTCTTTGTGGTTTTCGAGTAAATTTTCGAGCATGCCCCACTTTTTCAGTAAGACCAGACTAAGGCAGGCTAGCAAAGATTCTTTCGGAAGCCCCATCACAAGCCAGGCAAGCTAGCAGAGATTTTTTTGAGATTTTCCGGGTACATTTTCGAGCATTCTCCATTTTTTCACCATTGTTTTGGGTCCAAAAACCACTGGCGTCTCGCCGAGATTAGGCTGAACGGCTCAACACTCCCCCGATAACTCGCCCTCCGGGTTCTCCAGGTCGGTAAACAGTTTGTCCGCGAATTTTTTTGGGTTTTGTGATTGTGGCGCACGTGAATCAGACATGACGAGAGAGAACGAGAGCGAACGAGAGAGAGAGAGAGCGAGAGAGAGAGAGAGTGAGAGAGAAAGAGAGCGAGAGAGAGAAAGCCCGACTTTCACCACCCCTAATTATGCCCCCTTATCTTGATTCGAACCCACGAAATTGGTTATAAAAGTCGAGCCGATGATGCAAAAAGCCTTCCCCCTGTTTCGAATCAGACGATTCTGAACTCCTGACGACACCTTAACTACCGTCATCGGTTCTATTTTTCTAAATTCTGCCCCTCTACAGTAGCGCCTACCACGACGATGGCCATCTTCCGAAAATTGGAGCAACGGCGGAGGAGAAAAGATCTGGAAGAGGTAGGCTAGCAGGGATCATGTGCGGAATTGGGCGGCTAGCATAGAATATCGCGGAAAATTTCCAGTACAATCGGTTACGCGATGAATTGACGGCACTCTACGATGAGGATGACGCTCAAATCGCAGCCGGGACGAAGAAGGAAGAGGAAGAGAGGTGAGGGGGCAGGCCAGCAGGGTTTCTAGGGGAAAGGGGACGCAAGCCTAAGCCAAAGCGTAAGCTTAGGCCTAATCCTAAGCCTAAGCATAAGCTAATCCTAAGCTAAGCCTAAGCCTAAGCCCATTTCAGAGGCGCCGATCGTCTACTTTCCCGTATCGCTACCGGTATAAACCTTCTGCTCCTCGGCGGAAACCTGACGGCTTCAATTCTGTCCAGTTCTCTGGCCATTATCAGGTATGGATTACTGTAAAAAACCAAATTATCGCAATTACAGTACGTTCATCGATTCTGCGATGGATTTGACGAGCAATATCATAATCGCCATCTGTTTGATGCTGATCCAAAGAACCAATGCCTATCACTATCCACGCGGGAGAGATCGGTGAGTTTTTTTGGCTGTTACTGTCGCAAAGTCCTAAATGATCTCCGCTAGCGTGCCCGTGTATAGAAACTTTCCCAAATGGTCCCTGCTAGCTGTTAGACGAATTTTTAATTCCTCAACGTTCTCGGCTAGCTTGCCAGACCTAGAAAAACCATGTGAAAATCCTATAAATTTCCCAAATGGCCTCTGCTAGCTTGCCGCGTCTGTCCAAAACTTCCTAAACAATCTCTGCTAGCGGCTTCGCGTATTTTTCAAAAAAGAAAATTTCCAAAAGCTCTCTGCTGGCTTGCCAGCGCCCTGAAACGTCTAGAAAAGTTCAGAGCAATTGCCGCAAAGGTTTCTGCTAGCTCCCCCCACAAAAGCTCACTGTTAAGGAAATGCCTAATAGATCCCTGCTAGTTTCCGCAGGGTCAAAAATTTTCCGCAAAGTCTCTCTGCAGGCTTTCCATCGAAAAAGCTCAGATTATCCTAAATGATCCCTGCTCCCTTTTTTTAAAATTCCAATTGGGGTGTGCCGATTTTGATGGGAATCGCGAATATCGTCGTCGTTTTCCAATCCGTTTTGGCCATTTCGAACGACTCGGTATTTATTTATTTCTATTCTGCTTATTTTTACTTTTTAAAAATAATTTTAAGTATTTAAAATGGATGTAAAATAGAGCAAAATTCTACAGCCTCTTTTAAAGGGAGCGTGACACCCCATATTTTCAGATGAACGCCAAGATTGACTATTTCTCTGGCGGGCTAATGCTTGGAGGAGCCGGGCTGAAGATTGTTTTGGCTATTATATGCTTCAAAAGAGGGACACCTTCCTCAAAGGTACGCTTAGGGATCGTAAAGGGTTTCTGCCAGATTGCCCTCACGGAAATGGGTAATCTAAAATTAAAACGGAAAAACTTAATACCATAAAAGGACTGAGAAGTCGAAATTTCCCAAATCATCTATCTAGCCATCCCGTTAGATTTACGATTCCTAAAAGATCTCCGCTAGCTTGCCTCGAGTTTCTCGCAAAAAAAATCTGCCAAACGATTACTGAAGCGATTTTTACGAACTTTAAAGAGTGTAAAATCTCCTAAAGAACCCCTGCTAGCACTCCCGAAAAGTTTTTGATTCCCAAATAATCTCTGCTAGTTGGCCCGACGTGATTTTTACTAAGAAAAGCTCCAAAATTCAAATTAAGCCAGTTTAAAGGCACCGGTAACCCACGAAAACCTAAATTTTCTCCAAATAATCTCTGCTAGCATATCTACGCTATTTTTCAGGTTCTAGCAATGGACATGCGAAATGATGCGGTCACGTGTTTGACAGCCTTCTGCGCGGCGTTGATTGCCCATAAATGGTGGAAATATGCTGATCCGATTGGAGCGATTCTCGTTTGGTGGGTTACGTTAGCGAGGGGCAAGCTATAAAAAAGTCGAAAAATTTCGAGAAGGTCAAAAAATCGAATGTCAGAAAAATTGAATTTTTCGTTGCATAGGG
This sequence comes from Mesorhabditis sp. LJ9110, assembly GCA_038088335.1. Lineage (NCBI taxonomy): Eukaryota > Metazoa > Nematoda > Chromadorea > Rhabditida > Rhabditidae > Mesorhabditis > Mesorhabditis sp. LJ9110. Next base: position 586,605 of record JBBGBA010000016.1, on the reverse strand, counting down.
TTCAGGTAGCGAGCGCGTAAGTCAAAATTATAACCATACCACTAACCCCAATTTCCAGCTCGATAATTCGGTAGACGGTCCAGCGTATAAAACGCATTAACTAGCGTCAAAAAACCCTAAAATTACAGAAAAATGACAAAAATCGATTTTTTCGATGCTTAGAATTGCGGTAGCAAGCCCAAAACTATAGAATTCAAGTCTAGCTAATAAAAATAAACCCCAATTTCAGCTCAATAATCGCGTTCAACTGGTTCTCGCACGCCGTGGAGAATATTCCGCAAATGGTCGGCGTGAGGGGAGACCCACGGCTTCTTTCTCGAGTCATACGAGTCGCCACTCAACATGACTCCAGAATCAAGAAGATTGATCACGCGATATGCTACCAAACGGGCACTGCGGCTACGGTGGAATTACATGTCGTGTTGGATCAGCATTTGCCGCTGAAGGTGGGCCAAAAAATTCCTAAATTTTTGCTGCTAGTTGCCCCCATCTTGCAAAGAATCTCTGCTAGCTCGCCTACTTCCCCGAAAAATCTATGCTAGCTGCTTGAAAATCGCACAAAAATATCGGTTAGCTCAAATTTTAGTTGGGCCCAATTATTCAGGAAATTCTGTTCGCATGCCCCCAAATTCCAAAAATTTCTGCCAGTTTGCCCCCAAGTTCCTCAAAAATCACTGCCAGTTTGCCCCAAGTTCCTTAAGAATCTACGCTAGTTCCCCTCCAAGACCTCAAGTTTCTCCGCAAGTTTGCCCTAAAATTCTCCATGTTTCTCTGCTTGTTAGCCGCCCAATTACTAAATAATCCCTACCCGTTACGCTCAAATTCCTCAAGAATCTCTGCTAGCTATCCCGTTTCAGGATACCCATGATATCTGCCATCCGCTCGAGCGGAAGTTGTGGCGCCTAGACGGAGTGGAAAGAGCCTATGTCCACTGCGACTACGAGTGTGATGGCGATCACTTTGTTGAAGGTAATTTCATGGCGTAATCGCTAAAACAAGGCCAGTTAGAGAGTATTTACGTAGCGTCATCACTTAAAACGGCTTGAATTACATGGCGTAATCAGATAACGCGAAGAAATCCGAATTTAGCTATTTTGCAAGACGTAATTGATAAAACCCAACGCTTTTAGAGCTTTTACATGGAGTAATCCATTAAAAAAGCCGCTCGAATTACACGTCATAACCAATGAAACATCGAGAAATCGTAATATTTGGCCTCAATTTGATGGAATCGTGATTTTTAGACTATTTAAAACTCGAAATCCATTAAAACTGCCTGCATTTGGTAGCATAATCGACTAAACGTACCAGCCTATTCCTATTAAGTAGCGTATTGCACTAAAAATGGCGATAATTATATGGCATAATCAGCTAAGCCTGAGTTTCCAGAAACCGTCTCCGAAAGACGCCCCCTGACGGATGGATAAACCCCCGATTTAACTCTCACTTCCTTTCTTTGCAAAATGATCTCCGAGCAATAAATGCTTTTTAAAGGGTCATTGAAGGCAAAAAAACAAGCCCACAACAATCCCAGTCAAATTACCACCCACTCTGGCCGCCCTGAGAAAATTCGGAAATTTTGGATTTTTCAAAAAAAATCAATGCCCATTTTTCCGCACAAACACTCCCAGGTGGCTACAAAATTTGCGGGGCGGAATGCTGAGGAAACCGGGATGAGGGGATGCAGTTTCCGGAATGGTTTGTGTTTCCTTTCTAAGCCTAAGCTTAAGCCCAAAGCTTAAGCTTAAGCCTAAACCTAAGCCTAACCAAGCCTAACGTCGTCTACTTCCTAGCGATACTCTTAACTTCTGGAGTTTTGCTGTCTTCATGCCCGTTTCCCTAATTGCCTCTGCTAGTTCCAAATTGATTCCCGCTCGTTTTCCCAGCCCCTTTCCTCCCCAATTGTCTCTGCTAGCCTGAAGAAAAATCTAATATTTCTTAAACGGTATTTGCTAGGCTCCTCTCAGGCCAAATTGGCGGATACATAAAAATATATATTTCTCAGTTTCACACAATCTAGCTCTCTCTCTCTCTCACTCTCTCCCTCTCTCTCGCCGCCTAGTTAAAGAACAAAAAGAGAGAAATCCGAAAAATGCGCACAATTTGAGCTACGTAAAGGCGTGTGCGAACAAGGGGCGCCTAATTTGAGGAAATCTTCAGTCTTTTTGGGTATTGTTTTTGTCGCAGAGATCCTTGGGGAATCCAGGATGGAATTTCAGCTCTACGACAATTGTACTAAAAATTCGCTTCTAGGTACAACATTTCCGAAAGAACCTCTGCTAGCCCACCAGGGAATTGTCTAGGATTCTCTGCTAGTTAGCCCGCATTTCTTCGAAGATCTCTGCTAGTTTGTCCTGAATTCCTAAAGGATCTCTGCTAGTATTCCTGAACTCCTAAAGGCCTCCGATTCCTAAATGATCTCCGTTGGTTGCCTGAATTCCTGAAAGAATCTTTGCTAGTTTGCCCTCAATTCCTCAAAAACTCTGTTGGCCCGAATTCCTGAATTCCAATTTTCTATGCTAGCCTACCATTTCCTAAATACTGCTAGTTTCCCAAATTCCAAAACCCATCGTATCGTAGCTTCAGCAATTGGTTGACTGCGCTTGTCACATTGTTGTCTGGCCGGGCGAGAGAAAAGAGAGAGCGAGAGAGAGAGAGAGAGAGATCCTCAAGCCGATCCCAAATTCCCCAGGGATCTCTGCTAATTGCCCGGTCACCCCCCTCCCGGCTCGAGTTAATTTGTGATAGGCTTCTGATGCCGAAGTGTGTCGTTCTATGTTGCCTCGCCCAATTTTAGCGAGCAGATTCTACGTGATTTTTTGCTTTTTATGCTTTTCTAAGCTAGGCAAGCTAGCAGAGAGCATTTATTTTACGGATTCGGTCCGGAAAATCTACTTCCGGTCGTCTGGGCGGCCCGGAAAAGCCAAGCGCCTACAAATTTCCCAATTCCCGCCGCGGTCGCCGGTCGTTATTTTAATTGGATGGCAAAAAGCCAGAAAATGCTAATAAGAAATCCCGAAAACAAGGCTATAGACTACAAATTCTCGTAAGCGGTAAACCGCATATGTTAGTGGATTTCTGAAAAATCGGTACTGTACTGTTAGCGGGGGGTAGCTAATTATCTTTACGCCTATAGCTTTACAAACAATATGTGGTTTTCTACGTTTTTTTTTTAATAGTTTATGCTTGTTATACAAAACACCTTCATATTTCAAAAATTTGGATTTTCATAGTGCTTTTATGAGCTTTTATATAAAAAAATGGCTTAAATTTCGTTAAATGGCCGTACCAGCTTACTGAAAAAAATTTGAGTCCCCCGCTAACAGCACAGTATCAAAACTAGACACCTGTTAGACTCGTTTAGACTACAAAATGACCGTGCCTGCTTCGCAAAAATTGCCTGTTTTCTGCGCGCAGAACCAAAAAAATGAGCCCCGAAAAATAGTAGCGTAATAGAAACTGGCAATTAGGTGGCGCTTCCCCGGCTAATTACAGTGTCCCCTTCCTAGGAATTATTTCATTTTTCTAGCTTTCCTATGCCCCTTTTCCACCCGGTTACTATGGACATTGAAGCGCTGTGCAAAAAGCAAGGATTTTCCCTGATAGCTGCTTTTTGGGGGAATTAGGCTTACGTTTTGCTTCTGGCATATTGCCAAGTTCTCCAAAAAATTCAGAAAAAAAATCAGCTACCCCTCGGGGAGTACGGACAAGTAAAAATTTACGCTCTGATGATTTTTATTCGCGTTATTTGGCTATTCTGCGACTAAGAAGCGCAATTTTCAAGAAACCGGTCGCAGCGAAATCGAGAATCACGAAATTTCACGAACCCCTGAAAAGGTTTTCCAATGGATTTCTGACTTCTCAGTCCCTTTAGAAGGCCGGTTTCTTTTCTTTTGGGAAACTGGATTTCGATTCGAAACGCAGATGGCAAGCTAGCAGAGATCGTTCAGGTTAGGAATCCTGCCTTCATAGTTCCTTTAAAATGTCAGGTTTTGGGGCAGACTGGCAGGGATCCTTTAGGAGTTGGGTTGAATCAAGAATGGAGCTCATGGCAGCTAGCGGAGATCATTCAGGAAAGAATCCTGCCTTCCCAGTTCCTTTAAATGCAGTTTTTCGGGCAGGGATTCTTTCAGAACAGGCTCCAAACGTCAAAATCCGTTCAAAAGACCCTCGAAAAAATTCCATTATATGGAAATTCTCCCCTCGCAATTTTTCTCTGATTTTCCGCTCGACTACGCATGAAGAATGCAGACAGCATGAGCCTTTCTACGCGTTAGCCTAGGGTGTGAAAAATTGATTTTGTGACGCTCGATGAAGAGTTTTCATTTCTTCATCCAATTACGTTATCTAAACCTCACTTTCTGAAACCGATTACGCCATGAAATAACTTCAGAAAATGTTCTGCTGTGGCGGTGGTCATTCTTCGGCCACATCCCCTGCACCAGGCGATGGGGACAACCTGAAGGATGACCCGGATACCGTACTCGAGATGGTGCTGTGTCCGGTGGGGCAGATTCCGGATGGAGGGTACGTGAAATTACTAGATTACGTCACTAAAGGCAAGAATGTGCTTAATCTCAATTACGGAATGGAAAGCATGCGCAAAACATTGGGTTTAAAGAATGCCTAAACCTTCGTTAGCTAAACAAATCGATCGATCGGAATCGAACGTAATTGCACCCTCAAAGATCCGGCGCGTTTATATGATTACGCCATCGAATTCAGAAACCCGAGTATCATGGCTGTTTTAAAGAATATGGAGCGATCTTTCCGGTAATGCAAGGAAAATGCCAAAAATTTACTAAACTTTAACTAAACAAATCGTTTACGACGTAAGCTGACTTAACCCCCCAAACCAGAAAATTCGCGCGCGTCTATCAGATTACGCGTTGAAACCTAAAATGTCAGAATCCCTCAAATCTCCAAAATTTAGAAAAGAAGAATTCGACGTGGCGGGCACACCCGTGCTCGTCATCCGCGACAAGGGCAGATATTACGGAACCGGGGCGCTGTGTCCACATTTGAAAACGCGACTCGTCAATGGTAGGCTTCTTTGGCCCTGTAAAAGGACCGGCAAGGCATGGCTATGGATTTCGCGCCGCGATCCACCAAGAGCTGGCCGCCTGACCGCTTTGTAGCGGGTGTAAACGATTACGCAATGAAAAAGCGGGCGCTCGCGTGGCGTGTCGCAAGCGAAAAACCTAATCACGATAGCAATCCCTTGCCGGCCCCATTAAGATAGTTTTAAAGGGCCCAACCTGTCGATATCCACGCGTTTTCAGGCATCTACCGCAATGGGTCTATTCGATGCCCGGCGCACGGGGCTAGATTCTCCGTCCAAACCGGCGATATCGAGGACTACCCCAGCTTTGGGTGTTTGCCAACGTATAAGGTTTGTAGTTTAGAGGAAATCGTATAGCCTACAGACTACACAACATTCTGCAAATGTTACACAGACTACGCAAACGTAAAAATTTAACGAGGCGAGACGGCTAATCGCGCCACCGGCTAAAAAAACGCGGAAATTATCTAAACCAGGGTTGAAAAGCCGCTTCGCGACTTTTCAACCCTGGCCCCGTCTGCGTCCATGATATTCTTGGCTTTGCATAATTTTCCCGGATTCGGATGACGAAAAACGGAAAATGCTCTCGCCGTCCCTTTATATAGGCTACCGCGACTTCCGGTGCATGCTAATTTTATCCTAACAAAGTGGGGTGTCCGATTTTCCATGAAAAACTTAATTTTAATGTCGAAAATAGCATATTTTTGAAAATCTATTATGTGTGCAGTCATCTCCAGCCCATTACGCACCTAATGACGTATCGAACATACCCCTAAGTACTTCCCTTCTTGAGATACTACTGGAACACGGTGACGGAAGTTGCATGCAAATGCACACACACACACAAACACTATTTTTTTATATATAGTAGGATGCCTGTAAACTACAGACTACAACGCGCAAGGTTATCGAGACTACAAAAAGCTAAAGACTACAAAATTCAGACCACAGACGACAGAGTTATTTTTTTAAGGCTACAATTTCAACTCAAAAACCCCCAAACTACTAAAAAAATGCCCTCTTCCTAAAAAGAAAGTCGTAAAACTGTAGACTACAAACAACGCTCTAGGCTACAAACTACAAAATTCCACCGATTTCAGGTATTCGAGCGTGGGGACAACGTGATCGTCGAGAAACGAGGGAAAGGGCTGCAAGAATCGTGGACATATGATTGGCAATCTGTCCCGTCGTCTTCTACGATATCCCAGAATAATATTATCGTTATCGGGACTGGTGGGTGATTTTATAGGGAATGGGAAGGCCGGCTAGCAGAGGAAACTTGCGGAAATGGAGAAATTCACGCTTTTTTTGCAGGCCCAGCTGCCCTCAGCTTCGTGGAAACGCTTCGAAAGCTCGGCTGCACCACGCGAATCGAGATGATTACGCAGGAATTCGAGCTACCGTATGACAGGACGATGCTCAATAAGGTAGACAGAGCGAGAGAGTGAGAGAAATGGAGCTTTCAGGTGCCTTTATAGGCTTAAAAATCGACAAAACGTTAAAAGTTGGGTTTCACGGTTTCCGGTCCTTCTAAAGCCATACAAATCGGTCAAAAAAAAATCGAAAAATCCAACAAAAATGAAAAACGCCGTTTTCCGCACATCCGCGCCCTTGAAAACGACAGTAACCCCCAAAAACCCAAGAAAAGGCTGAACTTTGTAGAAAATCTTCAAAAACGTGATGGAGACGCGAATTCACGACGAGGCTTGGTACAAGAGAATGAATATTGATGTCAAAACGAATACGAGGGTACGATAGTCTCTTTTTTTCTCTCGCTCTCTCTCTCTCTCTCTCTCTCTCTCTCGCTAGGCTACAAAATACAAACTACCAAGTCTAAACCCCCCCCACTTCCAGATGCTCTACATCAACAAAAAGAGCCGAACCCTGGTCCTCTCCAATTCGTGCTGTCTCTACTATGCAAAACTGTTCATCGCCATCGGCTGTATCCCGAAAAGGCTGCAAGTACCCGGGGAGAAGTTGGCCAATGTTTGCTACGTCAGAACGGTGAGTTATTTAAAGGTATAAAGGAAGCGTGACGGTAAAAAGCAAGGCAGGCTAGCACGGATTCTTGAGGAAACTCGGGAGAGCTGGCAGAGTTTCTTGGAGAATATAGCTAGGATAACTAGCAAAGATCATTGAGGAACTGGGTTGCTAGATAGGACTCTCTCTGAGGGCAACTTAGTGGAGATGCTTAAGGAATTCCGGATCTTTTAAAGGGAGCAGCAGGGAGAGGAGGCAGGCTAGCAGGGATTGTTAAAAAATTGAGTCTTGCTCCCCTGGGCGGTTTAGCCGAGATTCTTGCGGAAATCGAAAGAAAGCTAGCAGAGACCATTGACAAAATCGGCCACAAGCCGGCAGCTAGCAGAGATCCTTTAGAAACTCACGATCTAGTGATTAAAAAAAAATAGTGACAGCCGTATTTTTGAGAGATTGGCAGCAGATTTTTGAGATATCAATTCTTACCACAATTTTCAGATGCAAGACTGCATGAGCTTGTGGGAACGCGCTAAAGGAGGAAATGTCGTTTGCATTGGCGGATCATTTATAGGTAAACTAGCAGGGATTCTTTGCGGAAGAGAGCGCCAACTAGCAGCGATTCTTTGCGGAATTTCAGGCCAGCTAGCTAGCAGAAAATATTTAGGAATGGAGGCGGCCAGTATTCTGCTGGCCATTTGCGAATCGGTGACCGTAGTTTGTACTACGGAAGAGCCACTTCCGGCTTTTGGCCGGGATGTGGGGGCTGCTTTGCGGAAGGTACGCTAAATTACGCGCCAGTACGCTACGATAAACTCCGTTACAGTACTTTGACCGCAAGGGAATCCGGGTGATCGTCAAGGCGACGGTCGACTACTTGAGCGGATCCGAGATGGGGGCTGTAAGTGTAGCGTCACGGGGCAGGCTAGCAGCGATTTTTTGAGGAATCGGAGGGCAGGCTAGCAGAGAGAATCGATTTCAAAAACTACAGTATCCCCCAGGTTGAAGCCGTGCATCTTGGAGACGGTGAGGTGTTACCAGCGACTTGTGTCGTCGTCGGAATCGGTGAGTTCTGGGTTACCTAAGCCAATTCTAAGCCCAAGCCTAATCCTAAGCTCAAGCCTAAGCTTAAGCCTAAGCCTATGCCATTTTTCAGGCGTCCGCCCCGACACCGACATCCTCCACACCTCCCAGCTGCCCACCTCCGACAAGGGCTATCTGCTGGTAGATGAGAACATGACGGTCGAAGAAAATGTAAGAATTCGTAGTCTGTAGCCTGGGTTGTTGTTTGTAGTCTAGCCTACATCCTAGTTTCTAGCCCAAAGCCTCCATTTCAGATCTGGGCTGGCGGAGACGTGGTCCAATGCCCTCTACAGCTTTGGGACGTCACCGACGCTCATATCGAGCATTTCCAGGTGGCCCAGAAGCATGGTAAGTGGGGAAAAGCAAAAAGCAAAAAAAGTGGCGCGCGCGGGATTTGAACCCTCATGTAGTTTTTGGTGTTCCTGCACCCTTAAAAGCTAAAAACCAAAACAGCTTAGAAGCTGCTCTCCTAAATTGATTCTACAATCCAGAAAACGTATACAAGCCCATATCAAACAAAAAAAGCAAAAAATTGCCGCGGGCGTGGTTCGAACCCATGTCCGTTTTTGGTGTTAGTGTCCTTCAAAAAACACATCTACTCGACTCGATAAATTAGGGGCCAGAAAACCTCTAAAAAATAATTCTAGGCAAAAATCAAAAATATATCGCGGGCGGGGTGGAACCCACGAGCTGATTTTAGTGTCACCACGCATTTAAAAAAATTGAATTGATTGAAAACAAACCGAATCGATAAATAGAACGTCAGAAAACCCCTCAAAAATTATCTAAAGCAAAAAGCAAAAAATTTGGCGCTGGCGAGGTTCAAACCATCAAAAACACGTTAAATCCATAGACTGGAGATCATAAAAACCCTTAAAAAGATCTAGAGGAAAAAGCAAAACCCTTGTCGCGGTTGGGGTTCGAACCCTCGAGCTGTTTTTAGTGTCAGTACGTATTTAAGAAAGCCAAATTTCTCAAAAAATAGGCTCAATGGATCAATAAGGGACAAAAATATGTAAAAAATCAACTACAGCAAAAAGCAACAAAAATTGTCGCGCGAGGGGGTCGAACCTTCAAAACGTTTTCTGTCACCGTCTTTTTAAAAATCCTAAATTTTTGCAGGCCAAATCGCCGCCCATTCCCTGATGGGCCAACGCACATTCACCGCGTTCGTCCCCTTTTTCTGGGGCAGATTTTTCGACGAATTATCGTTGAAATCGTCAGGTAGAGGAGCATTTTATATTATACTTTTAGATTTGGATATAATATGACAATTTTTAGGTTATCAAGAGGGCTACGATTCGACGATTGTTCATGGGGATCTGGCCAATTTTGACTTTACAAAATACTACTTGAAGTGAGTGGATTTTAACGGGACCTAGAAGCGCACGAAGGCTAGCAGGGATTATTTGGGATTTTAACGGGACCGAGAAACTCGGTTCCTAGCTCTAGGCATGCTAGCAGAGATTTCTTGAGGAAAATCGGCTTTTCACAAAACTCAAGCTGCTGGGAGATAAAATCTAACGAGGGCAAGCTAGCAGAGACGGTTAGGGAATCGAGCAAAGATCATTTAGGAATTTAAAGGCAGCGAGAAACCGAAATCGAGCTCGGTTAAAAAAAAATCAATCAGGATTTTAAAGAGGGCGAAAAGCCAAATATACCTCGAAAAACGTAAATTGTGGTCTCGGAAAGCTAGCAGAGACCATTAGGACATAGAGCAAAGATCTTTTCGGGCTTTAAAGGCAACGGGAAGACAAAAATCGCGCCTGGCAAGCCAGCAGAGGTCGTTAGGGAATCTTCAGATTTTGTTGCGTTCTAAAAGGCTCGGAAAGCCAGAAAATCGCTAGGGCAAATTACATAGCTGCTTACTAAAAAAATTCCGGGCTTTTAAAGGGACTAGGAAGCCAGCTATTCACGTCTGGCAAGCTAGCAAAGATCTTTTAAGACTTGAAACGACCAAGAAGTCAAAAATCTGCGTGGGGCAAGCTAGCAGAGATTATTTGTCTTTTCCAGAAACGATACCGTAATCTCGGTCGTATCTGCCGGCCCCTCAAACGCTGCCGTGCAATTCCTCGACCTTTTCCAGAAACGCATAAAAGTCTCAGGGCTACAGGTCGGTGTTTAAAGGGCTCTTGAAGGCAAAAAAAGCTGCCCTATTCAGCCAAAAAAAATTAAAATAACTAATAATGTATTATTAATGTTTTATTATTTAGGTGGAACGGAATCTAGGCGATGATTGGACGCTGTGGAAGCCGGAAACGGCAAGATAGCCACGAAAGGAATAACCTAAATATTGACAAAATAAAGAATTCCGACTTGAAAAGTTGGCGAGCTAGCAGAGACATTAGCCGGGCAAAAGCCGTGTAGGCAAGCTAGCAGAGACTCGTTGCTCTCAAATTTTCCTGAAAAATCTCCGCTAGGGACGAGGCAATTTAGTAGATTCTTTACTCAAAAATTTCAAATTTTGTAAAACTAGAGAAATGCCAAAAATTCACCAAAATCACCGCTGGTTCCCGGGCAGGCTAGTAGAATTACTTTAGGAATTTCAGAGTTTTGACAAATTCCTGAGAAATCAGCGCTTGTTGCCACGCAAGCTAGCACAGGGCTTTGAACAAAATGTCGATTTTTGGGGTTACGGCAATTGTTGTCGTGCGGAAAAACCGGCGCTTTCCGCTCCATACTCAAAAATATCCATTTCCCCAAAAATCACCGCAAGTCACCAGGCAGGCTAGCCGAGGTTCTTTGCCCCAAATTTCCGTTTTTTGGGGTTTCCGGCTAATTGTTTTCGCGCGGAAAAACCGGCGCTAGCCGCTCTCATTTCCAGTGGGCGATTTTGGTGCGCTATAGTCCAGATAAACACCCCGGACAACAAGGTCATCTCCTCCCTAGATGGGTGGCTATATAAGACGAGTTTCAATGAGATTCCCTCAACTGTCCCCCCATCGGATTGTCAAAACAACAACAACATGAAACTACTCCTCGTTGCCGCCCTATTTGTCGTCTGCGCCTTGGCAACGGAAGGTGAGCTAGTAGAGATTTTTGGGGAAATTCGGCAAGCTAGCAAAGATCCTTGAGAAATTACCGGGCCAGATAGCAGAGGGTTTTTGTGGAAAAATCGGCAAGCTAGCAAAGATGATTTAGGAAACCCCGGGCAAGCTAGCAGTGATTCTTTGGGGAATGCAGAGAGCAGGCTAGCAGAGATCTTCGGAAAATAGGATGAACTAGCAGAGATCCTTTAGCCAGCCAAGCTAAATGCAATTTTCAGATCACCCCAAAGGGCTCGTCGGCGGGTCATCGGGAAAATTCGCCGATCAGAGTGAGTTCTTTTTGGGATTTTGAGGGCAGCTAGCAGAGACAATTTTGGAATGGATGCGGGCAAACTAGCAGAGAGAATTCGTGGAATTTCAGAACTGACAGCCGCTCGAGAGAAGGCAGCTGGGGTCGAGTCGAGTCGAGTCGCTAGGGATGGTGGGTGTTTTTTGAACGGCTAAAAAATTCAAAGGGCTCTTAAAGTCGCGAAAAAATTGGTGTAAAGCTCGCTGGAAAGGGTTTTTGAAGTCAAAAAGTCGATTAAAAAAAGGTTTTTCTAGCAGAGATTCTTGCGGAAGAACTGGGTCGGCTAGCAAAGATCATTTAGGAAACGCTGGGTAGCAGCTAGCAGAGATCATTTTGGAGACGCAGGGAACGCTAGAAAGGGGAAATTTTTTAAAAGGTTAGCAAGCTAGCAGAGATTCTTGAGGAATCCACAAAAAAAACCAGCAGGGACCTTTGAAACCCGGCAATCTAGCAGAAAACCTCTGAAACCCGTGGCAAGCTAGCAGAGATTCCTGAGGAATCGCCCCAAAAACTAGCAAAGACCCTTGAAAAGACGGCAAGCCAGCAGAGATTCTTGGGAAATACCGAGACAGCTAGCAGAGATCATTTAAACCAACGTTTCAGTGCGCCCCAAGCGATTGGTCGGGAATTTCCCAGGCTTGCGTGAGTTTTCTCAAAATTTCCGGGCAGCTAGCAGCGAGCATTGGGGAGGGGTGGGGCCTGAAAAAGCGGGCAAACTAGCAGCGACAATTTGCGGAATTTAGAAGCCGCCACTGCTCGGCAGCACGCCGCCGGGCTGAACACGCGCGTCGGACGGGATGTGACCAAGGAGGTGCACCATGGTAAGTGGATTCTAGGGGGCTTTTAAAGGACCGTCGAAGGCACAATTGGGGTAAATGACACCTTTTCAAGTCAACAAACACTCAAAAAAATTATAATCGACCTTAAAGGGCTAGTGAAACCAAAAAGCGCTACAAAATGCAAGGTTTCCTACTTTTAAAGGAACACTAAAGGCAAAAAAGACGCTTTTACAGAGCGCCGCACGCGCCAGGGGTGGGCGGGGCTTAACGCGCGAGTTGGCATGGACGAGGATAAGCTGAAAAGTGGGCGGAATTTCGCATAAGAAAAAACAGATTTAGGAAACAGTCTAGCCGAAAATTTAGGAACTAAATTCAAAGGTATAAAATACATAGCTCAACTTAAAATTCCCCAAAAAAACCATAAATTTAGCGTTTCTTAACAGAAAAAATCATTCTAAAAATCTCAAAATGCTCAAATTTCGCGGAATAAATTCTAAAAATTCATAAAATACTCAAAATTAGATTTAGAAATAATTTCGAATTAAATTTAAAAAATGTCTAAAATTCCCAAATTTAGAGGAGAAGAAGGTGACGGCCGACGCGAGCTCGGCTCCTTCTGAAGTAGCCGGAAATCCGACGCCTGCTGCCGAAGGAGCTGCCGTGACGCCAGCTGGGGGAGCCGCGGTGACTCCAGCAACGGAAGGTGCTGCCGTGACGCCAGCTGCGGCTGCTACGCCAGCAGCAGCCGCCGGCCAAAGCGCTACCGTAGCCACCGAAACTACTTCGAATGTCCATGCCGACCCGGCAGTCGCCGCCCCCAACGAGAACGGACCGGCCGCCATCCCGGAAGGGCTACAGAAGGTGAAGGAGAACATCCAGAAACAGACCGAATAAATACTACCTTTCTAGACGATAAACTACAAACTAAAGGATAAATTAGGCCCCATTCAAATCTAGAAATCGATTATTCCACGAAAATCCGGCTAAACTAATCGATTACGCAACGAAAATGAGGCCACGGAGCTAAAAAAACCTCAAAAGTTTGTGGAAATTCGGCAATCAATTATGCTAGTAAAACGCGTCATTTGCTAGGGCATAAACTACAAAATACAAGAAACCGCCCACTTCTATAACCCTTTAGCCACTCAGGAACCGATCACGCTATGAAAAAGGATAAGAAAAATTGGATACGTCATAAAATAAGGTTACGAATTCAATTCTGTCAGTTAAAGGAGAAGGAGAGGAGATTCCAAGCTAAAAAAAACTACAAAATAAAAGAAGTCGCGCACTTTAATGACCCTTTAGAGATTCCGAATTGAGTGCGCTACGATAATGGTGCAAAGATAAAGTCTTGAAAATCTCAAAAACCCATTTACAAACCCCAGAAATAAAATAGCCAAAAAAAACCCTTGGAAAGCGTGGGCGGGCGGGGAGGAAATCGCAAGATAACTGCGCAAGTACGGTAACCCCCAAAAAGCGATTCCCCTAGGTAGCCCACTGCTTCACTTCACCTCCCATCAATCCTCCGATTCGAGCTGGGCGCGCTGGCGGAGACCATTTGCGGAAGTCGATTCATCTGACGGTCTCTTCACTGCAGGAAAATACCTTGAATAAGCGGTTAAAACCAAAAAGCATAAAAATACCTTAATACTTTTCAAATTGATCGCTCCGAAAGCCGGGCAGGCTAGCAGAGATCCTTGGGGACGTCGGAAGGTCGACAACCCCTAAGAAAGACTCTATGAGAATGGTAAAATACCTAGATCGTAAAATCGCTTCCGGGGCGCCGGGGAACCCTTAAAAACAACATTTGTCCATGAAAATTATAAAATACCGAGAATTTTGTCGAAATCCATCGCTTCCAGGGGCGTCGGCAGGCTAGCAGAGATTCTTGGGGAGCCGGCGGGCAGGCTAGCAGAGACCATTGACGATGAGGCCGAGCCCCGGTATACCTGAAATTAAACGTATAATACAGGAGGGAACATGAATGGAAAATGGAGAAGAAAAATCCGCAGAAAATTTTCCAGGAAATAAATAAGCTCTGCAGACCATTCCGGGGAAAATCTGAACTCTCAAGAAGCACAAAACCGGGGCAAGCTAGCAGAGACGCTTTGCGACAGAACAAGCTAGTCAGAGATCACATCAAATAAGTACAAGAAGCCGAGAAAGCCGCAAGATACTGCCAGAAAAAAGCGCTCGAACGGACTGTCTAAAATTCTATGAAAAACTGGTTTTAGGACGGTTAGAGGCTAAAATAAATTTTTAATCGCAAGGGGAGCTGGTAGGGGATGCATCCCGGATGCAGCGGATGTCGCGGAACACGAGCAGCAATGGACCATCTGGAAAAAATCGTAAATTAGCTCTAAAACGGATTTAACTTTCTTTAGAACGTTTCAAGGCTCTTTAACTTCACAAACGCGCAGGACCACAAATCAGCCGGAAAAGCGCACAAAATATCAGCAGCAAGGAACTTCGGCAGTAATGATATAGGCCAATTTCCCCCATCCAAAGTCAATAGTCATTAGCAAGAGAAATTAGAATCTCGACTAGGGTTTTGCATATCATCCACGGTGTGGTGGGGCCAAAAATCCCGAACCCGAGCGCGATGACCGACGGCCCACCAGGGTCTGCGGCCGTGTTCATCTTTGAGGTTAGTTTCGCCATCCACCCCTATCTGTGCTTTTAGCCTGGCCACCCAGACGTTGATCGCAACCTCGGCGACGTAATTGAGGGTCTGCTACCACAAGTCGACACCCTTCCGAAGGAGCTGCGTGGCGCCTGTGAAGATGCAGTTACCGAATCGGCGAAAATCTTTGTGCGCTCGACAGAAACGCGCCAGCTAAACCATCACGTATATTCTTTCCGTCGCCTGAAAACCAATCGTTTTAGCTGCTCGAGAAACGGCGACTTCTTCTGAACTTCTGCACGCAGGAAGGGCTGAGCCCGCCCGCCGAATTGCAAGATTATGGGGAAAGAGCTGCCGCAGGGACGAGGCCAAAATTATCGAACGCGGTGCTTGTGTGAAGCTCGAGCTGTACCTGAAGTCGCGAGGGAAAAGCAGTATGAAGGAGGTCGTCCTTCTTTCATTAACACGCACACCCTGGTTGAAACAACTGTTTTTCAGCCTACGTTGGCTCAGCGACGAAATGTTCGACACGGGATTGAGGTCGTGACGGAAAAGTTAATGCGCATCCAAGCGGAAATGAAGAAATTGAGTACAATGGTAGCCCCTTGATCTCTTTCGGCGCACCATTCCGCCAGTTTCGCGTCTATTATGCGTTTTCTAGTTTGAAAAGGCTGCAAAAGAAGTCGATGCTGGTGAGAAAGAGCCAAGGAGCTGCAAGAAATTGTGGGTCGTTTTGGGGTTTTAGACGGCTAGCGCTGGTTGGGGGGGGGGGGTCAATATTTTCCACCCCAGAAAATTTTTACTTCTCAAACTGAAACGGGCAAAGTATCGCAACAAATTTTTGAAAATGTTGGACTTTGGCTAATAATCTATGAAATCGGAGCGAAAAGGTGGCAAATTCCACATTTTCGAAAAATTAAAAAAACTTTCCAGGTTTCCTAGCGATCCAAAACTACCGAAAGCATTACAAAGACACTTTAGAAGCGGAAAAATAAAATGAGCTCCCGCAGCCCACCAAAAGTCTAGTACCGATCGACGACCCGTGTAAACCCTTATATAGGTCGCAAACGCGGAGGAGATGATCGCAATGGAATCGGCACGCCTAACGCTGCTCTTACAGGACCCCAAGTACTACCGTCGCCCCCAGCCTGCTCCATCCGTAAGATTTTGCGATCGGAGTGTGCTGACGGTGTTGCATTTTCAGAAGAGGCTCCAATACAATGGCGAGCACGGCAATTTGTCGCCGACCATCGCTGCCGTGGGCGACCTGCCGTACGACGACGACGAGGATGATGAAAACGAAGAAGAAGCTCAAGAAGAGAAAGAAGAAAACGATGACAACGAAGAAGAAGAACAACAAGAGGAAGAGGAGGAAGAAGATGGCGACGCAGATCGGCAAGGCGATGATGAGGAGGGGGACAAAGAAGAAGATGTTGAAGGCGATATCAAGGGCCCGCCTCCGAAAAAGCGCGCGGAAAAGACAGAGGTATTCGGTCGGAGAGTGGGTAACGTATTCGACATTTTATCGTGATTTATCGTGTTGTTAGCAGTTTTTGATCAATCAAAACACAAAAAACCCGTTTCCATACATTTTCGGGGACGAAAAAACTAGTGTCGGAAAATATAATTAATAATTAATTAGAATATAACAAATTAAAAAAAATCTAAAGTAAAAAAACAAGGTACATTTTCATAAATTTTAAACAAAACAAACAATTCAAAATTTTAATAATTATTCAGTTACTGTATCGAATCTAAAACCATGTTAAGCTATAAAAAATGGTATGCAATACATAGCACCTTTGTGGCGATAGGCGAAAGTTAGGTACCCCGTTAACAGCCCAGAAGCGGCAGCTTTTACTAGACATGAGACTTTCTGGAAAATGGAAGATCCGGCATTTTCAGGTAACCGACAATGTGCCACCGAAGAAGATCGGCAAGGACAAGAACGAAAATGAGAATGACGACGAGAAGATGTTGTACGGAGAGCGCGAGCTTCAGAAGACGAGTTTTCCTAGGGAAACATTACTTGGCGGGCGGGCGAAAGATAGGTACCCCGTTAACAGCCCAGAAGCGGCTTTTACTAGACAAAAGACTTTCTGGAAAATGGAAGATTCGGGAATTTTCAGAAGAACAACCTGCCGCCAAAGACCGGAAAAAAGATCGGCGAGGGCAAGAAAAAAGATGAGCATGACGACAACGAGAAGCCGAAGGCGAGTTTTCCTAGGGAAACATTGCTTGGTGGACGGGGGCGGGGGCGGACGAAACAATTGCTAAGCGTGTTTATTTACCCAAAAACGGTGGGATCAAAAAAGCCCTTCAGCCTCTTGTCCTAGGCCCCCAACCCGAACAAAATTTTTTTGGGGTGGCTTACCGCGCACATTGGCCCGGGTTCGACCTCCGCCGGCGCTAAAACTTTTTGCTTCTCGCCTAGCCTCTGATAATTGAACATTTATAGAACAAGGATGCCCGCTACAAGGACCCGCGAGCTGCCGATCGGGCTGCCGGGAGCAAGCAAGCGCCGAAATAAGAATCCCTTATAATCTCGTATACACTTAATTTCTTACAATGCCCCCCCCTGTCTCGCCAAATGATATTCTATCCGATAATGAATTGGGCTCTATCCCAGTAACGTGGACCATGTAAGGAATCGTGGACCATAAATAAAATCGTGGACCATAACCGGAATCGTGGACTTTAAAAAAATCGGGGACCTTAAAAAAAATCGTGGACCGGTAGTCAGAATCGTGGACCCTTGGTGAAAATCGGGGACATAGATTTGGCCGTGGGGAATTTGGCGGCTTCAAAATCGTGGACCATAGAATTCCGTCCTGAGCTGAGTTATGGTCCACGATTCTGAACATCCGAAAAAAGGCTAGATTGTTCGGAAAAACTGTGTTTAGCTTCCACAGAGCGGCCATGTTTGTTTTTCACACCATTTTTTGCGGCATTTCACATTGTAGCAATGGGCTTATCACTAGTTGGGGGTTCGACCATAGATTTAGCAGAGGAATTACCTACATAATGTCGATTTACACAATGCCGATTTTACAGCCTGCCGATTTTGCGTCCTTTTGCCGAGTCATTTTTCATTGCATTTTTCTTTCGACGAATCCTAGTTTTTCGTAATCGATTCCGGGGGGTTCTAACGAAGTTTCTAAACTAATTTCCAAAACAAAAATCTTACAAAATTCCCATAAAAATAATCTCCCCTGGCAGGTAACGAAGACTGAATTTTTAACGACGGCTTCGAGGTTCTTGATTCAGTGTAATTTCCTAGCAAAATCCGGATTTCGCTATTTCAAAAGTATCGGGGGTGCGTCAATATCCAAAGCATAGGTTTTTCGCAAAAAATTGAATACCAGACCCTAGGATTCAACGTTTGCGCCCTGCAAACAGACGCAAAATCGGCATTATAAGAATCGGCATTATAAGAATCGACATTCTAAGGATCGGCATTGTGTAAAATCGGCATTCTGAAAATCGGCAGGCTGTAAAATCGGCATTGTGTAAATCGACATTATGTAGGTAATTCCTCTGCTAAATCTATGGTCGAACCCCCAACTAGTGATAAGCCCATTGCTACAATGTGAAATGCCGCAAAAAATGGTGTGAAAAACAAACATGGCCGCTCTGTGGAAGCTAAACACAGTTTTTTCGAACAATCTAGCCTTTTTTCGGATGTTCAGAATCGTGGACCATAACTCAGCTCAGGACGGAATTCTATGGTCCACGATTTTGAACGCCGCCAAATTTTGCCCCCACGGCCAAATCTATGGTCCCCGATTTTCACCAAGGGTCCACGATTCTGACTACCGGTCCACGATTTTTTTTAAGGTCCCCGATTTTTTTTAAAGTCCACGATTCCGGTTATGGTCCACGATTTTATTTATGGTCCACGATTCCTTACATGGTCCACGTTACTGGGATAGAGCCATGAATTGTTGTGTTGCGCCTAGTTGGCTAAATAAAGCTTCAAAGGGAAAAAGTGCTGAATCGCCCGGTGCGATTTGATGCCACAACATTTGCGCCCCGTCTCGAACCGCAAAATTTGCGCCACATTTCAAAACCATCGTTTAGTCCATCCAATTCCATAGTAAACTGCAAAACTGAAATGTTGGCTGGAGGCTAGAGCATATTTTGGACTTTTCGGACCTTTTGGGGTGCGTAGCGTTCTTGAGCTGATAAAAGGGCTCTAGCATTCGGAATTTTGACGATTTGAAGTGGGCGCGAGAACGGGAGAGAGAGAGAGAGAGAGAGAGAGAGAGAGCAAGGGAGAGAGTGAGAGAGAGCAAGGGAGAGAGAGAGAACGAGAGAGAGTGAGAGAGAACGAGAGAAAGAGAGCGAGAGAGACATGCAGAGAGCAAAAGAACAAAGAACACATGAATTGTTGTTATCTGGATTGGCCGGGTTCTCCTATTTGACAGCAGCCGTCCGTCCCCTAATATTTATTACCCCAAGTCAGTCGGAGAGGCATGGCAACGTTTCCAAAATCCCGGATTTTTCCTCAAGAATCTCTGCTTGTTGATCTCATTTTTTCACGTTTCATCGCGTAATCGGTTCCTTATAAGCTATAACGAACCCCATAGCCCAATCTATTCTATTAATTAAATACATTTCCATTTTTCATCCTAATCGGCGATCTATTCCTGCGAAATTCATGCCGTAATCGAATCTTTCATACGAATTCCATAGCCTAATTTCCGTAAGGCCGACTTCGTAGCGTAATACATTTCTAAAGTCAATTTTCATCGCAATCAATTTTTTAGCAATTTCGCCGCGTAATCCATCTCTTTCAGCGTATTTAATAGCGTAATCGGATAGCTATAGCGGTATTTTTTAGGATGCGAGCCCTCGGGCCGCTGCTCCTCCTCATCGCCGGGTGCCTAGGCGCTGATACCCCATTCTGGTGGTAAGTCACATTTTAAAGGGACCCATAAAACAAAAAAAATACGTCGAAAAATTACTTCGGCCCCGTTAAAGGGCCATTAATTCTCGATAGGTATGATCGGACAAACACGTTGCCCACCCGCCAGACAATGGTGCATTTGTTCGAGTGGAAATGGACGGATGTGGCGAAGGAATGCGAGGACTTTCTACAGTACTACGGATACGGGGCTGTACAGGTGGGAGATAGAGCGATAGAGGCAGAGAAAGAGCGAGATAGAGAGAGAAAGATATAGAATTAGAGATAGCAAGAGATACAGGGCGAGATAGAGAGAGAGCTAGCAGAGACCCTTGAGGAATGCAAAAATTCCAGATCTCACCCCCGATGGAGCACATCACCAATACGGGGGGCAACGATATGCCTTGGTATGTTATTTATGGGAGTTTTAAAGGAACCGGGAAGTCAAAGAAGCCCTGCTATATTGCTCGAAGCTGTAGGCAAACTGGCAGAAAATATTTGAGGAATTTCAGGGCGGGATAGAGGGGCAGCTAGCAGCGATTCTTTGAGAAATTGGACGGGTAGCCTAGCAGAGTTTTGAGGAATTGGAGGAAGAGAAGGTGGCAAACTAGCAGAGACCATTTAGGTGGGTGCGCTACCAGCCCGTCTCCTATAAACTACACTCCCGAAGTGGCACCGAGGCCGAACTGCGCGATATGGTGCAGCGGTGCAATAAAGTGGGCGTTAGGTAGGCCAAGCAAAAGTCACACGATGTCCTAAAATTTCAGAATCATCGTCGACGTCGTGATGAACCATATGGTGGGCGTGGGACAGAAGCAGGGAGCTGGGGGAGTTGGTGGGTGGTGTAGTTTGGAGTCTAATGGAGCCGCCAGGGCCGATCATGCAAAAAAATCAAGGCGAGCAACCGATTACGCAAGTTAATTAAGGGCCCGAGAATCGATTATGCTAGGGAAAAGCGTTTTCAGATAACCGATCACGCTATCTAAATAAAAAAGCAAAAAAGAAAGTCGAGAATGGATCACTTGAGCTAAATGCTTCAAAAAAAATCGTTAAAAAAATCGATTACGTAGTGAAAATAAGCTCAAATGATCGATTACACCATTAAACTAAAGCCATTTTACCGATTTCGCTTGGTAAATCGAGGGCAGAATCCGATTACGCTAAGAAATCCCCGTTTTCAGGGTCCTCAGACAACAGTCCATTCGACGGGACAGATGGCGTCGAGTCATTCCCCGGGGTACCGTACTCCTCTTCGGATTTCAACGATCAGAGATGTCATCGCGATATTCAGGACAATGACTACCAGCAGAGCGCTGAGAATGTGAGTCGATGAGGGCAGGCTAGCAGCAATTCTTTGAGGAAAATAAAGCCCGGACCGCTTAGCAAAGATTTTTGCGGTGTTAGGATAGCCGGCAGAGGTTCGTTCAGAAAAACCAAGCTCCAAGGTATCTAGCAGAGATTCTTTGTGGAATTTGGACAGCTAGCCGAAGTTTTGAGGAAAAGCAAGCCTCGGGCCGCCTAACAGAAATTCTTTGAGAAACTTAGGGTGGCTGGCAGAGGTTGTTTGAGAAAATGGGGGCGGGTGATTCCAAAAGACTAGAAGACAGCTCAGACAATTTAGGTTTCGCGTAGGCTAGCAGAGATCCTTGTGGAATCCCAAAAAACGAGAGATCGGGGAAACTAGCAGAGATTCTTCAGGAATTTGGGGCAACTAGCCAGTTTTATTTGCGGATTTTAAAGGGACCCTGCAATAAGAAAAACTATAGAAATTTTTAGGTGAAAAACTGCCGCCTCGTCGGGTTGCTGGACCTCGATCAGGGCAATCCCGAGGTGCGCGCCAAGCTGTCCAACTACCTCAACACGCTGATAGACATGGGGGTCGCTGGGTTCAGGTGATTCTTGATCTCTAACTAGCGTTCCCAAATCGTTTCTGGTAGCTTACCAAGCTTGAAAATCCATACTACATGAAAATCTGCTCAGCCTAATCGATTACGACACGTAAATGTTGCTCAGTTAATCGATTACGCTGTGGAAATGGATGGAAAGAAATCGATACTTTATTACGCTAAGCAATTCGGCGCGAAGAAACCGATTAGGCTACGCCCATCACCGGCTACAAACCACGAACTACAAGCTACAAACTAGAAATCCCCAATAATCCTTGCTAGCCTACCCCTGGCTTTTCAGATGCGACGCTTCGAAACACATGTGGCCCGGGGATCTGATGGCCGTCCTGAATATGACAAAGGATCTACGCGCCGATGTGGGTTACGGTAGCGCATCGATTACGAAGCCTAAATCATGTCGGGACAATCGATTATGCTATGAAAAACCCTCAAAAGCGATCGAAATTTATAAAATCATAGAAATTAGGTTTTTAGGTGTTCGTGTGCAGTACGGTAGAAAAATAAACTAATCGATTACGCCACGTCAAAATATACGGCCGGTTAATGGATTATTCCTTTAAGAGAATGCCTAGCTTTGGAACACCTTTAAAATCGATCAAAGAAGCGACTAATCGATAAAAAAACACCGAAAAAAAGCAATACCGAAATCTAAAACGTGTCCAACCAAGCGGTTACGCTACGAAAAGACCTTTAAAGCTAACCAAATTTTTCATAAAAGCATAGAAAATAGTTTTTTAGGTTTTCGGGTCTAACGTTCGTCCCTTTATCGTGCACGAGGTGATTGACCGAGGCGGCGAGGCTGTCAAATGCGGCGATTACACGAATATTGGTAACTGTCTCTATCCCTGGAAAAACGTCAAAAATTGTAGGCAGATACACCAATTTCAACTTTGGAGCGGCGGTGTCGAATGCTGCGAAAGGATACGCGAACTGGCAGTGAGTTTTAAAGGGAAGGAAATAGGTAATTTGGAAGGAAAAAGAGGGCAGGCTAGCAGAGAATTTTCAGAACAAACTTAAGATAAGCCAGCAAAGATTCTTTGAGGAATTTGGCGGCATGCAAGCAGAGATTCTTAAAGGAATTTGGAAACCAAAGCGGGCAGGCTAGCAGCTACTGGAAATTTTTGAGGTAAAATAGCAGCGATTCCTTGTGGAATGCAGAAGGCAAGCTAGCAGAGATTCTTTGGGCAATTTAGAGGGCAGACTAGCAGGGATTCTTTGAGGAACGCAGAGGCAGGCTAGCAGAGATTCTTAGAGAAATTCAACTTTAAGAAAAATTTTTAAGGCAAGCTAGCAGAGATTCTTTGAGGAACCAATTTCTTGGCTGGCTAGCAGAGACCATTTGCAGATCCCCCCACCGGGCCCCGGTTTTACGAGGACCACGATGTGCTGAATTTCCTCGACAATCATGATAATCAGCGGGATGATAATCCATATGTGGTCAGTGCCTTCAATGTGTCTTTGAAAAGTTGCAAAGGGAGCGCGGCACCTCAGATCGCCGATATTTTAGGTAACCTACAAAAATGGTGATGCCTATCGTCAAGCTGCCGCATTTATGTTGGCCTGGCCGTATGGGTAAGCTAGCAGGGATTCTTTCAGGAATTTGAGGGGTAGGCTAGCAGAAATTCTTCGCGGAATTCCAGAAAAGGTAGGCTAGCAGGGATTCTTTGAGGAATTCGTGGGCAGAGCGTGCTTGCAGATTTCGCGGAAAATTCTGAATTTTTAGGTACCCCCGAGTGATGAGCAGCTTCGCCTTTAGCGATCACAACCAGGGGCCACCACACGAGGGAGCTGATAAGGGATTTGCGGTTGGTGGGCAGGCTAGCAGCGACGATTTGACCGATTACGACAGGAAATATGCCTGGAAAAGTCGATTCCGCTAGTAAAACCATTCCGAGTAATCGAGTACGAGATTAAAATCGGCCTGAAAGGGCGAAGCGGCTGGCAAAACTATAAAAAAAATCGAGTACGCGAAGAAAAGCATCGCTAAAAACCGATTACGCTATAGCAATCCAAAAAAACTGAAACGATTGCGCCATTAAAAAGGTTAAATTTAAAATTAAAAAATTTGAAAATAGATACAAATTAAAAATTCGATTAAGATAAGTATTTCTAATCGATAACGCAGCTAAACTAATCTCGGGACAGCCGATTCGGCAAGTAAAATCTGGAAAACATAAGCTAAAAGAAGGTAAAGAATCAGAAGCCCCTTAGGAAACCCTAGGCAAGCTAGCATAGACCATTTATTCCGTTATTTCCAGACCAAATCCCCGACTTTCAACCCGGATTCGACATGCGCCGAGGCTTCCGGTTGGGTCTGTGAGCACAGATGGCCGACAATAAGGCAAATGGCTCTCTTTAGATCCGGTAAAAATTCCTCCAAAAACCCTGCTAGATCGCCCAAATTTTAGCTTCATCGGGTCGCGCAGCGGCAGAGGTGGTAACGGAGAATAACCGGATAGCGTTTGCTCGGGATTCCGCTGGGTTCTTTGCGCTGAATGCGCAGAAGGGCGATTGGACAAGGTAAGTAAGCTGAAGCTGAAGTCTAAGCCTAAGCCTAAGCCCAAGCTTCTTCCAGATCTTTCCAAACGACACTTCCGCCAGGAGAATACTGTGATCAATATAACGGAGCCCTCGACAAAAACCAGTGCACAGCGGCCAAGATTTCTGTGGGATATGACGGTACGTGGGAGGCTAGCAAAGAGAATTTGCGGAAAAGAAGGCTGAGGGCAAACTAGCAGGGGTTGTTTGAGGACCAGACTGCGTCCATACTCTTGGGCAAGCTAACAGAGATCCCTTGAGAACCGAATCGTATTCAAATTCTAGGTAGCGCGGTGATCACAGTGCCCGGTGGCCAATCCATTGCAATCTCGCAGTCATCGCGAATCGATGGACCCCACCCCACCCCGGCCGTACCTTCCGGTAAGAATCGAAGAGCGGAGGGGACAGGCAGAGATTTGGTTAGAAAAATCGATCAAATTCTGCGGCGATAAGTCTCAAAAATCCCTTTAGGTCTAACGAAGACGGTGATATTCCTGAAGCGAGATACAAGCCCGGGGGAAGATCTATTCGTCAGAGGTGGAGCGAATCAGGGCAATAATGGAAAAATGAATAGTAAGTGGGCAAAAAAAGTGCTGGGGAATCTAGGAGTGATTCCTAGGATCATTGAAGTGCCTATAGAAATGCGGGCAAACTAGCAGAGGCTACTTGAGCCCGGGAAAACGATGGGCTATCTAGCAGGGACAATTTGAGATCGAAAAATTGCAGCCTAGGCTAGGAGAGGAAATTTGGAGCAAAATACACGAGGGCAAGCCAGCAAACTTCATTTGAGCGCAAAACCTAGGGTAAGGCACGCTAGCAGTGTTCATTAAAAATCTAGCAGCGATCATTTGGGAAAAATCGGGCAGCTAGCAGAGATTCCTTACGAAATGGGGGGACTAGCAGCGACCCTTTGGGAAAAACAAAAACCCGATTTTCAGCCTGTTCCCCGGGTCCATACCAACAAGCGAGCGACGCCTGCGCCATCCCAATAGTCCACAACACTACGGTACCTTTCTTCTTCACCGAGTATCTGACGTGGCGCCAGTCGGACAGCTTCCTCGACTTCGAGGGTCCCGAGGAGAAGCAGGGTACGGTAGGCGGGGCACGGGCGGGCTAGCAGAGACCATTGCGGAAGGGAACGCCTGCAAGCAAAAATTTTGAAGCATTTTAACGAAACCTACCCTATCCGAATTCCAAATGCCGGGCAGGCTAGCAGAGACCATTTGCGCCACGCTGGCACAAATGAAAGCAGGGACCTTTGAAAGGCGAGGTCTAAAAATTCGAAAAAATACATATTTTTCGTCAAATTACATACCTGAACTCTATTTCAGGGTCACGGCAAGCTAGCAGAGACCATTTGCTTCATGATGGCAGGCTAGCTTGGGAGCTTCATGGCCGCGCACTCACCTGAAAAAAATTACTTTTTAACAGAATCGCTATTTTGAACCCTTGGCAGGCTAGCGGAGACCGTCGAGGAATCGGTCCCCAAATTCTCCGCTAGTTTGCCTGAAAAAATTGAACAAAACACTCACGTTTCCGCCGTTTTCAGGCACCCACGACGGCAACGCGGCCTTCGGCACCCCGCTGGCCTACTCGACGAATCAGAAGGGCGCTGTCGAATATCAGCCCTATAACAAGGTGTAAACTATAGACTACAACACTTACCGTATCTCCGAATTGCAGTACGGCGCGGGCTATTGGATCGCCGAGCTGTTGATGGACTGCTCGAAGCTGAACAACGGATGGTTTGAGTTGAAGGTGGGGGCAAAGGAGCGGAGAAAAGTTGCGGAAATTTGGAAAACGAGGGCCGGCCAGCCAGCGGAGGTGCTTTGAGGAAATAGGGCAGGCTAGCAGAGTTTTTTGCGGAATTGGAGGGGCAGGTGAGCGATTTTTGAGGAATTTGTGGGCAGACTAGCAAAAATTTTTTTAGGAATTAGAGGGGCGAGCTAGCAGGGATTCTTTGAGGAAATGGGCGCCAGCTAGCAGAGATTCTTTGAGGAATTGGAAAGGCAGGCTAGCAGAGATTGTTTGGGAAACACCAAAAAAAAAATCAATTTTTCAGGGCTACCTCTCGCCGAGCGTCGGCTGGGAGCAAAATATCAATCAGGGTCAATGCACCGGAACCGTCGGAGGAAAAGCGCCATTTTCTTCAATTAACCACGTTGCGAAGTGAGTTAAGAAATTGGGGCAAGCTAGCAGAGACCATTTCCGAATGGGGACAACTAGCAGAGAAATTTGAGGAAAGCTAAGGCAAGCTAGCGGAGATAATTTGGGCGAAAACAGGCGATCTCGCAGAGATTTTGAAGGAAAATAAGGGGAGCTAGTGTAGAAAAACTAGGGAATATGGCAGCTATTATCAGGGATGAACGAGGGCAGGCTAGCAGCGTTTCTTGAGGAAAGTCGGGTAAATTCTTTAGGTAGCTGTTAAAACGATGCGGGCAAACGGTTGGTTAAAGCAAACTAGCGCAGTTTCCCTAAGAAAATTAAGGCAAACTACCACATATTCTTTAGGAAATTCGAGAAAAGAGTGCGGGCAAGCTAGCAGGGATCCTTAGCAAAAATAAGCCAATTTTCAGATGCGGTCTGGTGAACGTGTTCGAGTGGGGCAAGGGTAGCTGTCTGATCGACCTGATACAATAACCGTTGAATATAAATTGGTGTATTACTTGTAACAACTTTATTCTCATCACCAATCGACCACATACATAAACACGTAAAAATCGAAAAAACGAGGGATCTGTCGAAAACGACAGGGCAACAAGGATACAGTAAGAAAATGCCGACGCAGCGAATAATAATAAAAGACAATAGGTTAGGGGGAATGAAAAGCAATAAATATCCGAGATTCGGGCGCCTCACAAGCGGATGCGGCTGAAGATGGAGCTTCGACCTGGATCGTCCTCCTCTTCGTCGTCGTCGTACAGCTCTTCCTGAAAAAACTGGGTTGAGAAATGCACAGAAAAACGCCGGTCTGATCGATTACGCTATGCAAATCACGAAAAAGTAAGGTTTAACCGATTAGGCTAGAAAATCGATGGCTTATTGTTAATCGATTACGCTACCTAAATGTGAGTAAAACGAAAGGATTGATCTATTACGCTCTCTAAAGGTGAATAAAACGCAGGGCTCGATCGATTACGCTATCTGAACGAGAATAAAACGTAGGGTTTGATCGATTACGCGCAAAAAATGGTCGATTTAGAACGAAAAAGCACGAAAAATTAATCACGCGCAAAAATCGATAATTTTTCTATCGTTTCTATCGATTTTAATAAATAGAGCAAACTAAATACCGTATCATCCATCGCCTCCTCATCGTCATCCTCGTATTGCACCGTGTCGCCGACGCTTTTCCGGTAGACCATCTGCAAAAAGGGCATTAGAAAAAGCAGAATGAGCATGGAAATCCCCAAGTCTCTCTGCTAGCCTGCCAATCTCAAAGAAATTTGTGAATAAAGTTTTATTAAAAACCACATCAAAAGGAGAGCTAAGAAAACTTCCCTAAGAACCCCCCGCTAGCGTGCCAAACCCAAAAACGTTAGCCAAAACCTTTTTCTACAAGCCACAAACGCTACAAAATTCCTCAGGGCTCTCTGCTAGCTTGCCAAGCTCCCAAAAACGAACCTTCACATTTGGCTGCTGTCTTGACGCGCCGGCCGCGGAGCCGCCCTTGATTTTCATGCGCTCGTAGATCGATTTCTAAAGAAAAAATAATTCGATTTTTAAAAACCAACAAAACTCACATTTTGCTGTACATTCTTTATCGGGCCGCCAGCCGTGGGGCCGCCGATTCGAATCCTTGTCGTCTGTTGTGGTTGTTGCTGCTGCTGCTGTTGAATCGTGCGCACCAACGAACGGCCAGCCCCCGAATTGCTCACCGTCACCCGGGCCGTGGCGATGGATTGGGGTTTCGCCTGGAAAACGGATCTTTCGATCGATTTATGAAAATGTTCTATTCTTACAAAAACTATTCTAAAGCGTTTTTCGACGTAGTTTTCTGCGTAGATTCAGAAAATCATAGTCAGAAGCGCTCGCACTGGTCAAGATTACATGAAAAGTGGCTTGAAAGCGCCAAAATTGCTCTAGAGGGAAGAGAAAGCTAATCCTCGCTTTATAAAAATATTCTTATCTTACAAAAAATTATTCTAAAGCACATTCCGACGTAATTTTGTGCGTAAATTCAGAAAAACATAGTGATAATCGCTTGCTATTAGACTTTCCGCCTCAACAGACTGGCGTTGAAAAATAATAGCCCGAAACTGGCAATTTTGGGTTACGGTAACGGATCCACGTTTAAGTGGCGGGGCACCCTTTAGCGAACCGTATAATAACTTGGATAGTAAAATGATACTCCAATGTAGTTTTCTATTGGTTATTTCACTTTTTTATGGATAATAATAATTGATCAACAAAAAAAATCAGACAAGCCTACGCCTTACGTTTTTTTTGCTCGCGCTTCTTGCCGATTTTTTGCTCGACTGCTTGCTGAAACGCATTTGGAAGTGTTTATTTCAATAAAAAGAGCAAAATAACAACAACAGGAACAACCGAATAAACAATAGCAACCTGACTCGAGGGATTAATCTTTGGCTTTTCTTTGCTGCGCCAAGAACGCATTCCTTGCGGTTCGTTTCTCCATCTGGTACGTCTTGCTTGCATCGAGGATCGGCGTGGCTTTTCTATTCTCTTTGGCAAGTTTGTCAAACTGATGTTTGTTGAGCTTTTAATCGAAAAGGAACAGAAGTTCTCATGCTCAGTTGCTTTTAGCCATGCGTTAAACATAGTTTCGGAGTCGAGCTCAAGCGTGGCATTTGCGCATCTAAAAAGCATATACTTAAAGACACCCGCGTACTTTTCATCATGCTGCTGGAAGAACAACTAGTTCCTGGTGGCTAGAAAACGTGTCCGGGCACACCGAGCAAGTGATTCGCGCGTCCCCAACAGTAGGCTTTGCTGCATGCTTCAATCTCTGATGTTCTCGGAGATGTTTCTGCGTGCCGTAACGTTTGTCGCATTCTTGGCACGCAAATTCCTTCAAATGCGCCCGGGACGCCGGTTAAGTGATGCCAGGGTGCTGGGAATGTACATGTCGTTTCAGAGTAGTTGACCATGGGGTACTATAGCGACAGAACATCTCTGGACAAGCGTACGCTTCTACTTCCGACATTATACTGCCCGAAATATTCTATTATAGGAAAATCCTCGCTATTCATTTCACTCCGTGAGACAAAGACTTGACTAAATGCGTTTCAGCATGCAGTCGAGCAAAAAATCGGCAAGAAGCGCGAGCAAAAAACATAAGGCGCGTGCTTGTCTGATTTTTTTGGTTGATCAATTATTATTACCCATAAAAAAGTGAAATAACCAATAGAAAACTACCTTGGAGTATCACTTTACTATCCAAGTGATTATACTGTTCGCTAAAGGGTGCCCCGCCACTTAAACGTGGATCCGCTACCGTAACCCAAAATTGCCAGTTTCGGGCTATTATTTTTCAACGCCAGTCCTCAACAGTCGCAAAAAGGACAGCAAAATACCATTTGACTGGCTGCCGTTGGCTTGGCGTTGAGTCGGACTCGAATCACCGGCTCCCCATCATCCTCCTCTGCCTCGTCAAGGTTTGTAGACGCAGAGGCCAGGGCGCGCGAGAAGAGATCGGGAGGAGCGGATATCCTGCAAAAAAAACACAGATCTCGATTAAAAACTGGAACACCCACCTTTTCACAATTTTGCCGGTCTGCACGCGGTGGATGACGCTCGACGAGCCGGAAACTGTGGTCTTGTCGGAATACATTCCACGAACGCCGAGTCGTTCGGAAAGGTCGGTTGAGGAGGAAACTTCTGAAAAAAGCAAATTTCTTGAATTCCCAAAGAATCACTGCTAGCCTGCCCCTACCCTGAATTTCTCAAAAAAACCCTCTGTTAGCTCCCTGTGCATTCCTCAAA
Organism: Mesorhabditis sp. LJ9110; assembly: GCA_038088335.1. Taxonomy (NCBI): domain Eukaryota; kingdom Metazoa; phylum Nematoda; class Chromadorea; order Rhabditida; family Rhabditidae; genus Mesorhabditis; species Mesorhabditis sp. LJ9110. The sequence continues at coordinate 556,451 of JBBGBA010000016.1, read as the reverse complement.
AAATTTCTCCTCCTTCCTCCAATTCTTCAAAGAATCTCTGCTAGCCTACCCCCCTCCAATTCCCCAATAATCTCCGCCAGCTCACCCTGTATCTGCATGAATTTGTTGTGCATCGCCAGTCGCTTCGCCGCCGGATCGCGGCTGATCGGGTCGACCGGCCGTCCGCCTTGCCGTACTCCAGAATGCGCACGTTTTAGGATACCTGCAAAAACGGGGTTAGCAAGGGAGAGGTGGCCGAGAGAATTAGGGAAAGTGTCCCACCTGCCGTGCGGAGTTCCTGGGCCTTTTGGAGGATTTGCTGTGTTTTTCTTGTCGCCCCGGTCGGCATCCGGACGTGGTAGATCTCGTGGCTGCAAAGAGGTGGGTTAGCAGAGAATTTTGAGGAATACAGAGGGGGATGGCGAGCGGGCTAGCAGAGATTTTCGAGGAATTGAACGGACGTAGGCAAAAACTATCAACGATTTTTTTAGAAAATAAGCTGCTAAACAGCGGAAAATCTTGAGAAATTGGATGACAGGCTAGCAGAGACCTTAGAGGAATTGAAAGGGGCATGCTAGCAGAGTATCTTCAAGAAACCGCAAAAATCTACCTATCCGGCGGTGGTCGTCCTTTTCTCGCCTCAGAAGCGGGCAGAATCGTCGTGCCGGAAGTGGAAGATCGGCTGCCGCTCATCGGCCCGGTGATCGGGACACGAACCTAGAAAACACAATACTTATAAAAATAAAGAATCCTACCTTTACAGTACTCTTTGGCGTGACGGGAGCCGATTTAGCAGCTGCTGGTGGTGGAGGCGGGCCGTCTTTGATACGTCGAAGAATGGCGAGCTGGAAAAACAGAGTTAAAAATCATGTAGAACCCTCAAAAACATGCTCAAAGATTTCTGATCTCCAAAAAAACTTTCTAAAAGACTTTTTGTAACTTTTAACAACTTTTCCCCAAAACTAGTTAAAACTCGGAAATTAGCGTGAAAAACTAGCGACTCTTGCAAATTTTCTACCTGATCACCAACTGCCTGCACGCCCAGTTCGACGAGGGTGGCCTTGTCCAGGTCGCCGAGCATCCCCTCGTCAATTCGGTTGTCGGCGAACGATTTCGCGTATCTGGAAAAGCAGAAAAATTGATGGCAACGTAGAAAACGCTCACCTGGCGGCAATGTTGGCCGGGATGCCGGCGCTGGTGAAGAACGATTGCCACATTACGGGCAATGGAGGGGTTCCTGAAAAAAAACAGATAGAAATTCGTAGTGAGGAAAAGAAAAGGAAACGAGCATGAAAGTTTGAAATATTCCAAGACACGCCAACTCGTCAAAACGACCAAATTTAGGTTTGAGAAGCGACAAAAAAATGTTTCGCACGAGCTGGCTGAACCTAAACCAAAAATGGGCTCTAAACGCAAAGGCACTTCGCAGACAAAACCATGAAAGAAACTAAGCAAATTCCCCGGTTCCCGGGCTTAAAAGCAGCACAAAAATTCTTCAAGAACGCGACGTGAAGGTTCATAAGATTTTTTACGCAGTTCCAAGAGCTGCAGAGGGCTAAACAAAGGCTTTAGATGATAGAAAATAGTATAAAGAGACGCTTTAGACGTATAAAAAGAGTTTGTTGAACTCTAAATTAACGCTTCCCCCACGAAATTTACAGTTTTCCCCGAGGGCAAAATTGTGCGACAGTCGATCTAGACCAGCAAAGTCGTTATCGCGCGCAATCGAAAAACTATAAAATCTTTCACAGTCGATGGCAAGGCTTGAAAAACTCGACGAACGCAGCCTGATGAAACTTTTCAAACTTTGGATTTTCATCTTAGGCTTCACACTTGCTGCAAATCGGCTAAAACCCAAGTAAAACCTGTAACATGCAGCTAACAAGACGAACCAGAATCAAACCAAAATCCCGCACAGCACGTCTCAACTCAAGGTATCTCTCTTTCAGCGATTCAACAAATTACTTCACCCTTCTTTTCGTCGCTCGCAAATCGCGTAAAATTTATTCACCTGGTATATAACGAAAATTTAAGAAAGGAGGGGACGCAAGAGGGCGACAAAGGGAAACGAATAGACATATATAAAAAAGACGTGTGTGGATTTTTCTCCGCCTAGCACTACTACCCCTAGTATAAATAACAGACAGGGAGAGAGAAAAAAGAGAAAGAGTGGGGGGCAAAAAATACACACAACTGACTACAGTAAAAGGGAGGGGAGGAAAGAAAATCTCTGGCTATACAAGTAAGAAAGAAAAACAGGGACAGCGAGAAAGAGCAAATATATAGCACGACAGGGGAGAGAGGGATTAGAGAAAAAGAGAGGGAGAGAGACGAGAGCAACTCGACGGCAGAGAGAGGCTAGAAATTGAGCTTTCTAAAGGGGGCGTGGCCAGCCAGCTGGCTAGCCGGCACGGTCCCTTTAAAACTGTAAAATACGCTAGAGACTAGAAAACGAACCTATAATGCTGACCAGTACGGGGGAGGGGGAGGGAGGGAGACAGCGCAGAGAATTAGAGGGTGGGACGGGGGAATATCATGGCGTAATCGATCGTCTAGAGGAGCATCGTGTGCGGCTTCTCGAGGAAATCCTTGAAATGCTTCAGCCACTGGGCGCCGACGGCCCCGTCGACGGTACGGTGGTCGCACGACAGCGTGACGCGCATCACCTGCACCTTGCGGTATCTGAAAAATTGGGGGATTCGGGGGCAGGCTAGCAGAGAGAATTTGGGAGGGCGAGCTAGCGACAATTTTTAGGGAAATAGCACTTTTAGAAGGGGAGGGAAGCGAGGGCAGTCTAGCAGCGACAATTCAGGAAGCAGCGCCCGGCAAGGCATGCTAGCAGGGACAATTGAGGAAAACGCGCCTGGCTAGACAAGCTAGTAGTGACAATTTAGGAAACAAAACGTACCCCTCCTTGTCGCAGGGGACAAGCTTCGACTCGGCGCCTCCAATGGCCAGGATGCACGACTGTGGCGGGTTGATGATGGCCGTGAAGTCGGTCACGCTGCCGAACATCCCCAGGTTCGAGACGGTGAACGTGCCGCCCTGGAAAAAGATGACGTAATGGAATAACCTCAAAATTTCTTACCTGGAATTCGTGGGGCTGCAGCTTGCCGTCGCGCGCCCGCTTCGCCAGCTCCTTCACCTCGCTGCTGATGGTGGCGAGGCCCTGGAAAGGAGGAATTTGGAAAAGGTACCAATTCCTAAATTTTCTGAGAAAACAGAAACCCGAAAATCACGTTTTCCTAAAAATTCGTTGCTATGTCGCCCAGGTGAAACGAAAATTCCAACATTTCCTCTGCTAGCCTGCCGCATCACGCATTCAACGTCGAAAAATCAAGTGTTGCCCAAAAAAATCAGCGCTAGCTGGCTACGTGACTTTCATCTCTCAAATTTCTCAACAAAAAAAACCAATTTTTCCTCGCAAATCCCGACTCGTTTGCCGAATTGCTTTTGATTCCCAAACTCATCCTGCTAGCCTGCCCACTTCAAATTCACCTTTGAGTGAGCATTGAAGACGATCGGCGTGAGGAGGCCCGACGGCGTCGACACGGCCACCGACACGTCGACGGAGTTGTTCTGGCGGATGAACGAGTCCATCCAAAGGGGAATTAGTTTCGTATCGTAACCGTTTTCAGTTCCCAATTCTCAGCCATAAAACTTTCTAAAGTTCCAAAACGCTAATCGAAAAGCTGCTTGATATGCTGGGATTAATTTCATGTCGTAATCGTTTAACATGCGCGACTTGTCACATGAAAAGCCATAAAAATCGCTCCAAATGGCTCATCAATACCTTCAGGTCGAGTCCCTGCTCATTGGCGATCTTGCGGGCGAACGGCGTGGCAGAAAGACGGCCGCCAGACGGAGCGGAAGAGGCCGCGGCTCGCTGCGGGGTCACTTTCTAAAAGCATTTAATCAAATTTAGCTTTGATTAGAGGTAGTTAGCAGAGAAACTTTGAGAAATCTGATGGCAGCTAATCTGCAGAAAAATCCCGACTTTGAAAGCAAAAAACAACGAGCTCCTAACTCACAAAAAATCCTAAAAAAAGGCTAGCGGCCCTTCAAGCGCCTAGGCAAGCAAGCAGATTCTTTGCGGAAAGGAGAATCATTAGAGCCCTGGAAATCTAGCAAAGATTATTTGGGAAAGAATCAAAGGGAATTCAAGAACCGGCACAAGGCAAGCTAGCCAAGATTCTTTAGGAGACGAGCAGCGGAAATTCAAGATTTCAGGCAATTTATCAAGGATTCTTTGCTCAAAGAACTGCCTCTGACCAGGGCAAGCTAGCAACGGTTCTTTAGCAACAAAAACCCATCAAAAATTTCCCTACTAAAAACGATACCTGAACCTGCGGCTGTGCGGACTCGGCCTGCTTCGGCTGCTCGGCTTTCTTGGGGGAAGCCGGCGGTGCGGCAGCAGCGGCGGCGCCCTCCTCCGGCTTGTAGTCGGCAAACGCGGCCACCTCGTCCTTGCTCTCCACGATGATGCACAGCAACTACAAAAAAGCAGGCATAATCGATGATGCCTTGAAACTAATACCTTTCCGATCGGGACGTCCTTGGTGCCCTCCTGGATCATGATCTTGGCCAGGTAGCCTTCTTCCGGCGTTTCGAAGCCCATTGTTGCCTGAAAAAAAATGGGAAATTTAGGGGTAGCTGGCAGAGGATGTTTGGGAAATCACCGGAGATCTTGAAGAGAACCTGTAGGAAACTAGGGCCAGCTAGGAGAGGATTTTTGGGAAATCTAAGGTGAGCTATCAGAGAATCTTTGGGAAACCTAGGGGGGAAAATTCAGGTTTACGGTACTCTCCCAAAATGCGGTTTTTTGTGTTCAAATCGCTAAATAAAGGTCAGAAACGGACTCAGAGACAAAAATTAGGTGGCGGAAGGCACTTTTTAGGGGAGAAAACCTCATTTTAGTTTTGATATCGGGTACCGTAAGTAGTATACGGGGTGACTACTTTACGTACTCGCCAAAATTGTTTTCTGCACGAAAAGAAGCAGTAAGGGCTGAAACGAATGAAGCAGCAAAAATAATTTGGCGGAAAGGCCTAAAAATGAGTGATTTGAGACTTCGAAGTTTGAGGCTTATGACATGTCGCGCAAGGTGGGCGTCGCTTCGGATGGGCTGCCGTCTCTTTCGAAATCAGGGCGCCTGGGCGCTTCGCGCCTCGGGCGCCCGATTTCGAAACACTGTACGAGCTCGCACCCATCCGAAGCGACTAGGCCCCGGGTGGCACGAAGCCTTATTTTTAGGCTTAAACTGGGTGTGATTGAGAGATGGAATCTGTGTCCGAATCTTTCCTTTATAGGCCTTTCCGCCCACTTATTTTTGCTGATTAATACGTTTCAGACCTTGCTGCTTCTATTCGTGCAGAAAAAGGAACATTTTGGGCGAGTACCGTAAAGTAGTCACCCCCGTATACTACTTTACGGTACCCGATCTCAAACTAAAATGAGGTTTTCTCCCCTAAAAAGTGCCTTCCGCCACCTAATTTTTGTCGCTGAGTCCGTTTCTGACCTTTATTTAGCGATTTGAACACAAAAAACCGCATTTTGGGAGAGTACCGTAAACTTGAATCAAGCCACCTAGGGCTAGCTAGCAACGTTCAGTTGAAAATTCTATGTGTAATCCGCAGGGAATTTTTTGAGACATTGAGATCTTTGAGGAAACCATGTTCCAAAAGGAAACGAAGAAGCCAGCTAGCTAGAGGAGATCATTGAGGATGGTGGCGTCACAACAAGCATTCTGGGGATCTAGCAAAGATTATTTGCCAATTATGGGCATTTTTGTGCCAAGGGCAAACTAGCTTAGGCAAATCGCAGGCAATTTAGCAAAGAACTTTAGGAGATCATCAAACAAGCTTTAGGAGCAAAAACCCAATAATTTTTTACCTTATCAGTCTCAATCTCGCAGAGAAGATCGCCTTCGCCGAGCTGATCGCCCTCCTTCTTTTGCCACGAGACGACGGTGCCCATCTCCATGGTGGGCGACAGAGCGGGCAGGGCCACCTTCTTGTGCGACGGGTATTTGCCTAAAAGGTTGAATTTGATTAAAAATCACTGTTTAAAGACGAACCAGTGCTGAAGAGGCGGATTCCCTTGAACGTGGCGACGTTGATGGAGCCGACGCCCTTTGGCGGCGAGCCGACGAGTCCGGAGAGGCGCGTCGATGTGCTGCGTTGTCTAGAAAATGCGATTTTTCTCGATTTCCTCAAGAAACTACCTCTGTTGCCCGGCTGGTTGCGAGGGGATCGAGGCGGCAGTGGCGGCCCCATACGGCACCTTCAGCCCATTCAACGAGCGCAGGCCCGTCGGCAGACCGCGAGCCGGGAATTTCGACATTTCGGCGGTCTAGTGGATGCGGGGTACCCGTGTGGTGTCGAGGTGGACGCCTGGAAAACGTATTTTATAGATTTTTAGGGGTTTTTCAAGGCTAGAACAAATATGGAAAACAACAGCGAAGCACTAATGAAAAAGAGGGCAACGACCTGAAACAGATCATCAATGCTTCAAACAAAAGTTTTAAAAGCGTTTTCAGAGCTTCCGAATCGCATTTTTGGCTTTTAAGAGCCGCTAACGATTAGAAAATAACGGTATCACACTAATAAAAAGCAGAGAAACTACCTAAAACGCCCAAAAACGTCGTAAATGTTCAAAATCAAAGTTCTAGCAGTGTTTTCGGAACTTCGACGTGTATTTTTGGATGCTATTTAGCTATGTAGAACCCGAAAAACATGTAAATTCAGCCGATTTGGCAGCAAAAATCGGGAAAACGTCAGAAGCTTAAAGTTAGACGCCTAGAGCTTTTGATACCTAGTTTTTGATGCGATTTCCAACGCCATTATAACCATTAAATTAATATACAATAATATCTAGAGTCTAAAGTACACAATCCCCGTTTTCCAATAGTAAACATCAATCGACAGGGTTTTTTATGTTTAGTGATGGGGTTTTGTGCCGCCCGATGGCTTGGGGGTACGGCCGAGAGGGGGCCCATCCGCGCTTTAGCCAGCAGCCATGAGCCGAGTGACCGGAAGCGATGAAGCTCTTTCGAATGTGGAAAAAGCCGTAGTTTTAACGTTTTTTTTACGCTAGTTATGATCCTCATTACACAGCTTATTAAGCGAAAGATTTCATCATTTGTCTTCAGCTTTCCGAAACGCGCCAGAAGCGTCAAAGGGAATCCTGGAAAACGTCGATAAGGAGAAGCCGTAGCTAGCTAGATAGGTAGCTTCAACGGCTTATATTCTTTAGTTTAGCCTCTACAGCCTAATTGACATTTTTCAAACTACAAAACAAGCCCGGTTTTGTAGTCTGCAGTCCATTTTTTGAAAAATATCGTTTGAAAGCCTCGTGGCTAACCAGATCGGAAGTGCAAAAAAGGAGAAGCCATCGTTTCCATGTTATAAAGAACATTAAATAGCAAATTAAAGCCGGTTTTGTAGTTCGTACTTCATTTTACAGTTGCCGATAGTTTGTCGTAAAAAAGCGTCGCTGATCAGTTTTTTTAATTCTAGCAGTTTCAAGCATCAATTTACATAAATTTTGAAGAATTTGTGTCACGGTTTCTTACTTTTTAAGTATACAAAAGTAAAATTTAACTAAATAAAGACATTTTAGAGAAGGCGATTTTCCCTCAATCACTCTCTACAACTACAACTATCGCTGTTATGGTATTTTTCTTTGCGGAATGGTTAAGAAGTTAGTGTTTCAAGTGGCTAAAAAGTTAAACGTATTTACAAGTTAAAATTTAACCCTAGAAACGTTTCCCAAACTCATTTTTCATCCCTCACTGCCCTCGGGGTCTATTTTCAGGCAGGTTCGCCGCGTTTATTCGTGTTCCCAAACAAAACCCGGCGAATCTCGCGCACTAATCGTCGGCAAACAACGCCCAAAACGGCCGGATCTTTATACGCAAATCACGACCTAGTCGGGCCCGGAAAACCCCTATAAATGGCGACCTACAGCACCAGTTTTTTCGAGTCTAAAGGACCCTGAAATCCCCGAAAATGCTGCCAATATTTCTGATATTCGGGCTTGCGTCAGTCGGCCTCAGTTCTAGCCCTAATGAAAGCCCACCCAGGCGATCGCGTGAGTTTATTTTGGCTATCAGCCGCTGAGCCAGAAACAGCTCGGAAATTGCTTTGATCTTATCAGGGCTCGCGTGCTGTCATATTTATGGCCTTTGTGTTTTTTTTTCTGGAGGCGAGAGAGAGAGAGCGAGTGACAGAGAGAGAGAGAGAGAGACGGCCAGACTTGTAATTATCTGATCTTCTGATGGCATCAGCCTCAGTTTATAGTGTGGCCATTGAAATTTTGCGCCGAATTTCATAAGATAGCTTGAAAACTTAAACTATAAAAGATTAATGTATAGTGAGGTATCTCTAGCTTTCTCTCTCTCGCCCTCTCTCTCGCCCTCTCTCTCTCGCCGGCATATCCTAAAGCGTTTTTCGAGCTGATACCAGCAGATACCAGCATCGATTTTCCACGAGAGATTGCAGGTTGACCTGACCCCTGCCAGAGAAAGGAAAAAATGTTGTTATCCCGCGCAGCTCTAGGTCAGCATTTCTTTCTAGATATCTTTATCCGTATTCTTTAAGTTTCTCGGTTTTTCAAGCTACGCTTTACAAAAGCTTAGTATCATAATTTTATTTTATTCTGCACAAAATAAATTTTAGGCAAAATTGTGTGCAATTTAGAGCTTTTACAACGCTTTTCTACTCCTAAGAAGACTTTTTAAGTTAATGCAATTTCCACAACTAGAAACGTTCAAAACGTCAATTTCGCGGTATACAGCCTGTTTTGCGCTCTTAACGTTTCAAAAAGCCCGTTAGGCTAAAAACTCAGTTAATTCTAAACCTCCAGAGCTTTTAAAAGTCTTAAAAAAGTTTTAGCTATATTCCTTATAGCCCAAATGCTGCGCGTCACCGCCGGGGTCAACAAGAATTCGACGATCAACGACGCCTGCGTGCTGTTCGTCGGGAAGCGCAACAATGTCAAGGTAAGGCAATGAGGATCATTGAGTTTTATAAAATGTATAAAAAGATAAAATATAACTCTGTTTTAGAAGCTCGACCCAGCTTTGGCCATCGCCAAACTGGGCGGCGTGGCCAATGGGGGTGAAATGTGGGAAGGGGCGCTGAATGCGGCCTACGACGAGGGATCATCGCCGATTTATCTCAACCGGGCAAAGGTAAGTTGGGATTTTTGAAAGTATTAACGTTCGAAAAACTATGGAAAAGCAGCACGAGCTTCATACAGCTTCCATGACCTGTTACAGCTCGAAAAACACCCAAATTGGGCTCAAAAGCTTCAAAAACATAGGAATAAAAGTTCACCGGCTTGAAAGCTTCAAAAGAAAATCCGGAAAGCTTCAGAAACCCAAGAAAAAAGTTAATCGGCTTCCAAAACGCAATGAAAAGCTTCAAATCGTCTTCAAAAACTTCAGAAATCGAAGCAAAAAAAAAAACAGAAATTTCCCATTTTCTAGGTAAGGGCTTTCAAAAAGTAGCAGCTCAAAAGCTCTAGCAAAAGAGTAGCTACATAAAATGTTGAGAAAAACTAAATGAAAACGTGAAAAAAAAGTAGAAAAAAAGTTAATGGGCTTCAAAAGCTTGAAATCGACTTCAAAAACTTCAGAAACCTAAGCAAAAAGCACAGAAAATTCCTCTTTTCTAGGTAATCACGGTCCCAGAGACCGTCTCGCGCGGAAACGCCCCCTCCAACTCGGTCGCCATCTTCAGGGAGGTCAAGAAAAACGTGCCCTCCAGTGCAATGGTAAGTGAAAATTGAACCCCCAGAAGACGATGATAATCTCCAGAGCCTCTCGGTCGTGCTCGTCGCTGAATACGCCGACGTTGTTGCTCAAGTTGCAGCGATCGCTCGAGCTTTCCCGAAATACTCGCTCAAAACGAAGCCCGAGACGCTGGAGGAGATCAACATCGAGGTGGTGGTGGTCGATGGGGAGGTAAGGCGACTTTTTCAAGGCGTTCAGATGTTTTTAGCTGTCCTCCTCGGACGTCGAGTATCTCAACAGTCTATCTACGGCCATTCGGGAGACACAACGGCTGATCGATACCCCGGCGAACTTCTTGACGACGGGTAGGTCATAGCCTTGGCCTAAGCCAAGACTAGGCCTAAGCCAAGCCTAAGGCTAAGCCTAAGCATAAGCCTAAGCCTCCGAAGCCTAAGTCAAGCCTAAGCCTAAGCCTAAGCCTAAGCCTAAACCTAAGCCCAATCAAGCCTATCTTTAGACGCACTCGTCGAAGAAGCCATCAAACTCGCTGGTGAACTCCCCGGAGTTGCACACGAGCTGATTCGAGGAGAGGATCTCCTGCACCAAGGCTTCGGCGGTATCTACCACGTTGGCAAAGCCGGACCCACGCCGCCTGCTTTTGTCGTGCTCAGCCACAAGCCAGCAGGTGAGCCGAAAGTTTTCGAAAAAAATAGTGTATTTGTGCAGACTTTTACGGAGAATCCGAAAGTGTTTGTAAAAAGTTATGACGCGTTTTATGACAACATCTTCAAAAAAATCTAGGTATCGCTATACTAAAAGTTGAATAACATTGAAATTGACATTTTCAAGACGTTCATCATATGTAAAATTTTACGGAAGGTCCTAATCCAGTTTGAAAACTTGAAAATAAGTGAAAAGATTAAAAACTTTAAAAAGGTATCAGATACTAAAAGTTGAATAACATTGAAATCGACATTTTCAAGACGTTCATCTTATTCAGAATTTTGCGCAGATTCCGAATCTGCGTTCAAAAAGTCTTAAAAAATTACTATTTAAAAAGTTACAACAATTTACAGTTGCCAAACTGGCAAAAAAAGTAAGCAATATTGGCATTAAGAGAGATAAAACTTTAAAAATATTAGTTTATTAATTTTCGAGACTAGATTCGGATTCCCTTCAAAATTCTCAACCTACAAAATTCCGTATCGGAACGAATTACAGTACGTTCTTTAGGCAGCAACCACACGTACGCCCTGGTCGGCAAGGGTATCGTCTACGACACGGGCGGCATGCAGATCAAGGGAAAAACTGGGATGCCGAGTAAGAAAAGATCTATCAAATCGATTACGCCATGATTTAGACATGAAGCGTGACATGGGAGGCGCCGCCGGGATGCTGCACGCCTTCGCCACGCTGGTCCGCGCCGGCTTCAAGCAGGAGCTGCACGTGCTGCTGTGCATTGCCGAGAACAACGTGTCTCCAATTGCAAAGTGGGTGGTTTACAGCGAGTTCGAGGAGAGTTTAATCAGCTTCAAAGGCTGAACGGCTTCAAGTTGGCGACCATTTTTTGGGCCAGAAATTCATGATCTTACGATACTTTCGGCCCAACTTTTTGAGCATCTACAGCTAGGCCTGCTACAGTCGTGCTGTAAATTCCAGCCTGAACGGCTTGAAGACGTCGAAAGATTGGCCAATTCTCTTGAAAATCGTCATTTTTGAATATTACCGCCTCAAAATTGGCGATCATTTACAGCTTGATCTGCTACAGCTTTTCCATAAAGCTCAACCCGAACGGCTTGAAGACCTCCGAATAATCGCCAGTTTTCAGCAAGCCCGACGACATCATCCGGATGCTGTCCGGCAAGACGGTCGAGATCAACAACACCGACGCCGAGGGCCGGCTTGTCCTTGCTGATGGCGTGTTCTACGCGAAAGAACGGTTGAATGTAAGTAGAAACCGTAAAAAAAATGCAAAATATCAATTTAGGCCGGCACCATCATCGACATGGCGACGTTGACCGGGGCCCAGAGCTACGTTACGGGCAAGCTGCACGCGGCGCTGCTCACCAATTTGGAGACGTCAGAGCATGAGGTGGGGACTGAACTGCTTGAAGTTGAGCCCAAGCTGATTGAGCTTGATCTCAAGCGCTTATAAGTATTGAACTGCTTGAACTTGAGGGCAACGGTTAGCTAAACTGAGCTTCCAAAGCTGATTCTGAGCAAGCTGTCCCGCTCTAAAGTAATTCCTGTCTGAACTGCTTGAACCTGTCTTTTCCAGGTTGAAGCAGCCGGGAAGCGGTCCGGCGACATGGTCAAGTCGATGCTGTTCGCCCCTGACCTCCACTTTGGCGATCTCAAGTCCCCCGTTGCGGATATGCGTAACAGTAATCTCGGCAAGATGCAGGTCAGTATGAAGTCTAAGTCCAAGCCTAAGCCCAAGCTAAGCTTAAGCCTAAGCCCAAGCCTAAGCCTAAGCCTAAGCCTATCTCATCTTCAGGGCCCCCCATCTGCCATCGCCGGCCTCTTCATCGGCTCGCACATCGACTTTGGCGAGGGGCTGAACTGGATCCACCTGGATATCGCTGCCCCTGCCGAAGTTGACGATCGAGCCACCGGGTAAGCTTGAATTCCATGGCGTAATCAGTAATATCTACGCTTTAGATACGGACCATCCCTCCTCAGCGTGCTGCTCGGCAAGGAAACTACAGTACCGCTGCTCCAATGAACGTGTTGATTTTGATTAATTTAATTTGAAAATAAATACATAATTTTTGCAGTTAAAAAACACTCAACTTCCTCAAAGATTCTCTGCTAGCTACCCCTCCAATTCCTCAAAGAATCTCTGCTAAATGGCCACAATTTGCAGGAAAACAACCCGGGCTAAAACATCATTTTTGGAGCTAAAAACACTCAAATTTTCAAAGAGTCGCTGCTACCCTGCCCTCAATTTCCTTAAGGAAACTCTGCTAGCCTGCCCTCAAATTCCTCAAAGAATCGCTGCTAGCTGGCCAGCCATAACGTCGAAGAATCTCTGCTAGATGGCCCTGTCGTGGCAAGCTAGCCGAGAAAATTTGCGGAAAAACAAGGTGCTCAAAAATCGTGATTTTTCATGTTCCGCGGTTTTCAGGTGCAAAACGGAACCGAAAAAGGGATAAGTGGTAGATGCTCAAGTGGGGGGGGGGGGGAGATGAGTCTGACTCCTCGGCAGCCGGGGCACTTATCCAATTTCTCCTCCCCTTTCCTGCTAGGTAGTGCTCGTCGAGTGGGTCTGTTGCCAGCCGGCAATCGCTACCAAATGGCCTTCAACGTTCCTTTAAAGCCTTGCAAATCGCCCGAAATGGCACATCCAGAACTCATACGGAATCCGGAAACCAGCTAGCTGTTCAAGATGCAAATTCGCACCATCATTGCCCTAGCCCTGGTTATCGTCGCTGTTTACAGGTGAGCTAGCAAAGATTGAGGAATTGTGGGGTATCTAGCAGAGATTATTGGGGACTTTTTGACGTAGCTAGCAGAGATTATTGGGGAATTTTCGAAGCCGCTAGAAAAGATTATTGGGGAATTTTCGAGGTTGCTAGCAGAGATTTTTTGGGAATTTCCGAGGTAGCTAGCAAAGTTTATTGAAGATCTTGGCGAGAAGCTAGTTGGGGGGGGGGAGCAATTATTGAGGAATTAAGGGTAGTTGGCAGAGATGCTTGAGGATTAAAGGGGTCGCGACTTTTTTCAGGACTGGGGCAGCGAGCAGAGATTCTTGAGGAATGAACCATTTTTAGCGACGGCGGCTACGTGACCCCGCCTGCTGACGCGGCCATTGAAGCAAATTCGCTTGGAGGTGTGTTTGTCATTTTTAACTGAATTTTAGTATATTTAAGGTATCCAGAGCCTTACTGTAATAAAAACGATACAAATTAAGCTTTATGGATTTTTGTAGAAGCCGCCGCCCCCAGCTACCCGTCCGCTGCGCCGACGTCGTTGGGCGTCGACGCGGCCGAGTCGGAGACCGTGGCGCCACGTGGGTTTAGGAGCATCGTTTTGTAAGGGGCAGGCTAGCAGCGAAAATTTGGGAATCAGAGAGCTACGGAAAAACTAGGGCAAGCTAGCAGAGATTCTTTGAGGAACAATTTTAGCGCCTCCTCCTCCAGCGCTCGATGCAGCCGCTCCGGCTCCTCCGGCTGATGGTAGGCTATAGACGACAAGTCCTGTATCTAGCTTTCTCTCGCTCTCTCTTTCTCTCGTTCCTCTCTCTCTCTCTCTCTCTACTCTCTCTCTCTCTCTCTAACGCCTTCTTTTCTAGCGGCCGCCTGCCCGCCAGCCGGTGTCGACGCCGGCGCCGCGGTCACCGACGCGGTCACCGACTCGACCCCGGCACTTCCGGAATCCTACCGCCGCCGCCTCGCCGTCTTCCGACGCGTCGCGGCCCGGCGTCGCGTCGTCGCCGCGAAGGCGCGTCGCGCGGTCGTCCGACGCGCCGTTATGCGCCGCCGCGTCGCCGCCAAGCGCCTTTAGAACGCGATTTTTTGGTCATGAATAAAGTGCACTTTACTGTCAACTGATTTATTGTTTCAGAAAAGTACTAAATTATCACTTTCCCCTCAGCAGCGCGTACGTTAACCGGTCGCTCTTGATCCAGTCGCAGTACATGCCGACGTGGCGCTAAAGTTGGAGGAGTTCAGGGACGGAAAAGAGGCAACACACTACAAACTACAAACTACAGACCACACGCCAAACTAAGTGGCGATAAAGTTCAAGCAGTTCAGGGTCCGTCACGTTATCTAGAGTTCTACATACTACAAATTACAACAAATTACAGACCACAAATCACACTACGCCACAAACTACAAACTACAGACACCACCGAATTACCTGGCATAACGCATTGCCGTAAACGGCGCGCTGGTTACAGTCACAAAGCTGCTGATCACATCTAGAAATCGGGGAAATGCTACCAACAGCCATCCAAAATCGCGTCAAAATTCCTCGAGAATTCTTGCTAGCCTGCCCCTCTAAATCCTCACAGAATCTCTGCTAACCTGCCCGAATCACTCCATTTCCTGAATAATCTGTGCCAGGTATCGCAAATGGCTAGCTGGCTATCCTTCCCATCCCTGCTAGCTGGCCCACCTCAGCTTGCCGCCGTTCTCCTTGTAGCACTTGGCGTGTGTTTCGCAGCATTCAGAAACGACGGCTAAAACGAAAGAATGCGTAAGCCTAAGCTCAAGCCCAAGCCTAAGCCTAACCTAAGCCTAAGCCCAAAACTGACGCATTCTCCGCTCGCAGTCCAATTGCATGAGCAGCTCGGCCCAGTTGTTGTGCCCTTTGAACGTGGCGCATCCGAAATAGCCCTCCGGGACTGCCATTACGGTAACGTGGGCAAGCCATAGAAAGAGTACCCAAAGCATTACGCCCTGAAAACAGGGAAAATGTGCATAGGTGTCGAACGGAAGCGTGAAAGCGAGAGAGCGAGCGAGAGAGAGCGAGAGAGAGTGAGAGAGAGCCAGACAATGCAAGAATGAACCCGGAACAACGTTTTTATAAGTTGGCACAAATTGGCTTCATTTTCCGCAGCCGGATAACCGATTACGCAACCAAAATGAAGAAGCTGATGATGGCGGGGGGACACCCCACTATTTTTGAGCATTATTTATAAGCCCAAATGTGGAGGCGGGCCTCCCTAAAAACCCGAAAGGGCATGGGATTCCCCCCAAGCCGTGGGGGCAGCTCAGCTGATTTCTGACGCTCCTGGAGGGCTCAGAAAAGCAAAATAACAAAATTTTGGCGTTCGGCAGGGATTGAACCATTCCTCAATAATCCCGGCTAGATTACCTAAGCTAAGTCTTACCCAAGCCAAGCTAAATCTAAGCCCAACCTAACCCTAGGCCTAAGCCTAAGCCTCAGCCTAAGCCTAAGCCTCAGCTTAAGCCTAAGCCTAGGCAAAGCCTGAGCGAAGCCCAAGCCTAAACGAAGCCTAAGCCTAAGCCTAACCTAAGTCAAAAGCTCCTCAAAGATCTCTGCTAGCTGGCCAGCCTATTTGGGAAGTTCTGACGCAGACGGGGTCCATTTTTGGACCCGGAAATCCTGAGATTATTCCGGAAATTCCGGGCTTCCATCACTAAGCCGCCAGGGCTCAAATTTCGTCCTCAATTTTTGTGTTTAGGAGCGTAGTGGAAAAGCGAGCGAGAGAGAGAGAGAGAGAGAGAGAGAGAAAAAGAGAGAGAGAGAGAGAGATAGAGAAAGATACAGAGCGAGTCGCGCATTAATGATACCTACGTGCCAGCTGCTCTTCCTTATATATCGCGTGGGAAGGCAGGTGACTCTAGCCGCACAACGAGTTTTGGTAATGAGCCTGAGCTTCTCCCTTCCTTCCGCATTGTTCCTCTTGACACACACTACACACCTGTTTCTGCAGGTTAAGAGGCAAGAGGAGGAGATCTACGTGGTTTGGAATCCTGGATGAGCTTCGAGCCGGAGAACAATAGCTTCCGAAAGCCCAGGGATCACCGAACCAGTTACGCCATGAAAAGCGTTGAACCCTGGGCGTGCGACAATAGGTGTAGTTTGTAGTCTGGCACTAGACTCGACACAAGATCCTTATGTCCTAGCGAGGTATAATCGATTAGGGCAAGAAAACCCGGGCTGTTTTACCGGTAAAGGACGATAAGTGCAATTTTTCACACATGTTAAACTTCAAAAATCATAGAAATCGAACCCAGGCCTTACGATCTTCATACGAAACTATTTTCGGCACTATTCGGCGTGCTCTTTCAGATGCATAGATCAAAACGATTTCGCACCGTTGATTTCTCGCGAAATCAGCCTTTGAAGGCATGACCGATTGGGGGGTTTACTGGGTGTTTAGTTGCAACTTCAAAAAATCGTAAAAACCACAATCGCGATTTTTGAGCTATGCCATGTAGCACATCGGAATCAGCGTTTCAAGCTGGTTCGAATGAGTCCAGGGCGAAATTCTGACGAGCTGACGCGAATTTTCGAAAAAATCTACGTGGTCCCTCTTTGCTCGAAAACGATAAAAACACCGTTTCGAAAAATCTTACTGTAAAGTGTTTTTACTCAGGCTGGCGTTTTAGGATGGAACCAAGCCTATCTTGTTCAGAATTTTTTGCTGATTCCGAATCCGTTTTCCAAATTTGCTGCGGACTTCGCGTTGAAAAGTAATTTTTGGTCTAAATTAAGCTTAAAAACGGCATAAATTCGGATGCTGGCCCACTATTCCCTGTCTGGGTCCAGGTATCGTTGTGCCCTTATCTACCCTCCCGAAGCCCCTTCCCAGTTGGCACCATGGTGCATTGGTAAGCAGTTCGCTCGCCAGGCGCAGGGCGGCGGTTCGATCCCGCCCTACAAAATTTCTTTGCTTTTTGCACAAAAACACATGATTTTTGCATAAAATCGTGCTTTGACCTCTAAAACCATTACCGAGCCAGTTTTAACGTCGGAGGTGACGACAACTTAAAAAATAACGCAAAAAATCCAGATTTAGTCAATTTTTTTAGCCTAAATGTCGAATAACTTTTTAAATAAAGGTCGGCAGCAAATTTGGAAACCAGATTCTGAATCAGCGAAAAATTCTGCACAAGTTAGGCTGGGCCCCATTCAGGGACGTAGCGTAATACAGGCCCGGGGCCTGCCCCGAAATCGGCCGGGGCCGAAAATTTCATAAGGGGACCCTTATGATTTTATTTTCTCAAAATTTTGCTGCCTGCGGCGCTATTTTTTCACGTTTTTACTGCTATTTGTAGAGCGGTGTAGCCTTTTTTCCAACATTTTTCGCCTGCGGCGCTGTTTTTTCGTTAATTTGTTGAGTTATTCGGAAAAAATTTTTCGGGCCCCGCCCAAATTTTTTTCTGGCTACGCCCCTGGCCCCATTCTAAAACGCCAGCCTGAGTAAAAACACTTTACAGTTAGCAAATACACCAGGGCCTCACAGGTGCGTACAACAACTTTTCCGGCACTATTTTTTATGCTCTTTCGATTTGGCACGGTTGATTTCTCGCGAAATCAGCCTTGGAAGGCATGACGGATCGGGGGGCTTGCCTAGGGTGCCTAGGTGAAACTTCAAAAAATCGTAAAAACCATAAACTCTCGGGGCCGCAACTGTTTTCGGTACTATTTTTGGTGCTCTTTCGAATGGCACAATTCGCTACGGCCGTATCTCTCGAAATTTTTATGGCAAAATTCCAAAAAAATCCAGTTGGTCCCCCCTTTGCTTGGAAAACACGAAAACTCAAAACTTCAAAAAATCATAGCAACCACACCAGGGCCTCTCGGGTTTCAGTCGATACGTTTTTAGGGACTATTTTTGATGCTCTTTCAGATGCAAATTGAATGACGTGTTGAAAATGCCCGATCGCCTTCAAATAGGCCTGGAAAGGTACAAGACCGCCAGGGGGTCATAGTCAACACTTCAAAAAATCATAGCAACCACACCAGGGCCTGCCAAGTCTTGTACCAAACTTTTGTTCAGCATTATTCGGGGTGCTCTTTCCGATTCAGACATCAAAACGATTTCGCACGGTTGTTTTCTCGCAAAAATCAGTCCTAGAAGTCCTCCCAAATTGCGTGGCAGTACTATGCACAGCCCAGCCGAACCCCTGGGCTAGCCATTTGTTTATGGTCAGCTGGTGACTGTTTACGGCGCACGTGGGGGAGGGAGGCCCTGGAGGCAAGACTCGGAATGCCAGACACCCAAAATGACATCCCGCCACTACGCGACTGTACTCATTACGCTCACTGTATTACTGTGTACTACAAATGGGGTCGTTAAGCTCAGGAGACAAGATACGCTGGGGAAGACGAAGCTTATAAAGGTGAGGGAAAAGCGGAGCCTTTGGCTTAGGAGTAGGCTTAGGCTTAGGCTTAGGCTTAGGCTTGGGTTTAGGCTTGGGCTTAGGCCCGGGTTTAGGCTTGGACGTAGGCTCAGGCTTAGGCTTAGGCTTAGGCCCACAAATCCAGGAAGCCAAATTCTCCAACATCTCCGTGCCATCGTCAAATGGAACGGCTCGGAATAGCTACATGGGCGTCAGTCTGCTCCTTGTTGGGGATTACGCCCTCTACAGGGTAAGTGAAGAGCTACGGTAGCTGGCGGGTGATGTTTTAGAATTTTGTAGACATTGCTGGGGACGAGGACGGAGGGCTACGGTATGCTACAGAGTATTTGACCGCCATTTTCGAGCAGGTAAGGGTTGGGCAGGCTAGCAGAGGTTATGTGGGGAATTGGAGGGGCAGGCTAGCAGAGATTCTTTGAGGAATTGGAGGGGCAAACTAGCAGAGACAATTTGAGACCCCCCTTTCAGGTCCGCGCAATCTATGACGACATGGAATTCTCGTTTGGTAAACTTCATCTACAGCTAGCCGGTACTTTTGTAGCCATTCGTCCAGCCGATTGTCCATTACTACAGGTAATTAGGGATACTGTAGCTTGGACGTAAACTAGGTACTTTTCTAGCCTGACGATCAAGCCCCGATCGAAATGGACGGGAATATCACATTGGAGGATCTGGATGGGGACGACGAGGGGAGGTAGGGATTCAGGAATTACCTAGCCTAATCAGTTCAATTTGGCGAATTCTATAACGTAATTAGTTTATAGTCGCATTTTCGAAAAATTGGTTTGCCAGACCCGCGAATTACATGTCGTCCTCGAATAGCATTACCTAAAATCTAGAAATTCCTAGGACCTAATACACAACCGCCCAGGGCTTCGGTCCAGATGGTTCAAGGGAAAGGGCGTACTGTACGTGTTTTTCGCGCGTTGCGTGCGGGTGCGCGGAATAGCAACCGGTTTTTAGCTGCGCAGGCCTGCTTTCGCAATTGCGCGACGCGTCTATCGCACGCGTTGCGGTCTCCCTCTTTTCCAAAGGTACCGGACGTTTTATTAGGAGCCGGGCCGCTGTGAATAGGAAGTATTTTTCTAGTGTTTTTAATAACGTAACACTATATGTTTACTAGAAAAATCATCTAAAACATTGAAAAAATTTCAAAAAGTCGAAATTTTGGCCAAAAAACGGCGATTTTTGGTCGAAAAATAGATTTCTTGCTTTTTTTGATAAAAATTGTAAAATTTCTATGTTCGGGAACAGTAAAAAACAATTTAGAAACACTTCCGCAATTTATATTTCAAAAAATTGTTCGTAAAAAATTTCTCTCCTTCCCCCGATAATGCAAAAGAACCTGTTTACCTTACTAACCGGATGAATTTTTGATTTTTTTTCAGCTTGCTCCAACAATACAAAGGTCCCGAGGCGCTGTCAAAGATTTTTGGGTGGAAGAAGCGGCACGAGGATTTGTTGCCGGTGCATGATCACACAATGCTGTTGACAAAGTGAGTAGAGTCCCTAGGAACCGCTAGCTGGCCCTGCAGAAGAACTGAATTTCCCCAAGAACCCCTGATAGTCTGCCCGCATTTCAGACTCGACCTCCTCTCCTGGTCAGGCTCGGATTCCTCTCAAGGGATGGCACCACTTGCCGCGCTTTGCAAAGGAGGGGAATCTTCCTCGGTCGTTGAAGACGTC
Organism: Mesorhabditis sp. LJ9110; assembly: GCA_038088335.1. Classification (NCBI taxonomy): domain Eukaryota; kingdom Metazoa; phylum Nematoda; class Chromadorea; order Rhabditida; family Rhabditidae; genus Mesorhabditis; species Mesorhabditis sp. LJ9110. Next base: position 536,210 of record JBBGBA010000016.1, on the reverse strand, counting down.
GGAGCGATGGCCACCGCCATCATAGCTGCGCACGAATTGGGGCACAAGTAAGCTTTAGGGTCCTTTAAAGGAGGGTTTTCTGCCTTCAACAGTCCTTTAAACGGCCAGACACCACTTCAACGGCCCTTTAAAACGATTCCCCAATGAGTTCTGCTCGTTTCCAGCCTCGGCGCCTCTCACGATCACCCAAATTTGACAGAGGAATGCCACCAGCATCATACTTTTCTGATGGCACCCTCAGGTTTGTAGTTTGTAGCCTGACTAGACCAGAGGTGTACTTTGTAGTCTCCGTCAAGGTCGACGACGAGCGCTTCTTCAACGTACGCAGGCTAAGCCCTTGTAGCCGGAGCGACGTTGAGGAATATCTCAGGTAAGCCTGAGCCTAAGCCCTAACCTAAGCCTAATCCTAAGCATAACAAGCCTAAGCCTAAATCTAAGCCTAATAATCGTATTCCTAATCCAAAGACTAATCCTGAGGCTAATCCAAACCCAAACCCCAAGCTTTTTAATCCTAAAAACCAAGCCACCGATCTAACCTAAGTCAACTAAGCCAAAGCCTAAGCCTACCACCCTTTTTTAGCCGTCCAGAAGCTTTCTGCGTGCGCAAGAAAAGCAGACGACGCGTCTCCGCCCCGAACCCTTTGACGGACTCATTTCCGGGGGAGCGCTGGAGCGCCTCCCTACAGTGCCAGCTGGCGTTTGGCAAGGGTTATGGGCTTTGTACGGTGGGTTACTGTAGCTTGGAGTTTGTAGCCTGCAGTCTCGCTTTCAGAAGCCCGAGTACAAAGATCTGGGCGGAGATCCTTGCCGGCGAGTCTGGTGTAAAGACCGTCAACAGGACTGGGACGGACCGTGCGAGACGTTGCCCTTCTTCCCGGCGTTGGACGGGACACAGTGCGGCATGAATAGGGTAGGGGCAGGCTAGCAGAGATGCTTTTAGGAATTGGTGGGACAGGCTAGCAGAGATTCTTTGAGGAAATGGAGGGGTAGGCAAGCAGAGATTCTTTCAGAAAATCCACTTCTCCTCTAAACCCCCTTTTAGTGGTGCCAAAAGGGACACTGTATCGACAATGCGAAGAAAATGCTGGGTAAGTTAACGCTAAAGAATTTAATAGAAAATGTTTCAATGGTGTTTTTCGTGAAAAATGACGATATTTCAACTAGTAAAACTATCTAAAAACTTTAAAAAGTCGAAATTTTGTTTAAAAAGCGACCATTTTCGATCCAAAAATTTTGATAAGTTTTGATAAGTTTTTTAGACAATTTTATACATTTTTCACGTTTAGAAATAGTGAAAAACGATTTCGAACCACTTCCACTATTTATATTTGAAAAATTAGCTTCCCAGAAAAAGTTGATCCCCCGATAACGCGAAAGTACCAATTATTCACTACCGTTAGGCTCCCTTAAAATAAAATTGCATTTTTTTCAGCGTGCAAAGATCTGAATGCAGACCTATGCCGAAAATATTCAAAATCAAAGCTGCGGCACTACTGCAACGCGAAGGATTTCTCGGAGATTTGCTGTCTCACTTGCCACAAGGCCAAAAAGGAGATTTCCCTGGAGAGGTTACGGTAGCCACCGTAGCGGCTTTAGGAATGAAGTGTACAGTCGATAAACTAATTACAAAAGGTATATACGTGTCCACGACAATAAACTACGAACACTACAGACTACAAAAACCGGCCGGAAAAGGAAAAATCGTGATTTAACTGGGATAACTGATTGCAATACTAAAATTAAGGCACAGGCAAGCTAGCAGGGGAAATTTGGGACGAGGTGCCAATGTCATTTTCAAGTCCTTAGATGGCGTAACCGATTACCACAGTTTCTTTTAGCGCTAGGATCTGCTTAGTAGCGGTTTTCAGTCTTTTTTGGATTTAGGCAGGCTAGCAGAGATCCCCAATTCGCCCCCCTCGATTCGGCTGGATTCATAATTCCCGGGTTTGAATTTCCTTGAGGGCCCGGGCGGGATCGTTATCCCTCTCTCTTTCTTTCTCTCTCTCTCACTGTCTCGCCCTTGTTGTTTCGTGGCGGGACCCCCCGGGGAGACGTTCCGTTGGCAGGTGTGGATCGGAATCGGAAGGGGCGAGGGAGGGCTCTCATCAGCACCGCCCGCTTGAGGACACACACAAACAAAGCGAGAGAGAGAGAGAGAGAGAGAAGAGATGCAGAGTGAATGCACCCATCAGATCTCCGGACCAGGAAGATGCGGGCGATCTGGGAGCGGGATTCGGAAAGCCATCAAGCCCCGGGGTGTGGATATGCACTCCTGGGTTTCGGGCCCGAAGGCAGGCTAGCAGAGAGTATTTAGGAATGGACGCTTGGCGACCTGGTGATCTGGCCAATCCCTAGCGCTGGAAAAAAAACATAACATCTGAGGTCTAGGACGCCAAACACAAAGTTGAGGGTTCGATCCCGGCCGGTACCAAAAATTTTTGCTTTTTCCTAATTTTAGACCTATTTAATTAACAATTAGAAATCAATTGCCTAGCGTAATCAAATAGTTTAACCATTGAAATTGGCATCACGAGACACGCTAGTTCGACCCCCGGTCGCGACAAGCTTTTTGCTTTTGCCTTTTGGCCAAAGAGTTCGGATCGTGGAGAGAAAAGGGGTCAACTAGCAAAGATCCGTAGTGATTCAGGTTAAACTGAGGTTTACCCCCACGTGACTTAGGCTTCAGATTCGGCTTAGGCTGGACTTAGATTTGGGCTTGGCTTAGGCTTAGGTTTAACCTTGGGCGTAGGCTTAGGCTTAGGAACTTCACTTTTCCTCTTTTTCAGGCCCCATATCGTCGCCGCCCCTAAAAAAGGGCTTGACGTGACGCCTCCCCTGGTGGACGTGTGGATTACGTGTTTGAGAGTGTCCGGTCAGTGGAGAGAGACGTCTAAAGAGAGAGACAGAGGGAAAGAGACTGCTCAAATAAGGCGATCAGCCCGCAGGGACCCGTTCCTCCAAATGGACCGGAAATATCGGACCGGCGGGAGGACAGCAACGGGCATTCAGTGGGCAAACAGAATTGGAAAGGGGTGGACAGAGAGACAGATTGGCCGCGACAAACAGTGCCCATGATACCCCATGGAAGGAGATGATGGTCAGTGATGGCAGCAAGCAAGCAAGCAAGCCGGGACCATTGAGGAAGTGGCTGGAAATGGGCAGGCCCTGGGCTTAGGATTCGGATTTAGGAAAGTTAGCTGAAACCCTTGAGTTCCGATGAGGCAGGCTAGCAAAGATTCTTGAGGAAGTTGGAGGCAGGCTAGCAAAGACCATTGAGGAGTCAAGGCGCTTTATTTTTGGATTGCTGCAACCGTTCTTGAAAATTGGCAGAGGCAGGCTAGCAAAGAACCTTGAGGAATGTAAGCTTTGGTTCGATTAGGCCAGTTTGGATGCGTACTCTGGCCAACCAGCAGTGACCCTTGGGGATATGGGGCTCTCTTGGAACAAGGCAGACTAGCAAAGATTATTTAGGAAGAGTGCGTAAGCTACAGACTACACCCACTACAGTAAGCATGTCTGTCTGACACGCAACACCTATTTGCCTTGTTTGTTTGTCTGTCTACCGGTTAGTCGGTCTGCTAACTCCTTTTTTGTTTGTCACTCAGTCCACCCAGAATATGAGGGGGCATTTGACGTGTCGACTGTTTTTCAGCTCACGACCAAAGGGCTAGAGATCAGGGAAAATGGAGAGACAGCAGCAGCGAGAGAGAGAGAGAGAGAGAGAGAATGAGAGAGAGAGAGCGAAGGGAGAAAGAGAGAACCGAGAGAAGCGGACGCGGAAGGGGGCTGGGCCCTGGGCGCTTCGCGCGCTGGCGGGGGAAGTGTCCGGCGGCCCGGCGCGCTATCTGTGCCATTCCGCGACAATCCCCCACCCCAGCCACCCCACGATGCGGCTGCCCATCGCCCTCATCTTCTGCGCGTTTGCTGTTCGTTTTTTTTTGGATTTTAAAGGGACCGGGAAGTCAGAAACGATAGGAAATCTGCAAATGATCTGTGCTCATTTGCCCTGTGCTTGTTGAGCAGGTGTTTAGGAAATTGTTGCTAACACCGTCAAAAAGCAAAATTACTCGACTCCAAAGAGTTCTTGGGCCTTTAGGCCGTTTTAAAGGGACCGGAAAGTCAGAATCCATAGAAAATCCTCAAGGAATTTCTGCTAGTTTGCCTCTCAAAATATCCCAATTACAGTACTCAGCCTCGGCGCTCGACTTGTGCAAGTACTACGAGCTCGTTGGCAAGCTACACGAGCACCCGGAATGTCTGAGGGGAGCCCCGCCGGATGTCGTGAGTTTTTACCAAAATTTTCAAGACCAAGCCTTCAACGGTCCTTAAAAATCGCGCCAAGTCGACCTGGAAAGCTTGGAAAGCTTGATAAATAGCTTGACCCCTAGGGGAAACGATACTTCAAGCGTCCCTTCAAATCAACCAAATTGACTTGGAGAGATCAACAAGCTTCGAAAAAATTGATTTTTCAAGCTTACAGTCTACCTTGTTGGCCTAGAAAGCTTCATTTTTCGAGCCCCATCTTTTTAGCTGGAGAAAATCTTCCCCTCCACCGAGGCGCCCCGGCCAGAGCCGGTGACGAGGCCGATTCTCGGATTTTGTCCGAGGTAAGTCGCGTCGGAATTTCATTGCGTAATCGAATCATTTCACTGCTTGAAAAGCTAACAAGTCTAAATAATTTAACTTAGCATTTAACGCGTCTGAAGCTACGAATTTGTCTTATTTCAAGAACTTCGATAGCCCTTTAAACCCCGAATTTCAGCTCTGCCGCCCTGATCCAGTGCACGGCCGACCTGCAGGCGTGCCCCCTTTCCGGGCAGATCTGCGTGCAAAGCGACGGCAACAAGTGCTGTCAGATTGTCACTTCCGGTACGTTATTTCCTAGCTGGGCAATCTAGCAGAGACCATTTGGGATCGAGATCAAACTAGAAATTGATCCCACCCTTTTCTGAAGTCCACCGGGCAAACTAGCAGAGACCATTGGCTTCTCAAACCCCTTCACGATCGAGACAAAACCCTATTTTAATCTCGTAATCCATCACCCACCATTTTTAGGCAAGCTAGCAGAGACCATTGACTTCCCAATCCCTTTAAAACCAAAACAAATTTTTGATCAACGCAAAATCCGGAAGTTGCCCCCGTCCCCTTGGAATCTCAGTTCTACAGGTCAGCCAGCAGAGAGCATTTGGGAGGCAGAGAGTGAGAGTGAAAGAGAGCGAGAGAACGACTCACTGGCAACCAGCAGTGCCCATTTAGGACACAACCATTGGCTGCTGGCTGGACGCCAACTGCCCTGGAATCCAGAAGTGTTGCGTCGAGCCGAACCCGGTGACAAATTCGGCGACGCGAATTTGCCGCGACCCGGTCGGCATCAGCAGTGAGTTCGGTGCGTATGCCGTGGGGGCCGGATACATACTTCTATGCGTATCTATGTATGATGTGCTTTATAGCTTAGAAATTTCGTCTTATTTCCGGCTGCCTCTTTCTTTCTCTCGCGTTTAGAGCTTCTAGCTTCTACCGTAGTATGCGTAGCATAACGTACTCTTTACGGTTTTTATAACGTACTTTTTTGCGTCGTCAGCTCTCTCTATATCTTTCCTCTCACAATTTTTGGGTTTTTAATTTTCCGCTATACCGTAGCACAGCGTATTCTAACGTACTATAGCGTACTACAGCGTACCTTACGAACACCCAGCGTCACGACCGTAGCGTAGCGTATTTTATCATAACGTACTGCGTCGTAGCGCAGTGCAACCTATCGTAGCGTAGCGTACTATACCGTACTCTGCGTAGCATAGGGTACTCCATCGTAGCGTTGGCTACCTCTGTGTCCTCTGTATTCTACCGTATCTTGGCGTACATCAGCGTAACTTAACGTACTCCCGCGTAGCAGAGGGTACTGTGGTGTAATTTTTAGTTTTCTGTGGTATTTAGACTTCCTATTGTACTGTAGTATGTAGTGTAGCTTGTTGTCTGTAGTCTATAGTCTTCTACCCATTCATAATCCCCCTCTAATCCCTGCTAACAGCTTCAGGCAGTTCCATCTGCAATCAACCCCTCGCCGTCGGCTCGTGCACCGCGCCCACCGTCCGCTACTACTACGACGCCGGGGCGGGAAGGTCAGTTGCCTTCATTGGTCCTTTAAAATACGATTTTCGATGATTTTTTGGCGTCACTCTCCCTTTAAAATCAAATTCTCCATTTTTAGATGCACCCAATTCATGTACTCTGGCTGTGGAGGCAACGCGAACAACTTCCAGTCGTTGGCAAGCTGCCAGGCGACCTGTGGGAGCAGCGGTAAGCTAAATAATTTCATGGCGTAATCGAATGACTTTTCGTAGCTTAATGTTATTCGATTACGCCACGAATTACTTTTCGTAGCGGAATCGATTGGCCTGATCGTTTTTAATGTTTAACCACGCTAAAATCGCCAAATTCTATAGGATAGAGACTTATTATAGCTTCTAAAGGCGCCTACAAACCGGGAATTTTGATGCTATAATCGATTACCTTTTCCTAGCGTAATTTATCAGAATTTCGTAGCGTAATCAATTTCGATCATAATTTTGAATGCTTTTTCTTGCTCTAATAAATGTATAAAAAGCCTTAGAAGCTTCCTACTACTTTTAAAGGCACCCTAAAGTCACCTGAAGCCGCGGTTCGATCCCGCCCGAAGTCAAAAATTTTTGCTTTTTGAAAAAATATTTTTTAAATTATTTCTAGAATAATTTTTAATGCTCTATCCATTTAAGGTATCACCGGCACCCCATCTTGCCCGGCTGACGCGAACACCGGGCTGAACTGCCTGTTCGCCCACGCCGACGCGTGCAACACGGACTCGGACTGCCTGGGACGCGAGAACACGCAGCAGCCGTCGTGCTGCATGACGATGTGCGGCTACAAGATCTGCTACCAGTACTAGAGAGACGGCGAGACAGAGAGAGAGTGCGGAAAATCGAGAGAGGGAAGAGAAAACATCGAAAATTCGTAGTTTTTTGCCTTCAATGGCTCTTTAAACACCAAAAAACTATCACAGAACGTCAAAAAATTAAAAACTGGCTTCCATGGCCCTTTAAAAGCTAAAAAATGAGCCCTAACTCTCGGAAATCCTATAGATTTGTCTTCAATGGTCCTTTAAAACCAGAACAATGAGCCCCAACTCTCGAAAGCCCTATAGATTTGCCTTCTATGGCCATTAAAATGCTTAAAAAAACATATTAAAGGCCCACTGAAGCGAAAACCAAGCCCCGCCCTTTTCCCCCAATCGTCTCTGCTAGCCTGCCCAAGCCCAAATCTCCTAAAACCCTCAAAAAACCATTTTTTTTTGAGATTACCATATCCCTATCATACCTCCTCCTACTACTGTGTTCCCCCCGAAAACTACCAAAAACGGGCCCAAAAAATATTTTTTCAAAAATTCACTAATTTATTGCTGTTGTTGTTATTGTGATCTACCGAATGTGAGCAAGAGTGAAAAAAAGATATATGAGAGATCTAGAGAAATAAAGATATTTATTATGCGGAGCTGCGGGGGGAGAAACTACAAAATCGCCCAAAGTCAACACTTCAAAAAATCCTAGCCATTACACCAGGGCCTCCAAGGCTTGGGACCAAACGTTATTAGGGACTATTTTTCATGCTCTTTCAGATGCAAATCGAATGACGTGTTGAAAATGCCCGATCGGCCTGAAATAGGCCCCGGAAGGTGAAAGTTAATTTGGAGGTCAGAGAAAATCATCAAAAAATCATAGCCACCCAACTGCGCCTTTCGTGCGTACGACCAAACGTTTTTCTGTATTATTTTTGCTGCGCTTTCGAATGGCACAACTCGCTACGGCCAGATTTTTCGATTTCTTTCGAAACAGCGTCCCAGAATTGGCCTGACAGCATCAAAACTGGTCTAGAGAGATGAGTAACTTGTTATCGATCTATAAAAATATTCTAACCTTGCAAAAATTATTCTGGAGCCTATTCCGACGTTGTTTTGTGCGAAGATTCGGAAAATCATGATGAGAAGCGCTTGCTTTGGGCAAAATAACACGAAAAGTGCCCACAAAGTATAAAACTATCTCCCGTCTAGCTTCTCCCCTCCCCAAAAATTCCTAAGGATTTTCTGCTAGTTTGCCCTGGAATTGTCTAAGGATCGTTGCTAGTAGTTAGCCTTGTCGTTCCTACCTAATCCTAAAGAACTCCTGCTACCTAACCCCTAGATTACTAAAGAATCCCTGCTAGTCACTCTCGAATTCCTAAAAGAATAGCTGCTAGCCACTCCCGAATTCCTGAAGAATCCCTACTAGCCTCTCACGAATTCCCAAAGAATCTTTGCTAGCCTGCCCCTCCAATTCCGCAAAGAATCTCTGCTAGCTAGCCTCGAAATTCCTAACGAATCCCTGCTACCTAGCCACAAAATTCTTGAAGAACCCCCGCTAGCCTGCCCTCGCTATTTTCTTGACCGCAAATCACACAAAATTTTCCTGTTTGAGGGATCGGGTTTTCTCAGGGGGGTTTCGCGAGATTTCCACTCGAGACAGAGAAAGAAAGAGAGAGAGAGAGAGAGAGAGAGAGAGAGAGAGAGAGCGAGAGAGGCAGAGTCTCCTTCTCCTGCTGCTCCTCATGCTCAAGAAATGTCGGGGAATATTGCGGAAAGTGAAATCAAAGGAGACTCCCCAAAGGGGCGGGATCTGCAGCTAGCTGCTGATGGTCAGTCTCGAACCCTATAGCAAGAAAAGATCGTATTCACGGCCCGACTACGCGAGGCTCCACTTGACACCACCGGATTCCGCTAGCTACCGTACTCCTTGAACTCAAAAAATCGTTAGAATGCTGCTCCGGACAGTAGTTTCTGCTGTTTTTGTTGCTCAGGCGCTTGCTCGTAAGTTTGTGGCTAATTTCTCAAAGAATCTCTGCTAGCCTGCCTTAAATGCATGAAATTTGGATCTCCAAATGTCTCTGCTATGCCCCGAGAAGGTTTCCTTAAAAAAAAAAAGGCCAACCTCTGCGCGGGACAACTCTCGATCCAAAACTTTCTCTGCTAGCCTGCCACGGCCTCCCGGAGGTCGATTTTCTCAAATAATCTGTGCCAACTCACCTTTTTTAAAAACTGCCAACAACAACAACAGTTCCCCCAGCCCCAATTCCAACAACAGATCCAGCAACAACAGGCCCCAGTTCAGAGCTATCAGCAGCCGCAACAGCAACAGGTTCAGCAGCAGCCCCAATTCCAGCAGCAAATCCAACAACAGCAGCAACCCCAGCAACAGGAGCAACAGGTACGCTGGACTTCAATGGGCCTTTAAGGGCGTAAAATCTGGAGCCTCTCGAGACACGTCGAGGCGAGCGTCGCTAGCCCATGGCGTGTTGCGTGCTGATAGCGTGTTGCGTGTCGCTGCTGCATTGCGTATCGCGGCAAAAATTTCCTAGTCGGCTAAAATCCCAGCCGTGCCTTGCCCGTCTCTTTAAAATCCAAATTTCCAGGGTCGCCTTACTGGATATCTTCTGACCCCCGTAGCCGCCCCCGCCGACTACGTCAACAACCCGGCCGACATTCCGCCGATGAACGAGGGACAGTTCACCAGGATGGGAGGCAATGAGGTCGGCTAGCAGAGATCCTTTGAGGAATTTCAGCTTTTCCGTAAATTGTCTCTGCCAGCTATAATCCCCAATTTTCAGCAACACCCCCTGTACGTCATCCAAAACCCCGACACCACCGGTCAGGCCTCCGTTTTGCCGCCCGGCTTCTCCGCCAACCCATCCGAGCCGAATCAGAAGCCGAACGGGTAGGCCGATTTAATGGCCTAATTGATTGCTTTAAAATGCACTATTGGCCTAGGTCTGTTACACATTCAGCAAAATGCATCTTTTAAAAGCCCAAACTCGGCCTAAAAAATCTACAAAAACCGAGACGACTTTCATCGCGTAATTGAATAGCCAAAAACCGTCTAAAAGCTAAGTTGTTAGCGCTTTTTATAGTTAGAAAATCGATTCTGGAGCCCAACACAGCGCGCTGCATCTCGAAAAAGTCTAAAAATTCACTAAAAAGCGCATTTAAAAAGCTTTTCCTATCTTCATAGCGCAATCGCATAGCCAAAACGGTCTCTTTTTTTGGTTTTTAAAGTTCGAAAACGATTTTGGCGCTGAATCCAGCGCCCAATATCTTTAAAAAGCCCAAAAATTCACTAAAACCCGATTAAAATAAATTCTTTTCGATTTTCATCGCGAAATCGAATAGCAAAAGTGCACGAAATTCGGATTTTCATGCTTTCCAAACTTCGAAGTTAATGCGCACCCTCAATTTAGCGATCTACGACTTGAACATTACAAAATTCGCGCAAAAGGGCTCCAAAAATTTTGGGAAAATTACGTATCGCAATGGAATTTCAAATGCCACCATCCCTTAAAAATCCATAAAGCCGCGGACTGCTTCAAAAAACGCGTCACAATCCCTTTAAAGAATCCAGGAAGGAAGCCCGCGCGTACTTCTGACCCCTCGTGAATTCTCGAAACGGGTTCCCCTGATTTCAGCCTACGGGAGTGGCTATCAGTCCTGTTTTTCGGCCGGTCCTTTCCGGCTTCTCCCCCTACAATCGGCCGGTTTTCCAGGTTCTTCATGCCGATCGACAATGCCCCACTTCGAGACGGGCGCCCCTTCACCCTCATGGTTGTCAATGGTGGGGGTTTAAATGAAGGAAAATAGGGATCGAAAAATTAAGGAGACCGGAAGTAAAAATCAATAACTTTTGAGCCCACTTGACCTCAAAAAATTGTTAAAAATCGATTCTAAGTACCTTAGCTTGAATCTGGAAACTAGTGTACACTAGAATGTAGTTTTCAGCCCAGAGCCCGGCCTTATCTATTCCGGGAATCTCAGCACATTCCGGAATTCACACTTGAAAATTCCTCGAATTAAAAAATGTAGTTGTTAAAGCAAAAAATCCAGTATTTGTATGAAGAGGTAGCCAATAGCATTCCTGCCGGTAAATAAAGTTTTCAATTTTTTAACTTCGAAAATTCTCCGTAACTTCGCTGGGAACTACCCGATTAATTTGAAACTTGGTATATTAGCTAATGAAGCCCCTTTTAAGCTACTGTGAAAATTTCAGGAATTTTGGTGGTGTTTCACCTAGATCCCCGGAATGGTTACCCGACCTTTTGGTCGGGTAGGCCCAGCCTTAACAAAATTATTCCCGGAATTACATTCCGGGAATTTACCTAAAATTCCCGGAATAGATGAAAATCATTCCGGGAATTGATTGGGTTCCGGGAATGATAAGAGGCGTTCCCGGAATATTCCCGGAATAGATAAGGCCGGGCTCAGAATGCGAATATTAAAGGGACCGCAAAACGAAAAGAAGAGCATGGTGACCTTGCTTGGAGAGCGAAAAATCGCTTGAGGGAAAGTACGAGTAGCATAGAGGAGAAGCCCCAAATTGCCATTGTTAGCTGGTGGCACCAAAAAGGGAAAATGGAACTTTCCGTTCCACACCGCTTTACACAGACCCGTAAAAGTGTACGAGATGCGTCTTTGTACGCTAGATAGAATAGTTTTTGAAAAAACTTATCTAAACAATGGAAAAGGAAACTTTCCGTGCCACACATCTTTACACCGGAACGTACAAGAGGGGTACGAAATGCGCTCTTGTAAGCTGCGGAAAAGCAGTAGATTTCTTGAAAAATGAACTATCGTAGTCTTTTCGCTATCATAACCTGTACGCGCTGCGCCTTCGTACGTTTCATCAACGAAACTTTTCGCAAAATTACGTATCGTAATCTTTATAATTAAATTGCGCAATCGATCTCATTTCTAGGCATGCGCACCCACGGCCCTGCCTACAACGCGCTGCCTGTGGCTCCGGAAGTGTCGGTAAAGTCGGAGGTGGTGGGATACCAGGCCCCGGCTGCCCCATCCGGCGCTGCCCCCTACCACTAAATGATCTCTGCTACGTACCCCCCGGCCCCAAGTCCAAACCTAATAAAGCCATTACGACGTGAAAATCATGAAAGAGCTCAATAAGCTAGTGTAATCAGTCAGACGCTGCGTGGAAATAAGTCGAGGCAAAAGGGAAATAATTGCGGAATCCTGAGATGAATTAAGTTGCGTAATCGATTAGAAATTACGAAAACGACGGAAAATCGGAAAATCTTCAGCTAGTGGTCGTTGAAAAGTAAGAAAAGAGTGCAAAAATAACGTAGCCCAGTCTCGAAAACCGCGCGCAAAAAAAAGTCCAGCGGCGCTTACCGTAATCCCCAGTCAACTAGGGTAAAACAAAACCCAGAATTTTTATACCTTTTTGTAGCCTTTTAATATATTTTAAAAGTTCTCATAAATACTGTACGCCCCAAAATACAGTGACTCAATTTTTGTTTCTACTAATTTTTTGAATCCCACATCCCTTTAGACACAACCAACAGCAAATCTAAATGCAAACCCGAAAACCCACTACCGTAACCCCCAGAACCCCAAAAGCCTACAATAACCCCAAAAATTAAAAATCGATTCCCCAAGGTATCTCACTGCTTCGCTTCACTTCCCATCAATCCACCAAATTCGATTGATTCGAGCAGGGCAGGCCAGCAGAGAACATTTGCGGAAGTGGCGATTCATCTGACGGTCTCTTCACTGCCGGAAAATACCTAAAATAATCTATTACGACAAGAAACCAGTGAAATACCTTTGGATCATCGTCGAAAATCGGCCCGGGCTCGCTAGCAGGGATTCTTGAGGAAGTAGAAAACCTAAAATAAATGCGATACAATATTTAAAACGCCAAAGACCTATAATTTCCTCAAAATCGCGAATTCCAGAGCCCGGGCAGGCTAGCAGGGATCCTTGAGGAAACCGGGTAGGCTAGCAGGGATTCTTGAGGAAGTAGAAAACCTAAAATAAATGCGATACAATATTTTAAACGCCAAAGACCTATAATTCCCTCAAAATTGCGAATTCCAGAGCCGGGGTAGGCTAGCAGGGATTCTTGAGGAAGTCGCCGGTGGGCGGGCAAGCTAGCAGAGACCATTCGGGAGGACCTGACCACCTGATACCTGCAAAAAAACTTAAAATAACGCATTGGAATTTGCGGAAAATGGAAAACAAAAAATCGAGGAACAAGCAGGTGAGAAATCGAAGTTACAGTAAGATCCGGATAAATCTCAAAATTTCAGAAACCGCGCTAAATCGGAGGCGGCCGGTCTCAGTAGATATCTGATGGACAAATCGCGCATGAATAGGAGGTTTATAGCTAATTTTTCGAGTCTATAAAATCAAACAATAAAGAATACTAGTAATATCCATATTTATATAAATCATAAAGAAAAATCGAAAAAATTAGTTTAGTCCATCTACCAGGTTTGTTGTCTTGTTGTCCTATTCTGAGTGCTACAGTCTTTTATAAAATTTGTATAATTTTATTATTATATCAACAGACGTTTTGATGGCTTAAAGGAGTTCACAACTTAAAGATACGTCGCGTAATCGATTCTCAAATAGATGTCTCTCTTTTTTTTTTAAATGCATTTTTGTAGTTTTGTCGTTTGTCTGATTTTTCCGAAGTGTTACCGCATTTCAGAAAATTTGCAGTTTTATTATTTCATTAAAGAGACGTTTTAATGACTTAAACGAAGTATGCTGCATTTTCTAATAAATTAAAAATACCTTAAAATACGAATAAATTAATAAAGAGAGGTACTGGATTGCACGTGATCACAGAATCTTCACAATGGGATAGAAACACGAATTTTAATAGTTAAGATAAATCATTTAAAAATTTAATCAAGTCCTTGAGCAAGTTGGGGGAGGAAAATTGAGAAATGGGATACGGTATAATGATACGGTATTAATTATCATTTTTTAATACAAATTTTGAGCTATTTGAGCTATAAGGCAGCGTGGTTAGTAAAATTCAGAACCTTTTAATTCCAATTTTTTTGATTTTTCACCGCCTACGGTAGCCGAGTTTCGCGGCCTCTTTCGCCAGATTGGCGTCCACCTGAAATATTCATTAGTTATTTACAGAAAAATTAGAATTTAATCAGAAAAGGTCAATGTTTAGTTTTTCATATTTTGTGAAAGAGAATATTTTTAAGAATTTTATTTTTTTACAAATTTTAATTTTGATGTCGCAATATCTTATCTTGGTAATTTAAATTAAAAAATGTCGCTAATTCCCCATGCGAAACCGTATTGATATAGAAAATCCGGGAATTTAGCAAAAATCGATTTTCCTAGCGTAACCGATTAGACCGTTTAAATCCCCCCAAATCCCCTGAAAAATCGATACCTTAACCGGCTTGGGGTATTCGATCGGAATCATGTCATTCCGATCGTATCCCGAGCTGGCCAGATCGCCGGACGGCCGTTCGGCGACGTAGCCCTGCGTAGCGGCGGGAGGGGGTGGGGCTTCGGTGACGATGGCTGCGTACGGATCGGCGGGTAGCGGAGCGGGTGGGGCCTGAAATGGGTATGTTAATTGCAACTACACAACAATACAATAATACGCTACAATCGATTACGCCACCAAACACCTACCGTAGTGCCGGCAGTGGCTACGTGAGCATACGGCGTTGACGCTACCGTAACGATCTTGGCGTACGGGTCTTCGGTCGGGGCGGGCGTTTCGGCGTAACCTGGAAAAAAAGAGAATCAGGCAAGCTAGCAGAGACGCTTCAGGAAAATTGGCCGTTGGAAATTCCCAAAGGATCGCTGCTAGCTGGCCCAAATCGCAAAAAATTACCTTGCGTCGTCGTGGCCTCCGTGACAATCTTTGCGTACGCGTCTTCTGTAGACGGTCGAGGGGCTGAAAACTTAGATTTTAAAGGACCATGGAAGGCAACGAAAAATTTGAAGCTAATTTTAGGGATCCAAAGAAAGCAAAATGAAATAAAACGTTTACGATAGCTTAAACATTTTTAAACGTTTACCAAAGCGGAAAAATCCTTTTTAAAAGGCTACTGAAGCGAGAAAATTCCAGAGCTACTGAAGCAAAAAAATACGTTTTAAAGGACCTCCAAAGTCAGAAAATAGTTAAAGGACCCTTAAAGCCAAAAAAAAATACTTTTTTTAAAGGATTAGCTAACCCAAAAAACCTCACCTTCCGTCTGCAACTCTCCAGGCAGCGCCACAGTCTGTTGCTGCACCGGGGCGTCCGTCACCGACTTGGCGTACGGATCATCGGCATACGTCAACCTCGGCGTTTCTGTAGTCTGCGGCGGGGCGGGGTTGTAGTCTGTAGCCTGGCCTCCCGCTTGCTGCCCATTACCAGTGTTGTAGTCTGTAGGCTGGGGGGCGGGGTTGTAGTTTGTCGTCTGGCCGCCATTTTGAGGGTTGTAGTCTGTAGTTTGGGGCGCAGAGGGGCCATTTCCAGCGTTGTAGTTGTAGTTTGAGGTCCGGTTTGGTTTGTTTGGGGTCCGTTTGGGCCATTTTTGTCATTTCCAGAGTTGTAGTCTGTAGTTTGAGGTCCAGATTGGCCGCCAGAGGATGGCGCAGGGTTGTAGTCTGTAGTCTGCCCTCCCGGAGCCTGTCTACCGTATCCCGCATCAACCGGAGCCGGATACCCGGCCGGCACGCCCATCGGGCCCACGTGGGCCATCGGCGGGGCGAGCGGGGCCAAGGGGCGTGGCCTCCCTGGGCACCGTACTCCCCGGAATCACCGTAATCCGTCAGAATTCCGGCCAAACCGTCATCCGGTTGCTTTCCGGAATTTTGGCCATTTTCATAGCCCTGAGACCCGGAATTTGATGTCGTAATCGGTTGACTTGAGGGGTAGCCAGTGTTGGAGTTCGTAGCCGGGCCGTTTCCGGAATTTACTAAAGTAATCGGTTGCCCGGCGTACTCATTTCCAGAGTTTCCGCCCGTAACCTGATAGCCCCCGGAATTTGATGGTGTAAGGGACTGGCCAGCCGTAATTTGGCCAGTTCCGTAGTTTCGGATTTCCTGTCGTAATCGGTTCCGGTGGACGGATATCCCGTATTTTGGCCACCTCCGTAGTTTCCGGAATTTCCTGTCGCAACCGATTGTCCGGTGGACGGTTTTGGCCCTTCCGTAACTACCGGAATTGGAGGTCGTAACCGGTTGAGCCGGTCCGGAGTTACCGGAATTTCCGTTACCGTAACCCTCCTGAACGCCTCCAACTTCTCGACCGGCGCCGTAGGGCACCGGGGCAGCCGTGGGGGCCGGGTGGTATGGTAGCGGGATCATGGTCGGGGCGGGTTGGCCTCCGTTGTAGCCGCCGGCAGCCGGAACCTGAAAGTTAAATTCATTTAACATAAATTTAAAGTTATTCTAGGGAATGGAGGCTAGCAGGGATTATTGGGGAAATTCGGGCAAACTAGCAGAGATCTTTGACGCCATTTAAAGAAAACGGGAAGGCGGTCTTTCGTATTATCGGGGGGATTTGTTTTCTTATCAACCAATTTTTTAAATATAAATAGCTAAAGCGTTTCTAAACTGTTTTAGTATGCCTAAACGTAATCCCTCGACAAAATTTTCTTAACACTACAAAAAATAGCATATTTTCGAGCAAAATGGCCAAACGTAATCCCTCTGGGGGGGGGGGGGGGGGGGGGGGGAAAAAAAAAAAAAAAAAAAAAAAAAAAAAAAAAAAAAAAAAAAAAAAAAAAAAAAAAAAAAAAAAAAAAAAAAAAAAAAAAAAAAAAGAAAAAAAAAAAAAAAACCCGGATGGAGACGGAGTGATGAGTTCCGGGATCTGAAAATTCGCAAATTAGCATGGATTCTTTGAGGAGTTGGGGAGGCAAGCTAGCAGAAATTCTTTGAGAAATTTGAGGGGCAGGCAGGCAGAGATTCCTAGCGGAATTCTGGAAAATACAGTACCTCTTGGCTTCCTCCCCTCGGCAGTTGATAGGGCACCTCCCCAGCCGGTCGCTGATTTTCGCGCGATGACGGGATACTGTAGGGCACCTCGGCGGGAGCGGGGCGTTGCTAAAAAATTATTTTAAAGGAACTCTAAGGCCAGGACATTATCCCAAATGATCTCTGCTAGCTTGCCAGGCCCCAAAAATCGAGGGCAAGCTAGCGGAGACCGTTTCAACTTTGATTTCGCGTACCGTAGTCGCCAGCTGATCCTCCTCATCCCCGTAGTCATCTACCGTATTCCCGGCGGTCGATTTGGGCTGTCCGTAGTTTGACGCCTCCCCAATAGGAGGGTTGATAGCGTTTGTCGGCGTGTGGACGCCTGAAAAATACGCAAAAATGTCGATTTTAAAACCTGAATTCGGCTTTTAGCAAAATTCGGAATTTTTTAAAGGACTTCTTAAATCAGAAAAAATTCTAAAAAATTCCTCGAAAGGTGAAAAATTACATTTGCACTACGTCAGTCAGAAAAACACTCTCAAAATTCTTAGAAAAGGTGAAAAATAATTTTTGAAAAAATTAAAGCAGGGTTTTTAGCGAAATTGTACTGTTATAAAGGACCACTAACGTCAGAAATTCAACAATTTGTCGAAAAATAAAAAAAGCACTTTTAAAGGCCCCCTAAATCCAAAAAACCCACTCTCGGTGTACTCTGAAGTCTGTGGCTTGGCCTGTGCAGAGGAGCCGCCAGTCGTGCTGGGAGCGATCGGCTGGACGACCTCGCTCTCGACATCCTCGTATTCGGACACCTCCTAGAGGCAGGTTAGCAGAGATTCTTATTTACAGAAATTGTACCTTATCAATGCCCTCTCGGCCGGCATTTCCGGCTACAGTACCCGGGGTGGAGCCCTCATCCACATCGTCGTATTCATCACCGCCGTCGGCCACTTCAGGTTGGCGCTGAAAAAATGAAGGTAGGGCAGGCCAGCGGAGATTTTTAGGGAAAGAGACAGATAGCTACAGAGAGAGGAGAGAGAGAGAGAGAGAGGGGGGGAAGAGGGAGGGAAAGAGCGAGAGAGAGAAAGAGAGAGAAAGCTAGAGAGAGCGAGAGAGAGAGATAAAGAGCGAGAGAGAGAACAAGACCGAGCACATATGTCTCAAAAATCCTCACCCCAGTGCTGCCATAGTTGTTCGTCCCCGTGCCGGTGAAGCCGTTCGAGCCGAGATCTGCAAAAGAATCTATTAAATAGGTTCTAAGCACAAAATATACAGAAATCTTGCGTTCTCTGGTCCTTTAAAATCGTTTAAACCGCGTACCAGACGTTTCCGGTCGATTCTGCGAAACGAACTGGGACGAGGCGACCATCGTCTGGGTGGGGCCTTGGTTGAAACCGCCTCCGCCTCCGCCCGTGGCGTATAGAGGATTCTGAAATAAAACAGTCAGTAAATACGTCTCGTAATCCAATATTTTAGAATTGACCGATCCTTGAAAAAAACAGATTACATTTCCAAAAAAATTCGAAGAGAAAGTAAAATGGTCAATAGGCAGGCTAGCAGTGATTCTTTGCTCGTTTCAGGTTCCGATCTCACGTCGTTATCTATTACAGCTCACTTCAATGGCCCTTAAAACGCGCAAAAAACCGAAAAGATTAGAAAAAAATTCGAGGAGAGCTAGCAGAGATTCTTTGATCGCGTCAAGGCTCATATCTCCCTGTCGTGATCAATTCTCCACAAATTCTAAAGACCTTTAAAACATCCTAAAGACTCTCTGCTAGATCGCCTGGTCATTTTCCCGAATCTAGCCAGTTTTCAAGACACAAAATTCACCATATTGGAGAGCAGCGGTTGTTGAGGAAACTGGACCGGGTTTGGCGGCGGTGGCGGTGGAACGTAGCCACCTAGTTGGCCATATGATTGAAGTGGAGGTGGGGGAGGAGGAGGAGGAGCAGCACCTCCACCACAGCCTCCGCCGAGAAGACCTGAAAAATAGAAATTATCAATTTTCTAAACATTCTGCGCTAGTTTGCTTTCTCGCTAAATTCCTCAAAAAATCTCTGCTAGCCTGCCAGCCCCTAAAACGTACCTCCACAAGGTGGCGGAGCCGCACCTCCACAACAACTCGGAGCTGGAGGTGGGGGACAGCATGAGGAGCCGCCTGGAAATGCGGCTTTAGAAAGCGTTTTTGGAGTTAATCGAATTTTTAAGCCTGAAAACTCCAGGGCGAACGCTTGTGACTATGATTTTCTGAATCTACGCACAAAACTACGTCGAAATACGCTACAGAATGATTTTTTTAAGATTAGAATATTTTGTTGTGTCTGCTATGATTTTTTTGTAGTTCGGCTCTGAGCACCATGTTGCCTTGTACCTTTCCAGGCATATTTGAGGCCAATCGGGCAATTTCAACACGTCATTCGATTTGCATCTGAAAGAGAACCAAAAATAGTCCCTAAAACGTTTGGTCTGAAGCCCTGGAGGCCCTGGCGTGGTTGCCACGCTTTTTTGAAGTTTTGAGTTCTCGTGGTTTTGCGCTACGGGGGGACCACTTGGATCTTTTTGGAAATTCGCCAAATAAATCAAATGGTACGGGCGTAGCGAGTTGTGCCATTCGAAAGAACGTGCCAAAGAGTGCCGAAATACGCCTCAAAATAATTTTTAGAAAATTAAATTATTTTTATAGATCGAGATCTAAATTTTGCATGGACGAGGTGGGGATTTGATGCTTCCGGAGCACTTTTCGTGTTATTTTGCCCAGAGCGAGCGTACCTCGCTATGATTTTCTGAATCTACGCGCAAAACTACGTCGAAGTACGCCTTGGGATAACTTTTGTACAATTAGAATCTTTTCATAAATCGATGACAAGTGTTCGCGTCGTTCAGAGGCGCGTTTCGTGCTATGAGGCCTTTTTCGTGTTAGTTTTCCCAGGGCGAGTGCTTCTCATCAGGATATTGTGAATCCGCGTTAAAAACTGCACCCGAATTCCTCAAATAATCCTTGCTAGCCTGCCCAAAAATTAAGAAAACTAACCGAAAAGTGGTAGTGGCGGGAGGGAGAGTTGTGGCAGGCAAATGCAGGCGGTCGCCGAATTGGCGATCATCAAAATGCCGAGCGGGAGGAGGAGGGCCCGTATCCGGTGGCCGGCCATTGCTGAAAATTGGAAAATTAGATCAGGCAAACGAGCAGAGATTCTTTGAGGAAACGTGAAAAGAAAGGGCCAGCAGACGTTATTGAGGAAAATGTGTAGGTTCAAGTTAGTCCAGCAGAGCGGATTTTGGAAATTCAGGTGACGGCTAGCTGGCAAATACCTTTTGAAGCTAGAGAGAGAAAGAGATAGTGAAGGGAGAGAGAGAGAGAGAGCGAGAGAGATAGAGAAAGAGCGAGAGATAGAGAGAACATTAAAGACTTTGTGTTTCGGGGCAAGGTAGCAGAAACCCTTGAGAAAACGAGCAAACTAGCAGCGACCACCTTATCGGAGGCAGAAGAAGAAAAAGAAGGCGAAAGTGTCGACATTGGAGGCGAGAGAGAGAGAGAGAGAGAGAGAGAGAGAGAGAGAGAGAAACAAGGGGGAGAAGCATGCAAATACGATGACCAGTTGCCCCAGGGCATATCCAGGCGCTCTCAGGAGCACCGGGCTGGGTGGTGTGGCTCGAAACCCTTTCACTATGTGTTGGCAGGGCGTGGGAGGTTGGATAGGAGCCAGGGGGTGGCAAAGGTTTTTTGCTAGCTTGCTCTGGATACTGTAGTCCGAAAAAATCGCTGCTAGCTCGCCTGAAATGAGAAAGCAGGAATTGTTTCCTCAAGAAACTCTGCTAGCTTGCCTTGCTGCCGGGAAACCAGAGAATCCCAAAAAAGCGCTGCCAGTTTTCCCTTTCCGAAATGAGCTCTGCTGGCTTGCCCGAGCCGCTGTATTCCTCAATGGACAGAGCTAGCTTGTCTCATGCAAGGAAAAACGAGATCCCCGATTCTCAAGGTTTCCTAGTCATCGATATTCCCCAAAAATCACCCCTAGACCGCCTAACCCACGAAAACCGGCGTAAGAAATTCTTAAATTCTCCAATTTTTCCTAAAAAATCCCTGCCAGCCGGCCAAACCTCTCGATTCCCCAAGAATCCCTGCCACGCCCCGGCTCGAAAAAAGCAACACCTGTAACATCCCCCCTCCCCCATGCCAATCTCGTATCCATAGTAGCAAGTCACAGTCGCCGAGTACCCCTAGGGCACCTTTTATATTCAAATGGGGGGTGGGGGAGAAGCTGAATGGGTTGGATACCCTTGAATGAAACCACATACAGAGACAGAGACAGAGAGTGAGAAGAGAGCGAGAGAGAGAGAGAGAGAGAGAGAGAGAGAGATAGAGAAAACTAGAGAAAGATCTAAAAAGCCACTAACATGGAATAGGAACAGGCTAGCATCGATCGTTAAGGAAAACGGAAGTTCTAGCAGAGATTCTTTAGCAACCGAAAGCGCTTTTGACACAGAGAAGCTAGCAGAGAAGCTTGGGGAATCGGACTAGGAAAACCAGCCGTGTCGCTCGGGGAAAGCAGACCCAGCCGGCAGGCTAGCAGCGGTTCCTAGAGAAATAAGCAGTGCTTTTCAAGAGGCAAGCTAGCAGAGAACCGTGAGGAAACGAGAAACAAGGAAGGCAAGCTAGCGGAGACTCCTTGATAAAAAGAGGCAAAACAGAGCAGAGGTCTTTGAGAAAATCGAGAACAAGACCAATGGCAAGCTAGCAATAACGCTTTGCGGAAATTCTGCCGTATCCTGCCGGAAGCCAGGCATTCCGCGATTCGGGGAAACAATAAAAAGCCTCAAAATGTCACAAGTGGGGGGTTCCGGTCTCGGGTGAGACTGCCAAACAGCCTGAGGGCATCTAGAGGCGTGGCTTCTACCAGGTTGAGTTTTCAGTCTGTCTGCACTTTCTGTTTGTCTGCCTGTCTTTTTGTCAGTCCATACGACAGTAAATTGCCCCCAGGTGGCACCTCCCGATTTCACGGTCAATTTCCCCTCGCGAAATGAGCCGTTTCCGTGTCATTCTGTCTGTTAGTCAATCTGCCAGTTGGTCGCTCTGTCGATTTTTGTGCGACACCCCCCAAATTGTGGGTGGAGACGTGAGGCGATAAAATTCGAGCGGACCGGTCTGAAGTACCTAGGTGCAATACCAGGGGCAGGCTAGTGGAGGCCATTTGGGAAGAAATAAATCCGGGGCAAGTGAGCAGAAATCAGTAGGATGTTCGGGAATTTGGAAAAGAGAGCGAGGCACAGGGAGAGAGAGCGAGAGAGAGAGAGAGAGATATCAGAAATTTTTCGGGAATTGAGCCAGCGGAGACCGTTGGATCTGTTAGGAAGCAGGGATCCTTTAGGAAGCCATTTAGGCTCCGGCAAGCTAGCAGAGATTCATTAGAAAAGTAGATTTTTGGAATTTTGGTGACTTTTTAGATAGCTAGCTAGCAGTGACCATGCAGAGAAGTTGCCAGAGAACATCGGCGAAAACGAAAGATTTTTAGTACAACGCAGGCTAGCAAAGATTCTTGAGGAATCCGCGGCAAGCTAGCAGGCACCCTTTGCGGAACAAGGATTCATAGATTACACGGCACTGTTCGAGGGCGAGAAAAGGATACAAGTGTCTGTGCCAAGAAGTCTTGTCCTTGAGCCCCATCTCAATCCTCTACTTCAAATGCCCGGAGGGGTAGGAAAGGGGAGTGCCGTTTCGAGTGGAGCGGGAACTCTCGCTCTCTGCACTCTCCTTCTCTAAATTCCCTCGAAATCCATACTCTCTCGCTCTCAGCCTCCCGAGATGTCGAGAGCAGGCTAGCAGAGATTCTTTGAGGAATTGGAGGGTAGGCAGCAGAAAATTTTTTTGGGGGGAGATTTAATTGGGGAGAATTTCCCTTCAAAGAGGGAGAGGGATCCTTGCCCGAGACCAGAGGTTAGGAAGCTAGGAAGTTTCAGTTCGGTGGAACTTCCGCTCCCGGACGATTCGAAAACCAAGAGCGCCGAGACCGGATCCATCACTTTCACCTCGTCATCCACAAAAACATGACCTTTTTGAGGGCCGGTTAGCAGAGATTCTTTGAAGAATTTTAAGCGAGGGGCAAGCTAGCAGCGATTCCTTGAGGAATTAGCGCCAGGGCAAGCTAGCAGAGACTTAAAATGAACGCATGATTTTTAAAAACCGCAAAGGGCGGGGCAAGCTAGCAGAGATCCTTGGCAAAACCTTAGGCCCTTTTAAAGAACCATTGAAGTCAAATTTCACTCCCCACCTAAAAAACCTGATCTCTGGCACTACATTTTGCCCTTTTCCCGATGCCCAAGATTCCAGGAGCGCGTCAAGGGGAAAAAGCGTACTTGCCGCTTTAGGGCAACGCGTAAGTGGCAGCAGAGAAAATTGGGGAAAACGGGCCGGGGCAGCGGCAAATTGGCTGCCATTGCAGTCGACCGGAAAAGCCCTGCGACTGTCACGTCGAGACCTTCAGATAAATGTGGAGGTTGTAATCAGAAGATTGGCTTAGGGCAAGCTAGCAGGGATAACTAGGGAGGGGCTGAAAAATTTTAGCGATGTGGGAGAGTAGCATAGATCATCGCGGGCGGCTTGAGAGATCTAACAGAGATCATTTGGAAAGAATTCACAGCGATTTTAAGCCGCGGGCCTGCTAGCAGAAATCCTTGAGGAAAATCCAAAAGCGCTGGGCAAGCTAGCAGCTATTCTTAAGGACGTCATTTTGCCCTCAAAACCTGCCGCGGCGATCGGAACTTGGCAGCGTTTTGAAACTGACAAAGAAAATCGAAAATAGACCGCCAAAAGCGTATGAGGGCATGACGAGGAAATCCTCAAGGCTCTCTGCTGGCTGACCTAAGCCCAAGCACAGGCCTAAGCGTCAGCCTAAGCCTAAGCCTAAGCCAAGCCTACGCCAAGCCTGCGTCTAAGCCTATGCACTAATTGGCATGCCGCCAAACGGAATGGAGTATCGAAATGGAATGGCAGGGCAATGATTTGAAATTATCATCATCCTCATCAGCTGCTACTGCCCTCCCCATCTCTGGAAATCATAAAAAAGGAAAATGTCCCCCAGGAGGAGTTCCGAGGGCATACGTGCTGCCAGCCAAATGGAAGGAATAAAGAGTGGAAGAGGAGGAGGAGTTGGCGATGGCTTTGAGGAGCACGACAAGGGCATGCGAGCAGAGATCATTTGGGAAATTTGCAGGTTTTTGCAGGAAGGCTAGCAGAGTCCTTTGAGGAAAATCATTCAGGAAAATTTGAGATCTAGGGCTAGCAAGCAAAGACCATTGAGGAAATTGTTGAGCAGGGCAAACTAGCAAGGATTTTTAGGAAAAACAGTCCTGAAACTACGAAGGGCAGGCTAGCGAAGATTTTTGAGGACACTAGGCTACCAGAGACCCTGGGGAAGGCTCGCAGAGATCACTAGGGAATTGGCCGAAACCAGATTTTCTAAAGGAACGACGACAGCAAGAACTTCGCGCTCCTGATAAGGCAGACTAGCAGGTATTCTTTACCAAGGCCTTAGTGCAATAAATAAATCGTCCAGCTTATGTGGGTTGCGGTCTGGAAATCCGCAAAAACCGCAAAGCCGCGAAAGCGCATATTTGGCAGGCGCAAAGATCGGCTGCCCGAGATTACAAGAATGCTGAAAAATCCGCCGGACCGGCCCGAGTCTGTCCGGTATTCCGGAATTCCGGAAGGCTCCTTTGAGTTTTGGTCTGTGCACTTGAAATCGTCTTTTTAAAAAACGTTTTAGGGCCAAATCAATCTTTTTAAAAATTATTTTCAGGGTAAAACAATTTTTCTAGAAGTTCGAATTTTTCTAAAAATTTCGCTTTGTTCTCAAAAATCTAGTTGTTCCTTCTGACAAGCAAATGTCCCGGGTTCAATTTCTTCCGTCGTCAAAGCTTTGCTTTTTCCTTTTCATTTCACTGTTTTTTTTTGCACGATTTCACGCTTTTTCGTTAGGGTAGCGCCGGCAAACTAGCAGAGACCTCTAGAGAACAGAAACGTTTTTCGTTTCGCACTCGATTTCACGCCCTCGGCACTCGGGGGAGCATGACCTTTCCCCTCTCGACCCCCAAAATGACTGATCTGATTGTCTAATTTGATGTCGGTAAGGGGAAATTGCCAAAAGCAGGGGCGAGTGACAATGAAAACGGCTTTTCCTAGCCGGAAAGACCGGTCTCGGCGAGAGAGAGAGGGAGAGAGAGAGAGAGAGAGAGAGAGAGAGAGAGAGAGAGACGAGACGCTCGCCCCTATTCTCGAAAGGTCAAGGCGCAGCGTCGGACTGGAAATCGGCACCCCCTGAGGAATCGGTGACGCCATGAAAATATGGGGAAATTGATGAGACTTGGAAGTGAAAATATTTCCCGGGCAGGCTAGCAGAGACAGTTTGGAGACGCAAAAGTACCGTGAAAGCTAGCAGAGATCCTTTAGGAACGATTTGAAGGCAGGCCAGCAGGGATGATCCTTTGCGTAAGGATCCACCCTGATTGGGGCATGCTAGCAGAGACCATTTATCGTCCAACGCTACAGACCATTTTGCAGAGGAACCTTTAGGAACACGAATGCTTTGGGCAAGCTAGCAGAGACCATTGAGTCGTCATTAGAGGGCAGGCTAGCAGTGATTTTTGAGGAAAGTTTACTGTTCTCAAGCCCAGACGCCGGAAACAGCCGAACCCATCCCCAGAATCGATTACGCCACGTAAAGCTGCGTGCCCGCAAATTGTCCCCGGGGGTTCAATGGGCCTTTAAATGATAGGCAGGTTCGAGTTTTGGTCTTTTTCTCTATGCTTCTCTCTCTCTCTCTCTCTCTCTCTCTCTCTCTCTCTCTCTCTCTCTCTCACCGGAATGCACATTTTCGGGGGCAAGCAGAAAGCCAAGAAAAAGTGAAATGAAATGGGGCTCATTCAAGCGGAACCCCCCGCTGCTGCCATGTTCCAATTCTACATACCGGCCGTGAAACAGGGTTTGTGTGCCATTTGAATTCGACGCTAGAGAGGGGCAGGCTAGCAGAGATTCTTGAAGAAATCGAAGACCATAGTGAACTGGCAGAGATACTTTGGGACGCTACTCTGCTAGCCTCGTTGTCTCGCTGAAGGGCATGCTAGCAGGGTCGTTCGGAAATTTGTAACCAAAGCGCAAGCTAGCAGAGATATTTCAGGAAATGGCGAATTCCGGGGCAGCTGGCATCTAATGTAAAAGTTAAGGAGCCGGTTTCCCTATAAACCGTAACCAGACGGAAAAACCGGAGTGTGCGATCCGCAGGATTAAAGATTGGGTTTTTGGGGTGCCTGGGGGTGTTGATAGGATTCTTGCGGATTGTGCGACCCGGGCTTCCAACTGCGTCAGCCATACCCTTTGAAAGTTGCGGATTGTCGAAGGATCGAAAGATCAGAAATGGGCGGAGCAAAAAAAAAAATCCAAGCTAGCAGAGATCCTTCGAGTAGTGGGTCCTCTTAGAGTACTATTCGTAAAAGTAAACCTTGATAATCTTGTATTCACAATACAAAATAAATATCGATTTTGCGACCAAAATGGCCAATTTCGACCACATTTTTCTAAGGTTTTTTATGGTTCTTTCACTTAATATATATTAGATTTTACAAAAAAACCTTATTACATACCTAGATTGAGTTACTAAGCATGTCTGATTTCTACACGAAAAAATTCGTCCCCCCCGCTATTGCGGAAGTACCCAAAGTAGCAGAGCAAGCTTGCAGAGACTATTAGGGAATACAGCAGCAACGATTTATTAATCTACAGGAACCATAAAGCTTGGTGAGTCCCAGGTAGGCTAGCAGAGATCATTGTGGAGAGCGAGGGCAAATCAGCAGAGAAAATTTCGGAAAACAACCCCCGTTCAAGCCGGGTGTGTGTAAATTTGAGGAACAACTCTTCACCCTCGTTCTGCGGTGGATCGGATTCGAATCCTCCTCCTCCAGAGGGCGACACGCAGATTTCGGCACTTTTTTGCCGCGGGGGCTGTGGTCGAACGGAGAGTCGAAAAGGGGCTGGCAGATTCCCCCACAGCCTGTTTTCCGGTCCTTTTTAGGGCACAGAGGAGAGAAGCGAGGTGTTGGGAGGATTTTCAGGATGTTCCTAAAGAATCTCTGCTAGATGGCACACGCAGATAGGAGAGCCGGGAAAACCCATAAATCCGCAAGAACACAACATCTCGAGCGCCCAGGTGGAGGGCAGTTTTTAGGCTTGGTGGTCTGAAATGTACAGAGCAAGCTAGCAGAGAGAATTTTGGAAATGTCGCGATTTCGTCTTTTGGGGTAGACTAGCAGCGTTCTTTTACGAAAGCAAGCTAGCAAATCCCTTTGAGGAGGCAAGGCAATCAGGCAGAGAGGCTTGGGGTAGCGCTATTTCCAAACACAGAAAAGGGAAGGCTAACCGGGAACATTTAGGAAATTACCGGTGACTAGAGGCAGGCTAGCAGCGGTGAGTGGTGTCGGTTTAGAGAAATTCGAAGTGAAAGAAAGCTAGCAGAAATTCGATCTCCATGAGGGCAAACTAGCAAATGTCCTTGAGGAATCTTGAAGCTAGACTTTCCGGGCAAGGCAGACTAGCAGAGTCCATTTAGGAACAAACTAGCAGAGACGCTTGAGGAATTCAGATTATCGAGGAAGCTAGCACAGAGCCAGGTTTCGAAGCAAGCAAGCTAGCAGTGATTCTTTGAGCTAAGACGTCTGTTTGTGTGTCGATATCTGTGTGTCAGTCCAATAACAAAGATAATGTTTATCAATCAATCAACATAAATATATATTCTGTAGTTTGTAGTCTATTAGACCCATGTCGGGGTCTGCGGCTTCTCCGTCACCCGGCCATGCCCAAAACCGAACGGGTTTATGCTGGGACCCCAGGCCTCCCCGAGAGAGGTTATCTAAAAAGAGAAATAAATCAATTTTGTAGTCCGAATTCTGTAGATTGTAGTCTGTATCCTTCGCCTCCATCTATTCGTTCCCTAAAAAGTTTAGCTTGTAGACTAACACTCACCCTGGAGCCGGGGAACGAGCCCGGATTCACCTCGGCCACGGTGCCCCGCTTCGTCTCAGGGCGTTGCTGTTGCTGTTGGGTCTTAAAGGGAGCTTGACAGGGGGGAGTCACGCAAAAAAATCGACAGAAATGCCGAATTTTGCGTTTTAAAGGGAGTCCGAAACGAGGAAGCCAGAAAAGTCCAGAAAGTCTAGGAAAAGCTCTGAACCTGTTCAAACTGCTCGGGGACAAAGAAGCCGGAAACACCGGAATGGTTCAGCCCATCCGCTCCGGCTACCGTAAACCCGTCCTTTGTAATTGCGGACACCTAAAATCGATTAAAGACTCGAGAATTAAAATCATTAGATTACCTGCGTAAATCCGGCGCTTCCGCCATTCTGGCCGTAGCCTCCGAATTGGCCTTGACCAGGGACTTGTGGGTAGCCAGTATTACCGGCACCTTTAAAAGAGCCGATTTAGAGGAGAGAGAGAAAGAGAGAGAGAGAGAGAGAGAGAGAGAGAGAGAGAGCTCCCTTACCTCCTCCAACCATCGGCATCCCATCGGCCAATCCCAGGGCCGGAAGCAGAGCACCAGCGGTCAAAAGACCAGTGACCGCACTCAACAGCTGCGGATCTCCGAGGAATGGAGGGGCAATCTAGCAGAGATTCTTTGCTGGGGATGCCGAACGATTAAAGCCGATTAAAGGGACATTGAAGGCAAAACCAGACGAGATTAGTACCTCCAGAGGCGGCTCTGTAGTCGTAGTGGTTGTGGTAATCGGCGAGGGTGTACCGGTGCCGTCCGACACGACAATGTCGTACACCTAGAGCTCCTCAAATTACATTGCGCAATTTTTTCGCTTACCTTGGACTGCTTCGGCTTGAGGGCCCCTTTCCCTAACAGGGCCGGATTTTTCGGGGCCGTCGCATGCGGGTTTTCCGGCGTATCGTCCGCGCCGAGGATGAAGTTGAACCGAGCGGGCAGCTCGGAGACCTGCATTTTGGCTTCAATGGGCCTTTAAAGCTACTTTACATTACGCCAAAAATTCCTGTTCTGGTTCGTAGTCTAAAAAATAGCTTACAGTTCCGGCCGGCAAATCCGGAGGTGGGAGGTAGTGTTGAGGAGGTGCAGCTCCATTCGGCACTTCGATGATCACCGTACGATCCTCGCCTTCAGCAGCATCCGAGGTGCTGAGAGCGCCGAGCTGAAGAAGCGAGGGGTAGGCTAGCAGAGACAATTTAGGAAACGATCCGGCTTTTAAAGGACCGTTGAAATCAAATAGCCCTCTGGGCATGCTAGCAGAGATTTCTTGTGGATTAAAAAAGGCTAAAATTCCTTTTAAAGGGCCATTAAGGCAATTTAGCACTTTAGCAGGCTAGCAGAGATAATTTGGGAAATCCAAAGTATTCTAAAGGACCCTTGAAGGCTAAATATACTCCTACTCTTACCTTTGGACTCATCGGGTCCTCCGGATCTGGCACCCAGACGAGCGGTTGTTGCGGGAATTTCGGGAGTTTCGGCTTTTTGGCATGCCCGTGCTCCAGGGCTAATCTATGCTTTTCCTCTTCTTCCGGAGCTTCCGGTTCCGCCTCCTCATCCGGAATCTCCTCCGCATCCGCGCCCTCATCGCCGATTACGGTGTCTGGAGCGCATTTTTAAAGTCAGCGCGGCAGGCTTGCAGAGATTCTTTGAGGAATTTGCGGGCAGGCTAGCAGTGATTCCTTGAGGAATTTGAGGGTAGGCTAGCCGAGGTAATTTGTGACCTAAAATCTCACCTATTTCCTCGCTATCCTCAGCCGGCGCCACTTCCATCGGCCCGGCCGCTGATGGGGCAACCGGCGATTCGGGTACGGTAGCTAGGTCAAGGTTTAGGATCGCAAACAAAAAAGCTTGAAAACGCGAAAATAAAATTGTAGGAAGCAGTAAGCGTGAGACACCGCACTCAGTGTGTTAGTCAGAACTCTTGGGCAGGCTAGCAGTGATCATTTGGGAAGGAGAGTCCAAAATAAGAGGCAGAGTAGCCTGAACCCATGCAAATATTTTGTAAAGAACCTAATTCTAACTGGAAAGCCAAAAATGGCAAACTAGCAAAGTTTGAGCTTTGTGTTTTTTGAGTTTTGAGGTAATTAGTAAAAATCGGAACCTAACGTGCAACTAGCAAACACTTTTGTCGAATTTTTTGTATAGCTAGGAAAAAACTCGGAAAACCAAGAAACCGAAATTTTTATAAAGAAAACCAAGAAACCCTTAAAATGAAAAAGTGCGCGCGCTTGCTAGCAGAAACTATCTGGGAATCTCGAAAAACTACGATTTAAAGAGACTCGAAGAAGGCAAGCTGGCAGAAATCATCTGGGATCTCGAAAAAGCAAGATTTCCGGAGAGCAAAGGAGGCAAGCTAGCAGAAGCCATTTTGGAATTTCGAATAGGCAAAATTTCCGGTGTTCCACAGGTGGCAGGCTAGCATTTGGGAATCTAGAACATGCAAAAAAAATTCGCGTGATTCGAAAAAAGTATCTCGAAAACGCAAACTTTGATAAGACTGAGGGAAGGCAGGCTAGCAGAAACCATTTGGGAATCTCGAAAATCTACGATTTAAGGAGAGTCGAAGAAGGTAAGCTAGCAGAAATCATTTCGGAATTTCGAAAACACAAGATCTCAGGAGACTTGAAGAAGGCAAGCTAGCAGAAACCACTTGGGAACCCCGAAAACCCCCAGTTTCATACGGCCCAGAAAAGGTAAGCTAGCAGAGAAAGTCTGAAAAAATGCAAAAAAATCAACACACTCCAAACTCCAAATACACCCGGCAAACAAAATCCGCGAAAATCGGTACCTGCACCTTGTCCCTGTCCCTGTGTAGCTACTGGAAGTTGAGCGGGTTGGGCGCTTCCGGCCGTCGTCTGTACTTCTTGCTGCTGTTGAGGGCGGCTGATGTCCTCCACCTCTCCTCGCTGATCGTCTTCATCGTTCTCTCCATTTACTGCCTCTGCCGGTGGCCTGGGCAGGAGCTGCTCTGGCGCCGGGATGGCCGGCTCGGGGCGCTAAAAACTATAGATTTCCGTATTACACTCCCTTTAGAAATCGGAGATTGAGAAAGACAGATTTTTTAGAAATGTCGGGAATTTGGCAAGCTAGCAGAAACCATTTCAGGAAATAAAAAAATTTAAAAACCCACAATAATCCTCGGCAGCGCCGGTCGGACAGCAGCGGCCGGCTGTCCATAGTTGACGGGCACCGGTGTCGAACGGATCGGCGATTCCGTGGGTGAAGCCGAGGGAGCGCCACTCAGATCGTAGCCGGAGACCGAGCCGATCGGGTGAGCCTCGTAGCCGTCGTACGACTGTTTGCGAGCACGAGATGGGACTCGGAGGAGGCGCTGAAAAAATTGTATTTGATTACGACATGAAATTAAAGGAGTGTGACAGGCAGGCTAGCAGCGATTCTTGAGGAATTTAGATGCAGGGCAGGCTAGCAGATATTCTGTGAGGAATTGGAGGGGCAGGCTAGCAAAGATCTTTGCGGAAAACGAACCTGTTGACGTTGTGGCCCTTGAGGTGCTTGAACATCTCCTTGATGCGGGATCAGCCTCACCCTCCTCATCGCCGTCATTTGTGGATGTGGCGGAGGGGGCGGCGGCGGAGCGTCGCGTATAAACGGGCACATACATCCCGCCGGCGTCTCCCTGAAATACGGTAATATTGCGATAATAATATTATTAAAAATATACGCCAGACGCCATAAAAATTCCCAGGGATTTTTATACGTCTGGAATTCTCTTAGAACACGCACAAGCTTCCGCTTGAGGCAAAATATCATAGCTTGACAAAAAACCTAAACTATCCTGAACGCGCCCAACAAGTCGTTCCCAAAAAATTAGCTAGCAAAAAAACTCTGCGTCGTTCGTCAGAGGCCTAGAAATTATCGAAAACTACGCCAAAATTTTTAAATTTAAGCAAAAAATAGCTTTATTCCTAATTTTAAAAGCCTAAAAATCTTTTCTAAAAAATTATATTCGTCAAAGCCGTAAGTCTAGAAGCTCTAGAAGCATCACAAATTACGCCAAAATGCACAAAACCTGTAGCAAATATAAGCAAAAAACAGCTTTATTACATGCTGATCAATATTTAAAAAACCTAAAAATCATTAGCAAGTTAGATTCGACAAACCCGTTAGTCTAGAAGCTCTCGAAGTACCAAACATTATGCCAAAATGTTCAATACCTTAATAATAACAAATCCAAGCAAAAAAATAGCTTTCTTTAGTAGCTGGCCAAGCTCTAATCAGCTTCAAAAAACATAAAACTTTACAAAACAGCCAAAAACGAAGCATTTCCGGCTTACCGGCATCTTGAAGGACAGCGTCCAGGTTGTTGCGATTCTACTAACAAAAAGAAACAGCCTAGAATAAACAGGAATAATAATAACTTCATCAATATCGTGAATAGCAGTGGCTGATGATGGGAATCGAAACGTTCCAAACCTCCCGGCAGTCCTTTATAAGATTGGCAAGTCTCGAAGGAGTCGAATGAGGGGCTTTTTGCGCCCAACCACGCATTTCCACCCGGTTGCCACATACTTTTTGCAAGTCGCGGGGTAGACACACATCGCAAACGGGCTAATTGGCAGCGTCTCAACTGGCAATGGACTATTGGGACTGGGCAAGCTAGCAGAGATCATTTTGGAAACCCTAAAAATCCCGGAACAATTTTGGACGCTTTTCTAAACGTTATTCTCTAAAATTCGCTAAAATTCACTAGGAAAAACCTGCTTTCTGAAAAATGCGTTTCTGACGGCAAACTAGCGGAGCTCCTTTGGGAACGCTAGAGCAATCCCTGGAGCGCTTTTCCACAATTTTCTAAACCAAACACATTTGGAAAAATTTGCTTCTTCGCAAAACTCGTCGATCCCTGCGGACGGTTTGCAGAGATCATTTGGGACGCTCGAGGAGATTTTGCAATGACTTTTGGCAATTTTCTAAAACAAAAACATGAGAGAACCATTGTAATACCTAACAAGTTGCCCATTTTACGTGGGGCAAACTAGCAGAGTTTCTTCAGCTGTCTGCGGTAAGCTAGCAACGATTTTTTGAGAATTCCTATGCGAAAAATTGCAGAAAAGAAATTGTCTCGGCGAGAAAACTGCAGGTTTCATAAAAAAACGATTTATCGTTTTCTGCTCGAAATTCCATGCCTAAAAACGCAAATACTTAGCCAAATTTTCCCCGGCAACCTAGCAGCGTTCATTTCCCTAAATTCCACTAAAAACCCTTGAAGCCGGGTGGCAAATTGTTTCTCCAGGCCACTTCACCGGCACTTCCCCTCTCCGGGATGGTCAAGTGGTCAAGTGGGCATCTTCTACTTCTACCTCTTCTTCGACTTGTTTGTCTCAAGTATTGCCCCCAAATGGCTTTCCACAAATAATCATCTCGTCGGTCTCTCGCTCTCTCCTCTCTCTCTCTCTCTCTCTCTCTCTCTCTCTCTCTCTCTCTCACTCACTCACTCACTCACTTTCTCTCGCCGGCCAACCTATAAGTAGCATTTATATTTACTACCCCCACTAGCGGCTACTATAAAGACCCTGAAATCGACAGAACGACCTCAAAAAGCTTGGCCTATGCTTTTTTGCCTTCAAATACTGGTGGCGCTGCTGCCGGTCCACGTTTCTCAATACTACTACATGCCGCAGTACCCTTGTCCGTAAGTTTTCCTCAGTAATCGTTGCTAGTTGGCCTCCTCTTGAACTCCTAAAAGATCTCTACTAGCTTACCAGGCCTGGAATTTCCCAAATTACCAATGCTAGTTTCTTTAGCTCCAAATTTTGCAAATGGTTTAGGGCTGACTGTATAAAAATTTTCCTTAAGAGGTTCTGCTAGCCTGCCGGGTCTGCAATTTCCTAAATAATCTCGGTTAGTTGGCTATGACGCCAATTTCCTAAACCTCAAGTCTGGGCTAGCGTACGGAGTCGTTAATTTTCTAAAGAACCTCTGCTAGCTAGCTCTGGCGCCAATTTCCTAAAGAATCGTTGCTAGCCCCCTCCCTAGATTCGGATGCCCTCGCCCATCAGCCCTGCCAATAATGCAGCCGGCCAGCTACCCGATGCCTCCACCACTCGAGCCGCCCCGTCAAAGTCTACCCACCCCCACGACCTACGCGCAAAATATCCCAACAGCTCTGCCGGCCATTCCGCAACAGGTAATTTACCAAAAACCTATTCTACAAGGATTTTAGAGTCTTGGTACGCCTACAAACATCGTTTTACCTAAAAAAACCTGAAAGGTAGTCGTAGAAATCCATTAAGCTACTTTTATAGCATTCACTGACCATTTAAAAGCTAAACTTTTCGTCCGACAAGTTTCCAACCATAAAAAACCATAAAAAACGCAAAAAAAAGCGTCGGGAAAATCGATTACGCCAGCTTTATCACCCTTCAATGCCCATTAAAAGCTATAACTGTTCTAAAAAGATCTAATTTTCAGCCCCAATACCTCCTCGCCCCTCCCCCACCACCAACATACAGCCCCTACCCATACTCTGGCCAGAGCAACCCGTATTACGGCAGGTAACCAGAAGCTCTACAATAATTTTCTAACTCCTTTTATCGTCGACGGCGAATCATTAATGCGTGGTAGAGACAGCGTGTGGCTAAATAAATGGTACAGCAAAAAGGGCTAGTGTAAAAGCTACAGCAAAAAGAATTCCAGGTCGCTAAAAATCAAGAATTTGTTCGTCTTTTGGGTGCAATTTCCCGCTCACAAAAATCGTCTAGGCTTAACGTGTATTATACAACTTTATATATGTTCAAAAACGGGGGCGCGAAACTACTAATAAAACCTTCGAAAAACTCGTACAAAAATGTGGGGAGAAGAGGTCCTAGTGGTGGGCGGCGGCTTCGTGATGTCCGCCGTGGTGCCCGTCGTCGTGGTGTCCGTGGTGGCGATATTTGTAGTGGAGGCGCTTCTGCTCGGGCACGACGAACTCGTAGACCAGGCAGCTCACTTTGACGATTGCTGAAAAGATCAATAAATTTGCAAGTATTTTTAGAGGCGAAAAGCTCTAAAAAAGCAAAAAAAGAATTTTTTGCAGCCCTAAAAATGACAAAAGTAGCTTCAATTTGAATTGAAATCTAATCTTGACGAGCAACACGCTAAAAATAATCAAAAATCCTCACCCGCCAAAAGTGCCATCCGCCAGATGAAGTAGAGGATCGGGCCGTAGGGGGTGCCGTCGAAGAAGTTGTGCGATTTGTTCTGAAACGTAAAATATACATAAACACGAAATTAAAGGAATTTATGTGTTTTTAAAACTTAGAAACCCGCTGATCGGTTTTTTTTTTTGTAAAAAGAATGCTCAGGATTCCAAAAATTGCATCCACCCGACTTCTTCCGTTCCTCAACAAGTTTTTGAAGCCAAACGCTGAACAAAAACAAACTTAAAACCTTGCGAAATCGTTAAATATGATCTAAGAGTTTCAAAAAGCTCGAAAATCTCCTATTTTTCGGTTTTCGAGTACAGCAATCGCAACAATACACGTTTTCCAGGTTTTAAACGACTTCAAAAAATTCCAGAAAGACAAAAATCGCAACTGCAAACTCACAAAAATCTGGTAGACGGAGTAGGCGTCCTTCTTGGCGTCGCCGTAGAGCCACATCTCGGGCTTGTTGTTGATCGCATCCCATTTCCCTTCGGAGGCCAGCCGGTTGATCTCCTTCCACATCACCTTGTGGTCACTAAAAAGGAGAATAAAATAATGAGAGGATGAACTCACGTCTGCAAGCTGGAGGCCGCCCGGAAGGGCAGATGCCTGAGCGTGGGCCGCGTGGCGACGAGCAGTCGCTGTGTGGCCATACCTGCAAAAAAGGTATTAAGTTTGTTTAGACATTAGAAACGCAAGAAATATAATAGAAAAAGAAGTGAAACATCGAGAAATGAAGGAGGAAGGAGAACCTAAAAAGCGTCAGGCCTTGAACATAGCGATTTTAGCGTAGCAGGAAGTCAAACATCGACTGAATTGAATAGAAGATCGGTTTTTCGATCTTTTACAATATCTAAATGGCCAGGAATCGTCTTAAAATCATACTAAAAACTAAAAAAACGTCCCCGGAAGCAGACCAAGCCTAAAAACACGTTTTATTAAGTTCAGAAAGATTCTGCGATTTCAAAGTAGTTTGTTTTTGATTCTAAACATACTGTAAAAGATTATAAAATCGAAATTTTATCAACATACATTTAAAAACTATATAAAAAGTTAGTAAAACAAGGCCAGCGCCGGCTTTCGGCGAACCAATAAGCGACGCAGTGCACCTATAACGCGTAGTTTGGAGTCCGGCGTGACCGATTTTCCAAAAAAGTAAGCTTCTACTTGCTTTTCTAGTACTAAAACTATTAAAACTACATAGTTTTCTATATTATTTAGCGTTATTTTACAGGTATATGCCAGAGGAATCTCCACCGGGCGCATCGGGCTTTCATTTGGGCAGCGACGACGAGAATGAGGTGCGAAAAGTTTTGCCGTTTTTGAAAAATTGTTATAAACTTTGTAGAAGGGGTTATTTTATTTTGTTTTGGATATAGAAGGTATATTATAGCTTAGGGAATCGAAAATGATCTGGAAAATTACCCAAAAAGACGGTTTTCGTTAGAAATAATCATTTTTAGCCCTCCCTCCGGCTTCGCAAGAAGAATTCGCACGTGCGGCTCGACGAGAAGTTGACGATAATCTGCGATACAGGTCGGGGAATGTTTTTAAGCTTTAAATTCGAATTTAGAAACCCCATCGACGAGTGACACGGAGCCACTGTGCAAGGATGAGCCAAAAGCCTCGCCAAAAAACCCGGAATCCGCGGATTCCCTCGGGTTTCTGTCGTATTTCTGGTCCGAGTTGACGAGGTAATTTTAGAGCGCAATTTTCGTAATCTTTTGACGTTTTAGAGGCTACTCCCTCGACAACGACCAAACTCGGTACACGGAAAAGCGACGGAAGGTCTACGCCTTCTTCCAAATCCCCTACGAGTTCGAGAAGTTTGTGCTGTTCGGGACGTTGCAGTGCGTGGATGCGTTCCTGTACCTCGTCACCTTTTTGCCGATACGATTTTTGGTGGGTTTCTGGTTTCTGAAAACTAAAAAATCGGTTAGATTGCTTTAAAAAGTCACAAATCTCAATTTTCGACCTAAAAAGTCCATTTTTTTTAGATATCCCTACTCAACGCGCTCTTCCAACGTCGCTGGTTCGCCACGGCGGAGATTTGTGATATTTTAAAGGTATAAAACCTTCTGGAAGAGCTTAAAACCTTAATTTTAGGTTGTGATCATCGTTACTTCTTCCTACTTTATGCAATATATCGACACGTCTGTGGTTTATCATTTGGTAAGTTTTCTACACCTTTTCCAGAAATTTCAAATTTTTAGGTACGCGGCCAGGGCGTGATAAAGCTGTATATGATGTTCAACATGCTAGAAGTGGCCGATAAATTGTTGAGCAGTTTTGGGCAGGTAAAAAGCTCAATTTTCCAGTATCCAATTACGCGATAAAATTCAGGACGTGCTCGATTCGCTATTCTGGACGGCAAATGAGAGAAAAAGGCGAGGGAACGTTTTCTGGACGACGTTCCACCTCGGGATGGCCATCTTCTACGTGACCGGGCACACGTTTTTGGTGCTGCTGCAGGTGGGTGGCTAGCAGAGATTGTCGAGGAAATGAAGGGCAGGCTAGCACAGATTCTTTGAGAAAATCTCATTTTTTCAGGCGACGACCCTGAACGTGGCCTTCAACTCGCACAACCAGTCGCTGCTGATGATACTGATGAGCAACAACTTTGTCGAGATCAAGGGCTCCGTCTTCAAGAAGTTCGCCAAGGCCAACCTGTTCCAGATGAGCTGCAGGTTTGTTTGGAGCGCGAATTCTTGGCGACGTTCCTCAAAAAACGCTGCTAGCCCTCCGATTCCCGAAAGAATCTCTGCTAGTTTTCCTCTCAAAATATGCTTTTTAGTAACATTTTTTAGACCGTGAGCAGAGACTCTAGGCAAAGTTCCTCAAAATTCGCTGCCAGCCCTTCTCCCGTATTCCGCAAAGAATCCCTGCTAGTTTGCCCCTAGAAATCAACATTTTTAGTGACATCCGCGAGCGCTTCCACATCATGGCCCTCCTGTTCGTCGTCTTCATGCGGAACATGATGGCAGTCAATTGGAGCGTAGACCATCTGAAGGAGATGCTGCCGGATTTTGTAAGGATTTTTCAGTGATCTATGCTAGCTTGCCTTCGATTTTTATTCCCAAAGAGTCTCCGCTAGCCTGCCGGAGTTTCCAGACCATGGCAAGCTAGCAGAGAAATTTAGGAAAAGTTCGATCAGCTCGGGCAGTCAAGCAGCGTCCATTTCCCGAATTCCAGGTGATCGTCCTCGTCGCTGAGCTGATCGTCGACTACCTGAAGCACGC
This sequence comes from Mesorhabditis sp. LJ9110, assembly GCA_038088335.1. Taxonomy (NCBI): domain Eukaryota; kingdom Metazoa; phylum Nematoda; class Chromadorea; order Rhabditida; family Rhabditidae; genus Mesorhabditis; species Mesorhabditis sp. LJ9110. Next base: position 498,004 of record JBBGBA010000016.1, on the reverse strand, counting down.
CTTCATCACCAAGTTCAACGAGATCAACGCCGAGGTGTATCAAGGTAGTTTTCTCCAGTTGACGATATTTTGATGCCCCAATTTTCAGATTACACGCTGACGATCGCGTTCGACGTGGTGAAGAGCCGGGACGACGGCGCGTTCACGCATTATTCCGATCAGGTACGGTAGTTCCACGCGGCTTAGTCGATTGTGGCATCTAATTTGGTGTCCTAATCGATTACGCAGTGATAATATTTGGTTGCGTAGCCGATTACGCGGTTTAATTTCATGACTGGACTTTTATAGCGTAATCGGTTACACGATCTATTTGGCCATTTTCAGGTCTCCCGTCGCATGGGCTTCATCCCGATCCCCCTGCTGGTGATGATCTTCCACGTGCTCCACCAGACGTTCAGCCTCACCAACACGACGAATTTGCTCCTTTTTGGTGAGTTTTCGGCGAGGGCAGGCGAGCAGAGTTTCTTGGGGAATTCGTCAATTTTCAGGGCAAGCTAGCAAAGACCCTTTGCCTCTAAAAATCGGATTTTAGGCCTGGTCTGGGTGCTGATGCTCTCGATCAAGGTGGGCAACGGCGTCGCGCTGATGGTCAACGCCTGCCAGCACGTGTCCGCCTATCGCGAGCTGCAGAAGCAGGCCGAGCAGAACCGCATCTTCAGGTATTGGCAGTTTTTCTGGGGCACTAGAATTCGCTATTTTAGGCAGCGCATCACCGGGAAGAAGAGCAAGAGCGCCCCGAGCAGCCCCAAGATCAGCATCATCGATTTTAATGGTAATTTTTTAACTAAAGCTTGAATTCATCTCTCTCTCTCTCTCTCTCTCTCTCTATGTCTCTCTCGCTTATTTGCTTATTCGCCTGCTCTTCGTCAATTTTCATGGCGTAATGATTTCCGTTTTTCCAGACATTTGCCATCAACCCTCCACCACGCACGGCTTCACGATTTCGGATGTGCTGACGCAGCTCGAGCATCTCAAGGTGATTTTTTTAGTTTAACAAAACAATTCAAAATATCTAATTTTAGTTGACTAATTTGATTTCTAAACATTTTTAGCTTGGCGAGCCCCGCTCTCCCGCCGCTGCCTCCATCATTGGCGATGAGCGCACGCCGAGGAGGACGAAGAGTTTCGGCAATTTATCGAGGTAAGGCTCCTCAAATTGTCTCTGCTAGCCTGCCCTTCGTCAAAGAATCTTTGCTGGCTTGCCCTCCTGAAAAATCGTTGCTAGCCTGCCCTCCTCAAAGATCCTGTTGGCTTGCCCCTCCTCAAAGAATCTTTCCTAGACTGCCTTAAATTTCCTCAAAGAATTTTTGCTAAACGGTCCTTTCTCAAAAAATCTCTGCTAGCCTCCCCTCCAAGTCCTCAAAGAATCGCTGCTAGTCTGCCCCTCCATTTCTTCAAAGAATCTCTGCTAGCCTGCCCCTCCATTTCTTCAAAGAATCTCTGCTAGCCTCCCCTCATTTACTCCCATTTTCCAGGCAAAAACGCGACAACAGCGAACCCCCAGCCGGCAGTCAAGAACTCGGTAGTGTGGTGGAAGAGCGGCGGATCAGCTACGAGGACAAGGAAAGAAGAGAGGGAGCTGACGGACCGACATCAGCCGGTGGAGCTGCCGGGCAGCAAAGCCCGACGAAGAAGCCGGCACGGCTCGATTGGCCCAGTCCGGCTCCCAAGGTCCGTTTTTTCGCTTGGACAGGAGTGTAGCGACAGGCTTCACGTTTTTGAGTTGAATTTTGAGTTGTCACTCTCCATATAAAACGACAAATTCTGATTTTTTGCGTTCCCTACAAAACGATTTTTGATCGTTCGAGCCAATTTTAAAGGCTTTTCGATGCTCATGGACCAACTATCGACGTTTGTCGGGATTTTGGCTTGTAAAGGGAAGATGTCAGTAGTTTTTAATCTCTAAAATGCTGTAAAACGGGTTTTGATACTTTTTAAGCCTGCTTCGCTTCCGTAAGCTTGTTAAAGCTAGCTTTTAAATTTATTTAGCGAGTTGAGAAGTTTTTAAAATACCAAAAAAATGTGTAATATGCGTATTTTTCCGGTTCTAGGCTTTGCTGATTTACTTTTTTCAAACTTTTCAATCTTATTTTTGCAGCCGAGAGACGATTTTTTTGAGACCTTGGCTTTTAGAGGGAATTTTTAAAGACATCACTTTTTCGACCTTTAATTTTAAGCATATTTAAAAAAGAAAATGTCGAAATATGTAATTTTCAGTTTTTATCTTTAAAAATTTTGCAAGCTATTTTTAACCGATTTTTTGCAGCCGAAAGACGAGAAGCCGATCACGGTGCCGGGCGGCGACTCGGAGACGTTGCTCAGCGAGGTGACCGCCTACAAGATGCTGCAGCCCGAGCAGGGCGTCGAGCGTATCGAGTAGCGAAGCGGAACGAACCACACGGATCTTTACATAATATCGATTGATTTGTTGATTTTTCGGATTTTTGCGGCCATTTTAATATTATTTACTTTCTTGTCCATTTAATTTATCTCTATAAAATGTTGATATACATTTCCTACTCTTGCTCTCTCTCTCTCTCTCTCTCTCTCTCTCTCTCTAGCTTTTCCATTGCCATTTCCCCACGCCGAAAATTGTATTATTTCCTCCACCCCCCGTTGCTTGCCGGTCAATTTTCAAGGGTATTTGCGTTTTTTAACGTTTCTCTCTATGTTTTTTTGGGTAATTATAAAGAGGTTTATTTATTGATTTTTCGGATACTTGAAAAACGTGATTTGCAGAGCAGTGCGGTATTATTATTTTTTTTGTATGAATTTTCTTATCATGGAACACCAAAACAGACGAACCGTTTTAGCGGCCCCCAAGAAGCTGTTCTAGCCTGCCTGCCCGACTTGCTCCTCAAGAATCTCTGCTAGCCTGCCTAGGCCTAGAATTGAGGTTTTTAAAAGAAATTCTAGGTATTTAGGATTTTCCTTTCCCAACGTATTTTCTGGCTTCCCTGCTCGGGCGCCCGAATCGATGGTTTTTGAGGAAATTCTAGGTATTGGATATTTTAATACGGTAACACGTTTATTTTAGGTTTTCTACTTCCTCAAGAATCCTGCTAGCATACCCGGCTTCCTCAAGGTAGCTGCTAGCGGGCCCGGGCGAATTTTCGACAAAAACCCAAAGGTTTTCGATATTTTCATGTCGTAATCAATTGTTCCAGGCATTTTCCGGCAGCGAAGAGACCGTCAGATGAATCGCCGGTTCCGCAAATCGCCCCTGCTCGCCTTCCCTGCTCGAATCAATCGATTTTGGTGGATTGATGGGAAGTGAAGCGAAGCAGTGAGATGCCTTGGGGAAATCGATTTTGGGAGTTACTGTAGTATTTTTGGGGAATTTTTAAAAATTTGGTAAAATTTACGAAAAAAGTGTGGGGGAAAGGGGCTTACGATACCTAAAACGCGCGTGTTGACTATCCAGCTGTATCTCTGGGCTCTGGGTAAATATATTATTTTTATCCTCCGTAGCTTTTCTGGCTCGTAGTTACGGTATTTCTATCCCTTTCCCGGGGTCCTGTATTTTGAAGGTTTTCAAGGGAGAACTACTGTATTTCCGGAATTTTTCTGGCACTCAATTTGAGATTTTGTGGTGCTGGGCACTGACCACGGCATTTTCTGCATTATTTTGGGCAGGGCTACGGTATCACTGGATTGTTTAACTCGACTTTCTGGGATGGGAGAGGCCTCCGGTATTACTGAACGTTTGTGCGACCCGATTACGGTATTTTCAAGTTCTTCGAAGGGCTTAATGTAGCTCTGCTTTGCAAAACTCGATATTTTGTCTTTCCTTGGGGCGGCTGTACTTTTCATATAATTTATCCAACTTCTTCTCACTTTCCGGGGTATCACAAATCACAGAAGAATAATAGAAAACGATAGAAAGTAAGAAAAAAGGCAACAAAAAACTTCGAGGAATATAATTAGGCATAAAAATTGCAAAGTATCACTGGCTGCTGGATTGACACACTGAGCACGGGGATTCTTGAGGACTCTTTTTATTTGGGGAGAATTGGAGCATGAAGATGAGGATTTAATTTGAAATCGAAAACTTAGGATATACTGGAAAATCGAAAACAAACCATTTTCGTGGAAATCAAATTTTTCTACAAAAATGCGGTGACAAGCATGCAGTGATTTTGAGTGGCGAGAAGGCGTTTTTCGAGGATGCGGTTTTCCTAAAAATTTAGTTGAATTTTTTGGTTTTTTTAATCGATTACCGCACCGGGAAAGGGTCGAGGGTTCGACCCCCACCCGCCGCAACAGTTTTGCTTTTTGAGGATTTAGGGGTTAAAAAAGCTAGTTTGAACGCATTACGCTATGAAATTACCTTCCCCCAGTCGCTTACGTAATCAAAATCATTAAGAAATGGGGCGATGGTTCGAACCCCCCCCGCCCGGTGCCAAATTTTTTGCTTTTTGCTTTTTTCAGGTTTTCTGGGATTTCTTGGGACATTTTCGACCCCAGAAAGCGTATTTCAAAATGGGTCAAGGGTTCGAATTCCCGCCGGGGCCGACGTTTTGCTTTTTGCTTTTTGAGCAGCTCTCGATTTTCTCTCTCTCTCTCTCTCTCTCTCGCTCTCACCTGTCTCAACGCTTCCGTAATGGTCCCCGGGGCTGCCAGTGAGGCTTCATGCGGCTCTCCGATCCAAACTTCTGCCCTCGGACTCTGTCCCATTCGTTCGTAGGCGGCTAGAAAATGAGTCTTTCAAATGGCCTCTGTTAACCTGCCCTACCTGATAGCTGCCGCCGTAAGGTCCTCTGCTCTTCTCGAAGGCCCTCAATTTCTCGCAGATTCGTAGTAGGTTTCTTAAAACTGGATTTTGTGAGAGCTGTGGTATTCCGCAAAGAATCTCTGCTAGCTGGCTAAAAGATCTTGGACAATTCCTAGGTGGTCTCTGCTAGGTGGCCTCATTTTTAGAAGTTCCTCAAAGAATATAGGTTCTTTCGCATTATCGGGGATCAACTTTTTTCTATGACCTAATTTTTCAAATAAAAATAGTGGAATTGTTTCTAAATCATTTTTTTTTACTATTGCTAAGCGTAAAAATTAGAATTTTTAGAATTTTTTAGATAGTTTTTCTAGTTGAAATCGCGTTATTTTTTTACTAAAAAAAACTATGAAAACACTTTCTATTCAATTACTAAGCATTTCTAGACTTGTAAAAAAAGTTTGGTCCCCCCGATAATGCGAAAGAACCAGAATCTCTGCTAGTTGGCCCTGGATTCGTTGATCATTACCGCCAGGCTCCCGTCTCTACAGAGCTTCCGCAAAAAACCGCTGCTAGCTCGCCCTCTTCCCCAATAATCTCTGCCAGCCTACCTCGGCCAAAAGTCGAAGCGTAGCTGGCGGCTGCTTCCCATGAAATTTGTGGTAGTCAGCAGACGCGCTCTCGTAGCCCGAACTCGCCGAGTAGCTGTCCCGATTTCGATTCCTGAAAAAGGGGCGTGGCTTAGTGAATACTGTAATTTTGGATTACAAAGTACACCTAAGAACGTACCGGTAACTCGCTGATCTTCTGAGTTGGTGTGGGGCTAGAATTGCGCTCGCGTTATCGTCTGAACCTCTTCCCGACGATCCGCAGCCCGCAGATTGCTTCACTTCGGTCACCTGGAAAATTCGGGGTTTCTTAAGGGATCTCTGCTAGCTTACCCCCGCTTTTTCAAAGAATCACTGCTAGCCTGCCCCTCCACCCCACCGCTCTGAATTCCTCAAGAAATCTCTGCAACTTGGCCCGGTTTCCTCAGGAATCTCGGTCGGCTAGCTTGCCCTTAACGCTGTCCCGAGACCAAATGATCTCTGCTATCATACCCCTCCGACTTCCCCAATAACCCCTGCAACGTACCTTATGATACGGTGACTGTAGCGTGAATGCCTTCTCCTTCGTCGGATCACTGCCCATCCTCTCCCTCTGTCTCGTCTTGCCCTCTCTGCGCTCTCTCGACTCCCTGCTGTCCCTCCGCTGCGAGCCGTGACGCGTGCGCGGCGCGAGCGGCTGGAAGCACAGGGGCTTTCCGTTGGGTTTACCGGCCCTGAAAATGGCTTTTAAAGGGAGGGTGGCAGTTGGGAACTTCCAAGCGTAATCGATTAATTTTGGATTTTTAATGGCGTAATCGATTCCCAAACTTTTTCCGCTAGTTAACTACTTTAAAGGAAGCGCGACAGCAAGAATTTTAGGTTTTTGAGCGGCGCAATCGATTCGACGGTAGCCTCAAATTTCGGGTCTAGCTGCCACTCACCTTTGATCGATATGACTAAGCGATGGGGCCCTCGGGATATGAGAAACAGAAGACGGTAGCCGTCGATGACTTGTCGAAGGCGTCGTCGGCAGCGAGTCGGACGATTTGAGGGGGTGCGGAATATGGGTCGGGCTGAAAAATCTCTGCTAGCTTGCCCAATCATAGGATTTTCCTCAACATTTTCTGCTAGCCTCGCTAATCGAAAATTCCCCAATAATCCCTGCCAGCCTACCTTTTGCCGAGGTTAAATTTGTGGAGTTGTTGGGTGATTTGTCGGGCAATGGTTGAGGCGATTGGCGGGATTTTGGGTGGATCGTCGATGTATTTATCGAGCTCGATACGTTGTCGACGTGTTTCCACTTCTTTTGCTGAAATTTGGAGGTTTTTGGCGGTTCTTTTCCATTATCGGGGCGGGGGCCGAACTTTTTTTTCTTAGGATCTAATTTTTCAAATTTAAATAGGGGAAGCCTTTCTAAATGGTTTTTACTATTCCCAAGCATGAAAACTTTACAATTTTGCATTAAAAAATATCAAAAATATCGATTTTCCGACCGAAAATGGCCGATTTAGGCCCACGATTTCGACTTTTTGAAAAGTTTTTAGGTAGTTTTCCACTTGAAATATAGTTTTATATGACTAAAACACTATTAAAACACCTTTGTTTAGTTACTAGCCATTTCTACATCTCTACGAAAAGTCGGTCCTCCCCCCGATAATGCCAAAGAACCCCATGTCGTAAGCGCTTGTGACATGTTAACCGGTCCGAGGGTTCGAACCCTGGCCTCGGCAAACTTTTTGCCTTTCTAGTTTTTCACCAATTTTTCTAAAAATTGTACCTTTCAACTCATCCCTCCTCCTCCTCAACTCGTCCTTCCACTTCTTCTGCTCGTCCTCCACCCCTCCGGCCATAATTGAGGATGAGGTGGACTGTTGCTGTTGGCAGCAGCCCAATAAGCCGTTGGCCATCTTCTTTTTCCGGCGCTCCTCTTCCTAAAAGGGATTTGCTAGCTTCCCCTGAACTTCTTGAACTTGTTGGAGCAGGAAAATCGTAGCTAGCACCCCATGGACCCCTTGAACTTGTTGCAACTTGCAAATGACCTCTGCTAGCTACCCCTGACCCCCTTGAACTCGTTGAAACTGGCAAATGGTCTCTGCTAGACTAACTAGCCTCGTTTTGCCTTCCAAGTCCCTTTAAAACAAAAAAAATATCACGATTTCCTACCCGATTCTCCAACAACTTGGACGTCGGCATCGTCATCGGGTCCCTGAGCATCAACTCGCTCCCCGTCTGGCTCGAGCCGCGCTGAAAAATGCCGATTTTCCAATTTCTCAAGGAATATCTGCTAGCCTGCCCTCCATTTCCGCGAAGGCTCTCTGCTAGCCTCCTCTCCCTCTAATTCCTCAAAGAATCTCTGCTGGCCTGCCTCGCCTACCATCGTTGACAAGGAGATTAGGGTCTCCGTCATCGAGCAGTTCATTTTAATGGCGTAATCAATTAGGTAGAGGCGGGGGCTGCGGGCAATAAAATAGGGACCAGGAGGCGCTAGATTGAGAAATGGAATCGGGAGGGGAGGCGAGAGAGAGAGAGAGAGAGAGAGAGCTAGCAGAGAGCACTTGCTGGAAAAGCTGGTGCTCCCCGACTCTCGGGGGCTTTTGATTAACAACTGTTCCCCACGATAATCCATCACAAATGGTCCGGGGCTATCGGCCGGGTGGGGGACCACCCACTGCTGCCATAACACTGCTTTTTGCGATTAGTCTCGAGGGCGGGGGTGTTAAAGGAACGGTGACAGCTAGAAAAATTGCAATAAAAGTAGCTTAGGCTTAGGCTTAGGCTTGGGCTTAGGCTTAGGCTTAGGTTTGGGCTTGGGCTTGGAATTAGGCTTAGGATTAGGCTAGGCTTCCTTGGCTTAGCCTTAGGCTTGGCCTTTTAAATGGATGGTGACACCTAGAATTCAACCCTCACCTTCAGCACTCGACTCAAAATCTCGTGACTCCTCATCGAGTTGTTCACCGAGGCGGCCATCATTCGGGCGAGCTCCGTCTCGCTGCCCTCCTCCTCAAAATGTATAGTTGTAGTTTGTAGCTCAGCGTAGCGCGTTTTAAAGGGAAAGTGACAGCTATTGTTTGTACGCGTTAGTTACTGAACTGCTTGAACTTGTCGTATTCTGGTTTTAGTTTTCTAGACTTCTCTAGTCTGAGCGCATTTCAGCCTTTTAAAAGGATCGTGACAGTTCGATTTTTTTACTTTTTTTAAGCAATTTTTAACAGGTTAAGGCTGACCTGCTTGAAGACGGAGGCATTGGTAGATGAAACGTGATTGATCCCTTCTCGCGAAAGTATAGAGAGCGGATGATGATCAGTAGATGGGCTCCGCTGTGCCAGCGATTCCCGTTCCCTGCCATTAGTCTGTCGTCCATCTGCCGATCCGTCTTGCCGGTCCCGCATCGACCTTGTCGAGCTCTTCATCGAGTCCTCGTCCATCTCGATGATGTCCTCCAGAGGGGCGCGGGTCACGGGCAGGGATTCTCTAAAAAACAGATTTTTTGGGGATTTCGGTGGTTTTTTGGGGTTGTTTTTCCTTTTTCGTTTAAAACTAGGGTTTCCTAGCGGATTATCCAGTTTTAAAGGGCCGCTGAAGGCGCCTAAATACCCTAGTATACCAGTCCGTTTTTTGGAGGGTTTTTACGATTTTTTTGCACTTGCCATTTTGCCATTTTTACCTCTTCATGAATTTTTGCGAAAAATTGAGCTTAAATAGCTAATTTTTCAACTTTAAGGGACCATTGAAGTCAACCGACTACCGTACCACCTACCGATCCTTGGCCCGCCTTATGATATCCGCGAGGAATACCGTCAGCATGACGTTTCCGCTTTTACGCGTGCGTAGACGTGGCATTGGGAGTTCTAGTCATGGATTTTGGCAAAAGACCCGAGGTCGGGGTAAGGAAAAATACATTAAGAAGTTAAATTAACGTTAACACATTCAAAAAAATTGCTTCGCGCTTTTAAGGGAATGGAAGCTTGGAGTTTTAGATGCAGGAAGATAAAAAGTGGGAATAAAAAGTGCGAAAATCTAAAATCTTCCAAAATCTAGTTTTTGTGATACGGAAATGCCATTTTTCAATCTTTTTAGTTTTAGCAAGGTGCCCGGAAGGTTTAGAATCTAAAAATAGCGATTTTCGGCGTAGTTTTAGGAGTAAAAATCGGGATTTTCGGCTTTTGAGTGGTGGACCGACCTGGGGGATGATAATTGGGGCGGCCCACAAAAGCCCCCAACTTTTATGACTACCTCCAAATAGTTGAGAGCATTGGGGGGAAGGGCAGCAATGAGACAATAAGGCAAAAAATGCAGCCAAAAATGCACTTTGAAGGGCCGTTGAAGGGAAAGTGGCTCAAGAGAGTAGTTGACTAGAGAGCTGATAAAATGGAAATTCCTAAGGGATCTTTGCTAGCTGGCTTTCTTGCCGTTTCGACAGTACTGGCATGCTGGCAGAACATTAGGGAAATGAAAGTCGACTTCCTAAAAAATCTCCGCTAGTTTACTGCTGATAGGCTAGCAGACTTTCTTGGGGAAATGTAGGCAGCTTTCCCCAAGGATCTCTGCTAGCTTGCCGATTTAAAAAAACAGGCATGCTGGCAGGGTTTATTGAGAAAATTCGAGGGGTTTCCTAAGAAACTTCTGCCAAAATGCTCGACGTAGAGCGCCGGGGGCAGGCTAGCAGAGATTATTTAGAAATTTTTGCCAATTTTTGCCCAAAGATCGCGCTATGTTGACGATTTTTAGATACGAGGAAGACTGGCAGGGTTTCTTGAGGAGGAGACAAAATTCTCTAGAATCGCTGCTAGCCGCACCTTTAGTACCCATGCCGGCAGGGGTCACCCCCAAAAAACACACGGCGGAAGCGATAGAGGGCTAGAGTGAGAGGGTGAGAGAGAGACCTACAGACAAAATGGGTGGCGATTTATGATGTGCGCCTTGAGGGCATGGCCCAGCCAGAGCTCGAGTTGATAGATGGGCACATCAAAGAATGAGGGAGGAGGGGGACATGTACCTGTGGCTGCTAACCACCCGAGACAAGCCGATGTGGTTTACCTCGAAATAGACCGACCGGGGCAACTAGCAGGGGTTTTTGTGGAAATTTTTTTGGGGAAGCTCTTACTCCCGAATTCGACGATTTTCGCCTCAAGGATCTCTGCTAGCTTGCCCGGAAGTGAGAAATTTTGATCTGGAGGCAGACTAGCAGAGATGCTTTGCGGAAAACCGCTTTCCCGGGACTTTTATTGCGATTTCGACAATTAAATTCCTAAAGGCGCTTTACTGACTTGCCCTGTATCCGATTCTCAGCCTAGAGGCAAGCTAACAGTGATTCTTGGAGAAATTGGACTGGAGGGACAGGCTAGCAGAGATTCTTTGAGGAATTGAGGAACCATCGTAGCGTAATGGACGTAAGAAGTGACAGATTGACTAACAGCTAGGTGATGACCAAGCGGTCAGCCGCCGCGTAAACAGACAGATAAATGACCGCTACTAGGTGTGTGGGAAAAAACTTATCGGGATCTATGAGCGGGTATTACGAGCTATTCAAGGGGTCTCTGCTAGTTGACAGCTGTACGAAATGCATTATGATTCATTTCTTATCAATTTTTTTGCGTTTTAACAATCCCGGAAATTTTCCTGAGCTACAGTAGCCTCAGAGTCTGACTTTGGTAGGTTTCTGGAAATGGTTCGCGCTTTATTTTGACTTTTAAAGGGATTAGCCGCTTTTCTGAGCTACAGTAACCTGGAGATAGCCTTTTTTAGTTTTTTTACAGCTTATTTGACTTTTAAAGGTCTCAGCAAGGCAGTAATTTCTCTACCGTACCTCGGACTCGGGCAGCAGCTCCCCGGCGCCTCCTCATCCTCCGAAACATCCCCGTCACCGCATTGTATTCCCATCTCCATGGTCTCTGCTTGATGCCCATCCATCCATTCCAGGATGGCTTTTCGCCGCTCTTCCTCCATTTCGGCACTAAAAAGCGGAATTAAAGAATTAGGAATTTCGGGATCTAGGCAAGCTAGCAAAGGTTTTATGAGGAAAATCTATAGAATTCGCTTTTTTAAAGAGCCAGCGACAGCTAGAAGCAGTTTTTAGCCCTCCCCAAGAATCCCGGCTAGCCGGCCCCTCAAACGGATTTCCCGTCGTGGGGGATCTAGCAGAGATTCCGGGGACCCCCATATTGTTTGCCTATTCGCGGGGTTTATTCAATGACGCGCCGCCCCCCTTTATGCCTCCAGCCACATACAAAATTTGCATACAACTGCCTGCGCAAATATTTAACGGGGAGGGGGTAATTAGAGACCGACAATGGCTAGTGCGCCCCTTGAAATTGACCGCCATTAGGGAAGGGGCAGGCTAGCAGGGATTCTTTGAGGAATTGGAGGGTCAGGCTAGCAGCGATTCTTTGAAAGAACCTACCGCAATTTGGAGCGTCGTGGAGAGTGATCGGGGGAAATTGTCGGCTCCAGGCTACACCCGTCGAAGCTGTTGCTTTGTTTCTAAATTTTTAGGTTTTTTTCAAGCTTGTTCAGGTCATTTTAAAGCCCGCCTCAGCCTAAGCCAAGCCTAAGCCTAAGCGTAATCCTAACCCTAAGCCTAAGCCTAAGCCTAAGCCGAAGCCTAAACATAAGCTAAGCTGACTTACATAGAAAGGACGTTGCGTCTCCGATCCACTAGGACTGCACAAATCGTCGTAGAGCCGGGACACGGGCGAGAAAAACGGGGTATGATTCTGAATTTGCCATATTTCTAGGCCTTCAAGGTGTCTTACCTTTAACAGGGGCGGTATCGACGTGTTTGGCACCTTTAAGGTACCATTCGATAGTCCGGAACTTGCAGAGGCAGATTTCGGAAGGATCCGTGGGGAACTGAAATTGATTTTTTGGTTTTTGATTTTCCTCAAGAATCTCTGCTCGTTTGCCTGCTCCTACTTTGCGTTGGGCTTCCTAAAATCTTTCTGCAACCTACCCATTGGCTCCCAAGAAGATGATCGTTTCCGCTCCACTTTGTTCACTTGATGATTCCACTTCTGAAGAGCGTAGTTCCCCTCTTCTCGACCCGCCATCGCTCAGCGTCTAAAAATTGGGCAGACTAGCGTGGGTTTTTGAGGGGGACAAAGAATCTCTGCTAGCTTGCCCCTTTCTTCCGCCTAATAATTTCCATTTTTCGTACAGGGTGTGCAAAAAAAAGGACACAGTTTGGGTCGAAATAACTCGCGAACGGTAGAGAATCGAAGGTACGTTACCATGCCAGAATGCTTAAATATGCTGGGCATGAAGATTTAACACAACTTGATTTTTTCGATTTTTGAGTACGCAACTGTACTATTGACGCTGGTTACGACCGAAAATTGTGCGTTCTTGAACGGGAGGTGGGAAAATTCTGATTTTTGGCCTAAAAATAGTATAAATTTGTAAAAATGTAATGGCAAAATCTTAGAATTTATCGAGGTATATTTCATTTTTTAAAAGCAAAACAATTTTGGCGATTTTGCGTTATTTTTGTTCTTTGAGTCATAACTCGCTTAAAACTCACTGCCTATGGCTGATATTTTGTCAATGACCTATCCAAATATTAATCTCGGATTCCACACCAAATTCCACCACAATCTATGGTATTTTTATATTGCTTGCTAAAACGTGCCCCAGCGGGGTACTGTAGGTTTCGATTTTCCCGCTTTTCTCGGGGCGCCTAGCTTCGATTCGGCTAAAATTTTCTGGGTTGTTAGGCAATAAGTAGGGGCACCTTGCTGCCAAATACGAGAGCGTACTATCCACAAACTTTCATGAAAAACACCAAAACGGATTTTAATTCTGCGGCAGAATTTGTAAATTTTTGGTCAATTGGTCCAAAAACTGCTACTATTGCTTTTACAAAAGATCGAAGCGATTCCATGGCAAAACACCACGAAAATCGCAAATTTCGGTTTCTACAGTAACCCACGTGGAGCGCGTTTTAGCATGCCATCACAAAATTCCATAAAGTGACGATTTTTCTATTCGAGGGCCTTCTAGAGTTGATTGTAAGATAACCTGTTAAAAATTACTGATTTTGGGTGGTAAATAACAAAGTTACGAGGCCAAGTGCAAAACAAGGCCAGAGAGCCGATTTTGGGTCCGAGTAGCCGGGTCAATTTTCGAAATTTTAAAAATAAAAAAACCACCTGCATCTTATGGATACGATTATAGCTTTGAGGTTATTATCTACGCCCGTAAAATTTGGGGGCAATCTGATTCAAAATTATGGTGACTTTCAGCTCAAAATCGAAGATCACCCTATTCCAAAATCGAAGTTTAGAAATCTTCTCAAAATGTTTGCGACGTGAAATTGCTTTAATCTTTGCATAGTTTTATTCAACTGATGGCACTGTCTTATTGCTCAAAATATCCCTACGACCCCACCTTCCAAAATTTTTTTACGCAACCTCGAATTCGGTTTATTTCGGGTTTTGATGAATTTTCTTGGCGCCAACGCCTGGTTAAAAAATTCATGAATAAGGCTTTAGGATGCGCTATTCAAATTATATCAGATAAAAATAAAACGAAAATTTTCAAAGCGCGACTAAATTTTATAAAATGGTGGCAAGATTCGGAAAAAAGCACGAACCAACCGTTTTGGAGGCCCTAAAAGACGCCCTTCCAAAGGAGTACGGTGGCTCGCAATTTCGTAGATGATAGATAAGCCACAGTATTACATAGTTAAGCAAATAAGATAGCTGAGTCCCCTTTGGCAATTTAAAAATATTTTTCTAAAGTTCGGTTTCGTGACCTCGAAAAATCAATGACCAGGGGGTCGTTGAAAAAATCGAAAATTCATCGATCTCAAAAAATTCTTTAATATGTTTATGCGATTGTGTCAAGCCCGTAGGTATTCTACCACAACTGATTTTGAGGTTTTCGCCATAGGTTTTTCCAATATTAAAAATTTACGAAATTTCCCCATACAAAATTTCATTCCTCTCTAACTTTTCAACCAGACCCTCAAAAATTCTTAATTTCTGTAGGTATATATCTGCTGCCTATATTAACTTACTTAATAAAAATTAGATGCCAGCCACCACAGGAAACTGAGAAAAATACAAACGAAGTTTCCCCGAACGCACAGTTTTCGGGTGTCATTTGTATTGATACGTCGCCAAAAATCGAAAAAATCAAGTTGTGTTAAATCTTCATGCCCAGCATATTTAAGCATTCTGGCATGGTAACGTACCTTCGATTCTCTACCGTTCGCGAGTTATTTCGACCCAAACTGTGTCCTTTTTTTTTTGCACACCCTGTATATCTTTTTGGGCCCTCCCGGCGGCTACCCCAAAAGGTCATAAATCTTTGGCCATCACCCCCCGGTTGAGGCCAAGAAATGACAAGAAACATTTCTCAAATTTATCGGGAAGAACAGAGCGAGAGAGAAAGAGAGGGAGCGAGAGAGAGAGAGAGAGAGTGAGCGAGAGAGCGATAAAGAGCGAAAAATCGGACAATCGAATGACTGATGGCGGGTCCCCTATGGCCCCGCGCCATCCGGGGCGCTTATTCTTTTGGGGCTAATAAATTCTGGGGCGCTGCTAGGCAAAGGCAAAATTTTTTCACAAAAGGTCGCTGCTAGCTTGCCTAGAGCCTGAAATTACGGGTTTAATATGAGAAAGGGGAGATTGACAAAGTTTTGACTCAAAAAATTTGTTCTAGACGTCCGTTTCCGAGCGTCTGATTCCTCAAGGAACGCTGCTAGCTTGCCGTTGAGGTAAATTTTTCCCGAAAGCTCTCTGCTAGCTGCCTACCTTGACCCTCCTTGCCGCCCGCTTCGCTTTTGCAATCTTCGCCACCAGCTGAAGCATACTCTCGTCCTCATCGGCCCTTCCGGTGAATGTACACAGGAGTGTCGTGTTTTTCGAGGGGGTCAGCCCGACGCGCAGTAGGCGGTACAGCAGATTGTCCCTGAAAAATCAAGGTTTTGTCGTTTTGAAAGGATAGCGACAGGTTTTAATCGATTACGATACGTTATTGGCAACATCTCGAGTGTTTAAAGGGAGCGTAAAACCTAGAAAATTGCTGATTGCGTTGCGTAATCGATTACGCTAGGTTATTTTTGCGGAAATTTTTGAGTTTTAAAGGGCTTGTGAAGTTTAGATAATCGATTACGCTGGGTTGGTTTAAGAGCCTTTGAAGGACAAGAGTAAATAGATTTTATGGCATAAACGATTGCGCCATTAAATGATTTGCTTTTCGTTGCCTAATCGATTACTCCTTGAATTTTAGCGTTTGAAAGTGGCCACAACAAACAATTACGCCATTAAAATAGTCTTTTGTTATTCAAATGGTTAGATGTTTAAAGGGATAGAAAAGGATAAATCCTCAGTTTTCGAGACGTTGTACCCCAATTTTTGAAGCGAAGACAAGACATAACTGGTTACGGCATGTCTTTCTGGGCTCTAGACTACAATTTACAACCAATTGCTCCATTATATCCCCAATTTTTTAAGTGTTGACCCCTTTTTGGGCCTCCATTTTCCATATATATCCAGGGGAATTTTGTTGCCCTAGCCGAGGCTAGCTTGGCTTGCCCCCCGCCTTTCGGAATTCTATTAGAATTCCCCCGGGTCCAGTCCCCCCGACCTAGCGCCGCTTTCCTTTAAAGGGGCCGGCAATGCAAAAAGGGGAGCAACAAGAGGAGGGGGGAATACCCTGGGGCTACGAAACACACCCACAAATCATATGAACAAGCGGAGGGGGGCAAGAAGAAGCAGCCCGAAAAATGTCACAAATCTTCGTGACCCCCCGGTAGGCTATTGACACTTGCATGGGGGCACAAATATATAACGGACGGAAACAGATGGTTGATGCGGGGAATTGGGGGAAATTTAGGAAAAGAGCTCGATTAACTTGCCCAGAATTTTTCAAAGAATATCTGCTAGTTCGCCTCCCAAATCGTCTTTGCCAGGCTGCCCAAATGACCTTCCTAAACGGTCTCTGCTAGCTTGCCCCAGATGGAATTTCTTAAATAATATCTGCTAGTTTGCTTAGTCTCCGCTCCTAGATGATCTTTGCTAGCTTGCCTAGACCTGATTCACAACGAATCTTTGCTAGTTGACCTAGCCTTTACCTTAAACCTTTGCTAGCTTATTCCCAAAATGGTCTTTGCTAGCTTGCCTACACTGAATTCCGCAAAGAATCCCTGCTAATTTGCCTTACGCGATATAATGATCTTAAGAGCCTAGTCTCTCTGCTAGCCAGGCTGGATTTTCTATGGAGTGCGACAATAAGAAGCTGAAAACTGGATTCCGAAATGATCTCTGCTAGCTGACCCTATCGGCAGAATTGGCTTCCCAAATGGTCTCTGCGAGTTTCCGAGGCAAACCTGTACTTATGTATGGTCTCTGCTAACTTACCAGTCATATTTTTGAGTGGGCTACGGTTTTTCAAAGAATCTCTGCTAGTTTGCCTACGTTTTTCGGCTTTTTGGCCGTTTTTTGTAAGAATCTCTGTTAGCCTACCCCTCCCAAAGGGTCTCGGCGAGATAGCCCCGATTTTTTTAGACCCCCCGTCCTTTGGAATGTCTCGGAATTGTTTTGTTTTCGCCGGTCCCTTAGATCTCCCCATTTTCGAGACGGCCCATAATAGTGTGTGTCCAAAAAGCGCCCATTTTTGGGGGGAGCGGGAAGATGCTTTAGGAAGGGTGAGTCAATTCATTGCCTCTCTCTGTCTCTCTCTCTCTCTCTCTCTCTCCCACTCTCTCCCACTCTCTACCACCTCCTTTAAAGGCGCGGCGACATCAAAGGGTGCCGCCACCGCTTCTCCCCCTTTTCTTTCCGGGCGCCAAAAGCGGGATTATATGACTGCCCACCCACTTTCCGCGCTGGACACCCCTCCGAAATGCCCGTAAAATTCGGAATTTTTGTGGTGGATATTTTTCCGGAAATTTTCCGGGGCTGACAAAGCGGTGATTTCGTGGGCCGTAAAGGGATCTATCAAAGAAAATTGGTGGAATTTGGAAAAAGTGGAATTTTTGGGGTTTCGGTGATTGCGTGAATCGCTTACGACATGAATTTTAGAGTTTTTGGGCTAGAGGAATCGCTTACGCAATGAAATTCGGAGTTTAGAATCCTGCTAATCGATTACACAATTAATTTAGCGAGATTTGGGTATGGCAGTATCGATTACGACGTGAAGTTTTCGAGACTTTGGGCTAGGGGAATCGATTAACACATGGAATTTTGAGTCATCGGGCTAGAGAAATCGACTACGACATTAAATTCGAGGAGCTGAGGCATTCGAAATCGAGAAAAGAAAAAAATTGACTTTTTTTAAGGACCATTGAAGGCGCGAAAACCGATTACGACATTAAATTAGATTTTGGCGCAGAGAGAAATCGATTACGAGATGAAATTAGAGGAACGTAGACTATAGGAATCGTGAAAAGCAAAATAAATTGGCATTTTCCAGGGTTTAAAGGGCCATTGAAGGCAAAATTCAGATCCCCAGAGAATCGATTACGACATGAAATTTGGTTAGTCATTCCCACCTGGCTGGTAGATGTTTTTGGCCTTGCAGCAGCATTAAAAGCATATTCCCGATGACGGGCATCGTCAGCTCGCCGTGCTGGGAATTTCGCTCGCCGAGGCCGAGGTCTATCTGGAATTTAGGGACTAATGGTCTCTGCTAGATTGCCCTGGCCGGAAAATGGGACTCAAGTGATCTTTGCTAGCTGGAAATTTTCTCAAATGATCTCTGCTAGTTGTCAAATGGCCTCTGCTAGCTGCCCTCTCCGACCCACCATCGTCATTTTCGATTTTCCGCCACATTCCGCTCCTACAGTACCCGCCCTGTAGGCGTACAGGGAGAGGGTGACGAACAGGTGACGAGAACGATGGGCATCTTCATCGTCTGAAAATTGTAGCTAGTCGTTTTTGGTTTTGTATTCTGTAGTCGACTCGAATCTGGTGAAAACCAGCTGTCACAGCCCCTTTAAAGGTCCAAAAACGCGTAGAAATCGTGCTTTTTTGGCTGTATATAGGTGTTTCGTTTAGAATCGTTTAGCGGGTTTATTATAGCGTTTTTGGCATTTTGCAATGAATTTACGGGTGTCTCTGCCCCTTTAAAAGTCCAAAAACGCCTAGAAATCGTGTTTTTTGGCTGAATCCAGGGGGATACCGACCTTTAAACCCTCTGGCCTACCTCCTAATCGCTTCGAAATTGCCGAATCGAGGTAGAAAAGCGCCTGCTCGAGGCTGTCGACGGCCAACTCGCTCTCGAATTCGGTCCTCGGACCGGTAGATGGCTCCTCGACGACCCGAACTCCTTGCCGACGTCGGTCTAGAATTTTTTTGTTAAATTTCTGGATTTTCCAAGGTTCCCAATCACTTTAATCGTCATCCCCAGGCTCAAAACTACAGTTAGGCAAAAAACAAAACATTTCCGGTCCCGTGACTCGAACTATGACCCCTCGCCTGACGGCCGACTCCCTTAGCCACTGCACCAAGTCGGTGAACTCTACCCACCGCTGTTAAATTGCCCAAATAAATCATCCAGCAGCCCGTCGCGTTGTTGGTAGTAGAGGGCGGAGAGTCTGAAAATGCTTTTTGAGGGGTTTTGAAGGGTTTTGGGACCTCAGCGAAAACCGACAATCCGGCCGTTTTAATCGGTACTCATCGAGGAGTTGAAATGCCCAGTAGATGGCACTTCGGTACAGGCCGGCTGGGTCGTAGAGGCAATCCGCTTTTCCTGGAATTTTCCGGGTTTAGGGGCAAATGATTTTTGCTAGATTGCATCTCGAATTTTTGATTTTTGACACTTTGAGGGCTTTTTCGTCTTAGTTTCCCCAGGGCGAGTGTTTCTAACTGCGATTTTCTGAATCTACGCATAAAACTACGTCCGAATACGCTTCAGAATAATTTTTGTAACTTTAGAATATTTTTATAAATCGATCACAAGAATTCTCGTGTCTTGAAAGCAATTTTCATCTTTCAGGATTTAGGGATTTTTCGAGTGGATCTGAGGCCTTCCAAAGTTCCTGAATTTTTGCTGCTAGCTTGCCCATACCTTTAGCCAAAAAATTCCCCAATTTCCTCTGCCAGCCCGCCCCCAAGTGCCAGATTTCCGCAGCGCTCCCCCCGTTGACACCTGCCCCCGGGTGGTGAGCTCGGTTAATGAGGCCGTATTTGGGGAGCAGGGAGGAGAGACTATATAGCCGATTGCGTGATATAGCCCCAGGGCACACCACCCGGTTTGGCATAATGCCAAAATTGGGGGCAACCCCCAAACGGAGAGCCCCCGACCATCGAAATGGCAATGCTCTCAGCCCCGATTGCCACTTCAGCTGCCTTCCAGAGTGCTAGGATTTTGTCCTAGAGACGTTTCAGAGACAAAGCGGAGTTTTAAAGGGATGGAGACAGCTAGGAATTTGTTTTAAAGGCATCCTGGTAGCTAGAGAATTATTTTAAAGGTGTTGGCAAGCCCAAAAAATTACCGTGGATCATTTTAAAGGTGTGAGGAACGCTAGGAAAATATTTTCAGCTGTTCGAGTGCCAGAAAAATTAGATTAAAGGGATGGTAACAGCTAGAAACTTGCTTTTAAAGGGATTGTTACACTACGAGGTATCTTTAAATCCCCTCAAAATCCTTTTAACGAGGCTAGGAAGGCAAAAATCGTAAAAACATTTTTTTTCCTTCCTTCCTGCTTCCTCAAATTTTCTCTGCTAGGTTTCCCACGATCCTAAAGGGACTAACAAGCCAAAATGTCGATTTTTATGGCATCCAGATAGTGTCGTTTCTGGTGCCTTCCGGTCGGGGTGGATTATGGGAGGAGGGTTCAGATCCGATCTTTATGACCCCGAAGGGGGTAGATGGCAATTCGGACTGTCGCTCTCTCTCTCTCTCTCCCTTTCTTTCTCTCGCCCGATCTCGCAGCCATCTGCCCGCCGGAATTTCAATGTCAAGTGGATGGGTTTTTCGGCTTCATCGCCAAATTTCGAAAGAGGCAAGCTAGCAGTGATTCTTTGAGGAAATGGAGGGGCAGGATAGCAGAGATTCTTTAAGGAATTGGGGATGCTAGCAGGGGACTTTGAGGAATTGGCGGGGCAGGCTACCAGGGATTCTTTGCGGAAATTTGCTACCAACTCCAGAGGCTCCTTTTTCTCAAGGGTAACCGATTTGTCGAAAACCCGTGGGGTGCTAAGAAGAAAAGGTATCTGTAGAGGATGTCGAGTGCCCCCGATCGCTGATCCATCACTCTCACACAACACCCCCAACCGACCGTTTTTTGGAGGACAGAAAGTCGAACTGAACGAGCAAGACACACAAACATTTTCCTTGATTTGACGCCAGATTAGCCCTCCCGGTTTATCCTGATTTTTTACTCGATAAATAGTAGAAAATTCGGGAGATATCGCAGTTTGCAGAGATCATTGAGGATTGGGCAGGCTAGCAGAGATTCTTGGGGAATTCTGGACCGGGCAGAGGTTTTTTTGCGAAATTCACTGGCTCCATGGTAAGTTAGCAGTGATTTTTTGAGAATGGAGTAAGGAGGCTAGCAGAGTATCTTGTGGAATTGGGGGAATTTGAGAATTTTGAAGGCAAACTAGCAAATACCCATATGGAATTTCAAAGGAGTGAGACCAATTAACCCTCCAAACGACACCAGCGACGAGCCATTAAAAAGGCTGTGGAGCAGGTCGGGGAGGACGGTGGAGGAGACTTCTTCCTAAAATAGATGATATTTAGGGGCTCCTAAATGGTCTCGCCTAGCCCGCCTCGGCTTTCTCGTCTCCTTAAATGGTCCCTGCTTGTTGTTCCACCCCTCGACGGCTTTTCTTCCCCAATAACCTCTGCTAGCCCGCCCTCCCCCACCTGGTTGACTTCCGGTGCGAACAACCCATCAAAGGCCCCCTTCAGTTGTGGCTTTTCGACCCCTCGTAACGAGATTTGGCCGGTTTGCGGGTTTTGTGAGATCCAGGCGTCGGCCGGGGCGAGACGGCCGAGGACTCGAACCTGAAAATGGCGCTTAGGCTTAAACTTAGGCATGACTTGGCTTTGCTTGGCTTTGCCTGACTTTGTTTGCCTTTGGCTTGCCTTAGGCTTAGACTTAGGCTTAGGTTTAGGCTTAGGCTAAAGCTTCGAAGCTTACCCGTCTCTGTTGAGGTCTCGGCGGTAAAGCCGAGGAGGGCACACGGGCCCTCTCCATCAGGAAACACAGCCAATGCTCCTCGTTGGGCTGTGGCGGAATCGTTTACGCGCTGAAAACCCGGGGGTTAATTGTTACGAGATGAAAATGGGAAAGCGGAAATCAGTAAATTTTTCTATTGTGATTTTAAGGGGAGTAGGGAAGCCAGAGAGTAGGTAGATAAATCGATGACGGCATGAAATTGGCTTTCGAAGAACTCCAATTTTATTTTAAAGGACCATTGAAGTCAAAGTTTGCTTGGAAAATCGACATTTAGTCCATTTTAGAGGACTTTTGAAGTTAGGAATTATCGGTTGGAATCGATTACGACATGAAATTCGGGAATAGGAACGATTTTGCGATGTAGTTGATTTTTTGAGAGCATTAGGACCATTTTAAAGGACCAGTGAAGGCAGAAATCATAGAGCTAAATCAGTTACGACATCAACAGATTGTTTTTAGAGCGTGTAACACGAAAAATGAGCCTCCTCGCCCATTTCCAGAGGTCAGTGAAGGCAAAATAGCGAAACTGATTCGGTTACGACATGAAAATGCTGAAAATCAGCTTAGGAGACCAGCCAGAAGCGGTTTGTTAGATGGGTGGGGTTTTTGGTGGGTGCCGCCGCTGAACCCCTTGCCAGGCCCCGCCCACTTTTACGCCCTTCACCCCCGTCCACACCCAGAAATGACAAGGCGGACCCCGGGATCTATTGGCACCCAGCCAGTTTTGGGGAAAAACACGCTAAAAATCGGGTTTAAAGGGGTGGTGAAGTGGCAAAGGGGCGGGGCTTGGTTGTTGCGACCTAGCAGAGATTCTTGAGGATATGGGATTTGAGGAAGCAGGCTAGCGGAGATCTTTTCGGAACGGTCAGGGCAAGCTAGCAGAGAACCTTTAGGAGCAGCCTGGTCATCTTGCAAAGGCTTTTAAGGAATTTGAAGGCAGACTAGCTGGGTTTCTTGGCACTCTTTGGCGCGACTCGCGGCTTTAAAGGGCCGTGGAAGGCAAAGGGGCGGAGCTTGCCCGCAAGTACCAGCAGAGATTCTTTGGGATTCGTCTAGACACAGACAAACTAGCAGGGTTTTTTGAGGATTCAATCGCAGCGTACACCGCGCTTTCTTAGATTTTAAAGGCACAATGAAGTCGATTTGGACAAGCTCCCGTTCCCCAAAAATCCCCGCCAGACTCCCCCGCACCGAGATTTCAGCCCGTTTTCAACCAATTTGCCCTCCAAATCCCCGTTAGGTAGCGATTGTGTCCTTGATCCCCCTACCATTCGCGGTTTCTTACTGCATTTCGGGGGGTGGGTGCCCACCTGTTGAGTGGAACATTTCGGAATGGCCCCCCGAGGTGAGATTGAGATCTGCCCCCTTCGGCTCTGCCCCTTTCGATTCCCGCCCCTTTAATGGCCCCTTCGACCGATTTCCGACTTTCCGAAAAAGCACCTGGTGGTCTTGAGATGGGTAGTAAATTCCGCGCGGCTACTCATTACGGTTTAGCGTTTCAGGGGGATGAAGGTCAGATTGAAGATTTCCAAACTGTTTTCAGGGTTACGGTACCTCTTTACTGAGAATCTAGAGGGAGGGATACGCTAGCAGAGATTCTTGGTTATTTCGCATTATCGGGGGGAAGGGATCCGAACTGTTTTGTCTACGTCTAGAAATGCCTAGTAAGTTGATAGACAGTGCCTTGATAGTGGTTTTCTGTAATATATAACTATATCGAAACTAGAAAAATGTTGACAAAAGCGGAAACTTTGGTCAAAAATCGGCCCATTTTGGTCGAAAACTCGAGATTTTTGTTATTTTCTAATACAAATTTGTAAAGTTTTCACGTTTAGAAATAGTAAAAAACCATTTAGAAACGCTTCCACTATTTATATTTTAAAAATTAGATACGAAGGAAACGTTGATCGCCCCCCGATAATGCGAAAGAACCGCGAATTCGACACTTGCCGGGGCGAGCTAGCAGGGATCCTGGAGAAATTGTGAACAATAGGCGAAACAGTGCAATTGTTGCGAGGAAAGGAATGTACTATCTAACAGGACTGGCATGTCTAAGGGCCAGCTGGCCCGAATAGTGCTGTCTGTGCCCCCTTCTCGAATGACATTGCGCCACAGCGCGCGCGCCCTCACGCCGGGCCCGCGAATAACGCCAATTTGTCGCGCGCGCCGCCCGCTGCGTCATTCCCGGGAGGGAGGGGGCTGAGGGAGACAATTTGAGGAATTTTCCTTTTGACAAACAACACTAGACTGTTAAAAAATCGATCACCCCCTCCTGAATGCCCAACTTTTTGAGCGATGTGTCCCGTACCCCCAGGGCACACATGACTAATTTGCATACCCGACAGGGGATGATTCAGAAAGGCGGCTGGCAGGGAGGGGTGGGGGTGGTGGTGGGAAAAGCCGATCGGGGTGTCAATAGGTGCCGATTGGCGAGATGGGGGATCGGGCGGGCTAGCAGAGATGAGTTGGGAATTTTGAATAGAGAGAGAGACCGAGAGAGAGAGAGAGAGACCTAAAAGGCAGGCTGGCAGTGATTCTTTGCAGGAAAATGGGTATTTGTGAGAGCTAGCAGAGACAATTTGCGACTGGCAATCTAGCAGCGATAATTTAGGACTCAGCTAGTCGAAACCTCGAGGCAAACGAGCGGAGAAAATTTAGGAAACGTCTTCTATTAGGAGATGGGATGTCTGGCAAAGACTTTTGTGGAAATTACAAAAAGAACTTCGAAAAAATTGCAGAGATCATTGTGGAAATCGGACTAGCTAACAGCGGAATTTTTGGGACCTGCTAGGAGACGGGTGCTAGCAGAGATTCGTGTGGAAAAATTTGAAATGGGCACTTGGGCAAACCAGCAAAGACCATTTGCGCGCCAACTCCCACTTTCCCACATTCACTCGCGGAGGCACTCTCTATAAGAAGCCGCTGCGAGGGCCATTTGGATGGGTCAATTCGGACACCTCCTACTCCTCTTTTGTGGCTCATTCCGACGCCCCTCGCGCTCCGATCGGGTGCCACATGTGTGTCTGTCTTTCTGTCTTTCTGTCCATTCCCTTTGACTCCTCCGTACGGCCAGACGGTCAGCCAGCTAGTCAGTTCTTTTGGCCCCTGCGGGCATAAAACCCCGCTTGGCGCCACCCGCGTTTTATCGCCTTCCTAGCACCTCGTCGCCGAGTGTTTTTATGCTTCGCTGACCGGTAGGGGAAGCGGAAAACATGTTACACCTTAGAGCTTACGTGGATTTTTAGGATGTTTGACATTGGTTTTGATGTCGTAATCAAATAATTGCCCTGAAAATCGGTGTGCCATCGATTTTGAGCCCGGAATTTGATGACGGAATCGATTACGGCGTGAAATCAGCCCTTAGACATTTTCAAAGCCTGTAATTTTCGAAAAACAGACTAAATTGTCCTCTAAAAATCGATGACGGCAGGAAAATAGCGGATAATTCAGAATAAATGATAGAGAGAGCCGAAAATTTGCCTTCAATGTCCCTTTAAAACAGATTACGCCATGAAAATAGGCGTCTGGTATGCAAGAGTCTTTGGTAAGGTGCCAAAATTCAAGGAAAAAACCGAAATTTGGACTTCACGGGCCCTTAAAAAATGATTAAGACACGAAATTAGCTATATACGAGATAGATGATTGCTTGGAAAAGTACCAAACTCAAAAATGGGCTAATTTCTTGACTTGAATCGGCCTTTTACCCCCGCCTAAACACGAGCAATTACAGAACCGGGGGCGGGGGCGTTCAAAAGGCCCGCCCGGGGGCACACACATTGCGGTATGTTTAGACCAGCAGAGGGAAGGGAAGGGCGATCGGCATGCCTGTATCTCTCTCTCTCTCTCTCTCTCTCTCTCTCCCTGTGGCCATTTGTGAAACAGGACACCTTCCCCTCATAGTCCTCGCTCGGTCCAACAATTCACAGGGGGGAGTCGGGACCTTCCCTAACAACCCACTGGACACTAATAACCTGGGCGGACAACAAGTGATGAACTCGACAATTTTTTTTTGGACTTTCTGGGGTTTTAAAGGGGGCAGGACACGCTAGAAATGACTCTATATGTAGCGTGACGTGAGATTCCGAAGATTTTCAACTCGGCGTCTTTATCGTGATCGTTTTAAAGGGAGTGAGACAGCTGGCGGCGTGCCAACACAAGGGTCAGTCTCTTAAAGGGAGCCTAAGATGAGATTCTGGCGATTTTTACCTCTATGTATCCGGTTTTGGTTTTTTAAAGGGATGGTGACAGTAGCGTAGGTATTCTAAAACAGCCGATATAAAGGAGATTGAGTTTTTAAGGAGATTTTGTGGCCAGATTTCGAGGTTTTTCAAGTTCAGTGATCGGTTTTTGTAGCTTTAAAGGACTGCTACAGTAAGTTCGAACTTTTTAAGGGATCGTGACAGACAGCCAGGGGATTTAAAGGGATAGCGACCGCGAGTAAAGGTGTTTCAAGCGAACGAAACGAACTTATAAGGGTTTAGAGACAGTTTGAGCAACAGCTTCAAGTGACCACTGCGAAATCATGACCCAAGACTGGGCGTGACCAAGCCGTTAGTGGTGCCGAGCCAGGCGGGCGCGCGAAATTGTGTCATCAATCAGTGCACACCATAATGAGGATGAGAGAGAGCGAGAGAGGGAGAGAGAGAGAGCTAGTGGCCAGTCAGTGGTGGCCATGCACCGGAAATTGAGGAAGGACGGGGCGCGAGGTTGTGCCCTCGGGTGATGATTATAGACTAGCACTAGGGGAATGGATTCTTGCACTTGGATAAGCATATGGAGGGCTAGTTAGCGGGGATTCTTGAGGAAGTGAAAAGGCAGCTATGAGAGATTCTGAAGGAATTGGAGGGCAGGCTAGCGGAGATTCTTTGAGGAATTGGAGGGCAGGCTAGCAAAGACTTTTTAGGAAATTGAGGGCCAGACTCAATTCCTTCCGATTCTTGCGGGCTAGCAGAGGCGCTTTAGGAAATTGCGTTTAAATTTGAGGTGAGGGCAGGCTAGCACGGATTCTTCAGGAAAATTGAGCGGAAAATCAAGTTTTAAAACTCGTGTTGGAGCTGCCCCTCCCTCCATATCAGTTGCGCAACCCACCCGGCCCCGGGTGGATCGTGTTTGAATGGGTGTTCTGCTGACCTCAGCTAACACCCGGGGGATCGCCTGATAAGCTTATGTAGCGGACACGGAAACAGACCGGTAGACGACTCAAAAACGGGCCCTAAACAAAAACAACGCGAGTCTGAGGGGGATAAGGGGTTATTTTTGGGCGGAATCGGACCATTTTCCGCTTTTAAAGGAACTGGGAAGGCAATTTCGTGCTTATGGATCTTTTTCGACCTGTTTTTATCTATTATTTCTCACTATCTCTAATGCGGAAACAAAATCCGGGCGTCTGAATTAGGTGTCGTAATCGGATCTCACAAACACGCACCAACACCCCCTAAGAAAATAACCCGAGGGCAAATAGCGGCGTGTGTGTACGGAGGTGTAGTGTGGAATTGCTGATTTTTTGCATATAGCGGAGTAGCGCAGAAAGAATGCGAAAATATAGCGATAATAGCAACGTGGGCCGGCTAGCAGGGGAACTTGGCGGAAACGATAAAGTAGATGGATTGGACGATGAATTAAGCGGCGTAATCGGTTGTTTTACGAGATGGAAAGCGATAGAGAGAGACATAGAGAGACGCAGCACCTTTGGAAAGGCAACCGATTACGACACATAAATAGCCAAATCAAGCGGTTTTTAACACCCAAACTTGTGCAGTGTTCTGCGACGTTCTGAAGGGTCCGCCGGCGACCCCGACCCGACCCCCAGGGCCAGTACATAGCCTGAGGGCACAAATTGGAGGGCAGAGGATGGGGATGGGATGGACCCTCGGGGCCTTCAGAAGACCCAGAAGGAGGAGAGAAGACCCCACAGCCAGTGGAGACCCCCGGTCGCCCACACAATGCCGTGTAATGTCATTTGGGTCGAGCATTCCGGAGGACGGAGCTGTGGACGACTGGCAGTAGAAGAAGACGAAGCAGATATACAGATTCGAGGGTTGGGGTAGGCTAGCGGAGAGTTTTGAGGAATTGGTGGGGAGAGAGGCAGGCCAGCAGAGATTCTTGAGGAAAATATGGGTCAGGTCGACTGGCAGTACAAGAAGATGAAATAGATTCGTGGCTTGGGAGTGCTAGCGGACATCTTTGAGGAATTTGTGGGCAACTGGAAGTGTTTTTTCAGTAACAAGTAAAATTCAAGGGGTAAGCTAGCACTTTGCGTAA
The DNA here is from genome assembly GCA_038088335.1 of Mesorhabditis sp. LJ9110. Classification (NCBI taxonomy): domain Eukaryota; kingdom Metazoa; phylum Nematoda; class Chromadorea; order Rhabditida; family Rhabditidae; genus Mesorhabditis; species Mesorhabditis sp. LJ9110. The sequence goes on along the minus strand of JBBGBA010000016.1, from coordinate 470,313 downwards.
GGTCAACTAGCGGAGTTCTTTGAGGAGTCGAAGGGCTGAAAGGCATCACAGCAACGATTCTTTGCGCAAAAACTCGCCTTGGAGCCAGGTCTCCCCGCTTCTAAATTGAGATCTCATTCGCTCACCCTCAGATTATGCAAATTAGATGCCCCTCCCCGATTCTGGTTGCCATTCCCCTTCCCCATTGCCCTGTCAATTCGCATTAGTGTCACCGTTCCTTTAAAACCGGCGCGGAGGTGCTAAAAATCAAGCCCCGGGGTGATTGGGCAATTAAGGGAATCTGGATGGGGGTCAGGGGCGGGCTAGCAGAGCTATTTGAGGAAATGGAGCGGTAGGCTAGCAGAGATTCTTTGGGAATTTGAGACAGGACCATTTAGGAAGGGGCAACGAGCAGAGATTATTGAGTATTTGGTCATTTGGGAAGCAAGCTAGCAGCGGTTTTAAAGAAGGGGTAATAAGCGGCGATCTTTTGGAACAAATCCACAGCAAATTTCCCCCAAAAGTCTCTGCTAATTGACCCACTCCCCCCGGTAAGTCGAGTCGAAGCAAATCGGATCTCAATTTGCCCTCCACTAGATTCCGTTCGATTCCGAAAATACGACCCTTTGTGTCCGGGGGGAGCCAATTCGCTGCCCGGATTTATGATCCTCCACCCACCCACTCAACCCCCCTCCGATGGCTAGCCTTTAAATTCCCCACTCGGAACAGTTCGCGCGATGCAAAAAAAACAGCCCTGAGAAAGTCGGCGTTCAGCAAATGGTCACTGCTAGATTGCCCCTGAATCGAGTCAGCATGATAACTAGCAAAAACCCTTTGTGAGGTTGCAGAGGTACTTTGCGGAAATCTTACTAACACGGATCCTGAAGGAAAAGGGTAAGCTAGCAGAGTTTCGTCAGGAAAAGGCGCGGCATACTGGAAAATTCCTAGGGCTAGCTAGCAGAGATTTTCGAGGAACCGGGAGAATTCGCGGGAATCTTTGAAGGTTTTAAGGGCAACTAGCAGCGATACCTCAGGAAAATCATCACTTCCTGAATTGGCTCTGCTAGCCTGCCACCTTATGCAAATTAGGGGTTTCGAAAATTCAGGGGCCCCAGCCAGAAATGGCCTTCGTTTCCTCAAGGCAGGGCCTCGGCTCCTCGACAGCTGGGCCGCACTTTTTTTTACTATAAAACTGCTGTCTTTTCTGTTCTCTCTATCTCTCGCCCACTCTCTCTCTCTAGCTCTCTCTCTTTCTCTCCCTCTCACCAGCTTTTTGACGCGAGCGGCGCATATGGCGTGCCCGCGCGGCCCCGAGCAGCTCAAAGGGAATGGCCAGGGGGAAAACCCGCGAAAAAACGGCGGAATGGATTGGGGGAGGAAGCTGGCAGAGAGCATTTGGGAATTGGAATGAGGGCAACTGAGCGACAGCTAGCGGAGATTCTTGAGGAACTGGAGGCTGCATGCGGACATAGAAGTTAGGAAATTATTTTAGCGAACGAGCCAAATTTTTCAGGAGGGTAGCAACGTGAGCGAGGCAAGCTAGCAGAGAAAATTGTGAAATTCATATAGCCGAGAAAAAGGGGAACTTTGCAGCGCGTGGAAAGGCAAACGAGCAGTGATTCTTTGCGGAATTTTTGTAATTTCCAGAGAGCTAGCAATGACAAATTACCGAACTGTTTCCACACAAACTAGCTGTGGTCTTTGCGGAAATTGAATTTTGATTTCGGGGTATCACTCTCCCTTTCAAAATCACAAAAATAAATATAATGATTTTCAAAGGTTCAAAAACAATTTCTGGCCACCGGAAAGACCTAAGATTTGCAAGGAGAAAGACTTTTCGAGCCGATATATGTTGAGCACGGGTCCTTTAGGAGGGGAGCAGCACCTCAAAAAAGAGGATCAACAGAGAGAAAGAAAGAGGGGGAGGGGATGGCTGTCACTCAACGCCATATGGCCACAACTTGAGGGAGGGGAGAAAAATGGGGAGAGGAGGGGCCGCAGAAAGCAAGCAGGCACAATGCAAAACACAAATCTGGGGGCAGGCTGGCAGGGATTCTTTGCGGAATTGTGAGTTCTTGGCTGCAAATGGTCATCAATGGTCTCTGCTAGCTTGCCAGGCATATGTAAAGCCAGCAGGGATTCTTGGGGAACAGTGCCGGTTATTCCGCAAAGCAGCTTTGCTAGCTTGCCCTGACCTTTTGAGTCGAACTAGTAGTGATTCTTTGCGGAATTTGGATTTTTGCCTTCGAAATTTTTCGTCAAAGACCTCTGCTAGCTTGCCGGGACAGGGCAGGCTAGCAGTGAACCTTGAGGAGGAGATCCGTCTCAAAGAGATTTCCGCAAAAAACCCTGCTAGCCTGCCATGCTCAATCCGTCCTTTTGTAGGCATACTAGCAGATATTTTTGAGGAAATTTTGTGGCATGGTGTCGAGTTATTCCTCAAAGATCTCCGCTAGTTTGCCCTGCTTTGTTTTAAAGGGATGGCGACAGGAAGGAGCAGAAAAATTCAGGCAGGCTAGCAGGGATTCTTTGTGGAATTTTCGCCTGGATTCCTTATTTTGGGGGTTAGGCAAGCTAGCAGTGATCCTTTGCAGAATTCCCCCAAGAAAAAGCCTTGATTTGCTGCCGGCAACTGGGGCTCATTTGCCACCCGGGGAGGGCGATCGATTAAGATCTGAAGATTGATAGCCGGGGGATGTGCCCTCGAGGCACATGGTCTCCACAATCCACAGCAGGGGAGGGCTTTTCCCACAACAAATTGCTGTTTTTTGGCTTGGGCGGCCCTTTTGGATAGCGATCTCATAGGAATTTTTCGATGAAAATAGCCCTAGACCTTAAGCAAAGCAAAAAGCAAACAATCTGACGGGGCTGGGAGTCGACCCCCGAGGTGGTTTTGTCTTCAATGGCCCTTAAAAATCGCGATCTGGCAGGGATTCTTGAGGAAAAATGGCTTAAAAAATTTTGGAAGGCAAAAACAAGACGCTTGCAGCTGCAGGGAATCGAGCCCTCGACCCATTTTCTGACTTCAATGGTCCTTTAGGGTGGCAATCTGGCAGGGATTCTTGAGAAAAATAGCCCGAGACTTTTAAAAAGCAAAAAAACAAAAGTTCTGGCCGGGGCGGGGAGTCAAACCTGGGTCCATTTTGACTTCAACTTTCTTTTAGGGCAACGAGCTGGCCGGGATTCTTGAGGAAAAAGCACCCGAAATCTCTCAAAAGCAAAAAGCAAAAAGCTAGCTGCGCCGAGGAGTCGAACATGGGTTTGTTTTGACTTTAGTGGTCCTTAGGATGGCAATCTGGCAGAAATTCTTGAGGAAAAATAACCCGAAATCTTTCACAATTATGGCACCCACCCATTTTCTTGCTTCAATGGGGATTTTGAGGAAACATGACCCAAATCTTTCAAAAGCAAAACCTTGCCCCCGGGGTCGACCCCGAGCCAAATCCTTTGAAAAAACTAAAAATCATAAATCGGCTTTCGGCTTTTCGCGAGTACGAATTTTGTGATACAGATAGAGCAGTCACAGTCTCTGCTGCCTCGATCGGTCCCTGCCCACCAAAAAAAGATGCAAATCAGCCGCCGGCGGGCGTGTGAAGAGGCGAGAGAGAGAGAGAGAGAGAAACACTTGACAAAAAGCCACCCCGTCCGACTGAATACCAATGTACACCCAAGAGTTGGGTGGTGTGGAACTGAGCCGCCGCCCCGGGGGCTTTTTGAATAGCCATAGGGATTTTGAGGGACCTTTGGGGTTCCACGAAGAATCTCTGCTGGATTGCCTAGCTAATAAAATTAGAAAAAAAACCGAAAAAGTGCAATCCTAAAATCCATAAGTTTTTTGGCTTCTATGGCCCTTTAAGATCGAAAACGGGTCGTTTGAGGATTTCCTAAAAATATCTGCTAGCTTGCCTGGATCAAAATTGCTTAAAAAAGAAAAATCCGTAGTTTTGTGGCTTCTGGGGCCCTTCAAAACCGAAAAACCACTTTATTAACAACAAAAATTCAAATCACCAATTTCATTCCTATTTCCCGCACACGGCCTTGTGGAATTTGAGCACGGCTTCGAGCAGTTCAGTGGCGTCGTGGGCTCCTAAAAATCAAAAAGTTTCCTCAATTTTCTTTGCTAGTTTGCCTAGGCCTCAGCCTAAGCTACCTAAAATTCCTAAAGAATCCCTGCTAGCCTGCCTCGCCCGCAAGCTTACCATTAGTGCATCGGCCGCACGTTTTTGGGCACAGCGCCCCGACTAGGGTCCTGAGGTTCGTGGCGTTGTCGTGGCAGCTGTGGCAGCCTGTAAAGGGGAGTTTAGCGTAGTTTTCAGGGTCCAGAATATGGTAGCTTATTCGATTACGTTACAAAAGTGCCGGTAATGGTTGTCGGGATTTTTCGAATTTTTAGAATAGAAAAAGATTAGAAAAGTATGTTGTTTTTCTGGGTTTTTTCAACTTTCCGAATTTGACATTTAATAGCGTTTTCCATTAAGTGTTGGGAAACGTTTTCAGAGCCAAGAATTTCATGGCGTGATCGATTACGCTGCAAAAAGTTTCGTTAATGGTTTACGGGATTTTTAGCGATCAAAATCGTGTTTTTCGGCATTTTTTCGATTTTTTTTCAGCTGTATTTAGTAGCGTAATCGATTAAGCATATCAAAGAATTTTGTGGCCCTTAATTTCGTTTGATAATCGATTGAACCCACGCTTCTTCCTCGGGCATCCGTGGCCTCCAAATAGCGAATCGCAGGTGGCCGTCATATTATTGTGGGGCACGCTGAATTATTTTTAAAGAGAGTGTGACATTCGAAATTTTGCAGTCACTTGTCAATATTGTCGTCCAAAATGGCGCTGATCTTTCCGGTGGCTGTTTTTTCTAATCTGTTTTCCTCCAGAATTCGTAGAATTTCGGATTTTGGTGTTTCAGGAATTTTCGAGACGTTGCAAATCGGGGCGAGGTCGTGACAGAATTTTCCGGTCAGTAGATCGGAGCACTCTAAAAGGCGAGAAAACGTTATTAAATGAATTTATGGATTTTTTTTTTCTTGCCTTTCACTAGCGGAGCCGGGGTTGCGGTAGCCTTCATGGTAGTGACTACGGTAGTTGTCGGGGCTTTGGTCTAAATTCCCGATTTCTATAGCCTCAAATGATCTCTGCTAGCCCGCCCTAGCGAGAGCTTTTGATTTCCTCAACGAACTCTGCTAGCATGCCCTGCGCTAAATTCCGAATTTCTAAAGGGTCGTTGCTAGCTTGCCCTCCTTCGGTAGTCTCATTCCCTAAAAATCCCTGCTGGCTTGCCAAATTTCCCTAGCTGCCTCTGCTAATTCACTCGAAGTACTAGTTTTCTGCAAAAACTCTGTGCTAGCTTGCCTAGGTTGCTCAAGTGTATCCACAAAAATGGCTGTTAGCTTGCCCCATTTCCCTAATATTGCCTGCTAGCTTGCTCGTAGCCTATTTTCCGAATTTCCTCAAAGAGTCTCTGCTAGCCTGCCTCCCACCTACCGTAGTCTTTTTCGTCGTCGTAGTCTCCTTGATAAACTGCCCCTTTCCTTCACCATTTACCGACTCGAAGTCGGCCGAAGCGTGTAGACCGCCAGCGTGCTAAATTTTCACGTTTTTTGCGTTTAAAGGGTCGTGGAAGGCAAATCCATAGCCTCCCATTGCCTAAAAATTGATTTCTGATTTTCAAGGTACAGAGAACTTAAAAACTGCAACCGTACCGCCCTCCATTCCGTCATCTCGATCTCGCTCAGCTTGTTGATGCTATATTGGCTCCCGTTAACACCACATTTCACGACATCAACCCCAATGGCGGCGGTTTCTCCGAGACCAACCCGGGTACCATTCCAGCGGCAATCTCGGGTACGGTATTACAGTAATCAGGCAGAAAATTCGATTTTTTTTTTGGGGGGGGGGGGGTTTGAGCCAAAATCAAAAAGTTTGCCGCCTTCAGGAATCGAACCTGGGGTCTATTTTTTCCAGAAAAGCCTACAAATTTGCTGCACAAAAGCGGAAACGACGCCGTCGTCAATACGATAGCGGCAGAGCAGCACCTAGAAAATTATTCTGCTTCTCTCTCTCTCACTCCTTCTCTCTCTCACCTTATCCACCGTATCCCATTCGTCGAAGAACTTTGCTACTGTACCATTTTGGAGCGTGCAACCGTCTAAATGTCATTTTTGGCGTTTTTGCAAGTTTCGAAAACTTACGCAACTCCCCAAAGTTATGATACCCCTCGCCAATCTTCTCGCCACACTGGTAGCCGGTCCCTTTAAAAGATTTTAATTACTAAAGGAATTAATTTTAGAGCTTTCCCCTTAGTTTTCTGAGCCTGCTATTAATGCGCAAATCCCGTTTTTACTTTCGCCCCTTATCAAAAGCGCTCCGGCTCCTTTTTCTTATCGATTTTTTGCCTTTTTCTCTCCCGATTACTTTTTTTTTGTCGAATTTACAAAATTAAGTTTGTATTTTTCAGGTAACACTGCCCGCCTCCAAGCGATCGCCCTTCCAATGGTCTCTGCTAGCCTGCCCCTGCCTGGGATGGTTTGACAGGTATTTCATAAATTTCGGGTCTTAACGGTTTTGCTTTTTAGGCTCGCGACTTCCCTAATGGTCTCTGCGAGCCTGCCCGGCCGCGCTAGGGCTCGAAGGTACTGCTTGATTTTCCTGTCGCAATTTTTTATTCTTAGGCTCTCTGCTTCCGCACTGGCCTATGCTAGCCTGCCGCCGGCTTGCCCAAAAACCTCTGCTAGCCTGCCCGAACAAGCGGTCACTGTTTTGACATGGAATTAAGGTATTTCCCCATTTTCATGTCGTTATCGATTTTTCTAGGTATTTTTCTGCAGTGAAGAGGCCGTCAGATGAATCGACTTCCACAAATGGCCTCTGCTAGCCTGCCCTGCACGAATCAATCGAAATTTGGTGGATTGATGGGAAGAAAAGCGAAGCAGGGAGGTACCTTGGGGAAATTGGGTTTTTTTGGGTTGGGTTACTGTAGCTTTTGTGAAGAATTTTTGTGGGTTACGGTATTCTTGTAGGGGTTACTGTAGCGCTTTTGGACATTTTTTTAAAGTACTTTGCGCGTTTTGCAGATAGTTTAAGCTTTTAAAATGTCTATTTATTTTAGCTATTTAAAATTATATTTTTTTAAATGCCCGTTTTTCCGCTTTTGCTTTAACATTCCACTAGGTACCGTAGTGTTTTTGGCTTTTTGAATTTTTGATTGGTTAATTATTAAGCCAATTTTGATTTTTTAAAATCTTCAGATCATCTCCTACCTTTGACGTACTTGAATTCATGCACCGGAATTAGCTCTCCCTCCACCCAGCAGCCTAAAAAATGCGCCATTTTACCTGGCTACCCCAACATACCAGTTTTGTAAACATGCCCAAATTTGCACATCAACTGCTCCTTCTTGTCCTCACTCTGCCACTCAGTGCCGGTTACGATACGTTTTCCATCGATTAGACACGCGATCACTGAAAAGAAGGTTTTCTGAACAGATTTCTGGCTGTCACGCTCCCTTTAAAGTGGTAAAAAGTCTAAAAACTCACGCTCATGGTTGGCCAGCTCAAAGTGCAGACGATGCTCGGCTCCCCAGACGCATCTTAAATTGTAAGCCTAAGCCAAGCTTATGACATGCCTAAGCCAAGCCTAAGCCAAGACAGCCAAGCCAGACTCACTTGACAACATGGCCCGCCACCAGCCCATAACCATCCGGGTCCACTCGTTGATTATCCGCCGTAATGCATCCTAAACGGGGTCCATCTAGCAGTGACCATTTGCGGAAATTACCGTATTCCCTGGCATGCAGCTCCCCATTTTCGCCTCGCTCGCATACCGTAGCCGCCCCAACCCCGAGTTGTACGGTTTTCCCTTTTGTCACCTCGGCCTGAAGCGTAATAAGCGTTGATGAGGTGTCACACTGCCTTTAAAAGGGGCGGGGCTTTTTAGCTAGAGCGGATTTTAATGCTTATTTTAACAGGGATATACTAGAATTTCTAGAATTGTTTCTATTATTTTCTAGCATTTTTTAGAATTAAAAAAAAATTTTTTACAAATAAGAAAAAACTCAAAAAAATAATTTTCTAGAATTTTCTAGGCGTCGCTTATTTAAGGGAAAGGCGACATATTTTTTTCTGATGTCACAGTCCCTTTAAACTCGGGTTAAAGGGCCGTGTTACCCTAGTTGATACCTCAGTAGGTCTGTAGATCATCCAGGTAGATCTCTCTTTGTACAATTGAATTCCTTGCTGACACCCGGGGGAGCCTAAACGCGATTAAAGGGAGCGTAACGGCTGGAATCTTCAGTTTTATAGGGCGGTTGAAGACAGAAAAATGGGTTCAACTCACTCCCATCAATGCTCAGATGCACATCCATCTCCTTATCGTAGAAACATCTGAATTACTCAACAATATCTCCTAGCTTGCCCTACTTGTAGGTGGTCTTGTCGCCCATCTCGCGCTCTTCTCCCGGCTTCAACACTTTTCCGGTAGCGTCGAGACAGTCTAAGCGTTTTAGGTGGCGTAACCGAATTTAGGGAATTTCATGGCGTTACCGGATCCGAAAATTCTGGTAAAATCCGTTTTTGCATTGTTTTTCCATGGGAATTGCTATGCGGAATTTAGTGCAGTTTTCTAGAATCTCTGTACCTTTTTCATAGCGTAATCGAATGCAGCTAATATCAAGGCGTAATCGAATGCGAAAGTCGGTCGGGTTTCGGCGCTTTAAAATGCCATTTTTACGGACTTTTTTATTCTATTATTTACAAGCCCCAGCCAGTTATGCTTCTTAAGCCAATTTTTTAAGCTGGTAAAGCCGACTTATCGGCTTGAAGCTCAGCACCGATCCTCCGGCCTCCCTCGTTCGATTGCACAGATACGTAAAGTGAGAATCCTGCCACGTGCCCCCATCAGCCACCGCCTTCCCGGCCACCGTATTCTCCGGAACACAGCCTGAATTAAGGTGTAACCATCACTTTAAAGTTTCCGGAATATACCTATGGCTTTTATGCCCTTCCTGATCTCCCCATTCTTTTTGATCTGCATACACTTGAACTTGATAAAGTCGATCACCCATTCTTTGCCTGAAAAGGTGGAGTAGGACTATAACTTCCCGGGGCTACTTAAAATCAATCGGGCATTTTCAACACGTAACTCAATTTGCATCTCAAAAAGCGCGAAAAAGAGTGCCGAAAACAGTTTTGACTGGAACTCCAAAGGCCCTGGTGTGGTTGCTACGATTTTTTGAAGTTGCAAATTTTGGTGGTTTTTAGCAACGGGTAAAATTCGCCAATTTTTTAGAGAAACGCCCGTAGCGAATTGTGCCATTCGAAAGACCATCAAAAATAGTGCCGAAAAAGGCTTGGTCCGAACCCCTAGAGGCCCAGGTGTGGTTGGTGTGATTTTTCGAAGTTTTTTAGGCTTAGACTCAACAGACCCGACCTATTTTACAAGTCGTAGCCGACGGAGGAACAAAAATCGATGCAATTTCGACTGCATCGACATTAGCGGCCAGCCATATTATGCAGAAAATTAGATTTTTTAGCATTTTTGGAGGCGAAAATTTGCGGTGACAGTTTATAGCCGTGTCGAATTTATAGGACCATTTTGAACTGTAGACAGATCAGATTTCCCCCCAAATGTCTCGTTTTTGTATACAAAAACGTGCACTTTTCCTCAGACCGTTCGTTCCGGGACCAAAGAACCGTGGCTGGGAACTAGCAGAGAGACTTTGAGGAATTGGAGAGGAGCGGCAGGCTAGCAGTTATCTTGGAGGAATTGGAGGAGCAGGCTAGCAGAGATCCTATGGGAAATGGGGGGTTGGAAGGCTAGAGTGGTTTGGAAGGAGAATTGGAAAGGCGACTCTTTACCCTTCTTCTCAAATTTCCGGTTAGTGGTTCTTGAAGTGGAGCCAAATTTCCCTCCCCCGCCCCCCACCCATACGCAAATTGTGTTAGGGCCCCGAACCCCAGGGACGCCTAGGGGGAGGAAGGGCCGTACCCTTCAGCTACAAACCCGTTCTGCTGAAGCAGCTGATGGGTTCCGGTTGATTTCCGGTCGATTTCTGGCCGGAAATCGGACAGCTGGTGGAATTCTTGAACCGGAAAGCTCTTCTAAGGGCCTTTAAACCTTTTCCGGCAAATTTCCGTTAGATTTCCGTACTGAATCCGGAGCGCTGATGCAACTTTGGATCCGGAAAACGCTTTCCTATATTTCTTAATACTCTCCGGTCTGTTGCCGGTCAAATTCCAGGAAATTCCCGGACAGTGCCAACTTGCAAGCATTCCGGATTCGAAAAACGCGCTGTAGAGCCCAGGTTTAAACGTTCTGGCTCATTTACGGTCGCTCACTCTCTCTCTCTCTCTCTCTCGCTCTTTTCCCCATCCATCTCGTTTCTAGTTACGACCATCCGTTCAAACTGATCGACCTTTTAAGATAACTAGCAAACACCATTTGCGGAATTTCCTCAAGGCTAGCTAGCAAAGATTCTTTGCGGAATCTCGATTGTTTATGCGCCCAACAAGCTCATATCTCATCCCCACCACCCAGCTGTCACCAAAATTGGCTCAAAATTGCTAGGGTTGCGCGCGAGAAGGTTGTGCAATCTGTCTCTGTTCTCTCTCTCTCTCTCCCTCTCTCTCTCGCCCCTGCCTAATTTGCATACGTGGCCGGGGATGGCACCCCCGAGATTTGGGCACCGGGGGGTTGACCGGAAGGAAAACGGGGCGACAGATGGCCGGCTGGCACGCCTTTTGCGGGAGGTGGCAGAGGGCCAGAATGGGCCCTCTGGCTATTTTTGGGCAGATCTTGACTTCAATGGCCTTTTAAAATTTTCTTAAATGGTCTTTGCTAGCTGGCTAGAGGCTGCACTTCCTCAAGTGTTTCTGCTAGTTCCATGTGAACTAGGCCATTTCTTACAACCGGTTTTTTCAAAGTTCGCTGCTAGGTTGCCCAGATGTTCATAGCCTAATCGATTAATCCCTTTTCGCGAAAGCTGAATTCAGTGGACCTTGAAAGTAGAAGGGCAAAAAATTGTCTCTGCTAGCTTGCCCTGTCGTTTTTCCGCAAAGTGCCACTGCTAGGCTGCTCCAGGATTTTGTTTAAAATATACGTTGCGTCAATTCCCGCTGGCTTGAGATTCTGACTTCAATTGTCCTTTAGGAGCCTTATTAGCTTCCTCATTTCCTCAAGCGTCTCTGCTCGCTCGCCTAGGAGATTTTCCGCAAATTTTCGCTGCTAGCATCACCTGACTAGTTTTATTAAATGGGGTAATAAGATAGCTTTTCATCGCGTTTTCGATCACTCTATATAGCTGGCGTAATCGCTTAGTGGCGTATGCAAATTCTTGAGGGCATTCCACTACTAGCAATGGAGGGCATTGGCATTCGGGGTCCTAATCCCCTAGGCTTCTCCTCCTCTAGGCTTCTCCTCCCCCTTCAAGCAGAAGCCCTAAAATATGACCCCATCAATGGGCATTACCGGGGGGAAGGGCAAGCCGAGCGGCATTTGTGCCCTCGCGCATTCCAGAGGTGTTCATAGTACGATTTATACGATTTTTACGATGTAAGGATGATTATCATAGCGTAATGGGATGAATACCTGGCGTAATGGGTTCGAGCCCCCGTTCAGCCGCCTTTTTTGCGTTTTTTTGGATTGCTGAGGTGTTCATAGTACGTAGTTTTTTTTACTTCATAAAATGCTCGGAGTGCTGATAGTACGTTTCGTACGAATCTTACGTTTTAAGGGCAATTCTCTTAACGTAATGGACTACGGGACCTAGGCTTAGCTCGCGGCTTTTTTTGTGTCTTTACCCCCAATTGCGTGCCCCTTTAATTGGTAGCGCGTGGCCCGCGAATTAGAATTGAATTGGTCTTTTTTGGGGGGCGCAATGTGGCGTCAGGGCATTTTCAATGCAGGGACTGGTCTCAAAATTGGCATTTTTTTTTTGTTTTTCCAAGAAAGCAACACTTTGCTGGTCCTATTTTTGGAATCCGAGCGTTCTACCGTATCCCTGAGTATCCCGTATCCGTATCTCTGCCATTTAATAGCTTTAGAAAGTCTTAGCTCAGCGGCTAGCACGTTTCGGCAACGATCTGACGACCCGGGTTCGATCCCGGCCGAGGCAATTTTTTTGCTTTTTGCTTTTTGGAGTTTCATTTCTGAAATTATTTATTTTTAGTCGGATTAGAGGTTAGCAAGCGGAGTTTAAAGTTTTATGACGAGTTACGTCGTTAAAAACGGGTCCGGGGTTCGATCTCGGCCGAGGAAATTTTTTTGCTTTTTGGCTTTTCGGATTTCAACTTCGAAACTAGCCTACTTTTTAGTCAATTTAGAGGCTCGTATGCAAAATTGAGAGACTTATAACCGTTTACGCCATTAAAATCGGGGTCCAGGTTCAATCCCTCTCCCCTTCTCAACTTTTGCTTTTTGCAATTCCAATGCCGTTGAGGCCTGGAATCGGCCCTAGAGGCGAGAGAGAGAGAGAGAGAGAGAGAGAGAGATACCCCTGCCGTGTTGTGTCATTTCGCAATAGGGGCCCGGTGCTCGAGAGCCTCTGCCCCTCGTGGGCTAGAGTTAATTGTTCGTGGAGGGGGCAGGCGGGCAGAGGCGCTTTGCGGAATGGAATAGCCGAGGGTACCCTTAGGGCCCAAAGAGGGCCCAAGAGAGGGCCCAAATGAGGGCCCCATGGACACCACTACCGGCGGGCCCTCTGACTGGGTCCTCTGGGTTGGCTTGGGGCCCACACCAAGGGCCCGCCCAGGGAATGGGAAGGGATACCAATGTGGCCCCGGAGGGCATCGATTCCACCACGGCCACCCTACACCCCGGCCATTTGATGGAATTTGCATATTTCCGGAAGTCTCGGGTCCTCAAAGAATCTCTGCTAGCCTGCCTTTTTGAGATTTTTAAAATATCTAAAAATCTTTGCTAGCTTGCCCTTATCTATTTTGTCCCTAATTTCTCTAAGAATCGCTGCTAGCATGCCTTATACTGATTTCGAAATTTCTTAAAATTTTCTAAATTCTACATTCTGTCTTTTTTTCTCTAACGGTCTCTGCTCGCTTCCCTTAATTTTTGCTGTGACCAATTACGACACGAATCTTTGCTAGACTGCCTTAGCCTAGCTTGTCTTGAAATTTCCCTAAGAATCACTGCTAGAATGCCTTATAAAGTTTTGAATTCCCCAACGATCTCTGCTAGCTGCCTTAATTTTGGGTTCAACAAATTTTCCCGATAGCCTCTGCTAGACTGCTTTTCGCGCGTGTTCTACGATTTTCTAAAAACCTCTGCTAGTTTGCCTTTGTTTCGTGGCGTTTCCTCAAAAATCTCTGCTCGCCTACCGTTTCCTATTTCGAAATTCCTCAAGAATCTCTGCTAGCCTGTCTTTTTCGAGTTCAAAGTCCTTCCAAAATCTCTGCTAGCTTGCCCGTTTCACGCCAATTCCTCAAGTCTCTGCTAGCCCTAACTCCGAATAATTTATGCCGGATTTAATTTTTCATCGGCTCCCCTCACCTTTTTTTTTGGTGTCATAGAGACACGTCATGATGGAACGCCGCGGAACGGCGCGCAGTTCTCGATTAGAATATTCGGGGAAACGGCCTTTCGCATCGTCTTGGAGGCTTTATTTACGTGTCTTAATCGATTTTTTGCTAGAATTTACATGTCGTAACCGATTTTAAAATAGTTTAAGCGCTTTACATGGCGTAAACGGTTCATGATTTTTCGATTCGAACTCGGGGAGAAATTTCAAAACTTTGGCGTCTTGCATTTTTTTACGTGCTGAATTTACGTGTCGTAATCGATCGAGGCTAGAGTTTCATGAAAAATCGAGTTTCATTAGAGTTCAAGGCAAATTCCATGCCGTAATCGGTTCAGAAATTGCAAGAATCCAGTTTTTACTAATTTTTTCAGCTTAATCGATTAAAAGGCTAAATCCGCTTTTTGAGTTATTTTTATGATGATTTATTTTTTGCACAGAAAAATTCAAGCTTGTAGCCGACTTTTCGAATAATTTAAAAGGTTTTTTAAAAAAAATTCCCAAACACGCGAACGGCTTGAACTTGTCGGCATAATTTCTATACTCTGTAACCAGTAGGTAGCAGCGGCTGGTAAATAGCTGAGAACATTTGCGGGAATTATTTAGAGGGGTGAAGAAGTTTAGCAGACGAAGGCAGTTTAGGTCTATCTCTCTGTCTCTCTCTCTGTCTCTCTCTCTCTCTCTCTCTCTCTCTCTTTCCCTCGCCTCGTTCCTTCGGGTGTCCCCAATCCCATTGGCAAACTGTTTTTCCCGCCCCCCTGCCCCTAACATTAAGCTTCTGCTCTCGTTTTTTCCTCTAGCGCCCTTCTAATTCCCCCGGCCAGCAAGTTTGCACGGGTTGCACGCGCGTTCTCTTGGATCGTGGGTTCAGAAAACGCGCCTACGCTTTTTTCTGGATTAGATTTTCTGGTGTCACCATCCCTTTAAAATAGTTTTATTCATCGCAAATTGTCTCTGCTAGCCTGCCAGGCAATTACTGTAGAACCAACTAGCAAATTGTTTCTGCTAGACTGCCACGATACCTCAAAGCATCTCAGCTAGCCGACCTGATTCCTTGCTGCCTTTTCATAGTTGTCCGCATCCCTTTAAAAAAGTTTTCCATCCCAAATTGTCTCTGCTAGCATGCGCCGGTTCCTCAAGAAACTCTGTTAGTTGCCCCGAGTCCTCAAGACTTTCTGCTAGCCAGCCCGCCCTGATTCCGCAATAAATCTCTGCTAGCCTACACGATTCCTAAATTTCCTCGACTAGCCTAACCTGCTCTCAGCCCAAATTCCTGCTTGCTTTTTGCGGTTTCTTCAAAGAATCTCTGCTAGCCCCCGCATCACTCTACTTTCCTTCATTTCCTGTTATCTATTTCAGATATCTCGAGCCCAGCTAGAGACCCTTGTTGGTGCTTCTCCTCCTCCTTCCCCCAACCAAAATCCGTATTTGTTGGGGGCCTCGTGCTCCTTCTGGGCCATCCTAATCCCATCAACCTCACCCCCCAACCCACCCCTGAGGCTTCTTCTCTACCCACGTAAAACCATTTGAGACCTGGCCCAGGCGACCGCCACCTTTTAGAGCGCCATTTAAGCGCGATTTACATTGCGTAAACGGTTCCGAAACGCTTTTTTGATATCTTAAAAAAATAAAAGAACAATTTTTACCCGAAAATTACGGTAGCCTATTTGTCATTTTTATATTTTACGTGAGATTTAATTTCAAAAGAAAAATATTGAATAAAAAATTATTTAAGTATCGGACCTTTCCCTGCTCCCCACTCGCCCCCCACTCGCCACCCGCCTGGCCCACTAGTGCGGAGGGGGTCCCAAAGGTTTTCCCTTGATTTGGCCAACGATTGCCCGAGCTTAGGCTTAGGCTTAGGCTTAGGCTTAGGCTTAGGACTTAGGCTTAGGCTTAGGCTTAGGCTTAGGCTTAGGCTTAGGCTTAGGCTTAGGCTTAGGCTTAGGCTTAGGCTTAGGCTTAGGCTTAGGCTTAGGCTTAGGCTTAGGCTTAGGCTTAGGCTTAGGCTTAGGCTTAGGCTTAGGCTTAGGCTTAGGCTTAGGCTTGGGCTTAGGCTTAGGCTTAGGCTTGGGCTTAGGCTTGGGCTAATAGAGGTCGACCATGGAAATCAGCCATATCGATAGGCAAACGAATATTTTAGCTTTTTTTATTTTTTTTGCTTTGAACTTCCTCTAGGGTATTTTTCTGCGCTCTTTTTATTGCGATATTGTTCGTTGTGATATATTTAGCCTACACAGCGTATGCCTATTCAAAGTCCGAGCTTAGGCCGGGGAATACGTATTGCTGCTCAAAAACACCCAAATTCACAACTTCAAAAAATCATGGCAATCACACCAGGGCCTCTGGTGGTTTCTACCAAACGTTTTTAGGGACTATTTTTGATGCTCTTTCACATGCAAATCGAATGACGTGTTGAAAATGCCCGGTCGGCCTCGAATAGGCCTGGAAAGGGACAATGCCGCTAGGAGTCAGAGTCAACTTTTAAAAATCTTAGCAACCACATCACAGCTTCCCAATTCTTGTACGAAACTGTTTCCGGCACTATTTTTTATGCTCTTTCAGATGCAAATGTCAAAACGATTTCGCACGGTCATTTGATCGTTATATATCGGGGCCCAGGGCGCTCATTTTGGCGGAATTGTGTATTTTTCGATGCTTTAAGCCCTGTTCTGAGACGGATATCGAGTTTGCGGCTAAGCCACTAAGCACGCCGGAACCAGCGTTTCAAGCCGGTTCGAATGAGTCCAGGGCGAAATTCTGACGAGGGCTGGCTGTCGCGTAGAGATTCAATGTTTGAAAAAATTGCTGCTGAAAACCCCCAAAACTACATCTTTAAAAAATCTTAGCAATCGCTGCAGGGCCTCTAAGGGTTCGGACCAAACATTTTTTAGGGACTATTTTTTATGCTCTTTCAGATGCAAATCGAATGACGTGTTGAAAATGCCCGATTGGCCTCAAATAGGGCCGGGAAGACTCGGATTTTTGCTGCCAGAGGGCAGCACCTCAAAAAATCAGAGCAATTCCGCCAGTGCTTTGGACGAAATGAATTTCCGCACTATTTTTCACGCTCTTTTCGATGCAATAATATCCCGCAGCGAAAGACGATTGGGCCCCGAAGCATTGCGTAATCGATTTGAAAACCTCAATTTTTCGGAGTTTGTGCACTGAAACACTCCGTTTTCTCTTCCTCCATCTCTTGCTCTGTCTCTATTCCTTTTTGCAATTTTTCTGTTTTCCATTGTTATTTTTGTTCTATGCAAATTTCGTACGAGACTCACTTTTTGCAGGCGTCAAAGTGGCAGATCGTGGCTTGCCGTACGCCCGCGGGTCCCCAAAAGACTCCAATGCATCCACACCGTCAGTTAGGTGCGGGCTTCTTTAGTCTTTTTTACAATTAAACTTAGAAATTAAATTAAACTAATTAAAATTAAATTAATTTAATTTAATTATAAATTGAAACTTTAAAATTCTTAAATTTTTGTATGTTTTGTTTTTCAGATCGCCGGAAGATGAGAAGGTGATGGTCAAGGCGGCGCAGATCAAGCAATGGGTCGTCCACAGGCTCAAGGAGGTGCGATTTTAACGAATTTTGTGGGGTTGGCCTAAAATGATCCTTTAAATCTCGAATTTCGCAACGGTCTCTGCTAGCTGACCCTCGAAATTTTTGTGGTTCCAATTCTTGCCTTGAATGGTCCTTTAAAAGTGACGAACTATAAAATTGACTATTGCTCTTTACTTTGCCTCTCTTTCTCTCTCTCTCGCTCTCTCTCTCTCTCTCTCTCTCTCTCTCTCTCTCTCTCTCTCTCTCTCTGCGCCCTAATTTGCATACAGCGCCGAAGCGGATTATAGCAACTGTGCGACGGGGGGAAACCGGGGCAAATATATCGGACTCTGACCCCGAAAAGTAGTGTGATACCTGACTACTACGCACTTTCCTAAATTCTCTCTGTTTTGCCCCTAATTTCCTCAAAGAATCTCTGCTAGCTTGCTCCAATTCCGCAAAGAATCCGATTGCTGGAAGAAGCTTTGCTAGCCTGCCCGTTGTCGAATCCCGAATTCCGCAATGATCCCTGCTAGGCTGCCCCCCTCCCCTAAATAGTGGTTATTTTTCCGGGTCTTAGGCTTCGAGTGAAAAGCCATCGAGTTGAGCCTCTCCCTCCCCTGCTTTGAGATGCATGGGCGGATTTTTAGGGGTCCTCGGGGACGGGGGAAGGAGAGGGAGAAGCCTTGGCCACTGGCCACTGCCGGAGACCCTGGCAGAAGAGGCTTCTCCCTACCCCCGAAAAGACACCAAAAGCGGGTTTTTTGAAGCGCCAGGAAGCGGCTACAGCTGACTGCTACCCAAAATACTCAGAAGCGCATATTCTAATTTTTGGCAAAAATGTCCTGAAGAATCTCTGCTAGCATGCCCGGCTTATTTTTTCCTTGGGCATCCCTGCTAGCCTGCCCTAGAATTTTTTAAGGATCTCTGCTAGCTTGCCTAGCTTTAACTCAAAAGCTTCAAGGACCTCGGCTAGCTTCTCCAAGAACCTCTGCTAGCTTGCCCCGCGCCTAATTCTTGAATTTTCCTCAAAAAACGCCGCTAGCTTGCCTTTCCTTACTTTCGAATTCCGCAAGGATCTTTGCTAGCTTGCCCGAAGTACCTCGGCTAGCCTGCCAGAATTTTTAAGGAATTCTATCAACTTGCCATTTGATTTTTGTCATTTTCCTCAATAATCTCTGCTGGCTTACCCTACGTCATTTTTTCAAATTTTTCTAAAAAATCTCCGCTAGCATGCCTAGACCTCAACTAGAATTTCTAGAAAACGCTTCTAGCTTACAGCTTGATGAGCAGATGCCCTAGAATCTCTGCTGCCTTCCTCAATGATCTTTGCTAGTTTGCCATAATTGTGCATCTACGGTAAAATTCCCTAGGGACTCTCTGCTAGCCTGCTTCTTATCCAGACTATTTTTGGGCCGGCCCCTTTAAACCCTCTGCCGGCCCGCTGGGTTTTTTCCCCCCGGACTCGCTCCTCTTGGAGGTGCCGAACCCATTTCTCCTCGCTTTTTTGGGCGGATTGATCTTACACACTACTTCCCCCCTCCCTCTCCATTCCACTCGACCTCCCGGCCGTTCACGCCCCGGGGGGCACAGGGCACTTTTTGACACGTACGTTTCCTGAGTAGGGCCAGATTCAGTTGAGGTTTGGTTCCTCAAAGAACTTTGCTAGCCTGCATCTGCCCTGAATTATCTTTCCCGATTTCCGAAAGAACTCCTAGCCTGCTCCTTCCCGTTTTCCAAGGAGGATTGGCTAGCTTACCCTTTCCCGATTCCAAAATTCGTAAAAGATCTCTGCTATCTTACCCCTCAAATTCCGTATTTTCCTAAAGGAACTCTGTTAGCCTGCCGCTCGAAATCGGAATTTCCCAAAAGATCTTTGCTAGCCTACCCTCGATTTTTAATTAGATTTTTGGAAGTTATCAGGCACTTTTTCTACCCAATAGAACCGGCTGTCCGCCCTGGCCGGATGCCAGATCGCATTTTCACGATTCAGCGCATCCCCCCATCCCCCGCCACCACCACATCACGCATAATTCACACCTTTCACTGCGCCGATAATGCGTCGCGCTTTTTTTGGTTAGCGGGGCGCACCTTTTTTGATTCCTCCAATCGATTACGACATGATTTTCGGGCTTTACTGGTCCTTTAAAATCCGCTACGTTCGTTTTTTCGTCTTCATTAAAAATAAAGACATGTTTCGCTCGGCTATATGATTTGAGTTGCTTTTAAGATGGCAAAAATTGATAGTTTTTCAGGTTTAGGAACCATTTACGACATTTTTTTGCCTGCATTGGTCCTTTAAAACCCGCAAAAATCGACTTTTTGACTAAAATAATATATTACGATATGACATTCTTGGCTGTTGACTTCCCTGACCCTTTAAAAATGCAATTTTTTGGCGGGGGTGTGGCTTCTAGGGGTCGCTTCTCTGTTTGTTGCGCTCTCTTTTGTTGACCGGAAGGCTCGAAACCAATTTTTCCATCATTCCTCAACGATCTCTGCTAGCCTCCCTTACAATTCCTCAAGGAATCCCTGCTAGCCTGCCCCTAATAGCTATTTTACTAGAGGTCAAACCCCGCCGGAAAACGATGTCCTTGAGGATTTGTGGGCTGGTGCCCCCGAAATGGCGATCTCCCATAGCCCTCACACAGGTGTTCACGACACGACATCCCTTTGTCTTTTAAGGGAGAGAGAGAAAAGAGAGAGAGAGAGAGAGAGAGAGAGAGAGAGACAAGCGCTGGAATTCACACCCTAATTCGATTGAAGGAAGGCCAGTGGGCAGTCCCTGGCACCCCTATGGCCATTTTTTAGGCATTTTAATGGTGTTTGTCTGGCTGTACATAGCTTTGTCTCTTTCTCTGTCTCTGTCTCTCTCTCTCTCTCTCTCTCTCGTCTAGCTTTGGTTTTTTCAGTAAATTCCGCCTATCTGAGCGCCCGTTCGCCATTTTTGGCATTTTTTATAGTTTTTTGGGGAGCTGAAAATCTTCCAAAACCGATTACGCGATGGAATCCTAGCCTTCAGCATCCCTTTAGTGCGGCAATAAGGCCCTTAGGACCCAACCTAGGACCCTAGCCGTATGCTGACGTAATTGGCAGTGTGGCTCCTAGCCGGAGGGGCATATCAATATCAACCCCAGGCCCCCCGTAGGGCCCAACATGCAAATTGGGCCCCGCCGGTCTCTCTCTCTCTCTCGCTCTCTCTATCTCTCTCTCCCTCGCTCTCTTTCGCCGATGCCAATATGTCACTTTGGCCCCTCAATTCCCAAGATAATGGCCCCCGGGCCGTCAAATATTATCTTATACACTTCCGGACGCTACTACTTACGCTTAACCCTAAGCAATCCTAAGCAAAGCCTAAGCCTAACCTAAGCCTAACCTAAGCCTAAGTTCCGCAAATGACCACTGCTAGCCTGCCCAAATCTGGCTATCCCATACCTTTAAAATTAGAATTTTCGACATAGAAATAGAGAACGAGGAGGGCGAGAGAGAGAGTGAGAGAGAGAGAGTGAGAGAGAGAGAGAAATAGCCTAGGGTCAGAATCCGAGAGCAAACATCCCTCCATCGTCCCCCTCTTTTCCCTAAATGGTCTCTCTCGGCTACCCCTCCCCTCCTTTGGTGAGGGTATTCCGTTTCCTTTATCGGTCTTCTATGGACAGCGATATCCACACCCCCTCCTTCTTCTTCTAGAGGTCCATTTCTGGCCTATAGGGCCCCCAAGCAGATAATTGGGCCCTCTCCCCAGAATTGGAATATCCTCCTCCTGGTGCCATTTCTTGAATTACCAAATTTTGGAATTCCGTAATTTGGCGCTTCCCTGAATCGATATCTGTACGATTTTTTACTTCAATGGGCCTTTCAAATAGAATTTTGGTTTAGTTACGACGTTTTCACGATTGTAATTGGATGCTTTGCGGAATTTCGCAGAGGGATATATGCCTTTTTGCCTCCAATGGTCCTTTAAAAGATAATTTTTCGAGTTACGTAAATTAACCGTATCTAGGCTACTGTAGACTAGCTTCAGGTTTTTGAAATTTTCTGAGAGTCTTTAAAAATCCTCAAAATATGCAGATTTTTCTGTGCATTTTTGGCTTGAGGGAGCCTTAAAACCTGCATTTTTTGTAATTCGAAGAATTTCCATCAACTTGGTTTTTTTTGGTTAGCGATATCGACGTTTTACTGACCCAGTTTTTTAGAAAATTTCATTTTTTCAATTTTTCTAACCCTCCCCCAGCTGTCCCAGCCCCTTTAAAGCTGTCTAACCCCCGGGAAATTGCCCAAAAAACCGTTGTGCAACGTGATGAAGGTGGCACGGGGCAATACCCTCCGGGGTTCTTGGTTCTCTAGCCACACACAGCTGTGCGCGAAACGGGCCACGCGGCAAAAAGCGCTCCGCTCGGCGCGGCGGGGCCCCCGCCGAATGCCCCGAGGGCACAAAAAGCCGACGGAATAGCTAGGATAGCCCGACCGGGCAGTAATCCATCCGGAATTAGGCAGGCTCGGAACGGCATTTTTCGCCTTAAAAATCACGTTTTCCAGGCTATAAACTTCAAAATTTTAGGTCGATGGGTTTGACCCCTGCAGGAGCTATCTGTTTGGTTTTTGAGTTTCCTTTTTCCCCTTTTTGACTTGAATATAGCCATTTAAGCCAACCGCGCGTTTAAAATCTGATTTTCTATGCTCTAAACTATAACATTTTGCGTCGTGGGTTCGGTTTCCGGCCGCGGCGATTTTTTTTTGCTTTGCTAACTTCTTACCTTTCTTTTTCATTTCTTATTTTATGGGCTTGAATATAAGCTAGTTAAGCCAATCCCGTAGTTAAGGTATTCATTTATAAGCTCCAAACTGCTAAATTTAGGGTCGAGGGTTCTATCCCGGCCGCGACAGGTTTTTTACTTTTTGCTTTTTATATCATTTTTTCAAGTTTTAATAATTATTGTAGCCTTTCTTTTACTTTTTGCTTATATTTAAATTTTTTTCTACCGTGGTGACAACCCGGGTTCGACTCCGGCCCGCGACAATCCTTTTGCTTTTTGCTTTTTTGCTGCTTTTTTCGACAATTTCCTTGAATTCCGTGCCATCCCAGCGAACGCGCGTGTGAAAACGCCCCAAATTCCTTTATTTTTTAGGGGTTTTTTCCGGGAAATTAAATCTGTTTTCGAGGGGGGTCCAATTTCTTCTCCTTGGATTCCGGGATTCCGGGGGTTAATTCGGGGATTGCGGGCCCTAGCCGAGGGCCCAGCTTGGGTCCTGCTGGGCCCCCTGGAAAATGCCCCGAGGGCACGCACACAACAAGACGAATGCTTTCCCATCTAGAGGGCCAGGACTAGGGGCCCAGTCTAGGGGCCCAGGGGAGAACAGGCCGAAGGCCGTGGGTGGGTAGGTAGGAGTATCGACCTGTACTCTGAATGCAATTTTAGACTGGATTTCGAGTAGATTTTGCCTCGAACGGCCCTTTAAAACGATTTGAAGCGCGTATATTCGGTTACGCCGTGAAATTCGGACTTGCCTGTACGATTTTTCTGATTACGACATGTTATCCTGGCTTCCATGCTCCTTTAAAATGTGTTTAATAGGTTACGCTATTTTAATCATCGGTACAGCCTATTTTAACACTTTCTTTATGTTACGAGCCCTTTAAAATTTTCAAACATTGTGTTCTAATCGATAACAACGTGAAATTCTCACTTAAAGGGTCCTTTAAAATTATTTAAATTGCTTACGAATTGACCTAAATGACCTTTTTCTCCTGCTACCATCCCTTTAAAATAGTCTAGGATTATACCTTTAGTGTTCCTTTAAACCCGCATGCTTTTCAGCTCGAAGAGCAGAACGAGCGTCTCCGACTGCAGAACCTGCGATGCACCACCCAGCTGCAGATGCTCAAGTCGATGAGTGAGCAGACGAGACGCGCCAAACAACAGCACAACAAGCATCACGCACTCATGAGCCACTCGATTACGGTATGTGGTGAATTGGGGTTAATCGATTACGCTTGGAAATTTTGGGGATAAGTTTAGGTCATGAAATTAGGGTTCTGGACTGTTAGGGGGGACCACTTTTTCGTTTTC
This sequence comes from Mesorhabditis sp. LJ9110, assembly GCA_038088335.1. Lineage (NCBI taxonomy): Eukaryota > Metazoa > Nematoda > Chromadorea > Rhabditida > Rhabditidae > Mesorhabditis > Mesorhabditis sp. LJ9110. Next base: position 447,197 of record JBBGBA010000016.1, on the reverse strand, counting down.
CATCGATGCCTACATGTTGATGATATATGCTGTACTTTCTAGTGTTTTAGTATCATAGTTTTTCATTTCTAGGAAGTTATAAAAATTTAAAAAATTTTTTTTTTTTGACAAAAAAGTCTAAAAATTTAGAAATTTTATTATTTTGTTTGTTTTGATATCTAAAAAACTATGTAAAATGCTATGCGCTACTTTTTGTCAAGGGCCGTGGAGAATCACACTAAAAAAATTGGTACCCCCGCTAAAAACCCCGCCCCCCCCGCTAACAGAACAGAACCGAAATGAGTATCGAGTTATTCGATGACGCTAGTTATTCACAATTATCGATTCGGTTACGCCATAGAATTACGCTAGGTAATTAAAGGCCGTTCGATTACGGTAGTCTATTTTCGTTAATTACGATAGGTCTTTTTTCGTGCCCCAGGAATCGATTACGCAATTTAATTCCATTTTTCAGGGCGCTCTGCCCGTGTGCCGCGAACTCGACAACCGGACGTCGGACGACAGCGGTCTCACCTCGGATGAGCATCCGGATAGGTGTGTTTTTGATTTTCCGCAAATTGCCTTAGCTAGCTTGCCCTGAATTTTATTGCGTTTATTTCTATTTTCCAGATTATGCCAACTGCCCGCCGACGCGATGAGCCGCTCGATCGCCGGGGAATCGACGCCGAAAACGCTCCGGAAAAGTGAGGATTTCTATGTTTTTAGGTCGCTGGTTCAATCCCCGCGGCAGCAGGCCTTTTTCTTTTGGCTTAGAAGCTAAGGAAAACTTTTAAAATATCGCTTTCTAACGCCAAATTTGGTTTTTTGGGAAATTTGAGCACTTCCTGGGCCATTTAAATGCCAGGAAAAAGGACGCAGGTTCGAATCCCGGCCGCGTCAGGCGTTTTGCTTTTTGCTCGATACTGGGGAAATTCCTAAATTGCAACACGCAGCTAAATTGCTAAATTATTTCCACATTTCCGTAGATTTTTGACTTCCCAGTCCCTTTAAAACGCAAAAATCGGGTCCCGGGTTCGAACCCCCGCCGTGACAATTTTTTTGCTTTTTGTTTTTCACACTCTAACTAGTTCTAAGAAGAGTTTTAGGCTCTCTAATTCGCCCATAATCAGCAAAATCAAGCTCTCAAAATACTTGCCGCTTTTCAGAAGCGCCCCGGCAAAACAGCGCCGACTGCGGGGGTACGGTAGGAGGAGCACCATCTCCGGCTCCCTCCTCTGACGGCTCCCCGATATGGGAACAGCCACGACCGGTCCCGACTCCAAGAAAACCCAGAAATACCTTGGTAAGATTTTGATGTCGTAATCGATTCTATATCCATTTTTTAGCTCGAACGTGACTCGCTGAACTCGTTCGCCGATGAGTACGAGTTTGACTGTGAGGAGGAGACGTTTGATGAAGTCGTGGAGAGCCCTGTGGATAGGTGCGTAGCGGAATTTAGTGTCGTGGTCTGATGGGAAGGGCAGGCTAGCAGAAATTCTTTGAGAAATGGAGGGGCAGGCTAGCAGAGATTCTTTGCGTTTTGGGCAGGCTAGCAGAGATTCGTTGAGAAAATTTGTTAATTCCGTTTTTCAGCCCTCGTCGCAAGGGCCCAGAATACGTGAACCTGGCCGATTTCTGCGCGATTCGTGACGACAAGAACATCTACTCGGACATCATCAAGCCGTCGTCTTCATCCGCTTCTCATCATCCCCCGGCTCCTCCTCAGCATCGTTTGAGGCCTTGGGTATGTGTTGTTTTTATTTTTTGGTGTTTGTAGTTTACAAATATGGTTTCAATGCCCCTTTAAAGCCCTAGATGGATTTTCTCGAGTTTGTAGTCTATTTTTTTGCTTTTGGGCCTTTAAAACCGTTGAATTACATTTTTCGAGTTTGTATTCTGTAGTTTAGCTACCAGAATCGTCATTTTTCCCAACGGCCTTTTAAAACAGCTTCGTGGATTTTTAGAGTTTGTAGTCTGTGGATTTCCATTTAATCCTACGGATTTTTCCTTTTGCTTCAGGAATCCAAAATCCTCGATGCGGCCGACCAATGCCTGGCCCAGGGCTGCGGTCTACAGACAACAGCTACAGACTACGAGGGCCCCTCCTCCGTCTCGCCCTATCAAGTGTCGAGGATCAGCGACAATCGGGTGGGTGGATTTGCCTTCAAGGGGCCTTTAAAATTCGAAAAATCAGGATTTGCCTTCACATGGCGGTTCTTGTGCATTATCGGGGGGGGGGGTTTAAAATAAAAAACTTTTAGTAAAACAATACAAAAGAAAAATTTTTTTCGACCAAAAATGGCCGTTTTGACGAAGCTGTCGACTTTTTGAAATTTTTTGTTTCAAATTTTGAAAAATCCAAAGTTTTTGTAAAGTTTTACTAGTAAAATATAGCTTTATTATACTGAAAACATTATGAAAACACTTCCTATTAAGCTACTAGGCATTTCTAGATTAAGACAAAAGAATTTGTCCCCCCCCGGATATTGCCAAAGAACCGGCGTTGCCTTCAATGGTCCTTTAATACCGCTCAGTTCCCAAGATTACGGTGTTTTCAATATTGTCATCTTTCCAGGCCTCCTCCTCCGGCCGTCGATCGAATGGCGCCTCTTCCGGAATGTCGATCCCTCGTGTATTTTCGAATTATTCAACGGCGGAGGTAAATTTTGCCTTCAATGTTCCTTTAAAATCAAATTTCCAGGTTGACATTGATCCGTATGAATCGCCGAGTCGACAATTGAATGAGAGGAGAAGTGGCACTGGCATTCGGACATCGATGATACCCAATGCCGAGGCGGTGAGCTGTTTTATTCATTTTCTTTCTATTTTCGAAAATTTGGCCGTGGCGAATTGCGCCATTCGAAAGAGCTTCAAAAATAGCGCTGAAAAAGGTTTGGTCCGTGGTCCGAACCCCTAGAGGCTTTGGTGTAGTTGCTATGATTTTTTGAAGTTTTGAGTTTTCGTGTTTTTCCACATGGATTTTTGGAAATTTTGCCATAAAAATTTCGAAAGATGCGGCCATAGCGAGTTATGCCATTCGAAAGAGCATCAAAAATTGTCCCGAAAAACGTTTGGTCCGAACCCCTAGAGACCTTGGTGTGGTTGCTATGATTTTTTGAAGTTTTGAGTTTTCCTGTTTTTCCACATGGATTTTTTTGGAAATTTTGCCATAAAAATTTCGAAAATTGGGCCGTAGCGAGTTATGCCATCCGAAAGAGCGTCACAGATCGCGCTGAAAAAGGTTTGGTGGAGACCTGGGAGGCCCTGGTGTGGTTGCTACGATTTTTTGAAGGGTTGACTCTGACCACCCTGCAGCCTTGTACATTTCCAACCCTATTTGAGGCCGATCGGGCATTTTCAACACGCAACTCAATTTGCATCTGAAAGAGCCTCAAAAATAGTCCCTAAAAACGTTTGGTCCAAAGCCCGAGAGGCCCTGATGTAGTTGCTAGAATTTTTAGAAGTTTTGAGTTTTCGTGGTTTTGGAGCAAAAGCTTGCCCGATGATAAAAACGACTAGGCAGTCTAGCAGAAATCCTTTCGGCTTAGGGCAAGCTATCGGAGATTCTCTGAGGGCTTTAGGACTAAGGGCAGGCTAGCAGAAAGCATTTGTTTCGTTCCAACGCACCTCTAAACGATTTTTTCCAGATCGAAAAAGCCGGCTACTGGTGCCAGCTCTCGGAGAGTCGCCTCAAATCGCTGAAGCGTCGATTTGTGGAATTGCGCAACGGGACGCTCACCTTCTACCGTACCCAGGTGAGTAATTGTCATTTTAAAGTTTATATCCTACTCATCGTTGTCATTCTTAGCTTTTTACGGTCCCTAGTAATAGAAATATCATTTTTATTTTTAGAAAGCCAGTTGCGCTAGAGAATGTCATTTTCTTATTTTTACCGTACCCAGGAAAGTCATAATTTTCATTTTTAACTTTGTTTATTTCAGAAAAACATGACCCGAGATGAGGAGCCACTTCTCCGGATCCCCGTCTCAGAACTGAAGTCTGTCACCCGAATCCCCGGCAACCCGTACGCCCTACAACTCATGACGGCCACCCAACGACTACAGTATCAGACGGACAGCGAGAAGGGCACCGAAGAATGGGTCTCGCTGATCGACCAGGCGATCAGAGGTGAGGGAAATGATCTCTGCTGGTCTACCCTTTAAGAATCGCTGCTAGCTTGCCCTCGCTTTTCTCCGTTTCCCAAATAATCTCTGCTAGCCTACAACGCCTCTAAAATAGCATTAAATCAATTATCATTTTTTTTTGTATTCGTCTAGAAATGCCTAGTTAATTAATAGGAAGTATTTTCATAATGTTTTTGGTAAAATAAAACTTTATCAAACTAGAAAAACTATCAAGAACTTGAAAATTTTTCAAAAATTCGACATTTTGGTGGAAACGGCCATTTCTAGCCGACAAAAACCGATATTTTTGGCATTTTTTTTTTACTAAAAATTTGTAAGGTTTTTACGCTTAGGAATAGTAAAAAACAGTTTACAAAACTTCTAATATTTATATTTAAAAAATTGGTTCCTAAGAAAAAAATTTCTCCCCCCCCCGATAATGCGAAAGAACCGCGAAGTCGTCGCTGCTCGCTTGCATGCTCGTGATTTCGGGGCTCCAGCGTTCAAAGACTCTCTGCCAGCTTGCCCTCGCTTTTCTCCACTTCCCAAATAACCTCTGCTAGCCTGCCACGAATCTAAAAAGCATTAAAATCTTTTATCATCATTTTCAGGCACAACCCTTCGCGAGCTTGCCTCCCGCACTTCCCGGATCGAGGCCACAATTTCCGGCGTTGTTCAACGGGTCAAATGCGGACACTCGAAGCGCCTTCACGCCGCCCTCGCCGGCCAGAAGCTGCTCTTTTTCAAGAATCCGGAGGACACGGTGCGTTTTTTTTTCACAACCTTTTTCCAATCTTTCCGATCCGCTACTAAGCCCATCCCCAATGGGCTCTGCTAGATTGCCCTCTTTTTAAACTAGTTACAAGCAGATAAATCAGTCAATCTGCTGCAAACATCTGTTTTAAATCAAAAAAACACGATGTTTCGCCTAAAATTCCGATTTACGTTGCGTAAGCGATTCGAAACGCCTCTTTTAATAGGGAACCCTCTCCCTTAAAAATTAAAAAAAACCAATTTTAGCCTAAAATTACGGTAGCGTCTTTGTCATTTTTATGAAAAAAAAAAAAAAAAAATTGTCTAAATAACTGGTCTTTCCCCCCCCCCCCTTAATCTACGGCCCACTAGTGTGGAGGGGGTCCCATGGGTTTTCCCTTGAGATGGCCAATTATTGCCCCGGAGCTTAGGCTTAGGCTTAGGCTTAGGCTTGGGCTTAGGCTTAGGCTTAGGCTTAGGCTTAGGCTTGGCTTAGGCTTAGGCTTAGGCTTAGGCTTAGGCTTAGGCTTAGGCTTGAGGCTTAGGCTTGGCAGGCTTAGGCTTGCTAGGCTTAGGCTTAGGCAGGCTTAGGCTTAGGCTTAGGCAGGCTTAGGCTTAGGCTAGGCTTGGGCTTAGGCTTGGCTTAGGCTTAGGCTTAGGCTTAGGCTTAGGCTTAGGCTTAGGCTTAGGCTTAGGCTTAGGCTTAGGCTAACAGGGGTCGCCCATGGAAATCGGCCATATCGATGGGCTAGGGGAGGTCGGCCATGGAAAACGGCCAAATCGATAGGCTAACGAAAATTTTTAGCTTTTTTTGTTTTTTTTTTTTGCTTACGGTTGGGTCTAGGTTAGTTTTCTGCGCTCTTTTTAATGCGATAATTTTAGCGAATTTCACAAAGTATTGCTATTTAAAGTTGGAGCTTCTGTGTAGGTATGAGGCCAAAAAACGTGTTTTTATTTTTCGAGTTTATGATTTAGAATTTTTATGCAGAGTTTTCAGGTGCCGACAAGTTTCGTGGAGCTGCAGGGCGCCCGGGTTTGCGAGAAACAAAAAGGGCCCAGCGAGGAATCGTCGGGCAGTTCCGATGAACAATCGAGGACCGAGCGGCCACCGCAAAAGAGGAAGGAATATACGGTCTCTATTGAGGTGGGGCTCTTCCAAATTCAAATTTTGAAAATACGCACAAAACTACACGGGAATATGCTACTAAATAATTTTTGTAAAATTGGAATATTTTGCTAAAGCCGAACAAGGTGTCACATCCCTCGAAAGCAGTTTTGTTTCTTTCAGGGCACTTTTCGTGTTATTTTGCCCAGATCGAACGCTTCTCACTAGCATTTTCTGTATCTACGCACAAAACAACGTCGAAATCCGCTTTAAAATAATTTTTCTAAAATTATAATATTTTCATAAAGCTATTTTTGTTACAGGTGTGCAACGACGATCCGCTGTACATCGTCTTTCGGTCGGCCGAGGAAAAGGAGCGCTGGATGGTAAGTGGTAAATCGATTTTCTGATTTTTTCGGTACTTACAGTACTTCCTGAAAGCCGCGTCGGGAGATGCAAGCCTCTGCGGGACCCCATTCGAGCTGCTCGTCCAGAGGATGCTCGTGGAGGGCGCCGGGCCCGACTCGCAGATCTGGACTGATCTTCTACTCGTATCAAGGGACGACCCGAGGGATTTGATGACTACCGTACAAGCTGCCGAGAAGAAAAAGGCTCTCGAGATTGCTAAAGTGAGAGATTTTCATGATTTTTGGCTTCGATAACCCTTTAAAAAGCTGAAAGCTCTGATTCGTAGCCTTTAGCGGTCCTTTAAAATCCGGATCCGGTTCAAAAACGCTTCATTTCCGGTTTTAAACTTTTTTCTCAGGCCTGCCACCTCTTTGTCGCGGTGCTGATGCGCCCGTGCGCCGTCCAGTACCACATCGACCTCGCCCAGAATATCCTGTCGACCGGAATCCAGCTGGATTGGGTCCGGAACGAGTTGTATGCACAGGTGAGGATTCCGAAATGGTCTTTGTTGGTTTGCCTAGCCAAAGCTAAGCCGAAGCCTAAGGCTGAGGTAAGCCATGCCTAAGCCAATCCTAAACCTAAGCTATGCCTATGCCTGTGCCTAAGCCTAAGCCAACCCTATTTTTCAGATGATTCGCCTAACGAGCGGCTCGATGGAGTGGGGACTACAAGGCTGGAAGCTTCTCGCCCTCGCCCTCCCCCTCTTCCTCCCCAAACAATACGCCCTGCTTTGGCTGCTGAGGAGGCACGTCTCGAGATGGGCCGCCGGGAGGTTTGTAGTTTGTAGTCTCTCTCTCTCTCTCTCTCTCTCTCTCTCTCTCTCACTCTCTCTCTCGCTCGCGCCAGAAATCAAATATTCGATTACGCCATCTAAACCCCCTATTTTTCAGTGGTGACGAAGCCGGCCTGGCGGGTTACTGTAGCGCCGCCCTGGAACGTAGCCTACAGACGGGAGGTCGATTCGAGGGCCCATCTCGATTGGAGGCCACCTCAATTCTGACGCGAGACCCCACAGCCACCACCTTCCCGCACTCCATCTCCGTCAAGTTGCCAAATGGGGATTATCAGGTAGATTTTGGGATTTTTGGGTTTCTCGAATGGTCTCTGCTAGCTTGGCGCCTAGACGCAGTTTTCCCTAAAAATTGCTGCTGGCTTGCCTGGACTTCCTAAAAAATCTCTGCTAGCCGGCCCGGGGTCAGATTTCCTCAAATTGTCACTGCTAGCTCGTCCTAGCCGCAGATTCCCCTAAAAATACCTGTTGGATTCCGGGCTGCCTAAAAGATCTCGGCTAGCTTGCCGAGTATCCGGCTGATTTTTCTAAAAATGCCTCTGCTAGCTGCCCCCGCGCTGATCTCAAAAATTACTGAATCCCCAATGGTCTCTGCCAGCTTGCCCCTTCGTTCTGAAAATGCACAGTACAAACTCCAAACTCCACTTTCCAGGTTGTCGAATTCGACGGATCCACCGAAGTCGGACAATGCCTCTCTTCACTGTGCCTTAAATTGGGGATGCGGCCGGCTCTACTCTCCGGATATGCCCTCTACATTGATCATCCGACTAATGGGGGACTACAACTGTTGAAGGGGAAGCAGAAGGTACGATACTTTAAATTATAGTACGATACAGTCGGCGGTACCGGGTGTACGATACGCTACATTACGCCTAAACGCCTTAGTACGCTACCATACGCAAGTGTGCGCCACGCTATTGTACGCTACATTACGCCTAAACGTCTTAGTACGTTACAATAAACGAGTGTACGCTACACTACAGTACGCATTCGACGCTTAGTACGCTACGCAACATACGCCTAATTACGCTTAGTACGGAATGACTTTTCTACCGTACGTGGTACTTCGTGAGGCTACAGTACGCCTAATTACATCTAGTAAGCTACTGTACGCTGCTCTACGCTACGCTACAATACGCGAAATTTCATTTTTTACTCCTGACGTATTTCGGGTCGCGATATATGTAGTACGCTACAGTACCGCGAGATACGGAGGACGAAAACCTTCCAGTCTGCGACTGTCTGACGCTTTGGGAACGAAGAGGCGAGATGTAAAAAGAGGACGAGTAGCTGTCGAAGTGGCCAGGCTCGAGCTTCGTCTCCGACACTACTGGCCCCACCTTGCCCACGGAAACGATGATAGAGAGGGTAGGCATTTCCGCAAATTGTCTCTGCTATCTTGCCCTGGTTTGGGCATGCTAGCAGCGATCATTTCCGAATTTAATTTTTTCATACTCTTTTTTTAGGGCTTCCTCGCCTGGCGATCGGCCGAGGAAATCGTCGAAGGGAGGGTGCCGCTCGGCCCCCAATTGGCTGAAGACATCATGGCGTTGTATGGACAGCTGTATTTTGGAGATCTCGACGGGTCGACAAGCCAACAACAATTCGATTATGTCACCTCAAGGTACGAATATTTCCTCAAAGAATCTCTGCTAGGCTGCTCGATATTTCCTCAAAATCTCTGCTAAATCGCCCAAAATTTTTCTCGATTTCAAATCCCTCAAAGAATCTCTGCTACATCCGCGTTTTCCAGGTTCTACCCCCGAAAAATGCTCGACGTCGCGAATATGAGAACGCTTCGCGCGAGTCTCGACCAGAATTGGCGCCAAATGACGGGCAGTAGCGAGGCGGAATGTATTCGATTGATACTACAGGTACAATTTTTTAGACGGCCCTAAAGAATCGCTGCTAGCTTGCCCACTTCTCAAAGAATCTCTGCTAGCTACCGCCTAAAAACTCTATTTTCAGGTGCTCCGGAAGTGGCCGCTCTTTGGCAGTTCTCTATGGGAAGCCGGGCTGAGGACGAGCAATGAAAGAAGGGTCATTCTGGCCCTCCACGACACCGGCCTTCACATCCTGGACCGGAAACAGCTGGTTAGTGCTTTTGCAACGGGTTTTCCGCAAGGAATCACTGCTAGATTGCCTTGTGGATTGCCAAATTTACATTTCCTAAGGGATTTCTGCTAGCCTGCCCCTATTTTTCCGCAAGGATCTCTTCTAGATCGCCCTCTAAATGCCTCTAAATTTTATTAACGAACGTCGAATTTAACCAGTTGCATTTCCTAAACAATCCCTGCTAGCTTGCCTCGAATCTTTGGCACTGAAATTCGAGTTTTTCGGCATTTTCGACCTTCGTTTACCTTTTTTTTCAGGACCCGATCCGCTCGATCCCGTTCGACAGCCTCGTCGCGTTCGGCGCCTTCCACAGCGACTTCATGCTCACGGTCAGCTAACAGGGATTTTTTGGGAATCCCGATTTTAGGTAGAACGCGTCCTGCCGCCCGATTGCCATCCGGAAGAGACGCCAAAAGAACGGCTCACATTCAGCATGGAACTGTGCCAGATTGAGCAGGTATTTTTTGGCTACAGACTACAAAAGACAATTATACAGGCTACAAACTACAAAAAAATTAAAGCTACACGCAAGGAAATCACGTTAAAAACAGAAAACCTCGGAAAAATTGCTCAAATCGCAAATTTTACGATACAGACTACAAATTAGAGCATAAACTATAGTAGCAAATACAGACTACGAAATTCAGAATACAAACTACAAAAATGTAAAGCTATACGCATAGAAAAAGCACTTTGAAGTCAGAAAAACGCGTGAAACGCACTGAAAATTACAAATTCTATAAAACAGGCCACAGACTAAACTACAAACTACGAAACAGGCTCCAAACTACATGTAGAATTTGTCTAAATCCGAAAACTACAGACTACAAACTCCAAACCCCCAAAAAATTCCAGCTAACCACCCACCTTGCCGAGTACATCCGATGCCAAAAGCTTGTCTTCAACGTCTCTAAATGAGCCCCGGCTACAAACTACATTTTATAAACTATAAAACCGATTAAATATGCCCTGAAAATATCTAAAAAATAATAAAACCCCAATTTCGTGATGCCCTCGGTGCTCTGCCTTATTTTTCCGGATGTTTTGATCATGCCAAACTTCACTTATCAATCAGAAATTCGTTATTTTGCCTATTTTTCGATTAAATAATGTTTAAACTACGTTTTTATACTATTTTCGCGTTATTTTCGAATCTCAAAATCATTGCTTTACCCATGTGCTCTTAAAAATATCCTTAAAACTCAGAAAATTCGCTTACACCTACCCTGGCGCCCTCATTTGCTCGTAAATCCTGTTTTGAAAATTATTTGCTCATGTTTTCCTCTATTAATATCGTTTGAATAACCCTAAAATGTTATAGAAGTGATAGAAATAAACTTTAATCACAAACTACAACTTTTAAAAATGCATGACAAACTGCAGTCTAAAGAAATACGTACAAATATGCCTTGAAAAATCCCTTAGAAACGATTTGCTCGCTTTTTCGTTTCAATAAATTTCAAAATGTTATAGAAATGATAGAAATCAACCTTAATAAGATATTACAACTCTTAAAAATTGCAGGCCAAGGAAATACAAACAAGTTTCGTATTTTGCTAGTTTTAGCCTCAAAAAAGTTACTGAAAAACATTTGCTCGTTTTTTCGTTCATAAACCCTAAAATGTGCGAGCAGGTCAGGAAATGTATTTTTTTTACGGACATAAACTACTTTATGTATGCTTTTTTAAACCTAACATGTTATAGAAATGCTAGAAATAAACTTTAATAACAATTTACGACTTCCAAAAATGCATGACAAACTGCAGGCTGAAAAAATACAAAATCTTTTCCGTGATTAATCTCGTTTTAATAAACTTTAAACGCTATAGAAATCAGAGAACCTTAGCATCATTAGTCAATCATTTTTGCTTTAACTATAATTTTTAAGGTCTTAGCACTGAAATTAAATTAGCTTGTTTTGATCTAATTGGAAGGTCAGGAATTTCATAGAACGGGATACAAAAAAGGTTTGCGGAGCGTTTTAAAGAATTCTTTCAAGTTTCGAATAGATTTTTCTATTTTGATCTTTTAGGTCGCTCGCCCTGCTGTTGATCGCCAAGGCAGTGGTTCAGGAACAAAGGAAAAAGGTAATTTCTGGTTAAAAAAAACTCTTCCTTTTTAGGAATATCCGGACGACTTGATGATGACGCGGCTACCGCTTCTTCTACGCCACTTTCTAGAGGTATTTCTAGAGTTTTTCAGGTTTTTAGGGTCTTCTCAAATCAACCGGAAAAGCTGAACATGTTGCACGTGCTGAGCAAGTCGTCAGGTTTGTTTTTAGCTACTTCCTTGAACTCATACTTTTTTCTGGTTGATCGACTCGTTCGTTTCAGAGCCTACAACTCAGCGCCGGCTGCAAGCTGTTCTTCATCACCTTCGGCCGCTTCTCGGTTTCAAGGTTAGCTTTGCTATAGTTTTTTAAATCTCTTTTAGGCGCTGCTGAACGAGCTGGTGATGAGCCCGCGGCTTCAGCTTCTTCTACTTCAATTCCTTCATGTATTTATAACGGTTTTTCAGGTTTTTAGGGTCTTCTCAAATCAACCGGAAACGCTGGAGGTGTTGAACAAGTCCTCAGGTGTGTTTTTATTTAACTGCCAGTTGTAGGATTGCGTAACGGATCCTTTCCTTTCAGGATCTTCAATCCAACGAGGGCATCAAGCAGTTCTTCACCATCTTCGGCGTCTTCTCGGCTTCAAGGTTAGCTTTGCTATATTTATAAAGCTCTTTTTAGGCGTTGCCGAACGATCTGGTGATGAGCCCACTGCTGCCGCTTCTTCTTCGCCACTTTCTAGAGGTATTTCTAGAATTTTGCAGGTTTTTAGGAACCGCTCAAATCAACCGGAAACCCTGAACACGCTGAACATGCTGAACAAGTCGTCAGGTTTGTTTTTAGCTACTTTCGGTTGAACTGACACTTTTGACTATCTTATTAACTCGTTCGTTTCAGGGCCTACAATTCAACGCCGGCTGCAAGCTGTTCGTCGCCACCATCGGCCGCTTCTCGGCATCAGGGTTGGCTTTGCCATAGTTTTAATAAGGCTTTTTTTAGGCTGTGCCGAACGGTTTGATGATGAGCCCCACGGCTGCCGCTTCTTCAATTTCTAAAGGTATTTATTGAATTTCTCACACTTTTAGATACTTTCTTCAATGGTCAGAAACACTGCGCGGTGCAGAACAAGTGGCCAGGTGTGTTTTTGTTTCACTTTGGGTTGTCGGTAGCGTTTTAATTTCGTAACTGATTCGGTCCTTTCAGGATCTTCAATTCAACGAGGGCACCAAGCAGTTCTTAGTCAATTCCAGCGGCTTCTCCGCCTCATCGGCTTCACGGTAAGCTTTTCTGCCTAGATTCTGCGCTTTTGCTTTTCCTAAGCTTTTTGCATCTGAAATCCGAATTCGCAAGTGTTCTTGTTGTAGTTTTCGCTATAGAAGCCAATTTTGGAATAGATTGCGCTATTTTGTACTTTTTCAGCCGAAGATCATCGCGAAAACCACGGAAGGAAAGCAACATCGGGGCGTTCGAACAGAATAAGGTAATTTCTATGCTCTGTTTTTAAAACGGCTATTTTAGGCGGTAGCTGACGGCTTGATGATGCTCCCGGCGCTGCGTCTCCTTCATCTCAATTTCCTGAAGGTATTTATGACGTTTTTCAAAATTTTAGGTGCTTTCTACGATGGGCGGAAGCGCAGTTCTCAGCTGAACGGGTTGATTGAGGTAGTTTCTATATTCTTTTTATCAAACCAGCTATTTGAGGCGCTACGCAACGAACTGGTGATGTGCGCGGCGCTGCGTCTTCTTCTTCTGCACTTCCTAGAGATATTTTTAACGGGTATTTTTAGGTGCTGCCTACATTGACCTGAAGTTAGGCACGGTTCTCGGCAAGTCTCCAGGTTTGCTGTATATTTTTATACAATTCTTTACTTTTTAGGCACTGCCGTACGCCCTGGCGTTGAGGCTGCCGCTGTCGCTTCTCCACCTCCACTTTCTAAAGGTATTTATAGAGTTTTTTTTTAGGTATTTGGGTCCTTTCTACAATGACCGGAAGCGCGGCTGCTCGGCTGAACGAGGCGAGTAAGGTAGTTTCTAAACTCTTTTTCATGAAACTGGCTATTTTTAGGCGCTGCCGACAACATGGTGATGCTCCCGGCGCTGCGGCTTCTTCATCTACACTTGCTGCAGGTATTTATAGTGTATTTCAAGATTTTAGGTATTTTCTACAATGGCTGGAAGTTCGGCACGGTTCTCGGCACGTCTCCAGGTTTGCTGTATATTTTTTATACAATTCATTATTTTTAGGTGCTGCCAAAAAAGGTATTTATAGTTTTGCAGGTTTTATTTTTTTGCACTAACCCGACAGCGCGACTTTGTGCTTAGCGCGTCTAGCAAGGTAGTTTCCGCGCTTTTTATAAAACAGCTATTTTAGGCGCTGCCGAACGACGTGGTGATGCTCCAGGCGCTGCAGCTCCTTCTTCTCAACATTCTGCCGGTATTTATAAAGTTTTTCAAGTCTTTAGGCATGGCTGGAAGCGCGGTTCTCGGCTGAACGAGCCGAGTAAGGTGGTTTCTATACTCTTTTTCTAAAACTAGCTCTTTTTAGGCCATGCCGTACGTCCTGGCGTTGATGCTGCGGAAGTCACTGCTCCATCTCCACTTTCGAAAGGTATTTATGACGTTTTTCAAGTTTTAGGCAGCTTCTACAATGGCTGGAAGTTGGGCGTGGTTATTGGCAAGTTCCAGGTTTGCTGTAGATTTTTTATACAATGCTTTACTTTTAGGCGCTGCCGAGCAAGCTGGTGATGGCCGCGGCGCTGCGTCTTCATCGTCTCCACTTTCCAAGGGTATTTGTAGATTTTTTCAGTTTTCCAGGTTCTTCCTACAATGGTCGGCGGCACGACGCGGCACTGAACAATTCTACAGGTTTGTTATATTTCTTAGACAATTCGGATTTTTTTAGAAGTTACTGGACGACGTGGTGATGAGCCCGCTCCTGCGGCTGCTTCGACTCCACTTCTTGCAGGTATTTATAGAATTTTTCAGGTTTTTAGGTATTTTTTGCACTAACCTGACAGCGCGACTTTGTGCTGAGCGGGACTAGCAAGGTAGTTTCTACGCTTTTTGATAAAACTAATTATAGTGGGCTCTGCCGAACGACCTGGTGATGTGCGCGGCTCTGCGGCTTCATCGTCTCAACTTTATTCAGGTATTTATAACGTTTTTCAAGTTTTTAGTCATCTTCTACAATGACTGGAAGCGCGGCATTCGGCTAAACAAGTGTATTAAGGTAGTTTGTATACTCTTTTTGATAAAACTGCATATTTTCTTAGGCGCTGTGAACGTGCCGGTGATGAGGCCGCCGTTGCCGCTGCTTCCTCTCCACTTCTTGCAGGTATTTACCGATTTTTGATCGTTTTAGGTTCTTTCTGCAATTGCCGGAAGCGCGGCACGATGCTGAACAAGGCACAAGGCTTGTTTCTCGTTTCTACTGACTCGCGGAGGCCAAGCCTATTGTCATAATCTAGTCGGTTTCTCTATGAGGGACCGGAGCTAGATTATGATATTCCCTTTGAATAACCTATTATCTGCCTTATAAGTTGGGGCTCCTAATAACCCACTTATCTACCCATTGTGCCGAAGGCTGCGCTCTCTGAAGTTTACAATCACTAGCATGAACATGTGTGGCCTCGGTTAATCTACTCGACGGGAAGCGCGGAGAAGGCTCCCATATTGAATGCATTTAGAAAACTGACTGTATCTAGTTTTCTTTATTGAGGCTAAGGCAATTTAAAAGATTGAGAGACTACCAGGAAAGGAATAACTGGCCAGCACAAATAGGTAAACCCCAAGATGTAAAAATGAGTCCTCCACATAAGAATTCGCTACGGATCCCGGCGTCCCGAAGGAGCCGCCGGGTCCTTGCGTAAATCCAGGCAACCGGATGGAAGGTTGCGGGAGGGGAAGACTAAAGACTTGGGGGTCCCCTAAGGGTACGGGCAGTTAGGGGGCGTGGCAGGGAATGGTGCCGCAGGCACCATCCCACCTGATACAGGACATGATACAGGACACTATAGCTGACTTCGTTTTTGCGCTTTCCTAAATTTCAGGCTTCGTTTTTGCGCGTACATTTTCTTTTTCAGGGCCTTCAACAGGCCGCCGACCTCAAGCAGTTCTTCGTTCGCCCAGGGACTTCTCCTCCTCGGCTGGAAAGGTACGTTTTTTGAGCTAGCAAAGATTATTTGATTTTAGGCGGTGCAAAGCACATCCGGAAGCTGAGGAGAAGAACAAGCTCGGGCTGGTGAAGAACGTCAACAGCAGGGATGCCGATGATGAGGTAAATTGGATTTCTTTGCCTAGAATGGGCTTAGCTAGCTTCGTTTTTTTTCAGGGTAGCTTTCGTTATTCTTCACTAGTTTTGTAACCTGACGTCTTTTGTAGTAGCGACCCGGCAGGCTTTGCTTAGATGATCTAGAGCTCAGGCTTTGCTTCGAATTTTGCTTAGGCTTAGTGAAATTTTGGCTAGTGAGCTTCAGTTTTAACTTCGTAAGCCTCAGCTAGCTTGGGTAGCCCGTTGTTTATTTATTTTGTCGTCGAACCTTAACAAGTTTTTCCAGAGGCCGCGCCACACGTCCCAACGACAGCTGAAGGAAGACGACGGCGAAGACGAGGAGAAGCGAGAAAAATAAAAATGAACTTTATACGAATATTAATATGTCTGAATAAATGAATTAATGATTTGTCGATTACGCAATACCTCGAGACGGCACTGAACGCTACACACGGAATTAAGAAATGCAAAACATAGCAAAATTAGGGAAATTGAAGCATATTGAAGCGCAGCCAATTTTGGTACCCTGAGTGTTCTTTGGATGTTCACTGATCACCACCACCGACTCGCCCCCCATCTGGCCCACTTTCAGGGCATTAGGGAGGACCTTTGTGTTCTCCGAAGGCCTCGGATCACCGCCGACTCGCCCCCCATCTGGCCCACTGTCAGGACACAAGGTTCATTCAGCAGAGCACATAATCGGGCTGGCCCAGAATCACCGGTGTAGGGGGTGAAGCTCCGAAGGTTTACAAGCTTTCGGAGCCGACTTCTCTTAAAGTATCATTTATTCAGAATCACAAGGTTCTTGATAATTGATATTTTAAGGAAACTAATTTTATAAAGATTACTATTTATTGGTAAGTACCTCTGTCTTCTATAAGACATTCCATTAATGCTTCTCTATAAAGACACTATCATAATAGATAGTAACTTCTCAACAGAAGCCTATCTAAAAAAAAATGTAAATAGTAAGTCCACCGTCCTCCCCGACCTTCCACCCTAGGTTTTTTCCGGGGTATAGTTTCACCATGGTCCAGACCGGTGGCGAGGCGGAAGTGATCAGCGAGCCTTCAAAGCACGCTCGCCGCAAAAAGGTAAAATAGTGCTTTTATATCTCAAAAAAAACGAATATTTTCTGATGATCCTCCCCACTTCAGGGCTGTTCCAAAATTCAGGCGGCGGAGAGGCCTCAACGAGAGAGATAAGCATCTGCCTGGGAAAAGCCAAGCAGACCTTCAGCTAGGAAAAGCCGAAGCCAACCCATCCGAGCAGAGCTTCGCCTAGCTCACGCAAGGACCAGCCTGCTCTCAAAGCAAGCGAGGGTAGACAGACCGAAGTCGACTTTGCCCAGGTTTGTTTGATATAAAGAGGTGGAGCTCCAGAGATGAAGCTCCAACCACTTTGTCAAATCCCAACTGTTCGCACTCCGTGATCACGAACCAATCGCATCAACGATAGATTCGCCAGAGTACGCCCTGCGGGCATAGGGGCGGCACGATCGCCACCCGATTAGCCCGAAAAATGGTCGGCCCTTATGCCCAGACAGTGGGCCAGACGGGGGGCGAGTGGGGTGGCGAGCAGGGAGCACCCAAAGAACACCCATTTCACCAAAAATGGTTTGGTTACCCAAGTTGGAGGTTAGGTCGTCAAGAACATCCAAAGAACTAACCTGACGAAAATTGACTGTATTTCAGCTTTTTTTTAAAAATTAAGCTTATCTGATTCCTTACAATTTGCTTTTTTAAGGTTAGGATGCATTTTTCTGTTTTTGTAGTTGTATCAGGCGCAAAACCAATGTATTCTTCAAGTTATTTATTCTCAGCAATCCGTTAAAAATTCACAAGCAATGGGAAGAGGGGAAAAGAGGCAAAAAAAAACGGGGAGAGCGAGAGAAAATGAGAGACAGAGTGCGAGCGACAGAGAAAAATTCACCAAAAATTGGCACAAAAAATGTACATTCAATCGCTTCAAAAAACAGAAACTTTAAAAATCACATGCAAGAGAGAGAGAGAGAGAGAGAGGAAATTTCATTCAGCTTTCATTATCCCCTATTCGTCGTCGCCGTCTGCAGCGAGCCTCGAGGAGTGACGACATCTGAAAAAAACTGTTTTTGAAGCGCTTAAAAAAATGTGAAGTCTCGTAGCAAGCAAGCAAAGCTAACGAAGCAAAATCCAAACACCACTAGGAAAATGCGAAAAATAGCAAAATATCAATTTAAGCAGAAAACTGCAAAAACGAAGCGCGCAAAGCCGGGGCAAGGGATAACCTAAGGCATTTGCTATCGAAAAACACCTGAAATATAGCATAAAAAGACCAAGATCAAGTTGTGAACAAAACTTTAAACTACAGAAACAAGCCCGCTAAGCTCAGCGCAAAAATCACTAAACTGACTAAGTTAGCTAAGCAAAGATACTCAATTTACCTCATCATCTTCCTCCTTGTCGCTGCTGTCCTTCTCCAGCCCGAGCTTCTTCTCCTCATCCGCTTCCGGCCGTGCTTTACACTGCCTAAAAAGAAAAAGAATATTTGTTAGCCTATAAAATCGTACCTTTCACGTCCGGAGGAGAAGCTGCCCGGGCTGTTGAAGAACTGCTTGACGACGACGACGCGGTGGAGACCCTGAAATTCATAAATATATCGAAAATTAAACAAAAACAAACCTAAAATATTGTGCAGCCCCGTGTCGCTCGTTCCGGCATGCCTACAAACTCCTAAACCCTAAAAACCCGCTATAAATAGTTTTAGGCAGCAAATCGTATCCGCCATTGCTTTCTATTGCTAATTTGGCGAAATTTCTTGAGACGTGCAGCCGCTCAAAAGAAAGCTAACCTGCTTCTTACCATGAAGACGTCCTCCTTGTCGCTGCTCTTCTTCTCCAGCTTCTTCCCCTCATCCGCCTCCGGCCGTGCTTTACACTGCCGAAAATCAAAGAATATTTATTAGCCTATAAAATCGTACCTTTCACGTCGGGAGAAGAAGCCGGCGGGCCGTTGAAGAACTGCTTGACGACGACGCCGCGATGAAGATCCTGAAATTCACAAATAAGATGAGGAGAAAATTAGTGCCTAAAAACATGAAAAACTTTATAAATGCGTCCTAATCCATTTTTTGTGCCTAGGCAACGTCTAAGACGTTCAGCGCACCTTACATTTCCTAAATTTCGGATACAGCAGAGGCAATTAAAAATTCATGATTGATGAACAACCTCGAAATTTCTCCGAAATTGCTAGCCTCTTCAAGAAAAGACAATACAACGAATGCTCAACAAGTATTTATTATCAACATCAAACATGCGTACGCAGCGTAAAAGAATTCAAACCAAACAGATCAAAGCGTATAACTTAGAAATTCGGCGCTTGACATACGCCATCGAGGCGCGAAAGGAACCTAGTCGAACTTCCAGGAGCCTGCAGAACGATGTTGTTGAGTCCGGCCCGGACGTCGAGCATCTTTCCGTCGTCTCGTTTCAGTTGTCCTCGAACGACGCCCTCCGCATCGGGCGTCAACCAGTCGTATTTCTCCAAAAAACCAGCGCGACGCTGCGCCGCATGCGTGGCGTCGCAATCCTCCACAATTACCTCATCAGCCATAGATTCAGAATAGTAGGTGCCTCGCCAGACGTCTGGGTTATAAGGCTCAAGCCAGACCGTCTCAATCTCTCGCCGACCGGCCATCCATTCGTCGATGAAGTGGAAAAGCACGCCCAGGAGCGATTCCGTAAGCCAGAAGTCGGTGTGAAACCAGAGCCTCGGCGCTCGTAAGTCCTTGATCTTGTCCATCTCGTGCCCAGAAACGATCTCCAGCGTTAGCGAGCCTTTCGGAAAGTCGACGCCGAACAGGCAATCGGTCAACTCTTCCGAGAAGACATTTTCCGGCTTGAGGACATCTTGCAGAATCTCCTTGTCCAGATAGCAATCATCACCTACGTTGAGGTAGAAGAAATTTCGGCAAGTGAAGCTCGGTTTCACCTAGGAGAATTTGATTAATTGTACAAAATTTGGTTATACCTTTGGCTGTATCGAACCGTACTGATAACGAGATGCCGGACAGTAATCGAGGGTTCCAACGTGTCTGCCATCCAACAAGGACATCGACATGTCATAGGTGGTAGGCGCTACTTGTACTTCGCGGAGAGGGATAAGCGCCGAAATCCGCGCTCGGCGATGTGTGACTTTCCAAGCCGGTTCTAATCCACGTGCAGACACGTGAAAAGCATTGGGGCCGTGGATCACATAACCGATCGTTAATTGATGACCCAACGTATCCAATATTTCGTGGCATTTCTCGACCTGCAGTAGGTCGCCAAACTCTAGAGGCTGGAGGATCGTCAGGATCAACTCCGCGGGCAATTCGATCAATCCACGAGCATCAGGCACAGTCGTGTCCTCTTTGTAATTGTCGATTTTCGCGTTGGCAAGCAGAATCTCGGCTTCTCCTTTGTCGTAGCACTCATAATCGATGCAGAAAATGCCCGAGGTGACGAAGACGTCCTTCCAATGTTTCTCCGAATCGCGCACCATCTTTTCAAGCGCGTCATGCGCATCTGCGAGCTGTAGAAGAGACGATGAATCCAGAAATCCGGCAATGTTGTTGAAGATCCTGGCGGGCAGCGTGAGCAGCAGGCTTCGCGACTCGGGCACTTTGTCCGGCTCCTCCGGCTGCATGGACGAATTTCGGTGTTTGGCCGACATCAAGTTCTGAAAATAAATAATTAATTGATCGGAAAAAAGGCTTAAAACGCTTAGGAAATTGAAAAAAGCGCGGATCAATCGCGAAAGGCATTTTTTTAGACACAGCTACTCGGTTTGTATCAAAAAAAAAATAGCGAAATTAGATGACGCAGTCGAAGCGAAAATCAGTAAAATTCGTCAAATTTCAAACCAAATCTTTATCGATTCTTCAGAATTCACAGGAAAAGATAAATACATATTTTAGCATCAGGTAAGTAGTCATAAAAAGGAAATCCGCTCTTCTTATCGTTTTCGGCGAGTATTCAGAAGACGGGCATTTGACAGGGCGAATCCTTCGTTGTTTCTATCCCATACCAATCCTTAGAGAGTACAAGGGCGGCAGCACCGGGGGCCTGCAGAACGACATCTTCGCGACGAGCCCGGATATCGAGCATCTTTCCGTCATCTCGTAGCAGTTGCCCTCGAACGATGCCCTCCGAATCCTTCGAAAAGCCGTACTTGTTCACCAAGCCGGGCAGAACAAAGTCAACAAAACCGTCGTAGTCGGGCACATCATCGCGATGGCTGACCAATTGCCAGCAAAGCCAAATCGTCTCGATTTCCCGGTGGCCAACCATCCACTCGTCGATGTAGTGGTAGAGTACCTTGCACAACCACTCATCTGCGTCCGCAGCCTGGAATGCGAACCTTGGTGATTGAACCCCTCGCATGGCTTCTGCATCATCCTGGTCGGCGTACTCAAATACAAGAGTCCCTCGCGGAAATGTCGTGTCGGAGAAGTGCCACGAAATGACGGAAGTCCAGATGTCATATGGCTTCAGGCAGTTCTGTACGATGTCCATGTCCAAATAGCAATCCACCATCGGCAGGGACAGGGTGCCGCGGTGGTATTCCAGATAGAGCAGATTAGTGCATGTGAACCGGGGCTTCACTTTCGGCGAGAACGATTCGGTGACAGACCAAGGCTCGTAAATGACGGTCTCCACGTGTCTGCCATCGAGCGCCTTCCTTTCCAAGATAGTCGACGATGGGGGTGAACGCCATTCCGGACCCGCCAAACGCCATTGAGGTTCAAAGCCCGCTGAGCAAATGTGGAAATCCCGAAACGAATGATGCACCGCTTTGACCGGAATGCGACGGCCAAGCACATCCAATCGTTTGTGGCACTTCTCGACTTCCAGCAAGCTCAGAAATTCCAACGGCTCCAGAATCATCTCGACCAACTCGGTGGGCAATTCGATCAACTCGCGAGCATCTGCCACAGATTCCTCCTCTTTGTAATTGTCGATTTTAGCGTTGGCAAGCAGAATCTCGGCTTCTTGTTTGTCGTAGCACTCATAATCGATGCAAAAAATGTCGGAGGTGACGAAGACGTACTTCCAATCCTTCTCCGAATTGCGGATCATCGTCTCCACTTCCGGGTGAGATTTGGCAAGCTGCAGGAGGGAGGGAATATCCAGAAACTCGGCGATCACGTTGAAAACCTTGGGCGGCAGCTTGAGAAACCAGCTTTCAGGCGTTGCACGGCGGGGCTCCTCGCTGCCCTTCTCGAGAGCGACGGGCATCGGGCGCACATCCCGTCTCCAGCAGCACAGAGATCCGGCGATGGCGTTGAAGATGTTGAGCCGCCGGTTCTTCTTAGGTTGACGAGTCGACGAGGGCATCATTACATCCCTGAAACAAACAAAGTCAATAAAAGCAGGCAACAAAGAGAAAGAAATCGAAGGAATCAAATAAATAAGAAACCCAAGCCTTTTTCACGGTTGGCAAATACAAAATAAAACTAATATTATCTTTTTATTTTAATTTTTCATAATAAGTAAAAAACAAACAAGAATGATTTTCTCGTTGTACGCGCATTCCTATCCACAAATTACGTCATTTGTAGCAAACGGAACGCACTTTTGATTTCTTTCCAGGCTAAAAATTAAAAATCGACAAAAATTTGAAAATAGTTTACTTTGAAGCTTTTAAATAAGTTTTCCATTATAAATGAAAGCAGAATCTAATAATAATACTAGTTAATTTTTCCAGCTTGGGTTCTCTATTTTTACCCCTTTTCTCATGATTTTTTTTCCAGGAATGAAATGATGCCCTCCTCAACGTCTCCGGCAAAAAGCAAGCCCAAAAGAAGCTGGCTGCTCAGGTTGCTGCTCAACAACGCTATCGTCGGATTTCTGTGCTGCTGGAGAAGAGATGCGCGTCCGAAGCCCATCGCGCTGTCCGTTGATCTCGAGAAGGAGCCAGATGACGGAAACCCAAAGGCTGAGACGCCAGCCCTGGCCTTACGTGGAACGCCGGAAAGCCGCTTTCTCAAGCTGCCGCCCAAGGTTTTCAACGTGATCGCCGGATTTCTGGATATTCCCTCCCTCCTGCAGCTCGCCAGATCGGACCCGAAACTCGAGAAGCTGGTACGCGATTCGGAAAAACATTGGAAGGACGTCTTCGTCACCTCCGAGATTTTCTGCATCGATTATGATTGCTACGACAAAGGAGAAGCCGAGATTCTGCTTGCCAACGCTAAAATCGACAATTACAAAGAGGAGGAATCTGTGGCAGATGCTCGCGAGTTGATCGAATTGCCCACCGAGTTGGTCGAGATGATTCTGAAGCCGTTGGACTTCCTGAGCTTGCTGGAAGTCGAGAAGTGCCACAAACGTTTCGCCGTGCTTGGTCGCCGCGTTCCGGTCCAAGCGGTGTATCACTTGGGCGACGAGTTCGACATTTCGTTGGCGGGCTTTGAACCGAAGTGGCGCCTCCCCGATCCCGATCAGCATAGCTTTTTACCCAAATGGGGGCCGATCCTCGACAGGAATGCGCTAGACGGCAGACATGTGGAAACCGTCTTCTACAACACACGGTCGGACACCCGGCCTTGTTCGCCGAAAGTGAAGCCACGATTCACTTGCACAACCTTATGCCCTACTGGCCCGACGGAGTTCGATAGCTATCTGGACACGGAGATCATCCAGAACTATCTGAAGCCATATCACATTCAGTCCAACTCGGCTTCGTGGCCGATCCCTGACCGGAGATTTCCACGAGGGGCTCTTGTGTACGAGTACGTCGAAGAAGAAGATTTAGAAATTATGCTAAACGTCGAAACGCCAAGGTTCACATTCCGGGCTGCGGACGCGGACGAGTGGTTGTGCAAGGTTTTCTACCACTACATCGACGAGTGGCTGACGGGCTGGCGAGAGATTGCGACGATCTGGGTTAACTGGACAAACTATAGCCGTCTATATGAGGGGCCCGACTATGATGGGTTTCTCGACTTTGTTTTGCCCGGCTTGGTCAACAGGTATGGCTTTGCCCTGGATTCGGAGGGCATCGTTCGAGGGCAACTGAAACGAGATGACGGAAAGATGCTCGAGATCCGGGCTCGTCGTGACGATGTCGTCCTTCAGGCCCGCGGCTCCAATCCCGAATTTCTTATTCGAACGAGTCCCGGATGGCCCGAATACATGTTCGTGCTAACACGCGCCCCCGTCTTCTGAATACTCGCCCAGGCAGCCTATTTTTTTTAATAATTAACTACTAGCATGAGTTTTATTATTTATTATTGTGCTTTGTGAATACGGGAATTCGATAAAGATGCTTGCTTGGAAGATTTTGTCGTTTGTTTTCCGTTTTGATGGCAAATCGCCTGAAATTTCAGATCGAATTCTGAATCCGAAATCTGGACCGGAAGTGCTTTGCATTGGGACTGCGCTAAAGCTGCAAAAATCCGAAAAATCAAAAGCATTCTTTGAGTCCATTCGAGCGTGGTTAGTTTCTTTTTGCAAAACTGGAAAATTTGCGCGTCTTTGGCTCGAGCTTTTAGTTTCTTTTCGCTGCTATTTTCGCGTTTTCCGTTCCTCATTTATGTTTCTGAGCTTTTACTTTACGTATTCCCCATTTTTCAGATGCCGAGCGGCGGGTTAGAGATGACGCGCTCGTCATACGCCTTCTGGAACTACACGTCGTGCCCGATCGTCGCCCGCTACATCCCCAATTTTGTCGCCAGGGTTGGTTGCCATTCTCTATAGCTTAAAAGTGTTAGAATGGTTAGAAGTTTGTTTTTAGCCTATCATTTATGCGCTAAATAGCCATGTTTTGCCTTAAATAGTTTTATAAACTTTAAATTAATTATATTCCTGAATTCGCGGGTAAATATCAGTTTTTCAGGTGGCCCAACGAATCGGCATCGACCCGTCCCTCTCCGTGTTCCTCGACGTCCGCTGCAACGACCCGGATGTGCTGACCAATTTCGAGGAACAGAAGGTATAAAAGTCCTCAAGTATCTCTGCAAAATCCCGATTCTCCAGCAAACCGTCATCCAGCACTCGACGGAGGGCGTGATCGTCAAGCGGATGTGCGTCGAGATGGAGAAGCTGCTCGGCGCCCCGGCCCCCGGAACCATCGTCCTCATTGCTGGTGCGTGGATTTTAAAGCGCATATTTTTTTTTATCACGTGCAAAGGGATTTTTCAAGATCTGGAGCTTTATTTTGGTCTCGTAAAGCACTTTTTCGTTTTTTTTAACGTAATTGTGTCTTTTACAGTTCTGTAGTAGAAAACGGCGACCAAAACGTTGTTTTAATAAAACGATCGATTTTCTAGGTTTTCTTTTGACGTCGTGAGCTACTTTTTAAGATTTTATTTGGTGGATATTTTAGGCTTTATCTGAAGTAACCGGGTCTTTTTTAATACATTAGCTAGCAGAAAATAGGGCTTTTTTTTGAAGGCGTTTATCGAGCGGAAAACGAGCGAAAAATTATGATTGTAGCAGCCTAATCGATTTCTACGTTTTTTTTAGAGCAAGAAACCTATTTTTAAACTCTTTTTTTTTGCAGAACACGACAGCTACGAGTCTACGCTGGTGGCACTGCAGCGTGACGGATGGCGCTGCGTGGCGATCAGCCCCGGCAAATGGCAGGGCCAAGGGCTGAGCGAGCCCCGCGTCCGCGTCGACGACCTGATGTACGGCGATGAGCCCCCGTTCATCATCACCCTCCACTCGCGCTCCTTTCTTGTACAGGTATAGATTTTTTCGAGGCTCGGCTTCATTTCATGCCGTGATCGATATACGCCGATTTTTACGTTGCGTGTTTCATGGCGTAATCGTTTTACTAGGTTCCAAATGTCAAAATCCCATTTCCGCTTCCAGATGCCCGGGATGAGCACCGCCGACGCGATGGCCCTCCTCAGCCCCCTCCAGTACCTCGTCCACTACAACGACATCACCAACGAGGCCGTCGTCGTCATCAAGGGCCACGACACGGAGCAGATCAGGAAGAGGTACAGTTTGGAACTTGTTTACCTTACCCAACGGAACTAATTTACGTATTTTTGGAGCCTGTAGCGTAGTTTTTGCTGGTTAGTAGTCTGTGACGTAGCCGGATTTTAGCGTAGTTTTTGTGGTCTGTATTTAAGCCTGGAGCGTATTTGACTTGGTCTGACTGCCCCTACAGTACGGTTGACCAGTTTTTGTAGATTCTAGTGCTCCTTTTCCGTGCCCAGCACTGGCTGGCACGACCCCGATCGCTCACCTTTTGTAACCCACTGAATAGACAAAAAAAAAGCGGAATCACGCGTCTTTTGCCGTCCCTTGTAGTGTTTTGGTATGATTAAGCCGATGACTGTGTATGGGTGTAGGCCCGTGCCGGGATTCAATTGGTTGGGGGTCACGGGGAAGGAGCTCCGGTTTTTTTGGTAGCTTAGCTTTTGTAGCTTGTAGTCTAATTTTTCAGGAATTTATGTAGTTCGAATTTTACGGCCTTTGATCTAAATTTTTTTCGTTTGTAGCCTAGGTTTTTTTTTGTAGAATTCTGTAGGTTGCAGCGTTTGTTTGCACTTTTAGCGGCTGCTAAATCCAACTGCTCACCTGTCCTCCTCCTCCTCCGGCCCTATCCAATATCCCCCCGGGCATTGTTTGTTGACAGTTTATTATAAACTGTCAGCTGGAGCGGGGTGGAGTGGAGCGTAGCGTAGTCGTGCCACCCTCTCCTCCCTTTTTTTGTATAAACAATCACAGATGGTTCTCCGGGGACAGCTCATCAAATCGGCAGGCATCGAATTACCGGGCGTAATCGTTTCCGGCGCGCGTTATTTATTCACCTGTAGTTTGTTCAGTTGCGGAAATCATTTGCCTGCTTTTTTTGAATTTTAATAATTCTACGCAAGCTAGCGAAGATTTTTTGAGAAATTTTCAGGATCCTAGGGCAAGCTAGCCGGATTTTTTTTTAGTTTTTGGGAGGTTTTCAGGATTTTTCTTCTTTTTCCTTCCAAATCCCTGCTTTTTTGAATTGATGGGCAAGCTAGCAGGGATTTTTTGAGGAATTTTAAGAAGCGTAAGGCAAGCTAGAGATTTTTTCAGAAAATTCAGGGATTTTCCGTCTGCTGTTTACCTTCCAAATCCCTTTAGACGGCTTGTCGGCCTCGCGTAAAGAGGTGTGTGACGTTTTCGGAGGGTTCAGAGGGTGCGCAAAACGCCCTAGATCTCTATCTCCCCGCCTTTAGTGTCGGCCAGCATCCACAAGAATCCGGACGCAATCACACCGCTCAAATAGGACCGAAATCGACCAAAAAGGTGCCGCCTTTTTGGGGGGTTGTGATGGGTGATAGCCATCTATTGGCCTGACGGCGATATCTTAGGTGGGGGTGCAATTTGGATGGGAACGGAAGGAGGGCAATTATCCTATCACCCCTCCACCAAGGGCCCGGGCGAGATTTCTGCTAGCTTGCCTAGAGGTTTTGCATTTCCGAAAAGCGCTCTGCTAGCTTGCCTAGAGGTTTTTTTGAAAAATGTCTGCTAGCTTGCCTGGAGGCTTCTATAATTCCTAAAAGATCTCTGCTATCTTGCCTAAGGGTTTTTTAATTCCCAAAAGTTCTTTGCTACCTTGCCTGGAGACTTTCAGAATTCCTAAAAGCTCTCTGCTCCCAAAAATTTAAACTGCCTAACATTTTCCGCAAATCGTTTCTTGCCGCCCGCTTCTCCTCTAAATAATCCCTGCTAGTATGTCCCTCGGTTATCCATTCAGACACCTTTTTAGAAACAGCTCTTTGCTAGCTTTCCCAGCGCCCGCTCTGCTCTTCGCCTCCCTCCTCCGCAGATCGCTCTTTTTTCAAAAAAACGGGTCAAGGTCGGGAGCCGGCCGTGCTGTAAAAACGGCTAATTTGATTAGCGGCCTAGCCGGGGGGAGAGATTGCAGAGATTCTTGAGGAATCGCCGCCCGGGCCAGCACTGCCAGCCACCCAGCCCGAGAATACACGAGGTCATATCACCCAACCAAGGGCATTGGCCCACTTTCCGCTTTTCGCCCGCCGCCGATCCGCTACCTTGTTTTTTTCTGCGCGCTTCAAAAGTGATCCCGAGCCTTGGGTCGAGCTGGGCTTCTCGGCGTCTCTCTCTCTCTCTCTCGCCTCTACCCATTTTCTAGAGCAGATTATATCTTCTGCTCACCGCCGCCCCGGAAAAGCCGCGAGATCGACTCACGATTTTCTTTTTGAAGAGCCTGACCGCTATTTGAGGGTTTCCCGAGTCTCGATTTTTTTTCCTGAAAGCTTCTAAAAGCTTTTTTAATGGATTTACACTCCAAAAAAACACAGTCCCTCGTCTTTTGAGCAATTTTTTTAGTCTTTAGCCTTTTTATTAGAGGAAACGAAAAGGCAAATTTTGTACCCCAGATTTTTGGGACTTTGCCAAATTAGGGTTTGTTTGTTGTGGGCAGACTGTTCACGTTCGATAGGTGAGGGCCTGGAGGGATCGTCTCTCTCTCTCTCTCTCTCTCTCTCTCTCTCTCTCTCGCTAAATATTGCCCTCCGGATACCCTGGCAGGAACCGTGTCCTCACCTCACCCCCTCTACCCCCACAATCGAATATATGGTTTGTGTGACTGTTTGTTTCTCTGGCGGCCTGTTTTTCTCTCTCTCTCTCTCTCTCTCTCTCTCTCTCTCTCTCCCTCGTTTTGCGCTTGATATAGGGGACGGGATTGATATCGTTTCTACTAATGTCTTTGCTTGGATACTAAATTATGTATTTTTGCGGTATTTTAGGTGGCTCTTGCTCAACCTCGATTCTCAGCCTCTCTCTCGCTCTCTGTTAGTATGTGTGTCAAAAGAAGGTGTGAAGTGGATGTATGTATGTCTGTCTGTCGTTCTATAGACCCCCTCCATCTTGCCGGCTGACCGTTTTGACCCAGATTGCCCCTGCTTTTTTTCGGTAGCGTGCCGCCTCTCTTTTATTCGGCACCAAACCCCCGACTTTTTCATTCCCGTATTCCCGGCATTTTTCTCTCATTTTTTCTGTGCGATTATTGTTCCGCGGGGCTACACTATCGACGAATTGGCCGACTCGCCGTGGCTTCCCGGTTCCCTTTCATTCCATTCGACCGGCACTTACTGCCAGCCGACCCGGACGAAACCGGTTTCCGTTCCAAACGGCTCTTCACCGGCCTATTGGCACCCGCAATAAAATTTAGATCCCCGAGCGAGCGGGCAGGCTAGCGGAGATTTTAGGAAATTTTTTTGGGCTCTACAGGGTGTCCCAAAAAAAAAGCACCCCCCTCTAGCGGCGCCCAGACGTGTCCGATTCACGCCGTTTAGGTATCTATCGAAAGCTCTTGAAAAGGCGAGAAAACAAGGAGGGTTCATTTTCTTTATTATGTATTTTTATTGGCGAATTTTACCTCCAAATTCCATGAAAACGGCAGATTTACGCGAGATTCGCATGCTAATTGCAAAATTCCTATTGAAAAGATACCTGTTTTTTAGAAAAACGCTGAATATCGGACGAATCAGAAGAAATCTTAGAAAATGAAGCCCGCTTGTTTTCTCGCCTTTTCGCGGGCTTTCGAATGGTAAAAAAATTATCCTGATCTGAGCTTACCACGGACCGCTAGAGGGGGGTGCTTTTTTTTTGGGACACCCAGTACTTTCGATTTTTTTTCTGGGTTGAGGAGAAGAGGATCCGATTTTTTGAAAAAGCAGGATCTTCTATATTGTTTTTTGAGCTAGAACTAGCAGAGAAAATTTGCGGAATGTTTGAGAGACGAGCTGGCAGTGATTATTGATTTTTCAGGATGATTGTGACTTGATTCTGACTTGCTGGTTCCTTAAAAATTTGGATCAAGCTATTTTTCTTTTTTTTTTGTGTTTGGCCAGCTAGCAGAGAACATTGAAGAAACCCCTGATCAGATCCTTCCCTTGCAAGTGCCTTTAATGACTCGATTCCCCTCGCTCGCTATCGCCTTGACTTTGCATAATTTATGAGTACTAGTGACTGCCTGGCTACTGCCATTCACTCATTATCTCCTGATGGGTTTATTCGTGGGGATCACTGGGGGCTGAAGGTTATTGCACAGATTACCCACTCATTCTCCCCACCCTGGAGTGCCACTTTTGGCAGCCACAAGGTCATGGAGCAGAGATTCTTTAGGAGGAGGGCGAGCAGGAGAACGAGGTGTTGGCCCCACTTTCCGAAGGTCAAACTAATCCATTTTTGGGGCAAGGCCTGGGGGCTATCTGTCTAATCTGCTCCTCGCCCTCCGTTTTAGTACTCTACTTGACTTGACGACCTGACTTGAGTAGTGCTACCTTGATTTACGAGGGGAGGGGCAGCTAGCAGAGATCATTGCGGAGGACGAATTACGGTTCTTTTCTGTTAACGGGGGAGTCATTTTTCTCCGAATTCCGTACGTTATAAAACTCAACAATTTTTATAGCAATTTGCCCATTTTTTAGAGATAAAAACTTTTTAAAAAGTTCAAGAATATCGAAAATGTTCGAGTTTTTGGTCAAAAATTTATGAAACATTACTAAAAAGGGTAAGTTTTCAATTTTTTCAATTTTTTAGAACTTTCTAGCAATTAAAAAAACTATCGAAAACTCTATAAAAATGCTCTATTTATTATTTTCGGCGGGAAAATCAAAATTATCTTCCCCCCGTTAACAAGAAAGTACCAAAATAACGGAGTTAGGGTTCTTTCAAGAATTCTCCAAAGAACCTCTGCTAGCTGCCCTTGGCCCCAAATTATTTGGGCCCCATTCCCAGACCCCCGTATAAGGTAGTATCCTCAAGGGGTGGTTACTGTATTGATGCCCTAGGGCATTTTGTTCCCCTGAATGGCCATTCCCCCCCCCCCTCCCTCCACCTAGGCCAAGGCTATCCGCGACACGACACTAAAACGATCTGTTTGTCAGTCTCTTGCTGGCCCCCAAAAATCTCGGCCACGCCCCCTTTGGGGATGGCGATCGCGATCTCCGTCCCGGCGGGCAGTAGGGTTGTTGGTTACTGGTAGTTGGATTGGTTTCTCGTCACTCTGCCTCGTCCTGCGTGGGAGGCTGACGTGAGGCCGCCTTTTTTGAGAGAGATAATCGGACTTGTTAGGTTTTTGTTGTTGCTGCCGTTGTTTTGTGTTTTTCTAAAGTTGGATCCTCAACTTAAGCTCAAGCTCATGCCCCAGGGCCATTCCAAGCAATCGAAGCCTAACCTTGAATGGAAGCCTAAGCCTATCTATAAGCCTCAGCCGAGCATAAGTCTACGTCTGAGCCTAAGAAGAAGTCTAAACCTAAGCCTAAGCTTGCGCGAAGACGTCATTTGCTGTCAATAGTAGCCTTACGGAGCGTAGTGTATTTCGACCGGGCTGTCCCCGTTTTCAAGTGTGACCCTCTACCTACCTTTATAAAAAAGCGGACGATCCTGAGGGTATAGAATAAGGGCTCACCTACTAGAGCGGGGCTGGGGCTAAAGGCCATACCGCCACCCTCAATTTGGCCTTTTCGCGCATTCACCGTACCCCCTCTGGGGCTCTTTTGGGTCGGTCGTCACCTCCGGCGAGGACTATAGGTCGGTCCCAATTGTTGTGTGTGTATGACCCTATCCGCCTATTGCCCCCCTCGGGCTCTCTTTTGTATGCCCTCGGGGCACATTGTGACAGTCGGTGCCGCCTGGCCTGTTTGCCGCACCGTGCCGATATGCCGATATCTACCTGCCTTCGTCCTTCCTGTCGGTCTCGGAATGGTTTAACCGAGTCCTGAGAAATTCCTGCTAGTTTGTTGTCTGTTTTTTAGTCTTTTTCTTGGGTTTTTTAAAGCTCCTTTAAAGCTAGAACTGCGGCGCTAAGGTTCTCTGCTAGCTTGCCTGCACTTTTTCGTTAGCTTTTGGGTTGCTGGGACCTTTAAATCGGCTGAAAGGAGTTTCTAGGTATCTCTGCTAGCTTGCCACTTATTTTGAAAAAGTTGGGGAACCCCCTTTTTCGCCCGCCTCTCGCGACTCTCGATTATTGACTTTTCACCGCCCATTTTTTGTCGTTTGCTGCAAAATGGTCACCTCGCTCTCTCGCCTCACGGCCTGTAAGCGAGTACTGTCTCTCTCTCGTTGCTCTCTCACTCTCTCCCGCTCGCTCTCTCGCCCTGGCCACACCTGATCACTTGCCCTCCTCATGGTCTTCTTTCACCTTCTCCCCACCTCCTCCTCCCCTTTTCCTGCTTGCTTGTGTTCGATTTCCGATGTGCCCTTCGCCCGTGCGAGCGGCCTGGGTGAAATACATGGGTTTTTCCCCGACCCACTAAACACGGTCCGCTCAACTGTACGATTTTTCCATTTAGCATCTCGAATTTGTGCGTTTTTTTAAGGGACTAGCAATTTTTGGCTGTTAATTTGATGGCGTAATCGATTAGGGGGTCGCGATTTATGTGACGTAGTTGGTTAGCGATCTTTTAACGATATTTCGTGCTTTCTGCGCGCCTGGGAAATCCTGTGATTAGTTAGAAAAGCGAGATTTTGATGTCGTAATACAGGCTTTTGATACGCTTTTTAGTGCCTTTAGTTTTCCTTTTAAAACGTTCTAAATCTTTTATTCTTAATTATGCATTTTTTCAGCCTCGAGGAGCTGATCGGGCGCGTGTGCGGCGCCGCCGGCGTCCAGCCGGCCGACGTACTCCCGCTGCCGCCCCATTCTTTGTGAGTTTTTCGTTGCAGAAATTATTAGTTACGCTATGAAATCGTGATTTTTGTAGTTTGGAGTCTAATCCTATTTTTTTAGCCCTCCCCGCATCGCCACGGGCCCCTCGTCGACGGCCATCGTCTCGGCCAAGTCTCCACCTCCACCGAACACTCGACGCCCGCCGCCACCCCGGCCGCAACCACCCACCACGTCTTTGTCGCCATCCCGCCGCAACACCTCGGCCACCTTTCGCTCGTCGGGGCCGCTGAGGACCCACAGGTATTTTTGGCCAAATTTAGCTTTGAGCGAAAGGGGTTTGAATGACTTTAGAAACTTTAAAAATTTTGAAATGTGCAAAAAAATCGTAATTTGGGAATTTTTATACGTGTGAGAATGGTTAAAATGTAAAAATACGATTTTATTAGAGAAAAATTAAATTTGTCTATTTTTCGTTCAGGACCCTCCGCAATACGGCCCCCAGCAATCGCCGCACTCCGTCCCGGCCGCCCTGTTCATCCACGACGCCGCCGACGAGGAGGAGGACAACACCCAGTCGGACACGGACAATAGCAGTCAGTTTTTTCTGGCTCGCACTCTCTCTCTCTCTCTCTCTCTCTCTCTCTCTGTCTCGCTCTCGCTCTCTCTCTCGCTCTCTGGCTATCGCTGTAATCCTCTCACTTACCGATCCCTTTAGAATTGGCCGATCCGCGAGACGCCCGCCCCACCCACCAGCAGCACCACCATCGTGTCGGCGGCGGAGCTGGAGCTGGAGGACGAGCCGCCAAGCCGACCCGTGCCCCCTCGATGCGCACCGACCCCTACAGCAAGCTGATGGGAAGGTACTGGATTTTTTTTATGGATTCTGGGCCCTGTGGCCCTTTAAAGGCAGGCTAGCAGAGCTTCTTTGCGGAAAATCGCCATCTCCATTCTCATTTCCGCTTTTTCAGTGACAATCTGGCGTCGGAGCGCGAGGACAAGCCCCGGGTCCCGTTGGTGCCCACCAGATGGGCGACCCGTTTGCCATCGGCGCCTCGGAGCTGCGCGAACGTGAGCGGCGCGAAGCGATGGGCGGTGGTGCGACGTCCGCCCTTGGTGGAGACCCCGCATCGGATGCCGGCGACATTGACTACGAGATGGGCGGGCCCGTCCTCCCGATAAACGTGCGTTTTAAATTTTTAGTTTTAGGCTGAAAATGACTTTTAAGTGATTTTTGTTGCGTAATCGATTAGACCTGATTTAACCCGCCTTTTTTCAGCCGCCGCGCACCGGCCCCGGCAACGGCGGCAACCCGTTCGGCGACAACCCCTGGAAACGGGCCGAAGAGCGCTACAAGAAACGGAATGGACCCGGCGGCGGCGGAGGCGGGCTTGGCGGCGGCGGTGGCGGACCGTGGCAGCATCAGAATGGCGGAGGAGGTGGAGGCGGACACCCGTATCCCCAAGGACCCTACCACCCGCATCAGCAGCAGCCCCACCACAATGGCCCACACATGCCCCATCATCCCCAGCAACAGCAGCACCAACAGCAGCAGCAGATGATGATGATGGGCGGTGGAGGCGGCGGAGGGCCGCCGAAAGGGATGCGAGGAGGACATATGGGTCAGTGGATTGAATTTTTGGCTTTAATGGGCCGTTACAAGCGTAAAAAAACAAGCCTAGGCCTAACTTTTCTATCTTCCCATTTTCCAGGCGGATTCCGCGACCAGCTGCACCACCACCTCGACGACGACCACATGGACGTGGGCGGCGGCGGCGGCGACAGGCGATACGGCGGTGGACACGGTGGCCCGGGCGGCGGACGAGACTACGGAGGCGGTGCCCACAACGGTGCTGGCGGCGGCTTCAACATGTTCAGTGAGTTTTTTTGGGTTTTCTGAACTGCTAGAGCTCGTCGGGGTTGAGCCGACTTTAGCCCAAAATTCGCGCAGATTCCGGCCAGGTTTCTGGCGGTATCGTCTGAAATGGTGCCGGACGGCTCGGCCTCGTCGCGGTCGAGCTAGACGTTTTTGAGCGCTTTCTTTTTTTCTAGGTTTTCTTGTCTAATCTGTTTTTTTTTGCAGATGGTGGCGGCAAGCAGCAGAACGGCGGCGGAGGCGGTGGACCTGGCGCTGGCGCCGGCGGCATGCACCCCGGCATGGGCTTCCGCAAACCGGCCCCGCAGTGCGTCTTCTGGGAGAACCGCCGTCACCGGCAGGAGACGGGCTGCACGCTGTGGCACCCGCGCGAGAGCTGCCGCTTCTTCCCGGGCTGTGCTCATCAGGTGCGTAGTTGTTGAGTGCTTTGGACTATCGTTTTGCCAAATCTTTTCGCTAATTCCGATTTTTCCAGGCGCAAGACTGCGGCTTTGCCCATCCGTTCTGCGGCCCGGTGTGCGTGTGCTTGCCCGGCGAGCGCAACCCGCAGATGAACCACTGGACTGAACACCTGCAGAAGTCGTTCGGCACGCTGGTACGTTTATTGGCTTGTTGGCCGTGGATTTTTCCCTTCAGTGGTTCTTGAAAATCGAATCTTGGCTTTTTTCGGAATCCTTGGCTTGTGTTATAGCGGAAGCTTGTCATTTTTGCCTGCAACGACCCTTTAAAATCGCCTCCTTTTCAGCCTCACGAATGAATCGCCTCGGCTCTTCCAACTCGACTCGCCACCGCTCGATCAGCTCTTCCCTGTACGGCTTCAAAGTCTCGGGCAATTAAACCTACACAACACAGAAGAAGAAGCCATCCACATATCTGCTTCTCTCTCGCCCTCTCTCTCTCTCTCTTGCCTCTCGGCACTCTCTCACCCCTCTCTCCCGCTAGCTCTCTAACACACTCGATTTCTCTGTGCCCTCTCTCTCACCCCCTTAATAATCCCCCTCCCCCTCATTTCCCTAAGGGTCTCTGCTATGCTATTTCTCGTGTTTTTAAAGGGATCGTAAAGCGCGTATATCTCTTTTTTTAATAAGCCCCGCCTCCCTCTCCTTTTTTTGCATTGCATTGTGTGTGCCTTGTTCTTCTTTTTGTTTTCTTCTTCTTCGTCGTCGCCCTGTCGTGTCGTGAATCCGCCGAATGTTGGAGGAATAAAATGGATTTTTATGCGAATTTTTCTGCCTGTTTTAAACGATTTTGCTCGATTTTGTAGTCTGTATTTTACATGGATTTTGAGCTTTTGTAGTCTGTATTTTACCCTGGATTTTTTTAAATGGATCCCCAATCCCGCATCAGCAACCACTGTGATAGGTGTACATAGGCGTTGTCCGTCGTTTTATTTTTGGAATTTTTCCGATTTTTTGGAGCCCTAAAAAGTTCTAAAATTGCCAATTTAACCATTTTTGCATCCGCTTACGGCATGCAATTCATATCGTAACGCGTAACGTGTCGTTTTCTGTAGTTTTGTGCAGATTTTTATGCCTCATTTTTGACCCTAGCTCTGGCTGCCAGAAGTGCCTTCTCGCTATTCGTGGCGTAATTGGTTACGCACGAATTTTATTTGCCCTTTTTTGCTCGACGATACCAAAGTATTAGCGTGCCATTTGTATTTTGTGGTTTGTAGTCTTGTCGTGGGCATTTTTGGCGATTTTTAGCACATTTAAAAATTCGAAAAGCCGAAAATGCCCAGTTTTAAGTATTAATCCACCCCGTCCGCCTCCAAAAACATTCCACAAATGGCCTCTGCTCGTTGCCGCTTCAAAATTCCGTTTTTTTACTCTAACAATTAGGCATCAAAATTTTGTAAAAAGTTTAATTTATCGGTTTTACCTAAAAATTGGATTAAATGTTGTGCTGGTGTGTTAATTGTTGTACTTTGTAGTCTTGTGAAAAGGAAAAAAAATCAATGATAAATAAGTATATTTAAAATCGATAAAAATGCGCGGCAGATCAGTGGAAAATGGCTACGAATCGCTTTTGCAAAAAGGCTAGAAATTTTGGGTTTTGGATTTTCTAAGTTTAAAAAATTGTAGAAATTAGGTTTAAATGTAAATAAATTTAAGCTATCGATGCTGGAACGCGTAGCAGACGGTGCCCTTCTTTTCGAGTTGGCAGAATTGCTCAGAGCGCGAGACGTAGCTAAAAATTTGATTTTTTTTGGATGTTGCCTTTTCCATTTTACGATTTAAGAAAGTTTTAAGCTAATTAAATCTGTTTTAAATACCGTATTTTGTAGTTTAAATCCTCGATTTAACTTGCCTAAAATCCCCCTTCGAGCACGTCACCGAAAATAGCCCCCCAAGCAGCTCCTCGGCGAATTTCTGTATCGTACGCTTCGATTGGGCCAGGTCGTTGGAAATTGTCTAAGTTATAGCTTGTAGTTTTTATTTTCATGGCGTAATCGATTACACCACATAACTCCGCAGAATTCACCCAATTTAATCGATTACGCTAGGAAATTTCCCATGCCTTACCTCTGACATAATTCGCTCCAACTTCCGGCTATTACAGCGGGCGTTCACGATTTCGCGGCGCTAAATTGTGCCTTTTAGTCCAGTAATTATAATAGGCCATCAAAAATCGGCATCAAAATGCTAGCAAAAAAAAAAATGAAAAATTGAGATTTTTTGAAGTTTGCATAATATTCTTGAATTTTTTGGCTCCTCCCACTCGCCACCCACCTGGCCCACTGCCAGGACGGATAGGAGAACGAGGTCTAATCAATTTGCTCAAGGGTTTTGCCGGAAGCCTAAGCCTAAGCCTAAGCCTAAGCCTAAGCCTAAGCCTAAGCCTAAGCCTGCTAAGCCTAAGCCTAAGCCTAAGCCTAAGCCTAAGCCTAGCCTAAGCCAAAGCCTAAGCCTAAGCCTAAGCCTAAGCCTAAGCCTAAGCCTAAGCCTAAGCCAAAGCCTAAGCCGAAGCCTAAGCCTAAGCCTAAGCCGAAGCCTAACAAGGGATGGTCTCAGCTCGAATCGAATTTCGATTTGAAATTTGCACTTTGATAGAGCTCGACGAGACGAATCGATTGGTGTAACTTTCAGCAGCAGATACCCCGAACTAACAAAGTTATAAGCATTTTAAGTTTTTGCATACATTTTGCCTTTTTTTCACCCTACCTTCATAGGCCCTCCCCCTTCCCCCATCGCCGTGGTCTGGTGGCCTAGTGGCGTAGTTGGCGCCGTATGGGGAATCTAACGAGGGTTCGAACTCGCTCAAGATTTTTATTTTTTGCTTTTTTGTCCGAAGATTCCTCTTGGCCTTCTAAAGGCCTTCAATAACTTTTTAGGCATGCAGTATACACCAGGAGGCCTTGCCAACAATAAAGCAGCCTTGGAAAAATTAAAAGTTTTGTGCCCATGGTTTGCCAACCTTGCCTTGCCAACTTACAAAATTTCCAAAAATTTTAAGTAGTGGAATTTTTTGCTGCGAGCGCTTCCTGGTGTATACTGCATGCCTAAAAAGTTATTGAAGGCCTTTAGAAGGCCAAGAGGAATCTTCGGACAAAAAAGCAAAAAATAAAAATCTTGAGCGAGTTCGAACCCTCGTTAGATTCCCCATACGGCGCCAACTACGCCACTAGGCCACCAGACCACGGCGATGGGGAAGGGGAGGGCCATGAAGGTAGGGTGAAAAAAGGCAAAATGTATGCAAAATTTAAAATTTAAAATGCTTATAACTTTGTTAGTTCGGGGTATCTGCTGCTGAAAGTTACACCAATCGATTCGTCTCGTCGAGCTCTATCAAAGTGCAAATTTTCAAATCGAAATTCGATTCCGAGCTGAGACCATCCCCTTGTAAGCCTATCGATATGCCCGATTTCCATGGGTGACCTCTCAACGCCTTACCTGTTGCTGATGCGATCCTTTCAAGTGACTGGAGACGCCATGCTAAAATTTTTTATTTTGATTTGCATAATCTTGAATTTGATTTTGAATTCAGAGGAAGCGGAAGCCAGCTTAGATTTTAATTTTGTAATCCAATTTTTTAAAACCCACAGCTTTGCTGGCCGTGAAGCGACAAGGGGACCGGCACCTTCCACAGCATTCGTTCCTTGGCGCGTAGTACCTTCAAAATTACCGTAATTTTCGGTAACATGTTTTGTTTTTTTTAGAGCCAAGATAGCCTAACGCTACGTTTAACGTCGTCCTAATCAGCTTGGG
The DNA here is from genome assembly GCA_038088335.1 of Mesorhabditis sp. LJ9110. Classification (NCBI taxonomy): domain Eukaryota; kingdom Metazoa; phylum Nematoda; class Chromadorea; order Rhabditida; family Rhabditidae; genus Mesorhabditis; species Mesorhabditis sp. LJ9110. The sequence goes on along the minus strand of JBBGBA010000016.1, from coordinate 408,927 downwards.
CTAGTGGTAGTGCGTTTTCCTGCCGAGATAGAGTCAGGGGTTCGATCCCGCCCGGCGCAAGCTTTTTGCTTTTTGGTTTCTGGGTCAATTTTGCGTTTTTAAACGTTCACAGCACACGAATAAGCGCTAAAATGAGAATTTAACGCATAAATGCCCCGTTAAAATGAAAAAAAAACTAAAAATTTTGAACTCAGAAACCAAGAAAATAGCAGTTTTTTAAACCTGGTAAATGGCGAGGGCGGTGGCGGTGGTTGGGGCGTGTCAACTGAAAAGCGGAAGCGTAAAAATGAGAATATCGATCGAATTTCGACAAGAATTTGTCTGGCAAAGCGCCAACCTTCAGCCGGAAGCGGCAACGGCGTCACGGCCAACGGGGACGGGGCAACCGGCAGAGAGCCATAGCCATAGCCACTGCAAAACGACAAACTGTACGTAGACTACAAACTACAAGCTACACCACACAACACTCCATGCGTTTTGATAATATTTCTCTTTTGTGAGCTATCGTAATAGTCCCAGGCTACAAACTACAACCCTAGCTACCCGAAAAAACTTACGGTTGCGGCTGGGCGTAGGATGGGGCGGCTTGCGGGGGTGGGCACTCTAAAAATGGCGGATTTCCTAGCGTAATCGATACGTGAATCCGAATTTCATGTCGTAACCGGTCCATATTGATGCTTTTCATGTCATAATTGCTTGAAACGAACTAATTTCATGTCGTAATGAATTTCAATAGATGAATTTCACGTCGTAATTCATTATAATGACCCAGTTCAGTGTATTAATCGATCCAATTAGCCGAATGTTATGTCGTAGTCGATCCCTTGAAGCACTTTAAGCCTTACGGATCGGGTATCGCTGCTGTGGCGGTGCGTAGTACGTCGGGCGATACGGTACTGGCCTCGCATAGCTTGTGGGCGGAAGTACGTATCCGGTACCTCCTCCTGGGGTCTGGAAGCCGCCCCGAAGATACAGGGGAGACTGAGCCTGAGGGCTTGGCGAAGTTGCGCTCTAGAAATGAGTTTTTGACTAGAGTTTCTCAAAGAATCGCTGCTAGCCTCCCGCATTTTCTCAAAGAATCTTTGCTAGCTTACCCCTCAAATTCAAAAAATCTGTGCTAGCCTGCCCCTCCAATTCCGCAAAGAATCTCGGCTAGATTCCCCGACAGTGTGCAACAACTTTTAAAGGGACAGTGAAGTGCACTTGCCGCTACCAGAAGCTGCTGCTGCGCGCTCTCATCTGCCTCATCTCCTTTAGGATCTTCTGAAGCGGTTTTCAAAGCCTTTGAAGCCTCCGCATCTTCTGGCTGGCTCCCGTGAGCCACCTTAAGCTCGGCGAGTTGCTTCTCGAAGTCGTCGAAGCTGTCCTAGACGTATTTGGCTTAGTGCTAGAAAGCGAAAAATCGATACCTTAGCGTCATCCCGGCTTTCTAGGGTCTTGGGGGAGGCTTTGGAGATGAGGTCGGCGTCTGTTTTGCTGGATCCGGTTAGCTCGGCGACCTGAAGAAGCCTTTTAAAGGGGGTGGGACAGAGAGAAATCTTCAGAAGCTTGTAGCTTCCGAAATAGAGGAGCTAGGGAGCCTAAATTTTGATCATAGCTTAACAAAACCCCAATAAACCTATCCTCAAAACTTTGAATTTTTTGGGTTACTGTAGCTCTCCGCAGCTCGTTATAGAGGGTCCATGACATCCCTGAAAAGCGCTAAGGTACCGTACCTCCTTGTTAACCAGCTGATCAATCGGTGGTAGTGGCTGCTGACTTCCAGGCGCTAATTCCACTGGAGACGTGTATGGGCCAGTCGCGTAGCCGCCTGGAATTAATTTCATGGCGTAATCGGATGTCCCAAGTACAGTAATACCCCTTGGTTGCTGATATCCTAGAGGTTGGGGTTGATAGTAAGATGGTCGAGCGTATGGTCGCTGACAAGGCCTCGGGCCACAGTAACCCGAAACTGCCGCTACGAGCGACAACAATGACAGGAGGAGCATCCTGGAATTGGGGTTACTGTAGCTGGGGGATACGGTAGTTTTTAGCCTGTAATAATTATGCTGGTAATAAATACGTTTAAACGATGTTTTTAAGAATCTAAAACGGGCTACAGTACCCAGGCGTGTGGCGAGTAGCGTAGCGTACAGCCGGTAGACACAATGGCACCCCAAAATTCCCCCCGCGGGACTCGACTTTTCCATTTCCGGTCTTGAAAGCGAAGGTCAGCAGTGGGAGAGAGAGGGAGAGAGAGAAGAGAGAGAGAGAGAGAGAGAGAGAGAGAATTGGGGATTGCCCATGCCCTCGGGGGCTACGTACCCCCAGCGGATCATCGCGTAATTGCAGGCCATAGGAAGTCAATGTACTGTCGAGTGGCGGGAGACCGGTTTCCAGACTTCTCGACGGGAATACACCCGATCGGGGCTGCGGCTTTACCTTGCTAATTGGTGCCCCCGGGGCATGCAGGGTAAAATCGGGGCTTTGGGGAGGGGGATTACGGTAGAGCTGGGTTTTTGCCAGCTAGAAAGTCGCTGGGAATTCCCCAAATTGTATCTGCTAGCTTGCCCCTGCAAAAAAATCTGAAAACAGCTATTTTCCCAAAATTCCGCTACGATACGCTGATTACTGCAGACGTACTTCAGTATTTAGGTGTATTTTCTCCTGGCTTCTCCAGACATCGGTTAACATCCTCTAAAGGTTCTCTGCTGGCTTGCCCTTGAAAAAACAGATAGAGAACCGCATTTTTGCTAGAATTCCGTTACTTTCCGCATGATTACGGTATGCAAATGAACTTTTTTTGCTTGCAATTTGCTTCCCCGCTTTCCAGGTCTTCATTTTCTGTTTACCAAATGATCTCTGCTAGCTTGCCAGATCTGAATTATTCAAAAATAGAATTTTTATCGCATTACGCAACGAAAATATTGGCAGTATTATTGCATATCGGAATGTCCCGTAGTTTGGAGGAAAGACATAAACAGCGGAAATAGCATGGAAAAAACTTAGGTATAGGCTTAGCTTAGGCTTAGGAAAAAACACATAAATATCGATTTAATTACAATCACAGTGGCCTGAATTACACGGCAGTCCAAGACAGTCATTTTCCGAGCTGCAACCCGGACGGGCGCAGAATTGCGTCAACACCTCGATGTAGAGAGACAGGCCGCGAGAGGCGAACACCTAAAATCAGTAAATTTTTGGAAGTTTCTAGCCCAAAATTCAAAAAGCAAAAAGTTGACCTCGGCGGGGATCGAACCCTCGGGTCTAAAAAATAGATTACGCCATGAAATTCGATCTTTTTAAGGCTGCTGAATTGTGTTATCGACGTAAATTTCGCTAACTTCGATGTTTTAAAGCTTAAAACGCAAAAAGCAAAAAGTTGACCGCGGCAGGGATCGAACCCTCGACCCCGGGGAATCGCTTACGCTAGGTAATTCCTCACCTGAGCACATCCACAGCTTCCCTCCCTGCAAGCCCCTCGCAACCCTCCGCATTGCTGATCATCTAAAAATACGATTTTTTTTGTGTTTGAAAGGGATGGTGACAGCTGGCCCTGAATTCCTCAAAGTACCTGTGCAAGTTGCCCCTTGAAGGCAGGCGTTGCAGTTGCACTTGCCGACTAGGGAACCCATGCAGCGGCCTTTCTAAAACAATAAATTAACTAGCCCTGAATTCCGCAAAAATCTCTGCTAGCCTGTCCCTCCAATTCCTAAATGATCCCTGCTAGCCTGCCCACCTTCCCGCAATCCCCGTCCTGATGGCATCCCCGGAATTTCTGGCACTTCTCCTCCTTCCTGACGCTCGGCTTGGCGGTGCTGCTCACGTTCTGCAGCTGCAAAAGCCATTTTTTTCCGTTTTAAAGGGATACTGACACTGAAGCTAGCGTACCTGTTCATCAACAATCTGCCCCAGGAGCTGCTCAAGGCGTTGCCAGCTGTAGCCGGGGTGGACTTCTCTAGAAATGGAAACAGTAAGCTTGGTTAGGCTAGAGGTTTAGAGGTTAGACTTAGGTTAGGCTTCACCTCTCTATCCGCTGCTCCATTCCCTTGAGAACAGTCCCAGAAAGTGGCTCCTCATCGATTGAGGCTTCGACTTGGTTCCCGAGTGGTGCCTGGGTGGCCAAGTCGGTCAAGCTGATCGAGCGCAGGATTTCCTGAAGTTAACTTTGGTTTTAAAGGGGCTGGAGTAGCAAAAAAAAATACAGAGTTTAAACTTTAAAGGGACAGTGACACTCACAATCTCCTGACTGTCCAGCGTCTCCTGGGTGGTCGTTGCGGGTTGTTCAACAACTTCCGGCTTTTCGGCTGAGCCTTCTACCGCCTGAGCTAAAAAAATACAGTAGGTTAGTGGCCAACAGAGACTGAATTTCATGGCGTAATCGACTAACCTCCACTGCCCTCGACTGTAGCTCCTGAGCCCTCCCAAAGTCCGGAACCCTCCGCCATCTCGATGCTGTCGGCCAGGATTCCTGAAATACTAGCCTAAGTCTTAGCCTAACCTCAAGCCCAAGCCTACGCTTAAGCCTAAGCCTAAGCCTAAGCCCAGTCCTGAGCCTAGGCCATGCTAAGTGCTTACCAGCAAAAAATAAGACGAAGCAGGCGAGCCGGAGTACCATTTCTAAAAATTCAGTTTTTGGGATCGATTACGACAGGTAAAAAACAGAGAGTAATCGAGGCAGGTTAGCAGAGACTCTTTGAGGAATCAAGGTGGCAGGCGAGCAAAGATTCTTGAGGAAACGTTGCGTGGTGCCTGGCGGAACGCAAGAATGTTGTGCCGTTAGCCATTCGCAAGGATTACCCGGGAAGGCTAGCCGATCGGATTGGATTTGGAGGGCAGAACCTGCTGTTTTTTGGGGGACTGGGGAAAAGCTGCTGCTGCCCAGCCCAATGATGGCGGGTTTTCCGGGAGGAGAGAGGCAGAGAGAGAGAGAGAGAGAGAGGGGGAGGGAGAGAGAGCACCAGAAAAACACGGATTACGTGCCCCGGGGGCGCAAACCGATCCAGAGTCCACCAATTCCGATCCACACCCATCCCCGAATCGGCAAATGGCAAACAGAATTGCCGGATATATGGTGAGGGGAGGGGAAAATGGTCTCTGCTAGCTTGCCCTGGGAGCAAAGGTTCAAAATCCTATGAAAATTGCTTGGGAAAGTCAAGCCCAAGCCCAAGGCTAAGCCTAAGCCCAAGTCAAGCCTAAGCCTGAGCTTGACTTAAGCCAAGCGAAGCCTAAGCCTAAGCCTCAGCCTAACCTGAGCCTAAGTCCAAGCCTAATCCAAGCCTAAGTAAGCCAAATCCTAAGCCTGACCCAAGCCAAAGCCAGGCCTCAGCCAAGCCCAAGCCGAAGTCTATGCCAAGCCCACGCCTTGTCGCAGCCTAAGCCAAGCCTAAGCCGAAGCCCAACTCGCAACATTCCGCACATATTTCAGCTGTTCTACGCCCTTTTTGGGCATCTTTTTGCTGGAATTCTGCAGAGGCCTCCCCGACTCGTCATCGGCTGTTTTAGTGTCCCCCTCCCCTCCCTTCCCCTCTTCTAAAGAATAGATAAGCCGACGAAGCAGCAAACGACGAGATAGCCTCACTTTCCCGCACAAGATTTCCGGCCCGGAATTCACGGCGAGACGCGTTTTATTCCGTTTTTATAGTTTCTTAGGTTTTATCAAGCGGTTTTGACGATAAAAACGTTAGGCGAGCTAGCGGAGATTCTTTAGGAAGCCTAGGAGGCTAACAGAGATTATTGGGGGGTGAATTTCTCAAAGAATCTCTGCTAGCCTGCCATTTTGTTGCTTTTAAGGACCATTGAAGTCAGTAAAATTTCCCTAACAGCCTCTGCCAGCCTGCCACATTCCAGATATGTCTCAAACGATAGCTTCTGTAGCAGCCAGACAGCTCGGGCTCGATCCATATGAGGAGGAAGAGCCCAGATCCACCCAGCTCGGCATCCCCGTCATCAACCTCAAGGCAAACTAGTAGAGATTCTTTGAGGAAGTCAAAATTTTCAGTCTAAAAATGAGGCTTTTGAAGTTTTACTTGCCGAAGAGGTCGAGGAGCCGGAATCTCTGCATAAAGCTGCCGTTTTGGTGGGTTATGGATCGATTACGCGATGGAATTAGTAGATTTTCCTGGCGTAATCGATTACGCTATGAAATTCATTACAGGCTGGCTTCTACAACTCCAGATTTTTCCACGAATTCGCAGCCCTGAACAAATCCACAGTACCGGTTGGGTATCCACGTGGAGTTTTCCGGATCGAGGACAGTCATGCTCATTTTTCGGTGAGGAGGATTGCAGAAATTTTTTGAGGAAGAGAGGGGCGGGCTAGCAGAGATTCTTGGGGAAACTGCGCAAGCTAGCAGAGCTCATTTGCGAGTAACTTTCAGCTCCTCGCCCTCACCCGCCATGATGGCCTGGCAGCTGCTGAACTCTCGCTGGCTCATCTTCAGCAAGTTGCCGAGCAGTTGGCACGACTGCACGCCATCGGGTAGGATCTCCCTCTCGCTCTCTCCCTCCCTCTCTCTTTCTCTTTCTCGATCTATCTCTCTCCCTCTCTCTCGCTTTATCCTAACCTTTTTCAGAACCTACGACGAGCACCGCGAGTTCTGCTGTACAGTCATGGAAAATTACCAGGTAGCTAGCAGAGATTCTTTGCGAAAATCCTGGTTTAGGTCGTCTCAGAATATCGTCGAGAATCCATCCAAGAAGCCGTTCAACAATTCGGGCAGATTTGCGCTTCACCACTTTTTGCAGAGCCTGAAAAAGTGTTAAAAGAGGTTTGTAGTTTCTAGTATGCGGTGCTTTGGGGTCTGTAGTTTGTAAATTTACCAAAAAAGGTCAAAAAATGAGAAAAACAAGGCTAGGAAAGCTACAAACTACAAAATACCGAAAATCAGCGATGCTTTTCGGTTTTGTAGCTTGTATCTTGGAGCCTAGATACTTTGTAGTCTGTAGTTTAGCTCTCTACTTTCAGCTAAACGAGCTGTACATCTCCTTCCGCGATTCCCCACCGGAAGAAGCGCCTCAAGTCCTGTGCCATGGTCAGCTGACGGCTGACAACCTCAGATTTGATGCGGATGGCCGATTGGTGTCGATTGTTGACTGGGAGGTGAGGGCAGGCTAGCAGCGATTCTTGAGGAACATTTTTCACTCCAGAATGTCCACTTTGGCGACCCGGCCTACGACCTGACGACGTTGATCATCTCCTCGGCGTCGGCTTCAGTCAGGAGGGATCATTTCATGAAGGTAAAGCTTTTAAAGGGTCTTTAAAGGAACTTAGAAAGCAAAATCCATCGCCAGGTGCATTGAATGGGTCTTGAAAATGCCTAGAAACGTCTAAAAAGGCCGAAAAATCGTGTTTTCCAGGTGTTCCGCACCTATTTCTACACCCTCATCGACATCCGCGCCCAAAAGTTCAAGCTCAGCGACTTGAAGCAGTACAGTTTTTGCATTGTCCGTAACTGAATTTTTTAGAGCCTTTCGACGCCATCATCTTGATGCTGTACTCCAGGGGTTGCCGATTCTGATCGAGCAAATTTGTTCATCTACCGTTTCGGAAGCCGATAAACAGGTAAGCCAAGACTAAGCCTAAGCTTCCTAAGCTAAGCCAAGTCTAACCTACTTTTTCAGCGTTCTGCTCATCGCTGGGCCGGTGCACTTCACGATGCGTACGCCTTCCACAGCGGCGACTTCATCAGCGACGACGAGCAGTGTTTCTTTGCGAAATAATGTGGCGTAATCGATTACGCCATGTACCTCCCCTTTAAAAAGTTTGGATCAAGCTTTATACGTCGATTAAAGTGCCGTAATCGGTTACGCCATGTAAGACGATGTAATTCAATCGATAAAGTGACTGAAAAGGAGTTTATTACTCGTTCTACCGTATGTACTCTGGAATGTAGCGTATCGGAACCGCGTAGAAAACGCAGCATTTCTATTGTTTGGATTGTTGGGCGAGCTGCTCGGCGATCGTGGTCCCGCCACGAGCAAACGTATTCGGGTCCATGTCGAAGTATTGGACGGAAATCTAAAAAAAACGTGAAAGGCGAGAGAGAGAGACCGAGAGAGAGAGAGAGCGAGAGAGATACCTTGTCCTTGGCCACCGACAGGGCGCTGTGGCAGTAGTCGGTGATTTTCTGGGAGAGTCTGGGCGTCTCGTCCTTGCTGACAGCTCCGATCGATTTCACCTAAAAAATCGGTGCTAGCTTGCCCTCCGATTCATCAAAGAATCTCTGCTAGCCTGCCCTTACCGAGATGAAGACGCACGGATCCTTGGTGCCGCCCTGCGAGATCCGGGCTCCGGTTTGCACCTGGAAGCATGGAATTGAGCTTACGTGTGGCTTAGCTTGGGTTTGGCTTAGGCTTAGGCTTAGGCCTTTGCTTGGGTTAGGCTTGGGCTTCTTAGGCTTCGGCTTGGCTTAAGCTTAGGCTTGGGCTTAAGCCTAGGCTTAGGCTTAGACTTATTCCTTGACTTCGCTTAGGTTTAGGCTTCGGCTTGGCTTAGGCTTGACTTAGGCTTACGCTTGGCTTAGGCTGAGGCTTAGCCTGAGGCTTAGCCTTGAGCTTACCTCACACCAGAACCTCTCCTCCGGCTTCTTCATGATGTCGGCGACCACCTTGGTCAGCTGAGCCTCGAGCGTCTCCGGGACGTCGCCCAAATTCGTGACTACGCGAAGCACCGGCATACGTACTGTAAAAACAGGGTTTTAAAGGCGTTGAGACCGAAGGGAGACGGAGGCAAAACCTACAGATGGGACTGGCCCGAGTGCGGAGAAGCGTACTAAGGACCATGGTGGACTAGAAAGGTGACTTTTGCTAAATACAAGGCGCCTAAATCGACTGGAACATGCAAATTTTTGGCGTTAAAGGGTTAGTGAAGATAAACGGACCCTGCTAGCTTGCCCCAGTTTTTAAAGGGCGATTGAAGGCAGTGTGAGGTCGAAATTCCTAAATAATCACTGCCGGTTCCCGAATTCCACAAATGGCCTCTGCTAGCCTTCTGAAACCAAATTATCGATTCAAATCCTCAATGATCTCTGCTAGCTTGCCAGTGACCTCCTAAAGAGTCAGAAAAGTCAGAAATTTCTCAAAGAACCTCCGCAAGCTTGCCCTAGTTCCTTTGCTCTCCAAAGCTCTCTGCTAGCTTGCCCCTTACTTCTAAAGGACCACAGAAAAATCTCTATAGATTCCGATTTTCCTCAAAGAATCTCCGCTAGTTAGCCCCGAATTTAGTATCAGAATCCCGGTAAGGGCCCTCCATCCCCCCTGTCCATCCATTAGACGCCCCGCATTATTTGTCTTTCGTGACTCGCGCGCGGGTCTCTGAGGAATCCTCAAGAATTCGAAGGCGAGAGAGCGAGAGAGAGAGCGAGAGATAGAGAGAGAGTGGCCAGAGAAAGAGAGAAAAATCCCCTCAGGGCCCCCGGGGGTCTCCATTCTGGAGACACAACAGAACACTCCTCTGGACACCCGCCGATTTCCCCCAGGATCAGACACTAATGTCCGCTCCCGGAACAGCGCAAACACTATTTAGACCCCCCTGTTCCGGCGGTGGTCGTTTTCCCCCTGAGGACATATGAACACAGGTGTATTGTGGAATCCTGACTCCGGAAAGTGATACCGTAACCCTAGAAACCGCGGATTTTGCGTTTAGAGGTGTATTACGGACTCCAAGATTGCTAAATTTGAACGTAAGGAGGTGCATTGTGGAATCGTAACCTCAAAAAAAGGTACAGCAACCGGAAAAACGACAGAATTTTCACGTCCATTGGTGTAGCGCGGAATCAAGGTAAAGAAGAAGCAACCGTAACCGGAAGATTTAGCGTAAAGAGGGGTTTCCCGGAATTTATAGGTTTGAAATATAGGCTACAGTACCCTAAAACGTAAAAATGACAAATTTAATAGTTTATCACTAAAAATAAACTTTAAGAAAAAGAATATCTTTGTATTGCGTAACCGATTCACTTTTAAACCTACAGTAATCGCTTATTTAGCTTTTAAGGGTCCAGGCAAGCTAGCAGAGATTTTTTGAGCTTTGGGAAACCGAAATCCAGGCAAAACAAGGCAAGCTAGGGGAGAAAATTGGGGAATTTTCGGGACAATCGCTTTAAAACGTGCTAAAGATGATAAAAATAAATTTTTCTATAAGATTCTATGCAGAAAAATAATGCAACAATATTAATAATGCAATTTTCGGAGTAGTAAACATCTTTGCGACCTTTCGGGGGGCAATTTATAGTCTGTAGCCGTCGGGTTGATAGCGCCCGAACCGGTCTCCTCCCGGGCCCACCTTTTTCGTCTCTAGTCTGCCACAGATCGAATCCATTTATTCGCTTTCCGCCAACACATTTCAAAACACACAACTCGGGGGCATTTCCGGCGCAATACAAAACATAAATCATCTTTAAAATAATTGGAAACATGCCAAGAGAAAAGGGAAGAATGGTTGGAGTGTAGATCGGGTCTCGGAGAAAAGATTACGGTATAAAATAATTTAAAATAGTTTAATAAATATAATAAGTTAAGTTAGGAACCTTTGTAGGGGGCCCCCGAAATAAGGGGCGACTCGGGGAAAGACAGATGGCAACGGGGATACGGACAGGACAGTACGCCGGGCACCACTGGACGCGGCTGGGCGGGACGGCGGTTTAAGCTGTATAACTCGAGAATTACGCGATAGATCGGGCTGAAAAATTTTCAGATGATACAGTAAATTTCAGGCTATAAGCCACCAAAATTTCAGCTTATTCCCTACAGTAGTTCTCGAGTTATGGCAACCGGAGTGTCGCGGAATTTTCCGAATCTTTCCGGCGCAATATCTCAAGGATTACTGTAGCTATCGGCGTGAAATTTTTACCGTAACTAGAGCAAAACTCAGGCTACAAGCCACAAAAATTACAGCCCGATTCAACACAGCACTCAGGAGTTAAGCGGCAAAAACCCCCAACTACAGGCTACAAAATCGAGGGCAAAAGAAAACTTCAGGATTTGGCCGCGTATTTGAGCGGGAGAGGGTGGGATTTTTAGTGAGGATACTGTAGCTGCTGGGTCAGAATTTAGCCAAGCGTCGTCAGGTAGCAGAGATTTCCGGCTCCGCAGGTGTATCCGGTGGGGCAGACGCCGTTGACGCACGGGCCGAGGACGGCGCCCGAGCCGAGCGGGCAGCAGTAGTCGTTCGTGTTGCAGACGTATCCGGTGGGGCACACCTTGTTGACGCACGGGCCTAAAAAATAGAGCAGTAATAAGAGGTTTTACGCTTTGAAAAGCCACGTACGATGCGCTACTGCTGACGTTGCGATTCCGTAATTCCGGAATTCGGTTGCGATACTCATTACTTTTATTTTTTGGCGTAATCCTCTGAGCCGATGCTGAAGCTACTTGAAAATACTATATACGTAGTGTTAGGACTCAAAACTACGACGGATTCCTGATTACGACCCCCCGTAAAGAGGCGCGTAACGTACCGGTGGAGTTGCCGGACGCGCATCGGCAGCAGTAGTTGTTGGAGGAGCAGTAGTAGCCCTGGCCGCAGAGGCCACCAAGACAGGCGGCGACAGCTGGGCCGCCGGAGCAGGCGGCTGAAAAAAATTGGGGGTTACGGTAGGTAGGTCAGGTTTTAGGGTCAAGCTCGGATTTGTCATTTTTGTCATTTTTTTCGAGGGTAATTGATAGCTGGGGGAGAAAATGCCAATTATCCCACATTTCCATTAAAATGAGCTTGCAAAATCGTCTAGAAACCAATCTTAAAGGACCAGTGAAGTCTACAAATTTTTGGCAGCCTGCCAAACGTTTTAAAAATGCGTTTTCAAGCCAAATTTTTACTCTAAGCGATCATCAGAGTGTAGTATGCGCTAAATATCACAATTTCACGTTTTAAAGGAACGTATAAGGCTAGGAATTCAACTCCCAGATCAATCGATTACTGTACTTTGGGTGCAAAATATCCTAGATCGCTCTCGCCGCTCTCTTCTGGGGGTCTATTTGCCCTAAGGACCCGGTTGCGCAACGGAACGCTACGGAACGACGCGTTTCCCCGAAATCTCGGTGCTGTTTGTCCTAGACTGGGGGGCTAAATTCTGGAGAGGGTGTCTTGAGGAGCGACACGGAATCGACCCTCAGGCGGGGACAGTCTTCGGGGTGTATCTCGAGAAATACAAAAGCAAATTGTCTGGAATTTTGAAGGAATGTAAAACACCGTAGCATCTAATTACTGTGAAAATTTCATGAAATTTCAACACAGAATTCTGGAGTTATCGGGTCCGGAAGTGTGAAGCTTCATAGAAAGGTTTTCAGCCCCAAAAAATAGCAGGAAAATGAAGAGAGTCTAGAAAAATAGCAGAATCGATCGACGGACCATTAAAATAGTTAGAAATGACAAATATGAGATTTTTTCAGCTTTAAAGGGCCCGGCAACTCACTGGCTAGGGTGGTGGTGGAGCCGCAGCAGCAGCCCTGAACGCAAACGGCCTGCAGGGAGTACTGCTGGCACTGCTGGTTGTTGTTGCACGACGAGTAGCACCCGGCCGGGCATCCTTAATCAAAAAAAAGTTTTTTAATCGAAAAATTTATCGATTTTTGGCCGATTCTGGACCTACAGTACTCAAAAATTCGCTAAATGTCATTTTTTACTTTTTCAAAGGTTTTAATAGGTTTTCGAGGACGTAGAAAAATATTATTCATTCTCTAAAGGGCCACTAAAGCCAGCCGACGCACCAAATTGACGCTTTTGCCGGCTAAGGGTCGTGTTGGCCTCGCGGATTTCGGGGTTTTCGGGGCTGTCGGGGCTGTCCTGGGCGAGGGCCACCTGAAAAATGGATTAAAATTGAGGCTTGGGCTTGGGCAAGCTAGCAGAGACCATTTGGGACAAGATTCTTAAACCTGCTCTAGCGACAGTACCTGCAACAACATGCCAACGCCAACGACGGCCAGCACGGCCAACGACGCGACCACCGGCTTCATCCTGTGTGTGTCTTGAAAGGGGGCGGGGCGAGGGAAAGGCTGTAAACGTAAAAATAAAGTTATAGTGTTTTTTAAAGTAATATTGAAGCAAAAAAGCATCAAAGACAAAAGTACGATTTACAACAAGTTACAGTACGGAAAGATGCGGAAAGATACGGAAAATGCCTAAAATTTGTTGAATTTGTTTCTGGATGCGAAACTATTGAAGGAAGAGGAAATATAATCGTAAAAACCGGAATAAATCCTCGCTGTAAAAATGGGCGTTTTCTGGTTACGGTATCTCGAATTTTTGACGAGTTTAAGGTTTAGCGGGCAAATAAAGGTAGGAAAACCTCGAGAGCATTCCAGGAAACCCAAATCCAAAGACTACAGTACTAAACGTCAGTCCGCATCGGTGTGTAGCCCCCTCGGGGGGTGTACTGAGGAGTGGAGTGGAATCGGCGTGCGAGCGCGCAAGATGGGCCCTCCCTTCCTCCCGCGCCCCGCCCGCCCCTTTCGACTTATATAGTGGGGTGGACTGTTGCTGTCTCTCGCCTCTCTCTCGCCTCTCTCACCCCTCTCTCTCTCTCTTCACCGGGCCTTTAAACAGACCGGGAAGCTCGTCGCGCCGCGCGCCGCACCTCCTGAAGTGGTGGAATATCAAGATCTGGCGCGACTACGACGTCAGACTATGGACTCGGCGTAATACGGACCGGAAAATGTTGCCATTCGGCTGGGGAAGGGCACTCTCTCTCTCAATCTCTCTCGCTCTCTCTCGCCCACAGATTCCCACACACTCCATTTTAGCCCGGGTGGGGCCCAGGGACCAAAATGACGGCATATGCCAACGATGAGTCATTGAAACGTGGGGCGGGGGTACCCCAGGGTACGGTAGGAGGAGACGGCAGCGAGCAGGTGTGGAATTTTCAGCTCCGTCCCGGGGAAAGTCCCCGAAACTCGGATCCCTGGAGTCGAATTCTGGTCGTATTTTCGTATGGAGACGGAGTTTTAAGCTTAATTTTCATCTGTTTCCAGACCGGATGATACTCAACTGATTACGGCATCAAAACTTTCAATATATAAGCCCGTTTCGTCCATTTCTAGGTGTCCCTCTCCCTTTAAAACATGATTTCTCGATAGCTGAAAGTTTGTGGCCTCGCCGGTGGGTTGATGCACCGTTCCGGCCCAGGGGAACACGGGGCGACACCGAAAAGATGAAGCCTCGAAGAGAGCTGGGACATCTCGAGTGCAGAAATGTGCCCCCCAGGCTTCTCCAGGGATTGGGGACGGGTGTCTGGAAGGGCTACGGACTGTCGATAGGAAAAAGTGGAATTTCAGGGGCGATCTCAATTTTTAAAGGGAATCTGGCACCTCTCGCTCTCTTTCTCTCTCTCTATCTCTCTCTATTTCGCGCGCTCTCTCTCCCCTCTCTCTCTTTTCTAAAACGTGGTCTTTCAAAGTCCTTCCCTCCCTCCCTTCCCTTCCCAATTCCGGGTCCTCTTTAGTTGCTGTGACGGGGGATTATTCCACGGCAAATACCGTCTTCCCAACATTGGAGGACTGGAAATAGGACGGAATGGAATGGAAGAGGGCCAGGAAGTGACTCCACTCCCACCTTCATTCCACTACGCTCCTCAATACGGCGGCGATTCCGTTTGAATACGGCGGGTTACGGGGTACGGTATCGTACTGGAGTGTAGAATGGAATACGGACTGATATTCAGCCGAACAAACAGACAAGCCACATGGCTTGTCACAAAACGGCATGAGAGCCCTCCCAGGCCACTTGACGCCCCGTGGGACCCTGATCGTTCATGGTGCAAAAAGGCACGTTCCCAGGGGCAGGCTAGCAGGGATTCTTTGCGAAAACCCAGCTTACCTGCCCGATTTCATTTCCGGGTCCCCAGACCCTGAAAATCACCCATCCGGGGGCCCTGGTGCCCATTTCAAAGGGTCCAGTGGCCGGGCCATAAATTGACACAACGGCCACCGGGAGCTGCACGTCGTAACTCGTGCTCCTTGGCTGGGGGAGACCCCGAGGCGCAACAAAAATCCCCCAGCAGACATCGCACCCAATTAGCGGTAACCAGGCGGGGATCGGGATCAAGGAATTTCTGCTAGCTGGCCTGGCCCTGTGCTCCAATTCCTCAAAGAATCTCTGCTAGCCCGCCCCTCCAATTCCTCAAAAAATCTCTGCTACCCTGCCCCTCCATCGCCTCGCCTCAAATTCCTCAGAGAATCTCTGCTAGCCTGCTTATTCCTCTCCTGATCCCAAATGACCGCTGCCATCTCACGGTCCTTCTCCCCGAGGTGTTCCTCCGCCAATTTGCCCCTCTGATTAACGACCCAACCTCATCGTTCGCTCAAAAAAAACACCCGAAAAGCTGTCGGGGCGTTGATTAGGGCCGACAAATCACATTTGCCCTCGGGCTATTAGCGGATCATCAAAGGAGCTTTGCAGATACCGTATCCTTTGGAGGGGAGCCTTCGGAATCGATTGCGTCATGTAATTCGACAAGCTGCGTTTTTTCAGGATTCCCAAACAATCGCTGCTAGCCTGCCCCGGCCTTCTCCATTCCGACAGTGACCGCATCACCCTCCTCCGTCGTTTCCCATCCCGATGCACTTCCGCTATCATCCCGTGCGTGGGACCAAAGGGGGCGCCGGGGCGATTCTTCTCTTGTTTGATGTTTGCTATTTGGAGCAGATTGGTGGGGTTGAGGCGGAAAAGGTGGAGGCCGCTTCCGGTCCCGCGCATCCCGCACTCGATTCCGAAGCGAGATGAGAGAGAGGGAGAGGGACACGCGGGGTCAGCGATGGACTGTCTGGCTCGGGGCCAACCGGGAGGGCAGGGATCACCTGGAATTTAGCTTTAAACGCGATTTTCGGGGAATATTCTCGCAAGCGAGAGGTGGATACTTGGAATGAGAAAAAACCATATCGGAATCTGTATGAAAATAAATTTTGGAAAGCGAAAGAGTGGAGAGACAGCGAGAGAAAGGTGGCTTCGCCTTTCTGCGACCTAATCGAGTTCGAAGACTAGAGAAAGAGGTCAATCGAGAGAGAGAGAGGAGAGAGAGAGAGAGAGAGCGAGCGGCAGAGATACACCGACTCCTTTACTACACCCTCCACTCATTAGTGAAACATCTGGTGAGCATGGGTCCCATGGATCTGCTAGTATACCTGCATCTCAAATGGCCTCTGCTAGCCTGCCTGAGTCTCCTTTTTAATTTTCTGTATGCTCAAAAACGAACTTTCCTGTCCCTTTAATGATCCAACTGACCAGTGGTAGCTCAATTTCAAAGATTAACCCCTCTAGACAGGAGCAAAAGGTTGAGCCGGAGGGGGCGTGGCCTGGAGGGCCATGCCCAGGCTACGGCACCCAGATCGGTGGCTCCGCTCAGCCCCATGTTTCTTCCACTGAGCTCCACCTTTCGCTATTGATTTTTTAGCTTTATCTCCATTTTAAAGGACCGTTGAAGGCTAATCTACAGCCTTAAGGGATGCGCCGTCGCGTCTGCATTTTCCTCACGTCCATCGTGCTGTTCGCGTGGGCGACGACGAACGATTTGCTGCGGCAACCGGATGTCGATGTGGGTGGCTAGCAGAAATTTTTGCGGAATTTGGGGGGCAGGCTGGCAGAGACTCTTTAGGAAGGAGCTAGTCAGATTTTCAGGGCCGAAAGCCTCGACGTAAAATCGAAGCCGACGTAAGCGTCATTGTTGTAATCCGTAGCGTATCGTATCGTATAGCTTTTCGTAGCGTAATTTAATGGATTAATCGATTCGTTTTTCAGATCCAGTACGAAGCCGACACCGACATTTATAATGTGACTGTTGAAGAAGGTGAGTCGCAATTCCTCAAAGAATCACTGCTAGCTGGCCTCGTCCTCCATTTTTCCGCACAAATCTCTGCTAGCCTGCCCCACCCTCCTCCGAAATGGCCAAAAATCATTGGGCTCGCTGTTTTTGGGCCCTCCAGTGGCCAGGGCCCCCATTTGGGAAATGGCTGATTTGTGACGGAGGCGCGGGGATGCCCCCTTTTAATGCGTTTTACTAGCCGGCCAGGGGACCCATTTTCATCCCCCAAAACGCTTCCGGCGCGCTGGAATATACAGAGATCCAGAAAATGCGAAAAAAATCGAGGGCCAAAAGTTTTGCCCAAGAACTTGGCGCAATTGGTTAGCGACTAGCGTACCAATCTGACCACCCGGGTTCGATCCCCGGCCAAGCCAAACTTTTTGCTTTTTGCTTTTTGCGCTAAAAGTTTTTAACTGATGCTATTCTTCTTTCGTTTTGCTTTTTCTGGATTATAGAACGCCCAAGTATCCATAAGTCGAGTTGGGGCCCTGCTTAAAAATCACTCCCCGGGGAGTCGTCCCTTTAAATTTCTTTGCGTCAACCCCTTAGAGGAGAGAGAGAGAGAGAGAGAGAGAGAGAGAGAGAGAGCGAACATTTTGAACGCCCTGAAATAAATGGGAGCTTCAGCTGGCCCTGGCCGGTTGGTGCTCCTCAGAAATGGAGATTGATGGCGTGGCCGGAGGGCATTTGGAGGGCTAGGCTTCACGGTTGGGCTTCAGGTTATTGGGGAACACGATTTCAGGGCTAAAATACAAACTACAAAGTACAAATTCTCAAAAAATGGCATGCGAGCAGGCTTAGGCTTAGGGTTAGGCTTATGCTCACTTTCAAGGACCGTTTAACCTTCCAGGAGCGTCACGACGATTGACCGAATTTCTGCTGAAAAAGCACCATCCTTGCGCCCCTCCAGATGGTCGCCTCATCGTTGAGTACGAGCTGGAGATTGTCCACATTTTAGGTAAGCGGCGAATTTCATGGCGTAACCGAATCGGGCAAGTCTTTAAAGGCGCCAGAACCACCAATTTCATGGCGTAATCGATTGTTCGAGCTTTTGGGGGAATGGAGATTCCGTTACAATACAAATTACACCATTTTTGCGCTCAGGAATCGACGAGTTGAAGCAGACGATGACCGTCCTCGTCTACGTGGACGAGCGGTGGAACGACAAGACGTTATCTTGGGACCCTGCCGAATTCGGCGGGATTGAGAAGACGTGGCTCCCTCTCGACAAAATCTGGGTGCCTGACATCATCATTTTCAATATGTGAGTCGAGATTTTGGGTGCAATTTTCCCAAATGGTCTCTGCTAGCTTGCCCTGATCGAAATTACTTCAGGGTTGCCGTTTCCTTTATTTTTTCGGCATTTTCCGGGCCTATCGGTTAAATTCAGTGCACAATTTTTTGATTTTCGCTTTTTTTTGCTCCTTTTGCTCCTGCTCGGCCTCCCCCAGCCGTCGTGGGTGAGTGGTGAGCGGTTGTGGCGGGAGCCCGAGGGAAGACCGCCGCCTGACGCTTTTGATAATTTGTGTCGATTCCAATTGGCTTTTTTCGTCTGCTTTCGCTCTCTCTCTCTCTCTGTCTCTTTCTATCTCTCTCTCCGCAGCTCCTAATTTATTGGCTAACGAAACTCTGGGGGCCAGATCGACTAGCTCAAAGCGGTGAGGGCTCAATTTCGTCTGATCCCCGAAAACTGGGGATAACATTGCGTAATCGAATAGCCAAGAATCACTCCAAACTTTCCGATCCCTTTAAAAGCTGCTAAAGTCCACCCTAAGGTCAAAGCAGCAGGAATGACATGTCGTAATGCATAGTAAGGAGATCAGAAGAATTTCATAGCGTCATCTGTTCGTAATCGAACGTGAAAGTGTGAAAATGCAGACCCGGTGGCTCAGGGTTTCCAGGCTGGACCACGAGGATCTGCTGACCGCTGTACGAGCCCCTGGCCTCATCTACTACAACGGGACGGTCGAGACGTCGAAGCCGTTTGTGTCTACAGTATCTTGTAAGTCGGCTAAGCCTAAGCCTAGCCTTAGCCGAAGCCCAACACCTAAGCCTAAGCCTAAGCCTAAGCCTAAGCCCAAGCCTAAGCCTAAGCCTGGCCCTAAGCCCAAGCCTAGGCCTAAACGTCCAACCAACCTAAGCCTAAGCTTAAACTTCAGCAAAAACCCATTTTTAGGCGAGATCCACATCGAGCACTTCCCCCTCGACGACCAGAACTGTTCTTTGGAGGTGAAGCTCAAAAGCAAGTGTATACAGTTACGCCACCTAATTCAGATCGCCTCCTGGACGTACGGCAAGGACAAAATCAAGCTCCACGGCCACAAGGAACACGCAACCGATCATTATACGCAGAACGAGGAGTGGAATTTGTTGAGGGTGGGCAGGCTAGCAGAGATTCTTTGAGGAACTGAGAGCTGTGCCTTCAATAGGCCTTTCAATCGAATTTTCAGGTTCACGTCGTCGAGCAGGAGTTTGACCACGAGGGGATTAACGTTTCTGAGATCAAATACGAGATTCACGTCAAGCGGAAGCCGCTGTTTTACATGGTTTGTCGTTTGTAGTCTTGTGTAGCTTGTAGTTTGTGTTTTACAATGATTTGTGGAGCCTGTAGCCTAGTTTGAAAATTGCAGTTTGTAGCCTGTAGCTCAGGAACAGCTTATTTTCTAGTAGATTTCGTATTTTATAGCCGATAGCCGGTTTTTTAGGTGACCCTCACCTTCCCCTCCTACATCATGTGCGCAATTTCGGTAGTCGGACTCTACGCAAGATTCTCAACCACTGGAGAGCGAGAGGTCGGTTTTTTTTAAAGGGAGCATGACAGTATTCGGTGGATTTTAGGAGCGCTTCACCCTCGGAGTCACTGCCATCTTGACCATGGCCGTGTTGTCGCTCGTAGTTTCTGAGAAAGTACCACATTCATCTACTGATGTTCCTCTACTTGGTCAGTTTCTCAAAGAATCTCCGCTAGCCTGCATTTCCAATCCCACAAAGAATCTCTGCTGGCCTGCCCCCCATTCCTAAGAGCTACTATAGCCCCTTTAATGTGTTTGTCAGGTAGGGGAGGGCCTTCCCCTACCTGATTTCCCTTCCCAGTCCCTTTAATGGGCCACATTATTACGGTGCAATGGGTGAGATGGGCCACGAGTCCTTAGGGCCCATCCCAAGGGGGGATTTCGGCTTTATGCCCTGCGATTTCCGGCGATAAAATGAGTCAGGGGTGATGAAAAGATTAGAAAACAAAGAAAAGCAAAAAGCGAAAATTTTGGCGCGGCGGGGGGTCAAACTCGGGTGGTGAGATTGATAGCCTAGCTCACTAGCCACTGGACCATGATGCCATTGACTTTAATAGCGTAATAGGTTCCATTTTTAGTTGCCTACTTCCTGTTCAACATGGTGGTGGTGTCAGTGGCGGCGATGACAACCGGCATCGTCATGAGGGTACGGTAGTGAGCTTAAGCTAATCGATTACGACACTAAATTCACCGAATTTTCGCTCTGGTTGATTTTCTGGGGATTTCATGGCGTTATGCATTGTTTTAGGTGCACCGAATGGGGCGTTACGGTCGCGAGCCACCGGCGTGGCTAGTCTACATCTTCTTGTTGAGGCCAAACAAGTATTCGGTGAGTTTTTAGCGATTTTCCGGTTTTAAAGGAGGGCGTGACAGTTAGTCGAGGCTGAAAAATCGGTTTTTAAAGGCTTAAACCGACTGTAACACCCTAAAAACCTCAATTTAGCGAATCCGCCGTTGCCCTTCTTCCCCACTTCATCAGGTCGTCGTTCCGGAGAGGAACGGAACGACCGACGTGACGCAGAAGAAGATCCGGCTGATCGAGACGTTTATAAAGCGATTGATCGAGGCGTGCGAGCATATACAGGTAAGAAAAGTTCCTAAGGATCTGCAAATGGTCTCTGCTAGCTTGCCCTAGCTCTGGAAATTCATAAAAAGTCTCTGCTAGCTTGCTCTGAGGGCTAGAGCATTCCAGATAATCTCTGCAAGCTACCGTGGGCGTAAAGAATTCCTAAACGGTCTCGGCTAGCTTGCCCTCGACCAGGAATTCCTTAATTGCCTTTACTAGCTTGCCCTATCCTTAGAAGTTCCCCAACGGTCGCTGCTAGCTCGCCCTGATGTACAGAATTTCCCAAATAACCTTTGCTCGCCAACCCTTCTCTAGAATTTCCGAAACAACCTCTGCTAGCCAACCCCCTTTTCCGGCCCAAATGGATGACGTGCCGACGTCGCCGGGGGGCAGGATCGCCGAGCGCCTGGCCTCATTTTTATGACCTTTTTCCTTACGATAGTCACTATTCCTGTGATGCTCCTGTTTTATTGGACGAAAAAGATGTATTCCCTGCCGAAGGTTATCTAAAAATCGATCCGCCCTTTTTTGGCTTCGATGGTCCTTTAAAACATGAAAAATTAATTTTCAAAACTTTGCAAGTCAGCCACGCCCATTTTTGCCTTCAATGGTCCTTTAAAACGCTCCAGATTGGTTTTAAACGAACCAGTAAGCCAAAAACGGCTTCATGACTTCCCTGTTCCTTTAAAGGGAGTGCGACATCTTCTTTTTCTTTCCCCTCGTGATCTCTATGATTTGTATATTGTTTTCCCCTTTTCTAGCCTTTTCTAATATCGGTTTTGCCGAGTTTACGCGCATTTCGTTTTGTGATGTCGGTGCCAGAGGTTGGAGCTTATTTTCTGTAACGAATTCTATGGATTTTGCCTTTAATAGGCCTTTAAAAGCGAATAAAGTAACTTTTTAAGCCATCTAATGATTAGTTGACTTCGCTTGGGCTTAGGCTTAGGCTGGCTTAGACCCCGGGGGTGAGGCTTAGGCCTTAGGGCTTAGATTAGGCTTAGGCTTAAGCTGCAGGTTGGCTTAGGCTTGAGCTTGAGCTTAGGATTAGGCTTAGGTTGATGCTTGGGCTGCGGCTTCCTCTTTTGTTTTTTAGCCGCCAACACCTCCAAATAGCCGCAGGGAACAACGTGTCGCTTCGGCCATGTCAGGCTATAAATCGAGTGATCGAGTGTGGAAAAAGCCGGGGGTGATGTTGCAGAGAGCATTGGTTTTTGTCTCGTCTCTCCCTCTCCCTCTGTTGCCCTCTCTCTCGCTCTCTCTCTCTCTCTCTCTCTCTCTCTCTCGCATCCAGACGCCTGTTCGTCGCTGGAGGGCATTTTATGGGCCCAATGATGGCCAGTCTCCCCTCCGCGGGGGCCGATATTGCCCGAATCACGCTATCAAGGGACCAACATCGAGGCGGCCAGGTGTACAGAGGTGTCGAAAGGAACTTTAGGTGGTCTTTAAAGGAACGACAACTGGAAGAGAGAATTTGGGAAGCAAAAATCATATTCAGGGAGGCTATAAAGGTGTCAGGCAGTCAAAATAAGCTTGGCGAACTTGCAGAGATCATTTAGGAGGACAGGAGAGCTAGCAGACACCATTTGCGCCTTGAGAAGCCCTGTATGCTCTTTTAAAGGTGTCTGCAAGTCAAAAACAAGATAGCAAGCTTTCATAGATCATTTAAGAACTAGAACTTCTAGGGGCGATCTCAGCCTAGGCAAGCTAGCAAAGGCCATTTGAGCCTACAGAAACGTCTACACGTCCTTGTCAGGTGCCTGCAAACCAGAAATCTGTCCGACAGCCAGCAGGAACCATTTAGGAGCGGATTCCACCCCCGGTAAGCTAGCAGAGCCCATTTGGGGCCTAGGTTGGCCTTTCCCTATTGAATGGGTTCACTTTAGGGCCCCAGTCAAGGCAAATGTGGTTGCGAAGGGAGGGCGGAGGTGGACAAAGCCCCAAAACTCGAAGGGCAAACATTACGCGTCTATTCACTATGAGGGAATGGACGACGAGGCGGGGGGAGGACGGTCATTTTATAGTCGTCAGACAGACAGTCGATCAGACAAACGGACGGACAAGCTACGCATTGATATCGGGCCTTTTCATGCCTTCAATGGCCCTTTAAATTCCTAAATGAGCACTGCTAGCATGCCTGGCCTTCCTAAATGCTCTCTGCTAGTTCGCCTACCTTCTATGACTTATCAGACCGTTAAAAAATAATTCCATCAAGTTTTTACCTAAATGAGCTCTGCCAGTTTGCCTGTGCCAAAAAAAAAACCGTGCGAGCTATGGATTTGCCTTCAACGGCCCTTTAGGTAGAATTTTTGGAGTTTTTAAACATAGGATATTTAGTCTAAGGTTAAAACCACCCATTAATGCCCCACTTCCCCAAAAAATCTCTGCTAACCTGCCTGCCCTGGGGGCATTTATTTACTTGGCCTCGCTTCCCCTCGGGGGTCAAATTACGTGCTTGGGGATTCGCGAGGTGAATCCCATGCTTTTCCGCTTTTTCTGTATGCCCTCTCTCAATTCCCCCATTCTCTCGCTCCTCATCCCTTTTTCAGCTTGGATGGGCCCCACCGGGGGCTGCTGCTCCCTGCATAGCCCCCAGGGCATGAATCCAATTTTCACCGGGGTTGTTGCTCAGATTTTACTTGGAATTTGAGGTTAAGGTTTTTAAAGGACCATTGAAGCCAAATCTATGGGTATTAAAGAGTCAGTAAAGTGATAATTGGTGTCCTAATTCCCTGTCGTAATCGATTGTCTTTCTATTACGCGGCGTAATCGGGTTTCTCGTGTTTTCCTCTTAAGCCCAGGCCAAGCCTAGGCCTAAGCCTAAGCCTAAGCCTAAGCCTAAGCCTAAGCCTAAGCCTAAGCACAAGCCTAAGCCAAGCCTAAGCCCAAGCCTAACCTAAGCCTAAGCCGAAGCCAAGCCTAAGCCTAAGCCTAAGCCTAAGCCAAGCCTAAGCCTAAGCCTAAGCCTAAGCCTAAGCCTAAGCCCAAGCCTACTAAGCTCACAACTAGCAATTATATTTTTGCCAATAGATTTCGGGCCCAGAAATTTGATATTCCCAGCCACTCAAAAAATATTGAGCATCCTTCGCTTTTTTGAGGGCCATTCCCCCGGGGCAGGTGTTTTTGTTGACCAGTCGCGAAGAAATATTTTTGAGGTCGAGAGAGCCGGGAAGAAAGCGAGAGAGAGAGAGAGAGAGAGAGAGAGAGAGACAGGCTAAAAATGTTCAAAAAGCCTCCAGGCTGCCGGGTCAGGGTATACTTCCGGCAGCTTTTTGCCCAGGCGTGTTGCATTTTTTCGGAATTCTCAAAGAACCTCTGCTAGCCTGCCCCTCCTGATTGCCGCTTTGTCTTGTTTTTTCGGCTTCTAAAACCCTTTAAAGACGTCATTTCCCCATCTCTAATCCCGGGGCTTATTTTGATGGCTTTTCCTCGGGCTTTTCCTCTTCCGGAATTTTCCATTTTCAAAATTTTCGATTTCTAAATTTTTAGATTTTTCAGATGCAGATTTTGAATAGAGATGACGAATTTTTGGAGGATTAGAGCCGCACAGCCGCCCTGGGGCAATATAACCCATCAGGGCGCGCTGAAAAAAAAAAATAGAAATAGCCGGGGGGAAGAAGCCCGTTGGGTGGCAATCAAGGGCTCGGGGCAGCGATTTTCTTGCTTTCTCTCTCTCTCCCTATCTCTCTCGCTCTCGCTCTCGCTCTCGCGCTTATTGCCTTGCTGAACAACAGAAAAACACTAAAATCCCGGGGCAGTCAGGCGTTTTAGGCTTAGGCCTGGGCTTGGCTTGCGCCGAGGCTTGGCTTAGGCCTAGGCTTGGGCCTGGCTTGGCCTGGTCCTAGGCTTAGGCTTAGGCTTAGGCTTGGCTTAGGCTTTGGCTTGGTCTTAGGCCTAGGCTTAGGCTTGGTTTTTTCTTATTTGGCTTTTCCACCATTTTTGAGCACGATCTGAGTCTGTGACCTCAGACACATTCCTTGTGAGCTCGAGTTCGACCCCGCCCGGCGCCCAAGTTTTGCTTTTTGACTTTTCGAAGTGCACTACGTCAAAAAGCGCAAGAATTCCACGTTTTGCTGTTTGACGTCCGCGGCCGGGGGTCGAACTGGCGACGTCAAAGTCCATAGCAGTCAAAATGCCCCCCTTGCAAAAGCACGAAAAGCCTGTTGAAGTGTGGCGCGCGGCATGTCTCTGAGGCTATGAGGGATGTGCAAATATATGAACTGCTTTCTCTCTCTCTCTCTCTCTCTCTCTCTCTCTCTCTCTCTCGCTCTCGTTTTACACAACAATGTGACCAGCTGGGTGAACGGGGGGCCCACTGTTAGCCCCCCTCGGGCCCTATTCAATCACAACATGGATAGATTGACGTCGCTAGATTGTGCTATATCATTTTAAAGAACCTGTGAAGCCAAAGTCCATAGCTATTGCCTTCAGCGGTCCCTTAAAAGGCTTTGATCCCTTGGATTTTTCTACTTTTTAACACTTTTCCAGTTGAATCGATGACAACAGTAAATATCAGCCCTATAAACCAGATTTATATCATTTTAAAGGGTCATTGAAGCTAATTCTACAGTTTTTTTGTTGCATTCAATGCTCAAAATGCTCAAAAACGAGGTTCTGCCATTTTTACAGCATTTTTGCCGATTTTTGCCTTCAACATCCCTTTAAAATGGCTTTTTTCGTTTTATTTTCTTTTTGACCCTTTTTTTGGAAGATTTTCATGTCGTAATCGAATGCATAAGCCAGATTTTTTGCCGGAAAGCTTCATTCATTCCGGATGAGCAACGCCCCTGAATTCGTCGCTTTTTTTGTGCATTTTTAGGGTTTTTTGGGGACTCCCCCATTTGTTTTGGCCCGCTCTGCTCGTCGGGCCCCGATATTGATGTAGACAAAACGGAACTGAGACTTCGATGTGACTCACTGCATTTCCAGACTGGCAAAAATCGAAACTGACGATTTTTTGAAGTTTGTAGCTCTGTTCCCAGCTTTAAATAGCTTAATTAACCCCCAATTGATGTCTATTTTTGTGCGGAAGCCACTCAAAAAAATAGCGGTATTGATAAAAGCCCTCCTGGAAATTTCTCCGAATGATAACAACTCGACGGCACCCGATTTCCGCTTTTCCCCTCCGAACCCCCGCCTTTTCTTGGTTTTCCGCGAGTTTCGCAAGTTCTTAAGCTAATTTTTGCAAAAGAAATTAATTCTTGATCCCGGAAAACAACTGGAGCACCGCGGAATTAATAGAATTTGCAAAATTCTGATTTTTTTTTCTTCATGCCGATTTAGATATTTGCTTTCCACACGCTTCCAGGGCTTTCTAGTGCCTTTAAAATGAGTAAAATAAGTTTTTTAGGCTTTAAAAAAGCTATTTTATGATGATTATAAATTTGGCGGATTCCGAAGTCATTTTCTCGCGTGTTGAAAGGTTACTGGCGCCTTTAAAATACGAAAAGGGTTCCAAAACTCGAATCTCTTTCTCTCTCCCTCTCTCTCTCTCTCTCCCTCTCTCTCTGTCTTGCACTCTCTCTCTGTCTCTCTCTCTCTCTCTGTCTTGCACTCTCTCTCTGTCTTGCACTCTCTCTCTCTCTCTCTGATTCAAATTCGTTGTTGGCAACTCTCCCATAAAAAGCGATCGTTCCGTACATTCCCAAGGTGTGGATAGTACAGTGGCGGAATGGACCGTGTTGCGCGCGCCCCATTTCGCCTCCCATATTAGCCATGGGAAGGAGCACGGGACGACAAGACACTCTTCGGGGGGATGGCCAACAACACCTGGATACTATTGACACTAGAAGGATACGATCGACAAAAAAGCGCGGAGAGCTTAGGCTTGGGCTTAGGCTTAGGCTTTGGCTTAAGCTTCGACTTAGGCTAGGCCTGGCTTAGGTTGAAGCTTCTTAGGCTTCGATTCAGGCTTAGGCTTCGACTAACTACTGTCCGCTTCAAATTTCCTCAACGCTCTCTGCTAGCCTACCTGAAAATCAAAAAAATGCAAATTTTTCAGGCTCCCCTCCATGCCTTCCGAGTGCCTTTAAAATGAGCACGAATCGTCTGGATGTACCCGGGGAGAAGGAGCAGCTCCTCCCGCCCGAGGGGGAGCTCAGGAAGAGCAGCTCGTCACGATTTCAGGTGGGTGTTGTTTGGCTTCAAATGGCCTTTAAAAACAGTTTCTTCAAAATGGGCATTTTAAAGGGAAAGTGAAGTTAAACCCACCAAAAAATCCAAAGCCAATTTTGGCCTTCAATGGTCCTTTAAAAATGTTTTTCGTCAAATTTCGAGTGCCCTATTTTTCAATCTAGTGCAAAATCTGGCGATTTCCCGCCAAAATAGTGCACCAATATGCGTAATATTCGCGGATTTTCGCAGGGGGCGGTAAACATGGTGATTTACCCTCCTTCTCCTCTTGGCCCCCCCTCCTCCTCAAAAGAGAGGAGGAAGCCTCTCCGTTCTATTGCTCTCTTCGGTTGCCCCTAGCCACATCTGGCCCTCCTCTCCACACCATTCCACCCTTCTTCCCTTTTTCGCCTAACCCGGGCGCCAGTTTTCCTCAATTTTCTCGCTCGGGTCCCGCGCGGGTCCTGGCAGATTTTCCAATTACTCTAATTTCCGGAATTTTACACAAAATTAGAGTAATTTTATTGATTTTAAGCCTTTTCTGATTTTCTGCAGAACTAATAGCGCGTTCTCTTGCTCTTTTCTTTTCTTATAATCTTTTTCTTGCAAAAAATCCAGCGGAAATACACGACGTTTGATTACGAAATTAGCTATCGTAATCGATTGGGGCATGAAAATAGCAGAAACTTTTTATTATGGTTCCTAAATGATCTCTGCTAGCTGGCCCCCTAGCGCTGCAAGTTGGCAAAGTTTCTCTGCTAGTTCTATGCCTTGCTCGGTCTCTCTCTCTCTCACTCACTCTCTCTCTCTCTCTCTCTCTCTCTCTCTCTCTTGCTCCGTCTCTCTCTCCGGCATGATTCACCTAGATGTAGATTTTTTGTTATTGTAGCCGCTGGGTGGATGCTTACAAAAACATTTAGGGACCGTCTTTCTTGTTTTTCCAAGAAATTCGCGTATCCGCTTACGGAATTTAATTCTGAAAAACACTAGAGATGGTGTTTTGCATCTAGAATTTGATAGGAATTGGTAGATCGGATTTCAGATCTATAGATTAACCCGATGATAGGCGAAGCGAGAGAAAAAGAGGGAAAGAGAATGAGAGGGAGAGAGCGACAGTAAGAGAGCGCGCACGAGATATCAACAAGCTAGTGAGGCTTCATTCATTTCGGGGTTCCTAGTATGTACCCACCCAGCTGCAACGACCCGGATCAATTGTCTAGTGCGGGCCCTAGTGGGCCCTCTCTCTCTCTCTCTCTCTCTCTCTCTCCTCTCTCTCGCACCCTGTTGTCCCTCTTTTTGTCATCTGTCCGTTTGCAGGGGGGCCTCATCCATGAAAGGGCAAGACAACATGCCCGCCCCTGGGGGCCCCTTGATGCCGTTCTGAGTATTTTTCGGAACTTTTCCTGTAAATATAACTTATCGTAATCAATTAAACTGAAAAAATATACATAGTTATTATTGATTTACTGATGCTTTAAACCTTAGCTAACTTTCCAAATTGATTACGTAATGAATATTCCTGAATTTGGGTACGAAGAGATCTCTGCTAACCTCAGTATTTCTCTCTCTCTCTCGCTCTCTCGCTCTCTATCTCTATCTCTCTCTTTCATCTCCAAACTAAAGTCTGCACCCTAGACTCCAGACTACAAACTATGAGCTCCCCACGGGAGTTGGGTGCCCGAAAAAGTTCCCGTTTCGAGGTGCAACAGGTTGACGAGGAAGTCCGTTTAAAACTTTAGACCATCGAAACCTAAAAAATCGATTCAACGCTCTTTTTAAGGTATCCCCAGCCGCCGAAAGTGACGAGGAAGACACGCGACGCGTGAAAAGCGTCTCCGAGCCGCCACAGCCTTCAGAAACCCTAGAGCGGAAGACGTCAGTGTCGACGGGCAGGTTTACGGTACGTTAAGACTCAGCCTAAGCTTAAGCCAAGCCTAAGCCCAGGTCAAGCCGAAGCTTATGCCTAAGCCTAAGCCCAAGCCTACCTAAGCCTAGCCTTCCAGGTAAATGGCACCGATGAAACGGCAGAAGAAGAGCACCACGACGACCACGACGAGGCCCTAGATTCGGCAGAGCCGGTAGGTTTTGGGGTCTGTAGCTTGTAGCATAGGGTGTAGTCTGTAGTTCGTATCCTCAAGTCCAAACAAACTTCAGGTCGGACGTCGAAATGTCCATTTCAACGTTGGAGGAGGAGCCGCCGGGGAGGATGAGCGGAAGACGACCGATACAGTACACGAGGGGCAGCACACGTTGAATCAGAAGAGCTGGAGGTATGTAGGGGGAAATTCATGGCGTAATCGAATAACCCTGGGCCTTTGAGGCTCTTTTTCTGGGTTTTAAAGGGACAGACACTTCCAGAAACATTGCTACCCTCGAGCACCCGCCAATCATCGACTTCTACCGGGATTCCATCGATGCCGTCGACGTCAACAGGCCCTCGATGGCCCAGCTGATCCATGGTCATGGAGAGCAGCCAATTCACGAGGAGAGCCTGGAAATTGATCAGTTTAAAGGTCCGTTGAAGTCGAGAGATAGAGAGAGGCAGAGAGAGAGAGAGAGAGAGAGAGAGAGAGAAGCTTGCAGAAACAATTTGAGCTTTTAGAGGAAGCCCTTCACGTCCTCGACCAACATCCGCCCATTGACGAGCCCGGCAGGGAGGAAGACAAGGAGAAAATCGAGAAGTTGAAGGCACCAGATCAAGGAGCGGGCAGGTGGACTTTTATACCGTAATCGGTAAAACCTTAGAATCCTTAAAATACGCTATTTTGCTGTTCTAGATAAAAATTAATCCCGTTTAATTACATTACGTAAGCGAATACGCTCTCTATTTCAGGAAAAAGTTTGGCTGGATCGAAGGCGTCTTCGTTCGGTGTTTGCTGAGCATCTTCGGCGTCATCCTGTACCTTCGTATTTCCTGGGTGACCGGCCAGGCCGGAATTGGTAGGTCAACGCGTAAATCTTGACTTCTCGAAGCTAAAGCTAAGCCTAAGCCTAAGCCTAAACCAATTACGACACCTAATTCTTTCAGTCCTCGGAATCCTGATCGTGCTCCTCTCCACCCTCGTCACAGTCATCACAGCAATCTCAACATGTGCCATCTGCACCAATGGCGAAGTGAAAGGGGGCGGCGCCTATTTTCTGGTGAGTTTGAAGAGGTGGTGACAGGTCGATGAGCTCGTTTTTAGATCTCCCGCTCACTTGGGCCGGAGTATGGAGGAGCTATCGGGCTGATTTTCACCCTTGCAAATGGCGTTGGGTCTGCCATGTATATGGTGGGGTTAGCCGAGACCATTAGGGATCTGTTGGCTGAGCACGCGCTGACGAGTCCGCCGGTGCAGGAATTTTTGGATATGCTGAGGTGAGCATGAGAGAGAGAAAGAGCTAGAGGAGACCAGGTAAAGATAGCGAGAGCGGAAGGAGAACGAGATTGAGAGAGACAGAGAGAAAGAGAGAGACAGAGAGAGATAGAGATAGAGACAGAGATAGAGAGAGACAGAGAAAGAAAGAGCGAGAGAGAACGAGCATGAGAGCGAAAATCCGATTTTCACGTCGTAATCAATTCCTTCCAGCGAGCTCAACTTCATCCGAATCGTCGCCATGATGTTCCTCCTGACTATGGTGGCCGTCATCTTCATCGGAACCTCCTTCGAGTCAAAGATCCGAGGGACTCCTCGTGCTCCTCCTCGCCCCATCGTCGACTACTTTGCTGGTGCTCTGATCCTGGAGCCGACGATGCACACCAAAGTCCGAGGAGCAACAGCGTTGAGCAGTAGGTTTTTAGAACAAATTTTCTCTGCTAGCCTGCCCTCCAATCCCCCAAAAAATCCCTGCTAGCCTGCCGTATTAAAGGACCGTTGCAGTCAAATATTTCAGTGCGAACCTTCCTGGCAAATCTGACTCCTCAATTTGGCGAGAAGGAGAACTTCTTCACCGTGTTTGCCATCTACTTCCCGGCCGCTACTGGAATTATGGCTGGGGCAAACATTTCTGGAGATTTGGCGAATCCGCAGGTGGGGAGAGAGAGAGAGAGAGAGAACGAGAGAGGGAGAGGGAGAGAAACACTCGATTCTAGAAAGCCATCCCTCTCGGCACCCTCCTGGCCATCCTCGCCACCACGATCGTCTACATCTTCATCGTCTTCTTCACCGGGTCCACGAACGTGCGCCACGCTGACGGCATTCTGGAGCCGATGTGGGACGCCGTCGGGTTTTTCGTCCCTCCAAACTGCACGATCGAAGAGGGAGGCTGTAAATATGGGCTCCTCAACTTTTATCAGGTAGATTTTTGCCTTCGCTGGTCCTTTAAAACGAGTTTTTAAGGTGATTGAGATGCAAGCCCTTTTCGGACCTCTCATCACTGCCGGAATCTTCGCTGCCACGCTGTCCAGTGCTCTCGGCAGTTTAGTAGCGGCTCCGAAGATTTTCCAGGTGGGCCAAGCCAAGCAGCTTAGCCTAAGCCCAAGCTAAAGCCTAAGCCTAAGCCAGCCTAAGTCTAAGGCTAACACGCCAAACTACAAGCTCCACTTTTCCAGGCCGTCTGCAAGGATCGCCTCTTCCCGGGCATCGACTACTTTGGCAAGGGCTTCGGGCGTGATGAGGAGCCACGAAGAGCTTATGCTCTCGTAGCCGTACTCGCTTTACTCGTCATCCTTGTCGGTAAGTCAATTTCCGAGCCTTGAATGGCCCTTTAAACCCTTGCTTTAGCGCTGCGACGGTTGTAGTTTGTAGTTCATAGTTTGGCCTAGACTACAAACTACAACCACGAAATTTTCAGGCGACCTCAACGCCATCGCCCCGATCATCTCCAACTTCTTCCTGGCCTCGTACGCCATTTTGAACTACGCCTGCTTCGACCAATCGTTCGCCGACTCACCAGGTGGGCAGGCTAGCAGAGATTCTTGAGGAGGGTCAGCTCGCAGAGATCATTCAGGAAAAACTCTGATTTCCAGGCTTCCGCCCCGGCTTCAAATACTACAACAAGTGGGTCTCCCTCGCCGGCTCGATCCTGTGCGTCGTCGTCATGTTCATCGTGAGCTGGTGAGGCCCTCTCTCTCTCTCTCTCTCTCCTCTCTCTCTCTCATTCATTTCATAGCGTAATCGAAACGCGATTGTTAGGATCACCGCCCTGCTGACGTTCTTCTTCTTCGCGCTGATCTTCATCTACCTGTGGCACCGGAAGCCAGGTAAAAGCACGCGATTTTCGAGGGTTTTAAGGCACCTATATGGCAAGCTAGCAAAGATTCTTTAGGAAGTCTAAACTTCGAATTTTCAGATGTGAACTGGGGCTCATCTACTCAAGCTCACAGCTACCGTAACGCGCTGGCCGGGATGGTGAAGCTGGCCAACACGGAGGAGCACGTCAAAAATTACAGGTAGGCTTAGGCTTAGGCTTGGCTTAAGCTTAGCTTTCTCCAACGCTACAAAACCTCTTTTCAGACCCCAACTCCTCGTCCTGACCGGAAACCCGGCTTCCCGGCCCTCACTTGTCGATTTCGTTGGCAATATCACGAAGGGAAACTCCTTGATGGTCTGCGGCTACGTCGTGCCTGTAAGTTACGTTGTATACCCAGTAATTTCGAGTTTAGTACGCCCCGACGGATCGTGTGCTGTCCGTCTTGAGGAAGTTGGACAGGCAGTTGACGGACTGGCTGCGGAAGAAGAAGACCAAGTCGTTCTACACGTCCATTGCGGATCCATCGATGCGGCAGGGCGTTCGAGCGCTGTATCAGGTCAGCTAGCAGAGGTTCTTTGCTGAAATGTAGGGGCAGGCTAGCAGCGATTCTTTGAGAAATCTGTTTTTCAGACTGCCGGTCTTGGAAAATTGCGGCCAAACATCGTAATCCTGGGCTACAAGGGCAACTGGGTGGACAAGGAGCCGACGGAGAAGATGATCGGCGAGATGAGCGAGTATTTTGGCATTATTCAGTAAGGATTTGCGATTTCGAAGAGAGAGAGAGAGAGAGACGAGGAGAGTAGAGAGAGAGAGAGAGAAATCTCTCGCTTCCAGAGACGCCTTCGACTATCGTATGGGCGTCGGAGTGTTGCGGAATTGCAACAATTCCGGGCTGGACTTCTCGGAGAACCTCAGGATTCTGAATGGGCACCATGACGGCAGGAAAAAGGAATCGATTGGGCCAGTTAAGGATAGGTACGGTAATTCAGATAATTTTGGTTTTAAAGGGAGAGTGACATGAGGAAAAATCACGTTTTTACAGTAATCCACAAGTCAACTCCGGCCGTTCGGATGCGTCGTTTGATATTTTGAAGGAAAAGGACAAGCTGGCGGATATTGAGTGAGTCTTGCCTAAGCCTAAGCCAAGCCAAGCTAAGCCTGTTTTTCAGAAAGGGCCGACTCTCCGACAACGAGGAAAAAGCCGCCGACGAAGACGACGCGCTTTGTAAGTCAAGTTTCGCAATTTTTCGGGCTTAAAGGGGCAGAGACAGACCCAAAATGTACAGCTACAGTACCCCAAATGGCGCCGTCGCGGAGCGCCCGGTCGATGGAGACCTTCATGAGGGAGGGGATGAAGGTGGCCGAGGGTACGGTAGAAGTGGAACGCGCTTAATATATCTTTCTGTGAAGTGATAGGCTGACAGCTCCCCGCAAATTGTCGCTGCTAGCATGCCCTTGCCGTTTGTGCGCTATAGACGCCTAATTTTTGCCTGAAAATGTTACGTTTATTTTTCTAAATTTATTTTTTAGCTACCGGATCGTTTGCTGAGAATTTCCCGTTCGATTTCGATCTAGATGTGAGTTTTTAGGCTTTTAAAGAGCCATTAAAGGCAGGATCATCATGGATTTGCCTGCAATGGCCTTTTAAAGGACCATTGAAGCCAAAATTCCTCTTGGTTTGACTTCAACGGCCCTTTAAAAATGTTTTCTAGGATTCCGAAGCAGACAGTGAGGGCGAGTACCTCGACGCGGAGGATGAAAAGTGAGTTCAAAAGTCCTTAAATTGATCATAAATTGATATCATTTTCAGACCTCAAACTACAGAAGAATGCGAACGGATCCCACTTAAAGAACAAAAGACAAATATGAGCATCAGGCGGAGAGGGTGAGCTTTTTGCTTTCAATCCCCCCTTTAAAACGGGATTTTTGGCGGTTTGTAGTCTGTAGTTTAGCCGATTTTGCCTTCACAGCTCCTTGAAAATCACGTTTGTAGTTTGTAGCCCACCGCTCACAGAGCTAGATTAGGCCTTCACTGACCCTTTAGAAGCCAGAGATTTTGTAGTTTATAGCCTAGACCAAAAGCGTGGGGATTCTAGGGTCTGATTTAGGTCTCGTGGATTTACCTTCACTGGCCCTTTAAAAGCTGAATTTCAAGCTTTGTAGTCTGTAGTTTGTATTTGCCAATTTCTGTAGCCGGCCGAAGATTTCGATGGCGCAGCTGAAGAAAATCAGTTTGGCGCCCGAAGAGAGTCTGTAAGCAAAATTTTTCGTCGCTAAATGTCGCCAAATCTCGCATTTTGTAGTCTGTAGTCTGTAGCCCGCTTCGTATTCTGTAGTCTGACTTCTGCTAAACGATTTTTTTAGGCTTAAAGCCCGACTGTCAGCGTCTTGCTGTCCTTTTGTAGTTTCAAGTTCAGAATCTTTGTAGTTTGTACTCCGGCTTTCTGTAGCCATTTTTGTGGTTTTTTTGTAGTTTGTAGCCTCAAAAATAGTGCTTTTTCAGGTCTCGTCGAACTACCGTGGAGCAGAAGGCCCTCCTCACGTCAATGTCTCGATTCTCGAAGAAGATTCGCGAGGGTACAATTGACGTCTGGTGGCTGTATGATGATGGAGGGCTTTCTCTGCTGATTCCGCATCTCTTAACGATTCCAAAATCATACCTAGAGGTCGGTGTCGTGTTTTAAAGGGAGAGTGACACCAAATTATACATCGTAATCGATTGCGCATCCTTATTCAGGGTGCCAAGCTTCGCGTATTCTCCATCTCGACGTCGAGACACACGATGGAAGCGGAACAGCGAGGACTCGTCGCATTGTTGACCAAATTCAGGTAGCTGAGAGAGAGAGCGAGAGAGAGAGAGAGAGAGAGAGAGAGAGCGAGAGAGCGAGAGAAAGAGAGCGAGAGAGATACAAAAAGTTGCTAACTTTTTCAGAATCGACTTCAGCAACGTGTCGGTGATGTCGGACATTGGGAAGAAGCCGAAACCGGAGACGTAAGTGGCTTTAAAGGGGTGGTGACAGCTAGAAACTGAGATTTAAAGGGCTATTAACATAAAAAATCTCTACGAATACGCATTTTTAAATGGAATACTAATACACCAATATTTTCAGACGTAAAACCTGGGAAAACCTGATCGCGCCGTATACGGTAGCCGAAGGAGAGGAGCGGGAAGGAGATGGTTGGACCTCACCCTCGGAGCTGCAAGCCCAGAGGGACAAGACCTTCAGACAGCTCAGGATTGGGGAGCTGCTACAGGAGAACTCGATGGGAGCGGATTTAATTGTGATGTGGGTTTTAAGTTGTAAGTACCGTTTTAAGGGTCTCTGCTAGCTAGCCCGATGCTCCTGATTCCTAAAGATCTCTGCTAGCTAGCCTGGCGCCCGTTTCCTCAAAAATCTGTGCTAGCCTGCCTCTCAAACCTAAATTTTTAGAACGCTTCCGGTCCCGCGTAAAGGAATGGTCTCCCCCTCTCTCTACCTCTCCTGGCTAGAGATGATGACTCGAGGACTTCCTCCGACTCTTCTATTAAGAGGCAATCAACAGTCCGTGCTCACTTTCTATTCCTAATCGCACTGTCTCTCTCTCACTCTCGCTCTCTCTCTCTCTCTCTCTCTCTCTCTCTCTCTTTCTCTCTCTCTCTCTCCCTCTCCCCTCCCATTCACTTATAGGCCCTCACGACTTAAATAATTATTACAACTCCGGGTTAACTAGACCTTTAAAAATTTACAATCCCCTTTTCGTTTCGGTTGTAGTTTGTAGCCCACAAAATTCTACAGTACTTTGCGTTGTGATGTGCCTTTCTTAATTTGAATATCCCCAAAAATTTCGGTTGCATTCTGTAAAAACTTGTAAAGAAAAGGGTAAATAAAGATTTAATATGAGGACGAGACGAGTCGAATTACATGGCATAATCGATTACGGTAGGTTAAAGAAGCACGAGGAAAAATTAAAGGGTCTGTTTAAACGTCGTAATCGATTGGAGAGCAACACAACGATCTGGAAGCAGATGACGTTATAAAAATCTGGGTTTTTCGTTCCCAAATGAACTCTGCTAGCCTGCCTCGTTTCAATTTTCGGCTATCAAAATAGCCCGATCTGATATCGATTTCCGCCGCGCGAGGACGGCTGATCTTGATCCCCCAATGTTATCGTCACGCCAATCAACCTATCCCGAGTCTGTTTTGCGTTTGTTTATCTCTATTTTCTTGTTTTTCTCAAGGATCTCTGCTAGCCTCTCTTTCTCTCTCTCTCTCTCTCTCTCTCTCGCTCTCCCTCTCAAACTCCTCAAAAATCCCTGCTAGCCTGCCGCAATGTGTCGTCACGAGGAAGGAATGACGGAATTAGATTGTTCCCACTCATGCAGCCATCATACCGGAAGTGACAAAGAACCGGCCAAGGTATGTGATTTGGTGGCGTAATCGTTTACGCTAGGTAATTTAGGGACTCTTAAAAGGACCTGACAAGCCTAGTTTTCTCCGCACTTCCTCAAAAACCTCTCCTAACAATAAGCTGCCCTAGTCCTCTACGAGTTCCTCAAAGATCTGTGCTAGCTTCCCAGGACAAAAAACTACGCCAGCAGCTTCATGATGCTTCTATAGGAATTGGGAAACTAGTTTTCATCCGAAATTCCTGAAAAATCCATGCTAGCCTGCCCTAACTTCCCAATTTTAATCGCGTAATCGATTACGCCAGAAAATCGCTAAATCCTGAAGGTTCCCCTGCTCACAGCGGCCCGGCTCGAATAAAACGTCCGGTAGCTTTGGAAAGGAGGGAAGACCGCAACGCGTGCGATAGACGCGTCGCGCAATTGCGAAAGCAGGCCTGCGCAGCTAAAAACCGGTTGCTATTCCGCGCACCCGCACGCAACGCGCGAAAAACACGCACAGTACGCCCTTTCCCTTGAACCATCCGGACCGAACCCATGGGCGGTTGTGTGCTAGGTTACCCTCGAACGCGATAAATCTAGGTAATCTCCGAATGGCTCGAGGTAATGGAGATGCAGCTAAACGAAAACAAGAAGAACCACGTCCACCACGAGATACCATATGGACCTATGGACAAGCAGAAGGTTCCCCGTTCCTTTAAAATGATCTAAAAGGCCTCTTTTCTTCAGATTGACGTCTGGGGCCAAGTAGGCAAGAAGATGTTCGTCTTCTTTCATGGCGGATATTGGATTGTGAGTTTTTACAACGATTTTTAACTTTTTGGGTCGCGGGTTCGATCCCAAGCGCGGCCAACTTTTTTTTCGATTTTTCTTACCATTCTAAGCTTCCTAGCCCCTTTAGGAAGGTGACCGGAAGTACGGTACCTCGGCGGTGGGCCAATTAGTGCCAGAAGACGTGGCTGTGGCTTGTGTCGGCTACGAATTCGCTTCGGAACGCCATACGCTACCTGAACTCTGCGAAGACGCCGGGAAAGCTGTGCAGGTAAGCCTAAGGCTAAGTCTAAACAAAGCCTAAGCCTAAGCTAAGCCTAACCTAAGCCAAGTCTAAATCTAAGCCTACGGCGAAGCTCAAGCCTAAGCCTAAGCCTAAATGTCAGCCGAAACCGAAGCCTAAGTCTAAGTCGCTTCAAGGTGCCAGCTAGCAAAGATTCTTTGAAATTCTTTCAGATCCTGCTCGACAAATTTCCCTCAACAGAGCTGATCATTGGCGGTCACTGGCTGGTGCTCATCTGGCTTTTAAAGGTGTCCTAGTCCCTTTAAAGCACAAGATTTTAATTTCGGCCCTATTCTTGCTTTGCGGCGTCTACCAAGTCGAAGGCCTGGAAGAGGTGTATATCGGAAAGACGATGGGGTAAGCCTGCCAAGCCTAAGCCTAAGCCTAAGCCTAAGCCTAAGCCTAAGCCTAAGCCTAAGCCTAAGCCTAAGCCTAAGCCTAAGCCTAAGCCTAAGCCTAAGCCTAAGCCTAAGCCTAAGCCTAAGCCTAAGCCTAAGCTCAATCCCAAGCTAAGCCTAAGCCTACTCAGAAGCCTAAGCCCTCGCTTTCAGGTTGACCGTCGAAGAAGCCTGGTACTGTACGTGCCGTCCTGAGGAGCTTGGCGTATCAAGGGACCTAAAAATCGTGCTCCTGGAGGCGGAGCACGACACCCAAGCCATAAAATCGGCTCAGGGCCAGATGGCAGAGAAACTGAAAGAAAGAGGATTTGATGTGCATTTGGAGGTGAGTTTATAGGCTTAAAAAGAAAAATCTAACCTAAAAGCAAAAAGCTTGCCTCGAACCCCCGACCCCCAAGTCTTCGATTTTGCCTTCAATGTCCCTTTAAAAGCGATTTCCAGGTAATCACCGGCTCCGATCACTTCACGCTCGTCCAAAACCTCGGCACGCAGTCCCGGGAATCCGAATTGCTGAAGGAAATTTGTTTAGCGTGATTTTGCGCCAATTTTGGATAAAGTTTAATAAATTTTTATGTTTTGTAAGACAGCCAGTGTAAGACCCTGCAAGCCAGTTAAGCCTCAGAAGACATAAAAAATAAAAATTTGTAGATTTTAAAGTTCAAAAACATAAAAAACAGGAACGACACCTTGTACGCACGCACACTGGTTAACGAAATTGCGGAATTTGGAAAGTTCGTAGTCTCGCGGATTTTTTGCGAATTTCGCTTTTCCAAGGCCTAATCGATCGATTTTATATGATTTATTGATTGTTTATTGATTATTTTAGTCGTAGCTTAATGTTTATTGATAAAATATAGCTTATAGAACGCCTCCATGGCCATTTCTGGGCTTTTGAACTATTTCCAGCGATTTTGCACGATTTTCTAGCTATTCTTTTTGTTCTCCATCAATTCTTTCTGTAATACATTAGTATATAGAGCGTATATTGATACTATTTAGTTTATAAATCGTTGAAGCATTTCCAGCGATTTTGCGCGGTTTTCTGCATTTTTCCTGTTGTTCCGATCAATTCTTTGTGTAAGTGGCGTTCTATTTCTTATTTTTTTCCTTTCTTTTCGTTGTTTCTATCATTTTCCACCTTTTATCTGTCTATTTTCAGGTAATACCATCGGAAGAAGAAGCTGCAAAGCTGTGAGGCCCGATTCTCGCGGATTGTCGGCGTCAACGAGGGAAAGGAAAAGAAGGTCCGGAAGAACCGATTTCTTTGCTATAAGGTAATCGCTTTCGAAAACTTTCGATCTCGCTAAGCTGAAAACTTTATTACACGTTGGAAACGCTGCCCGTTGAAAATCTAGTTTTCTTTTCGAAAATAATGACGAAATTTCGTAGAAGTCGTTTTAAAATCTGGTTTTAAAATCGCTTTAAATAGGAATGAGGCTTATTTGTTTGTCGCTAACCTTTTCAGTAGTTTCTTTAGCCTATTAGCTAGTTTTTTTACCTTTTGTAGACCCTTCTTTTTCG
The DNA here is from genome assembly GCA_038088335.1 of Mesorhabditis sp. LJ9110. NCBI lineage: Eukaryota > Metazoa > Nematoda > Chromadorea > Rhabditida > Rhabditidae > Mesorhabditis > Mesorhabditis sp. LJ9110. The sequence goes on along the minus strand of JBBGBA010000016.1, from coordinate 369,664 downwards.
CTAGGTTTTCTACAGAATGTTGTCTAATGTTTCCTTCCGATTTCGATCTAATTCCTTTTCGTCTTTCAAGACTGAGTTTTAGTTGTTTTTCAGGTATGATGTCGTCTTCAACGTTCGGCAAGCAAGAAAAGCTGCCCAATGCCGCGGACCCCTGGCTGCTCAAGCTGCCGCCCAAGGTCTTCAACAACATCGCCGGATTTCTGGACCCATTGTCTCTCCTACAACTCGCCAACTCGCATGACGACCTTCCGAAGATGGTGCACGCGAGTCGGAGAAACATTGGAAGGACGTCTTCGTCTCGGCTGGCACTTTCTGCATCGATTATGAGTGCTACGACAAGCAAGAAGCCGAGATTCTGCTTGCCAACGCGAAGATCGACAATTACAAGGCGGACGAGACGGTAGGCGATGCATGTATGTTCAGGAACTTGCCCACCGTTCGGAAATTCGTAATAACCGAATCGACGGGAATTCTGTTTTATCGGAAAAGTCACTTGGCTTGCGATTTCGGAAATATTTCTAACGTGTATGCGCGCCTTTTCTTTACCTTTCTTTTACTCGCGCGCGCTTAGTGGGCTTCTTTTCTGTACTTTCCATCCTTCAGAATTCTTGCAGACCTTCTTCGATTCAATTTATCAGTTTTTCAGCTGTGAACCGGCGCCATGGAGATGTCGCGCTCATCGTACGCCTTCTGGAACTACACGTCGGCCCCGGGCGACGCCCACTTCATCCCCCAATTTTGCTACCAAGGTTCGTCGCCTTTTTACAGTTTTAAGGACGTAAAAAACCTATTGCAAATCGTCTTTGGCTATAATTTCATGGTTGGATGATGATTGGTTCGATTGTGGGCCTTTCCCGCCTTTTTTAGAGCGAGTCAAACTCATTTTTACGTTTACGGCACTTCTGCCAATCTGGCATTAGTACTTCAGCGCGTTTCGGATTTCCAGAATCTTAGCAAAAACTTGTTGTATCGCTATGAAACTTTGCATTTTAGGAAACGTCGGACAGCTTGATGATGGGCCCGCTTCTGCCTCCTTCTTCGACACCTTCTCACGCAGGTATTTAACAAGTTTTTTAGGTGCTTAGGCCCCTTGAACGATGTCAGCAAGCGCGAGACGGTGCCGAGCAAGTTTTCAGGTCTGTTTGTTTGTATCTTGTTGTTTTCTTTTATATAATTGCGTAATCTTTTTTTTATTTCAGGATCAACAACGCGACGCCGACTGCAAGCGATTCTTCATCAGCTCGAGCAGTAAAGAGGTATGGAGTTTTTCAGTAATAGCTGCGAACTCGCCCCTTTCATTTATTTTTTCATGAAATTCTACTTTTCAGAAGACGCCGAACGCGGCGGTGACGAGCCCGCCTCCGCGTCCATCGTCCAAATCTTCTCACTCAGGTATTTAACAAGTTTTTCAGGTTTTAGGCACCTTCGACGATGACCGGAAGCGCGACACGTTGCTGTACAAGTTTTTAGGTTTGTTTTTAGGCTGATTTTGGTGTGTTCAATTGAGTAACATATGTGTTCATTTCAGAATCTTCAACGTGACGTTCGCGGCAAGCAGTTCTTCATCAGCTCGAGCCGCTCCTCTACTCGATCCAAGGAGCACAAGGTATGAATCTTTCAAGAATCTCTGCGCATTGGCCTGTTTTCAGTAATTTATCACTTTTTTCTTGTAATTCCACTTTTTAGGCAACGCTGGACGCCTTGGTGACGAGCCCGCCTTCGCGCCCTTCCTCCACATCGTCTCTCCCAGGTACTTAACAAGTTGTTACAGGTTTTAGGGCTTTCTACACCGGCCGGAAGCGCGAGAAGGTGCTGAACAAGTTTCAGGTTTGTTTTTGTGTAGTTTTTGCTTTATTTAAGTGCGTAATCTCTTTTTTTAGCTTCAGGATCTTCAAAGCGACATTGGCTGCAAGCAGTTCTTCATCATCAGGCCGCTTCACTGCAGATTTCGAGAAGCAATAGGTATGAAGTTTTTCAGTAATAGCGGCTAACTCCCCCTTTGATTTATTTTTTCATGAAATTCTACTTTTTAGAAAGCCGAACGGCTTGGGGAGGATCCCGCTTCTCACTCCTTCTTCGACATCTTCTCACCGAGGTATTTAACGCTTTTTTTCAGGTTTTAGGTCTTTTTCACGACGTGCGGAAACGCGATACGGTGCTGAGCTAGTTGTCAGGTTTGTTTTTTAGTCTAATTTTTGCTGTAATAATTGCGTACATATGTGTTCATTTCAGGATCGCCGCCACGTCGGCTTCGGGCAGTTCTCCATCATCAGGCCGCTTCACTGCAGATTTCCAGCAGCAAGAGGTATGAAGTTTTTCAGTGATAACTGCTAACTCCCCGTTTCCAATTTTTTGATGAAATTCTTCATTTTAGGAAAGCCCGAACGTCTCGGTGACAAGCCCGCCTTCGCGCCGTTCTTCCACATCTTCTCATTCAGGTATTTAACAGTTTTCAGGTTTTAGAAACTTGCGACGAGGGCCGGAAGCGCGAGACGGTGCTGAGCAAGTTTTCAGGTGTGTTTTTGCCTGGTCTTAACTTTATTCAGTTGCGTAATCTATTTTCTTTATTTCAGGATCTTCAAAGCGAAGTCGACTTCAAGCTGTGCTTCATCAGCTTGGGCGGCTTCTCGCCAGATTTCGGGCAGCAACAGGTATGAAGTTTATCAGTAATAGCTGTAACCCTCCCCTATTCATTTTTCGTAATGAAATTCTACTTTGTAGGTAACGCCGAACGGCTTGAAGATGATCCCGCTTCTCGCTCCTTCTTCCACATCTTCTCACTCAGGTATTTAAACTTTTTCAGGTTTTTAGATCCTTGCGTCGATGGCAGAGTGCGACACAGGTGCTGCACAAGTTTCAAGGTTTGTTTTTGTCTAGCTTTTACTTTATTAAATGCGTAATCTATTTTTTTTTTATTTCAGGATCGACAACGCGACGTCGACTTCAAGCAGTTCTTCATCAGCTCGGGCGGCTCCTCTTCCCGATTCAAAGAGCACATGGTATAAATCTTCCAAGCATCTCTGTGCATTGGCCTGTTTCCACGATTTATCACTTTCTTCTAGAAATTTTACTTTTTTAGGGCGTTAGTGACGAGCCCGCCCCCGCGTCCTTCTTCCACCTCATCCCAACCCAGGTGTTTAACTAGTTTTTCAGATTTTAGGGCTTTCTACAGCGACAGGCAGCGCGACGCGGTGCTGAACAAGTTCTTCAGGTTTGTTTTTATCCTATTTTCTTTTATATAATTACGTAATTTATTTTCTTATTTCAGGATTTTCAACGCGATGTCGACTTCAAGATGTTCGTCATCAGCTCGAACGGCTTCTCCCCAGTTTTCGAGGAGCAAAAGGTATAAATTTTATAGAAAGTTGCTAACTCTCCCCTTTTCATTAGTTTTTTCATGAAATTTTACTTTTTTAGTAGACGCCGAACGCCTTGGTGACGAGCCCGCCTTCGCCTCCTTTTTCCGCATCTTTTCACTCAGGTATTTAACTAGTTTTTCAGGTTTTTAGACCCTTGTCGATGGCCGGAAGCGCGAAACCGGGCTGAGCAAGTTTTCAGGTGTGTTTTTAGTCTAGTTTTTGCTTTATTTAATAGCGGAATCTATTTTTTTTTATTTCAGGATCGACCACGCGGCGTCGACTTCCAGCTATTCTTCATCAGCTCAAGCGGCATCTGCCCTGATTTCGAGGAGCAGCAGGTATGAAGTTTTCCGGCAATACCTGCTAGCTCTCTCTTTTCATTTCCTTTTTAATGCAACTCTACATTTTAGAACATGTCGAACGGCTTGGAGATGAGCCCACCGCCGCCAATCCTTCCACATCTGCGCGCTTGCAGGTATTTAACTAGTTTTTCAGGTTTTAGGGCTTTCTACGCCGGCCGGAAGCGCGAAACGGTGCTGAGCAACTTTTCAGGTCGGTTTTTGGTCTAAGTTTTGCTGTATTTAACTGCGTATTCTATTTTTTTCAGGACCGACAACGCGACGTCGACTTCAAGCTGTTCTTGATCAGCTCGAGCGGCTCCTCTTCCCGATTGGTGGAGCACAAGGTATAGATATTTCAAGAATCTCTGCGCATTGGCCTGTTTCCACTAATTTATCACTTTTTCTTGAAATTCTGCTTTTTAGGGAACGCCGAACACCTTGGTGACGAGCCGGCCTCCGCGTCTTCTTCCACATCTTCTCACTCAGGTATTTAACATTTTATCAGGTTTTAGGCACCTTCTACGATGACCGGAGGCGCCACGCGTTGCTGTACAAGTTTCCAGGTTCGTTTTAGTGTAGTTCTCGGTTTATTAATTGCGTAATCGATTTCTGTTTCAGGATCGACAACGGGACGTCGCCTTCAAGCAGTTCTTCATCAGCTCGAGCGGCTCCTCTTTCCGATTCGAGGAGCAAGCTGTATAAACTTTATCAGTAATAGCTGCTAACTCTCCCCTTTTCATGAAATTCTACTTTTTAGGAGACGCCGAACGCCTTGGTGACGAGCCCGCCTCCGCATCCTTCTTGCACATCTTCTCACCCAGGTATTTAACAAGTTTTTCAGGTGCTTAGGCCCCTAGAACGATGTCCGCAAGTGCGACGCGGGGCTGAACAATTTTTCAGGTTTGTTTTTATCTTATTTTCTTTTATATAATTGCGTAATCCATATTTTCGTTTTAGGATCTTCCACGCGACGTCGGCTTCAAGCAGTGCTTCATCAGATCGGGCGGAGCCAGATTTCGAGCAGCAAGAGGTATGGAGTTTTCCAGTAAAAGCTGCTAACTCTCCTCTTTTCATTGCGTTTTTCATGAAATTCTGCTTTTTATGATTATTTTTTATAGGATTTCATTTTAGGTGGCCTTGGTGATGATCCTGCTTCTGCCTCCTTCTTCTACATCTTCTCACGCAGGTATATAACAAGTTTTTAGGTACTTTCGGCGATGACAGTGAGCGCGACACGTTGGTGCCCAAGTATCAGGTTTGTTTTTGATTGCGTAGTCTGTTTTTTATTTCAGGATCGACAACGCGACGCTGACTTCAAACAGTTCTTCATCAACTCGGGCGGTTTCCCGCCAGATTTCGAGCAGCAAGAGGTATAAAGTTGCTTTTTTTATGAAATTTTACTTTTTAGGAACGCCGAACGGCTTGGTGATGAGCCCACCGCCGCCACTCCTTCCACATCTGCGCGTCCAGTTATCACCCAGGTATTTAACTTTTTTTTTCAGTTTTTAGGTCCTTTTACGACGACCGGAAGCGCGATGCAGTGCTGCACAAGTTTTACGGTTTGTTTTTTGCCTATTTGTTACGTTATTTAAAGGCGTATTCTTTTTTTTTATTTCAGGATCGACAATGCGAGGACGCCTTCAAGCAGTTCTTCATTATCTCGAGCGGCTTCTTCCCCTCAGCCCGAAAGGTAAGTTTAATAGCTACCAATTATCCTCTGATTTAGGCGGTGCAAAGCACAGCCGGAAGCCGAGGAGGTAGAGGAGCAGCTCGAGCTGAGGAAGAACATCGATGCCAAGGAGGACGACAAGAGGTAACTTGGCTTATTTACTTAGCTTAGCGCGCTTCAAGTGTAGCTTCATTAGCTTCGTTAGCTTTAGGCTTCGCTGGCTTAAGTCGAAATAATTACGCCATTTTTGTAGTATACAGGCTTAAAAATGTTTTTCAGGTGTCGTCACTCCTCGAGGCTTGCGGCGGGCATCAGCAAGAAGCCGAAAAATAATAAACTAAACCCGGTATTTTTCTTTCTCCCACTATCGTTCCCTTTCTCGCTGTCTCTCTCTCTCGCTCTCTCTAGCTCTCTCGCTCTCTCTCTCTCTCTCTCTCTCTCTCTCACTCTCTCTCTCTCTCGCTGTCCCTCTCTCCTTCCCGCTCATTTTCTCTTTCTATTTAGCCGGCTCTCTCGCTAATTTTCTCTCGTTTTATGAACTTTTTATTGTTGTCTGGGAATTAATTTAAGCTTGTAACGCATGATAACTTGTAAAAATTTACAATAGGATTTTTGTGAATAAATAATTTGAAGAATATACGGAGTTCTTGCGTGCGATAGATCGACAAAAGCGCAAACTACACACTACTAAACACAGAAATCGCATCGAAAACGATCTGTTTGAGGTATTAAAATTGATAAGATTACGGGAAAAGTTATAATTAAATTAATAGTCAATGACGTGAGGAGTTGAGAATAAAACGACGAAAACAGCTGAAATACGGTCAATTTTCGTCAGGTGAGTGTTCTTTGGATGCTCTCCGCCCTCCCCCCACTCGCCCCCCGTCTGGCCCACTGTCAGGGCATAAGGTCGGAGGGAATGATGGCCGATTTGTGGGGTCGGAGACGTCCGTTCCCCTCCCATTGCCACTTCCCCCTAGGGGGAGAGTGTGTATTGAGTACTGATTAGCGTTCTGCTAGATCAGCTACAAATAACAACTTCCGGGGTCATCGAACCATTGCCGGATTTTGTCGTGACCCCAGGCTACGGTGAAGTATGGGGTCCAATTTTGGACTGCTCGGATATAATTGGGGACGACGCACCCCAATATACCGGTCGGTTCTTCTCCAGCGCCGAGAGGCCGGAGAGGGATAAGCACACAAATAGCTGAGAAGCTATGCTTCAGAAGCTAAGGCCAAGCCTACGCGGCAGCTTGCTGACTCAAGCGAAGTACGCTAATCTGAAGCCTGAAGTCAAGCTACGCGAAATTTAAGCTATAAGCCTACGTTAAGCCTGCCCCAATGCCAAGCCCATGTTAACGCCACTACCCTAGCCCCAAACTTCGGTAACTGACTGTTCTTTGGGTGCTCCCTGCTCGCCGCCCCACTCGCCCCCCGTCTGGCCCACTGTCTGGGCATAAGGGTCGACCATTTTTCGGGCTCGTTGGGTGGCTTTCGTGCCGCCCCTATGCACCCAGGGCACACTCTGGCGAATCTATCGTTGATGCGATTGGTTCGGGATCACGGAGTGCGAACAAAGTGATTGGAGCCTTCATCTCTGAAGCCCGATCTCTTTGTGTCAGGCAGGTCTACCCTCGCATGGCTTGAAGGCAGGCATGCCTAAGCCTTGCGTAAAAGCTGGGCGAAGCTCTGCTGGCTTAGCCTCGGGTTTTTCCTAGCCGAAGCCCTGCTCGGCTTCCGCAGGCAGATGCTTATCTCTCCCGGTCCGGTCCGCATAATTTTGGAAAAGCCCCGAAATGGGGAGGATCATCAGAAAATATTCGTTTTTCGAGCTATAAAGGCTGGATTGTTCCATTTTGCCGCGGGTGTTCTTTGAAGGCTCGCTGATCACTTCCGACTCGCCACCGGTCTGGACCACACTGAAACTATACCCCGGAAAAAACCTAGGGTGGAAGGTCGGGGAGGACGGTGGACGTAGTATTCCATTATTTTGGATAGATTCCTTTATCGAAGGTACTGTCGATTACCTAGGGTCTTTATAGAGAAGCATTAATAGAATCTCTTATAGAAGACTGAGATCGCACTAATAAATAGTAATCTTTATAAAATTAGTTTCCTTAAAATATCAATTATCAAGAACCTTGTGATTCTGAATAAATGATAAATTAAGAGAAGTCGGCTCCGAAAGCTTGTAAAACCTTCAGAGGTTCACCCCTTACACCGGAGATTCTGGGCCGCGCCCAATTTCAGCCAGTCTCGGCTGAGGCTTATGTCCTGACAGTGGTCCAGTTGCGGGGCGAGTCGGTGGTGATCTGAGAGCATTCAGAGAACACACAAAGATCAACCGCCCAAATTTACAATTTCTTGTCCACCCTTATGCCCTGACAGTGGGCCAGATGGGTGGCGAGTGGGCGGTGGTCATTAGAGAACATCCAAAGAACACTCAGAGTACCAAAAGGTTTCTTTATCGAAGGAACTAATACTGTTATGATAGCGTCTTTATCGAGGAGCATTAATAGAACGATACTCCTGAAATACCATGAAAAACCAAGCAAAAAAACTTGTGATATTTTAAGAACCCTAATTTTGGAAGAATACTATTTATTAGTAGCATTTCTCTTCCGAAATAGCGTTCTTAAAATATGAAAGTTTGAAGATCTATGTTTCTTCAAAACTGATAAAAGGAGAAGTGGGCATCGGAGGTTTGTAAAACCCCAAGAGCTTCACCCCCTACACCAGATTCCGGGCGAGGCCCGATTTTGGGCTTTGCCGATTGAACCTTATGTCCTGACAGTGGGCCAGACGAGTGGTGAGTCGGGGGTAATCAAAGAGCATGCAAAGAACACCCAAAATTTGCCGCGATTTTGGTGTTTTTTTGCTTTTTCTGTATGATTTTGCGCACCTTTTCTTTCAATTTTTTGCGTAATTCTCTGCATTATAATCTCCCATCTTTATCTTCACCGTATCACAGCGCCAGCGAAAGAGGGACCAGGAAATGGCGAGAGAGTACAGAGAAAGAAAGAAAGAAAGCCAGCGTAGACAATTCGTCACAAAATATACAACAAATAGAGGGCCTGAGGGGGTACGGTAGAGTACGGTGGTCGGCAGGGCAGGCGAGCAGTGACGCTTAGAAGCACTTGCGGTGGACGATGGACGGGCCCGACTCGTCGTACTCGGCCTGGAAATGGATCGATTACGACGTGAAATTAATCGATTACGCAATTAAATTACTGAGAAAGGGGTCAAGGGTTCGAGTCCCGCCCGCGACGAAATTTTTGCTTTTTGCTTTTTCGAGCTATACAAGTAAAAATTCGATAGTTCTGGGCGATTACGCTACAAAATTGTCTCCCCAGGATACATAACGCTATGAAAATCATTCTGAAAAGGCCCAAGTTCGACCCCCGCCCGCGACAAACTTTTTGCTTTTTGTTTTTTCGAGGTTTAGAAGTGAAAATTTACTATTTTTAACCAATTACGCGATGAATCCGCCTCCCCCAGAACCCATTGCGCTACATAAACCAAGAAATGAGCCTCACCTTGGAGATCCACATCTGCTGGAAGGTGGAGAGGGAGGCGAGGATGGATCCTCCGATCCACACAGAGTATTTGCGCTCCGGAGGGGCAATGATCTTGATCTTCATCGTGCTGAAAAAGGGAGAATTTAGAGGGTGTCGCCGTGCCTTTAAAACGATCCTGGTAGTGTAGGCTATTCCCCAAGGATTTCTGCTAGCTACCCTCCCTAGGGGTCGCTGCTCGCCTGCCCTTTCCCACTAGTCCCTGCTAGCTGTCGCTGCCCCTTTAGAGGCTACAGTAGCTGTCCGGCAATTCCCTACTAATCTCTGCTAGCTACCCTCCTTCCACAATAGACTCTGCTAGCTGTCCCGATCCCTTTAAAGCTACCGTACCTGGGTGCGAGGGCGGTGATCTCCTTCTGCATTCGGTCAGCGATTCCGGGGTACATGGTGGTTCCTCCCGAAAGGACATTGTTCGCATACAGATCCTTCCTGATGTCGATATCGCACTTCATGATCGAGTTGTACACCGACTCGTGCACTCCAGCCGATTCCATACCCAGGAAAGAGGGCTGAAAATGGGGTAGTTATGGGGGGTATATACGTCGCGTAATCGGATAGACCTCAGGACGATCGATTACGCCATGAAAATGGAGTGAACTGGCCATTTGGATGGTGTAATCGGATACCCCTTATCAATTACGAAACGTAAAAACACACCTGGAACATGGCCTCGGGGCAACGGAAACGCTCGTTTCCGACGGTGATCACCTGACCGTCAGGGAGTTCGTACGACTTCTCGAGGGAAGAGGAGGAGGCGGCGGTCGCCTGCAAATGGAAGGATTAGCCCCAATACATAGCTATTTCTGGCTTCAATGGCCCTTAAAGGGTGTGTAAAGAGGACTGGAACGTAGCGGAAAGTACCGTACTCCCCTAGGGATACGGTACCCGGGTGTAATTTGGAATCTACCGTAGCTAATCGTGGCTAGTTACTGTATCCCGAAACCAAAAATGACAAATCTCCGCAAAAACTAGCGTACCATTTCCTGCTCAAAGTCGAGGGCGACGTAGCAGAGCTTCTCCTTGATGTCGCGGACAATTTCACGCTCGGCGGTGGTGGTGAAGGAATAACCACGCTCAGTGAGGATCTAGAAAGAATTCTTTTAAAGAGATGGTGACAGGTAGAGAGAGAGAGAGAGAGAGAGAGAGAGAGCTACAGTCGGACTACAGTACAGTACCTTCATCAAGTAGTCGGTGAGATCACGGCCAGCCAGGTCAACACGGAGAATGGCGTGGGGAAGGGCGTATCCCTCGTAGATCGGGACGGTGTGGGTGACACCATCACCAGAGTCCAGAACGATACCTAGAAACGGACATTCGATTACGATATGGAATTCCTAGGGGGAGATCTAGCCATTTTACAGCTATTTAGAAATGACAATGGCTCATTTAAATAGTATTTAAGGTCTTCTAAAGGTATCAGAGCGATTTAAAGCATTTTAAAGGGCCGCTGAAGGCAAAAATCCATATTCTGGAGTCGAGAATCCCAGTTTTACAGTAGTTAGCGCAATTCTAGGAACGTGAATCTCTCATCTAACCTCTAATCTATCGATTCCACTACTTTCTAACCCCTTCCCGACCCCTTTAAAGGCCCGCTGGACCCAAATCCATAGCCCCCCCCCCGATAAGGGAAAAGAACTGACCGGTGGTACGTCCGGAGGCGTAGAGGGAGAGCACGGCCTGAATGGCGACATACATGGCCGGGGAGTTGAACGTCTCGAACATGATCTGGGTCATCTTCTCCCTGTTGGCCTTTGGGTTAAGCGGGGCTTCAGTGAGGAGGACTGGATGTTCTTCCGGGGCCACGCGAAGCTCATTGTAGAACGTGTGATGCCAGATCTTTTCCATGTCGTCCCAGTTGGTCACGATTCCTGTAAAAAGAGGGAAATTAGAGGCATAGAGCAGTCGGTTAGATGTTGGGTATTGGGTGGGGGGTCCGGGTTCGAGTCCCGCCGAGGTCAGAGTTTTGCTTTTTGCTTTTTTCGATGGGATATAGGTTTTCAAAGTTGCTGAGCACTATCCTGCTAATTATAAAGCCGATTGGTAACAGGTTAAGCCAATAATCCAGTCATTCTGGTTCGACCCCTGCCCGCGACAAACTTTTTGCTTTTTGCTTTTTAACCCAAAAAAATGAAAGACTTGCCGTGCTCGATGGGGTACTTGAGGGTGAGGATACCCCTCTTCGACTGGGCCTCGTCTCCAACGTACGAATCCTTCTGTCCCATACCAACCATGACACCCTGATGCCTGGGACGGCCGACGATTGAGGGGAACACGGCACGGGGAGCATCGTCTCCCGCGAAACCGGCCTGGAAATGGGATATAAATTAAATCTATAGAAGATCGAGGCATAGAGCAGTCGGTAAGTGGCTAGATTATCAGGTGAAGGGTCTAGGGTTCGATCCCTGATGAGGTAAGAGTCTTGCTTTTCACTTTTATAGGTTTTCGCGTATGCTGAGAGTGCTCCTGTTAATTACATAGCCGATTGATAGAAGGGTAGGCTAGTAATCTGATAATCCGGGTCGATCCCCACCGAGGTAAAATTTTTGCTTTTTGAATTTTAACATTTTTTGGATGAAATTTCGTATTCTAAGAGCTGAAAAAGCCGCTTAAAAGCCGATTCAAGCGTCTACAGTATCTCTACAGTAGGCCAAATGGAAAATAAGCAACATCCAAATTATCACCTTGCACATGCCGGATCCATTGTCCACAACAAGAGCGGCAACCTCCTCGTCGCACATCGTGTCTGTTTACCTGCAAAAAGCAAGAATTTATCGCACTTTAAAGGACCATTGAAGGTAAGAGAAAAATGGAAAACGTCGAAAATCGAGAAAAATACAAGGAATTTCGAATTTCTAGACAAAAAAGGGGCTTAAAAATTCTGAAAGGCTCAGAAAAAGCTGTCTATGTAAATTTCAAGACCTAGAGTACTACTAGTAGCTTTTAAAGAACCATTGAAGCCTAGAAAAACCACTACTCAAAAAGTTGAAAATTCAGAAACTGATGGATCCTATGCAAATTTCGAGACCTGAGGGCTTGAGAGGCCCGGACGCGCTCGAGAGAGATGCTAATGCAAACTATAGGCGGCGAGAGAGAGGGAGAGAGAGAGAGAGCGAGAGCGAGAGAGATATTGGCAAATATTCGCCGCTTCGACTGTAGCGAAACAGCGTGGGCGGTCTGGGCGGTAGGGCTAGGGCCCGAGCAGGCCCAGGGCCCAGCTTTTATATGACGACCCCCGCGGGTAAGGGGGGCGGATGGGGCTGTATGGGGCGAGAGAGTGGGGGAGGGAGAGAGACAGAGAGATGGAGAGCGAGCGAGATTAGAGAGTGCAGGCCTAGCCAAGAGATAGGGAGAGAGTTAGAGCCGCAGAGAAGCAGGTACCTGGAAAGCTAGGAGCGAGAAAGGCAAAGCGAGAGAGAGAGAGAGAGAGAGAGAGAGAGAGAGACACGGCAAGAACCCCCGATTTCTGGGAAAGCTTCCCCCCTAGCTAGCGATCAGATCGATCGTTGGGGGTGGCTTTAAGAAAGGGCCCGGGCCCTTTCTTAGGGCCCATCCCCCGAGGCCCCGCCGCTTTTTGTGCGTTTCGCTTTTCTGGGGACAGCCGGTTGCACGCACACGCCGCCCCGGGGCCGGATTTTGCTCATTACATTCGGCCGGGCGGGAGGTCGAATGGCCTAACAATAGGTGTGGCAGGCTTGCAGCGGTTTTTGGGAACCGCGGAGTTCCGGTTGGGACCGGAAATCGTGTAAAAATGGACCGGCAGGCTAGCGAAGGCCATTTGGGAAAGTAGAACCGAAAGCCTAAGCCTAAGAATAAACTTTAAGCCGCTAGAACATTGCGGATGTCAAAGTTGGCAAAGTTACAAGTATCGCGTTTGAAAGAGCGTGAAAAACTGTACTAGGGGCAGTTGAGATCGAAAATTAGCCTAAACCTAAACCTAAGGCCAAGCCTAAGCCTAAGCCTAAGCCTAAGCCTAAGCCTAACCTAAGCATAAGCCTAAGCCTAAGCCTAAGCCTAAGCCTAAGCCTAAGCCTAAGCCTAAGCCTAAGCCTAAGCCTAAGCCTAAGCCTAAGCCTAAGCCTAACCTAAGCATAAGCCTAAGCCTAAGCCTGAAGCCTAAGCCTAAGCCTAAGCCTAAGCCTAAGCCTAAGCCTAAGCCTAAGCCTAAGCCTAAGCCTAAGCCTAAGCCTAAGCCTAAGCCTAAGCCTAAGCCTAAGCCTAAGCCTAAGCCTAAGCCTAAGCCTAAGCCTAAGCCTAAGCCTAAGCCTAAGCCTAAGCCTAAGCCTATCGATCTGGCCGATTTCCATGGTCGACCTCTCAAAGTGACGAAATATTTTTTCGAGGTGGAAAATCAATTTTTTCGCAATTTTTTTCTGGTTTTACGCTTCTGTTTCCTGGATATGCCGGATCCGTTTTTTTCCGTTCGACTGAGCCTAGACCCAGGTTAGACAAGAAGCCTAAGAATCTCTGCTAGTTAGTTAGTTAGTAGAATCCCGCAATAATGTTTATTTCTTCAGCTTTAGTTTGCTGCTCATTTTCCACTTTTCACCACCACGTAATCCCCACTTGGGTTTCGAGATTAGCATGTCATTTCTTGGAAGCGACGAGCAAGCCGGGGGAATTTCCTGGGAAAGATTAAAGGGGTTGGGAAGGGAAAGAGGGGGAGAAGGTATCTATTTACAGAGGAGAGAGAGAGAGAGAGAGAGAGCAACAGAAAAGATGAACAGCTCGAACCCATTCCATGAAAATGGCATGAGGAAAAAGCCGGAGTCAAAACAACCAAGAAAGTGCTGATCTGTGAGATGGTCCCTCAAAGAATCACAGCTAGCATGCTCTTTCCTAATTAATCTCTGCTATCCTTACCTTTCCTAAAAAATCCCTGCTAGCCTGCCCTTCCTGAGGAATGTCTGCTAGCTCGCCTCGTCAAAATTCCCCCTGCCAGTCCGTCCTCTGCTCCTAAGCCTTGTATGGTCTCCCATACGGTTTCTGCTAGCTGGCCACATTCCCAAACGATCACTGCTAGCTCGCCTGGCCATTTTTCTTTCGTTTTCTCAATAATCCATGCAAGCTGCCAATTTCCTCAAATGGTCTCCGCTAGCCCATCTCCCCGGAGTTTTGATTTTCCCCAATAATCCCTGCAAGCTGCCAATTGCCTCAAAGGCTCTCTGCTAGCTCCCCTTCACCAAATTTCCCCAAAAATCCCCGCTAGCCTGCCCTAGCCGCTTGAAAATCGCGGAGAACTCCCTGCTGGCCTAGGCTTGGCGGGGGGACTCATTTTCCTAGAAGATCGGTGGGGGAGGTGGGGGAGAGAGAACAACAAACAGTGTGTGGCCTGAGAGAGAGAGAGAGAGAGAGAGAGAGAGAGAGCGACAAAGCCAAGAGGCCCAATTCCTAGAATCGGCCCGGCTGCTGGTTGGGAGGAAAAGACGCCCCCGTGTGTGTGTGGGGCCCTATCCTCGCCAAGTGGCAGCTGTCCTCTCCGCCCCCTCCACCCAGCCCCACAGCCAAGGAAAAGCCCCCCACATTCGCATAGACTATCGCCAGCTCGGAGCCCGGGCTGGGTGGGGCCGGCTAGCAAGGATTCTTTGAGGATTTTTTGGCTTTGATATTACTAGTTTTGATTTTTACTTAGAGCGAGCTAGCGGAGATTCTTTTGGATTTTTTTGCGTAGCCTTCCCTGTCCCTTTAAAATCGAAGTTCGTGATGGCTAGCTAGCAGGGATTCTTTGGAAATTTATAGCTTTACTGGTTCTTATTTCTTTTCCGAAACCTAGAGACAACTGGCAGAAATTCTTTAGGAATTCTGAGGCTTACTCCAAGGTTCCCGACACCTTTAAAATGCGAATTTTTCTTAACTTGGCAAATTCCTCAATTTCCTCGCTCTGCTACCCCCTCAAATAAAAGACTGTGGCCAATCGAGGGCCTCTAGATCTTCAAGGTGTCCCGCCAGAACAAACAAATATGGCCTGAGGGCCCGCTTAATACGCTCTCGATCTCCCTCCCGCTCTCTGTCTCTCTCGCTCTCTGTCTCTCTCTCGCTTCATAGTATATCTAAATCATCAAATACATACTCAACCTACCTTCAAATCCAATACATCTGTCTTCAAAAAGCCTTTAAAACGGATCCTCCTGAATTTTCGATGTTTCCTCGATTTCCACTTGCCTTCAATTTCGAGCGAGATATATTCGTGATTTTGCAGGTAAACAGACATCATGTGCGACGAGGAGGTTGCCGCTCTTGTTGTGGACAATGGATCCGGCATGTGCAAGGTGAGGGTTTGGATATTTCTTATTTTACTTCTGGGGTACTGTAGTCTCTTCCATCGGCATTTAAATAGCTTTTCAAGACTCTTAGAACACTAAATTTAATCTAAAAACTGTTAAAATTCAAAAAGCAGAACTTTTACCTTGGCGGGGATCGAACCCCGGTTCTTCAGATTACTAGCCTGTGCGTGTATCACTCGGATATGTAACTAGCAGGAGCTTTCTCAGCGTAGCAAAAAACCTACAAAAGCAAAAAGGAAAACTTTTATCTCGGCGGGGATCGAACCCCCGACCCTTCACCTGATACTCTAGCCACCTACCCACTGCTCTATAGCTCGATTTTTAGATATTTTTTTTGACTATATACATGTTATAGGCCGGTTTCGCCGGAGACGATGCTCCCCGTGCCGTGTTCCCCTCAATCGTCGGCCGTCCCAGGCATCAGGGTGTCATGGTTGGTATGGGACAGAAGGATTCGTACGTTGGAGACGAGGCCCAGTCGAAGAGGGGTATCCTCACCCTCAAGTACCCCATCGAGCACGGCAAGTCTTTTATTTTTTTGGGTTAAAAAGCAAAAAGCAAAAAGTCTGTCGCGCGCGGGGATCGAACCCGAGGGACTGGATTATTAGCTTATCCTGTTACCAATCGGCTATATAATTAGCAGGATCGTCCTCAACATGTTTGAAAACCTATATCCCATCCAAAAAAGCAAAAAGCAAAACTCTGACCTCGGCGGGACTCGAACCCGGACCCTCAACCCAATACCCAACCTCCAACCGACTGCGCATTCCTCTAATTACCCCATTTTTACAGGAATCGTGACCAACTGGGACGACATGGAAAAGATCTGGCATCACACATTCTACAATGAGCTTCGCGTGGCCCCGGAAGAACATCCAGTCCTCCTCACTGAAGCCCCGCTTAACCCAAAGGCCAACAGGGAGAAGATGACCCAGATCATGTTCGAGACGTTCAACTCCCCGGCCATGTATGTCGCCATTCAGGCCGTGCTCTCCCTCTACGCCTCCGGACGTACCACCGGTCAGTTCTCGTCTCTTATCGGGGGGGGGTATGGAGTTGCCTTCAACGGGCCTTTAAAGGGGTCGAGTAGGCGTTAGAAAATAGTGGAATCGATAGATTAGAGGTTAGATAAGAGATTCACGTTCCTAGAATTGCTCTAACTACTGTAAAACTGGGATTCTCGTCTCCAGAATATGGATTTTTGCCTTCAGCGGCCCTTTAAAATGATTTAAATAGCTCTGATACCTTTAGAATGCCGTAACTCCTATTTAAATGAGCCATTGTCACTTCTAAAATAGCTCTAAAACCGCTAAATCTCGCCTAGGGATTGCATGTCGTCATCGAATGTCCGTTTCTAGGTATCGTTCTGGACTCTGGTGATGGTGTCACCCACACCGTCCCGATCTACGAGGGATACGCCCTTCCCCACGCCATTCTCCGTGTTGACCTGGCTGGCCGTGATCTCACCGACTACTTGATGAAGGTACTGTCGTACTGTAGCTCTCTCTCTCTCTTTTTCTCTCTCTCTCTCTCTCTCTCTCTCTCTACCTGTCACCATCCCTTTAAAACGAGAGAAATGTGTTTCTAGATCCTCACTGAGCGTGGTTACTCCTTCACCACCACCGCCGAGCGTGAAATCGTCCGCGACATCAAGGAGAAGCTCTGCTACGTCGCCCTCGACTTTGAGCAGGAAATGGTACGGTGGTTTTGTGGGGGATTTGTCATTTTTGGTTTCGGGATACAGTAACTAGCCACGATTAGCTACGGTAGATTCCAAATTACACCCCGTAATACCGTATCCCTGGGGGAGTACAGTACTTTCCGCTGCGTTCTACACCTCTTGACACCTCCTTTAAAGGACTATTTAAGATAAAAATGGCTATGGATTGGGGCTAATTCCTCCATTTCCAGGCGACCGCCGCCTCCTCCTCTTCCCTCGAGAAGTCGTACGAACTCCCTGACGGTCAGGTGATCACCGTCGGAAACGAGCGTTTCCGTTGCCCCGAGGCCATGTTCCAGGTGTGTCTTTTCGCGTCGTAATTGATTCGGGTTATCCGATTACGTCATCTAAATCACTATTTAGCTCTGTTTTCATGGCGTAATCGATTAACCCGGTCTATCCGATTATGCAACGTATATCTCTCCCCTAACTGCCCCATTTTCAGCCCTCTTTCCTGGGTATGGAATCGGCTGGAGTGCACGAGTCGGTGTACAACTCGATCATGAAGTGCGATATCGACATCAGGAAGGATCTGTATGCGAACAATGTCCTTTCGGGAGGAACCACCATGTACCCCGGAATCGCTGACCGAATGCAGAAGGAGATCACCGCCCTCGCACCCAGGTACTGTAGCTTTAAAGGGGTTGGGATAGCTAGCAGCGAGGATTGGGGAAGGAGGTGGCTAGCAGAGCCCATTGGGGAATTGCCAATTAGCTACCGTAGCTCCTAAAGGGGCAGCGACAGCTAGGGAAAGGGAGCAGGGATGCCTAGGGAGGGTGCTAGCCGAGACAAATAGGGGATAGCATACGATATCGGCCGTTTTAAAGGGTGGCCAAACCCCCTCTCTCCAAACCACGATGAAGATCAAGATCATCGCCCCTCCGGAGCGCAAATACTCTGTGTGGATCGGAGGATCCATCCTCGCCTCCCTCTCCACCTTCCAGCAGATGTGGATCTCCAAGGTCAGGCTCATTTCTTGGTTTACATAGCGTAATCGACCCGAGAAGGCGCTTTCATAGCGTAATTTGTTAGAAATTGGCGATTTTCGCTTGCAGAACTCGAAAAAGCAAAAAGCAAAAAGTTTGTCGCGGGCTGGGGTCTAACCATTGACCCTTTTCTCAATGATTTTCATGCCGTAATCGATCAGCGATACGGCATTTCATAGCGTAATTGGTTCAAAATCAGTGGTTTTCACTCCTCAAGCTACAAAAAGCAAAAAGCAAAAAGTTTGTCATGGGCGGGGGTCGAACCCTCGGCCCTTTTCTCATGATTTTCACGTCGTAATCGATCCATTTCCAGGCCGAGTACGACGAGTCGGGCCCGTCCATCGTCCACCGCAAGTGCTTCTAAGCGCTCTGCGTCTCTCTCCCCTCTCTCGTGCTGCTCGTCCTGCCACCGCCATATCATATCCCAAAAAAATGCAACCTATACGTTACCCTACGCAACTATTATACGCTATGCAATTCGGGAGGGAGCAGCTTCCAGGAGAAGCTTCTTCTGCTCTTCCTCCTCCTCCCCCTCGTGCTCCTTGTATTCCGTTACAAAGTGCCTGCCGCCTGATAAATGCCTTATTATCACTTGGTGTGAATCGCAAAAAATCGGTTACGACATTCTAAAGGGATGGCGACAGCTGGCAAAAGTGGCAGTTTCATCAGGTAAGCGATAAATTCTAGTCGATTACCAAATCTTTATAAATTAAAGGAGACGAAAGCTAGGAAATTTGCTCGCGTAATCGGTTCCCTGACTTTGGGAGCCCTTCAAAAACTAGACACTTCAATTTTCGATGCGTAATCGTTTCCGAGCGCCTAATTTAGCTCAACAAGTGATATATTTTGGCTTCAATGGTCCTTTAGAGGGCCGTACAAGCCAAGAACCGACTAGAAAAGTTTTATTAGAAAAGTATAGTTTTAGTTCTCAGAGTTCAAAAAATGTACCAGATTTCAAAAACTACCGTACGTACTCCTCTGCCAGGCACGTGATTTAGTGTATCGCGGAAAAGACAGTTGCGCAAGGAGGACACATCTGGTCCGGGTCGTCTCCCCCTTACTGACCGACGTGCCACATGTGCCCCAGGGCACAGACAAAGGGCAGAAAGCGGTATGTATTCAAATTGGGTGACCGGGAGAGTTGGTGAAGCTGCGGAAAACTTGGCCCGAGAGCTAATTGGCAGAGACTCTTGAGGAAACGCTTTGAAAAGGAGCTCTGAAAATTAGAAACAAGGAATGGCTAGCAGAGAAATTCAGGAAAAAGTTTGCCGGAGGGCAAATTAGCACAGATTCTTGAGGAAATAGGCTATTGGAGTTTGTGGCGCTTTAAAGGGACATTGAAGCGTCGGTTTCTATAGACTACAGGCCAACACTCAGAGATTCTTGAAGAAAAGCTTTTAAAGGGATGCTGAAGCCAAAATTCCCATGATTTTTAGTTCGTAACTCGTCTTGAAGTGTCAATTTATCTTCATCAAAAATGATCGTAGTAAAATAATAGTTACAAATTATGCAAAATCGAGGCAGAAAGAGCGAGAGATAGAGAGAGAGAAGAGAGAGAGAGAGAGAGAGAGAGAGAGAGAGAGAAAGAAAGAGAGAGAAATCAAGAAAACAAAGCCCGATGCGGTCATTTGTTTGCACGCGGACCCTCGGCTGTGGCGTCAAGAGCAAATTCTCGGAATTTCCCGGAATTGCAGACGCCAGCGGAATTTGCTCTGCTTCTCTCTGTATCTCCCCATCTCTCTCTCTCTCTCTCTCTTCTCTCACTTCTCCCTAACCCCATCCGCCGAATCGATCGTGTTAATCGTCAATCCCTTTGGCCGGTTGAAGATCACCGACTCCACGTAGTACATGATGTTTCCATGCTGGAAATGACTTGACTAGGCTTTGAAAAACGAGAAATTTGACTTCAATGGCCCCTTAAAGTTGTTTACTCCCGTTGAGCGGTGACCCCGGAGATCAGTGTGATACCCAGCAGCGAACGGGGGAGGTCAGAGACAGCTGACACTTGTTTGTTAGTGCTCAAAACGCGTGGGGGAGGCTATCAAAGAATCACTGCTAGCTTGCTAGGAAAAGGAAAAAATAAAGAATCTCTGCTAGCCTGCGCCTCCCCCTTCAATTCCTCAAAGAAGCTCAGCTAGTATGCCTGACATTTCCGCAAATTGTTTCTGCTAGCCTGCCCCTCGCGCCAAATCAAGGAATCTCTGCTAGCCTGCCCTTCACTCAATTATCTGCCTCTTCCACCGTTTCCGCTAATTGTCTGGCCCACCCACAGTGTTGTAACATCCCCCTCTTCGCCGCTTTTCCCTCTCGGGACCACCCCCCGCGTTCTCGGCTTCTCCCCCCTTGCTCGGCTTTTCCCCCGGGGGTCCTACCTGGAATTGTCGGCTCCGCTGCCGGCTCACGTATTGTTGATCGTTCTGCTTGGCCTTGGTTAGAACCTTGAAAGAAAAGACTAGAGTGTATGACAGAGCAGAAAGTCGAAGCCCAAGCCCAAGCCTAAGCCTAAGCCTAAGCCTAAGCCCAAGCCTAAGCCTAAGCCAAGCCCAAGCCCAAGCCAAGCCTAAGCCAAGCCTAACCCCAGGCCTAAGCCTAAAAGCCCAGTCTTAAGCCCAACCCAAGCCCACCTCCCACGTCGTCGGCAACAAGTTCGTGATCCACGCCAAATACCCGGTAACCATCGGAATACACATCAATACGATAGTCCGGAATTGATCGGTGGAGCCCTGGAGTTGGGGGCACGCTAGCGGAGATTCTTGAGGAACAGAGGGCAAGCCAGCAGAGAAAATTTAGGAAGTTTAAAGGGACGGCGACACCTCCTTACCTTGATCAAAATCAGGGCGATAAACACCAAATAGTTCACGAGGAAGCATAGAGTACCTGCCAGGCCAATTCGCGCTTGTTTTACCTAGGAATTGAGGGGTTTAAAGGGGCAATGAAGGCAAAATTAGGCAAAAACCGCTTCGCGGCGAACGTCATATTTGACTACTGATCTTTATCCTTAAAGTGCCATAAAAGGCAAAATCCGTAAGTGTAAAGCTAGTGCCGTTTTGCAAAAACTCTGGAAAAAACCGCTTCGCGGCGTTGCCCCAACCTGATAAATGTACTGGTTTCCACAAGCTTTCTTCTGAAAATACAAGCTGATTACGAGGATAACAGCCGGACTGAGCAACAGCACGATAGTTTGGCCCTCCTTGTTACTACTGTAAAGAGTTGTAGCTTGTAGTCAAAGGTTGTAATTTGTAGTCTTACGTGCAACTCGGGAAAAGCGTGACTCGATCCCATTGAATTGAAGGGGGACGAAGTAAAAGCCAGAGGGTTATGATGAAAAACTAAAAATAATCGGAATTTCGAGCAGAGAGAGAGAGGAGAGAGAGAGAGAGAGAGAGAGAGAGAGAGAGAGAGAGAGAGAGAGAGCGACGCACCTGTATGAATACCATCGAAGCATGAAGGATTAGGGAAGCTTTTTGAGGGGTTTTGACCCGTTGACCAAATCGGACGAAAAAACTGGAAAGATTAGTCTTTGAAGGGCCCCATAAGACAAAAATGCATACGAAAATCGCTCTAAGAGTTCATTCAAGGGCCATTGAAGGCAAAAATCCATAAGAAAACCTGTTTAGAATGGCTTTAAAGGGCCATCGAAGCCAAATCCGCCACCCCCAACAATCTACCGTACCCAGCTCTCGAGATTCTCAACGATTTAGCAAGTGAAATCGAGTGCGTAGCAGTCAGTAGCAATGCCGACATCCCCCACACGAAGCCACAAGCGACCGGAGAGGTACTGTAAGAGATAAAAAGCTTTAAAATATGGATTACCTCGGGATCATAAGCCCAGAGGAGATGAAGAGTAGGCAAATTATAACCGTCTAAAAACAGGGGTTTCGTGTGGGGCAGGCTAGCAGTAAGAATTTGAGGAAAAGGGCTAGCGTACCTGCTGGAACGCCAAATCAGGCGTGGCCGCGCGTACCATAGGCGTATCACGGCGATAGAATAGAATAGCTAGGGCCGGAAGGGTTAAGAGAATTCCTAGAGCATCGAGGACGATTATGACCTGGAATTAGCATGGGGTAGGCTAGCGGAGATCTTTGAAGGAGGATACCTAAGCCTACGCCTAAGCCTAAGCCCAAGCCTAAGCCTAAGTCAAGTCATGCCCAAGCCTAAGCAAAAACCTAAGCTTAATCCCTAGCCCAAGTCTAAGCCTAAAAGCCCAAGCCTAAACCTAAGCCTAAGCCTAAGCCCAAGCCCAAGCCCAACCTAAGCTTAAGTTAAGCCCAAGCCTAACCCACGTTCATCTCGCTGCTCGGCTTCAGAAACAAGTCTGTCGTCGCAAAACTGACACAAGCGTTCCGGTGCTCATTCGGAATCCGATTCTCCGGGCATTGGACGCAAGCCTAGAGGGGTGTCACGCTCGCTTTAAAACCCCGAATCATACCTGCACCGTAGCATTGACCACGGCAAAGGTGGGGCAAGCTGTGCAGCTCCAGCAGCAGCCTGGCTGCAAAATTGGGGTTTTAGAGGATTTTAAAGGGCCATTGAAGGCAAATTCAACAAGTTCACGGGAAGAAAGAACTATCTGGTCGATTGTGATTTAGAAGGACATTCATCGCACAAAAAATGCCTGCTAGCAGACCCCTCGTCGAGTTCCTCCAAAATCTCTGCTAGATATCCCCTCTCCTAAAGGCCCGTGGAAGGCAAACCTGAAAGTTCGCAATCTCATTCTCACAGTCCTTCTGGCAAGTCCGCGTCTCGTTGAGAATTGCGGACAGTATCGGAATGTCAATCGGGTCCACATTGTCCTCAGCGGGCTCCAATTCCTCCAGTGGGTTGTATTTCCCGAATACCGTAACCCAGGCTGTCTAGAAATTGGTAAAACAAGCCTATAGCCTTTAGGCCAAAGCCTAAGCCTAAGCCTAAGCTTAGGCCCAAACCCACCGACTGGCGCTGATAGATGTTATAAATCGGCTGGGCACTGCCATTAACAGGCCGAAAAATGTGCTCAGAATCAAAGGAATTAAACGAGGTGTGGTTCATCGCCTCGAAAAAGGAAGCGCCGTTGAAGCTGAAATTCCTCAAAGAATCTCTGCTAGCCTGCCCACTCACTGTTCAAAGAAATCCGGGCAAAATCCCGGGATAGCGTCGCAAAAGTTGAGATGCAAACGCTCCATCGATTGCGCAATCCAGACGAGCGCGTCGATGACTCGACGAGCCTGGCGGAAGCCTAGAAATTCGGACAAAAATTCCTCAAGGAATCTCTGCTAGCTTGCCGAGCTGCGGAGGGACGCGTAGCGTCTCGGTGCCATTACATTCGAAACTGAACGGGGCGTTTTCGTCGCCATACCAGCAGAGGTTGTCGAGCATTATGAGTTGGCGGAAGGGGCCGGCCTATAAGTGGACAAGCCTAAACCAAGCCTAAGCGAAGCCTAATCCTAAGCCAAGCCGAAGCCAAGCCTAAGTCTAAGCCCAAGGCCAAGCCTAAGCCAAAGCCTAAGCCTAAGCCTAAACCTAAGCCCATCCCTACCTCCGTATCCTTAATCGGCGTATTCATAATGACATTCTCGAACGTATCCACCAATTCGATGTAATCATCTACCGCATACGCATACTCCAGAATGTCCAGATTCGAGTCGTTTAGCGGCACCGAGGGTAGGACAAATTGGAGATCTCCCTGAACGTTAGGCTACAAACTACAAAGTGCAGACTACAGACTACAGGCTACAGCGAGAGGATACAGGCCACAACATACAAACTAGACACATAACTACAATAAAAATACACATTAAACAACCAGTAAGCCGCGAAATTGAACGCGAGACTACACACTACAACACAAGGCTCCGGACAAGCTACAAAGCACAAGACACTGTAGTTTTTGGAACTAGACTACAAACTACAAAAACGATATTATAAGGAAACGCGTAAGCGCGGGGATAAACATAGACTACAAACTACAAATCCGTATAGGCAACAGACTACATTAAGGTATGGGACCCTGGACGACATGCTACAAAACCCACCCTCTTATACCCGAGCGCCTGGATATCCAGCAAAATTGTCGCCATGCAATCATCCTTGGCAAACACTACAAAAACGCGCACGTCGCTCTCGACGAGGAAATCGCGGAGTTCGTAGAGTTTGGCGGTCACCTACAAAGTGCAAAACAATTGCAATAGGTTACGCCTTTAAATCTATCTTTATCGATTATGGCAATTAATTCAGCGCAAGGCCGGTTTAACTAATTACGCCGCGAAATTAGACTGCGCTGGGAAACTCGGCACAATCGATTACGCCATCAAAATATGTATAATCGATTACGCTATCAAATTCGTGCGATTACGCCATGAAATTCGACGGGGATTACGCCGACTACGGCGCAAAAACAAATTAAACGGAATAAATTAAAAATTTAATCTAAGATAAAAACAAAAATTTAAAATTAAAAGCATCAATTAAATTAATAATTTACGTCATATAATTCGGTTAATCGATTACGCAATCAAATTTCCGCGGCGTCTAAAAGAGCACGCCAGGAAATCCGGCTCAAACGATTACGAGGCGAAAAAACTGGTTCACGATTACGTCATTAAATTCGGGTCAATTGATTACGCCACCAAATTAGACCCCAAAATCGGCTTTAATCGTTAAACCGTCGAATTCAAACGTGCGCTCGATGCAGGGATTCCGGAATATCGGATTCGCGTCCTGCGCCGCCGTGCAGTAGTAGAGCTGCAAAAAGGCTAGACTGATTTTAAAGAAATTCTACTGCTACAAAAATTATTCTTAGCGTATTCCCGGGTAGTTTTGTGCGTAGATTCAGAATATCATAGTTAGAAGCGCCCGCTCTGGGCAAAATAACACGAACAGTGGCCTAAAAGCATCAAAATTGCTCTAGAGGGAAGAGAAGAAAGTTAGTTCTCGGTTTATAAACTATTCTAAGCTTACAAAAATTATCAAGCGTTTTCCTGCGTAATTTTGTGCGTAGATCCAGAATATCATAGTGAGAAGCATCCGCTCTCGGGAAAATAACACGAAAATTGCCCTCAAAGTACGAAACACGCCACTGATCGATGCGATCCCTTGTCCTCGATTTATAAAATTATGCTAATCTTACATAAATTATTCTAAAGTGTATTCCGGCATAGTTTTGTGCGTAGATTCAGTATATCCTTAGAAACGCTCGCTCTGGGCAAAATAACACGAAAAGGGGCCTGAAAGGATGAAACTGCTCTAGAAAGCTGAGAAAACTTGTGATCGGTTTATAAAAAAATTCTAATCGTAGAAAATTATTCTCAAGCGTTTTACGATGTAGTTTTGTGCGTAGATTCAGAAAATCATAGTTATATTGGCTCACCCTCGGCAAAATGAGACGAAAAGAGCCCAAAAGTGCAAAAAATCTCACCAAATTATTAAACTGTGAAGACAGCGAGGACCCAGTGGTGCTGACGTCACTGATCACAGCAATGTGATACCATTCCTGCGACATCAGCACGTCGTACATCACCTGGGCACTAAAAAAGCCCCAACTCCTGAAAATCTCTGCTAGCTTGCCGGTAGGTATCATCGGTGGCCGTCCGCAAAAAGTACGGAAACTGCAGCCAATTGTGCATCTGGCTGGCCGTGCAACTCGTCGAGATTAACGGGATGCAGAAGGCCTAGAAATTCCGCAAATTAACACTGCTAGCCTGCCTCCTCCAATTCCTCAAAGAATTTCTGCTAGCCTACAGCAATTTCCTTAAAGAATCTCTGCTAGCTGACCTGCAGCAAGAAGTTGATGTTCTCCGCGAGGTCGCAGTCAAACGACCCCATGACGGCCACCAGATCCCCGAGGTAAGGATCGGGATTTGGATTAGGGGTCGGAGGAGTGTCACGTTGTCCGCAGAAATCCTAGAAACCGGTTGATAGACTACAGACTACAGGCTACAACGCGTCAGAATACAGACTACAAACTACACCACAAGCTATCAAAACGAAATTCGGGACATCACACTACAAAAGGGGCAAAAGACTACAAGAAGGACTACGACGACTACAATTACAAACTACAGGATACAACAGGACAGCACAACGGAATACAACACAATACGTGGCGACTACAGTGTACAAGCCACAGAGTACAAACTATCAGGTTGGAAAGAAAGTAATGGCACAAAATCTTTAAACCGCTGTAAAATCCCGCAGGAACGTCCGATTTGAAAGATTGATATATGGTTTGGTAGATCTTCGGATGCTCTATCACAAGACGACCTTGAAGGCACCCAAAAACTGACGTACGCGAAAATACAGGCGTCAGAAGTTTCGCAGAAAATTGAGTGAAAGGTTTTAAGAGAGATATCTCTGCATACAAGCATTTGCATACGATACCCTTAACACCAATCGATAGCTCTCGAGGAGTAGATATCGATAGATGTTGAGATCATCAAAATCGGACACTGCATGGCCGAGATATGGGCCTTCCAAAATCAATGCATTTTCTGGGTTTTGGTTCGGGAGCTGAAGCAAACGCAGCAGTTTTTGGCTCGCGCAGACCAGAATGTATGGGATTTCGAGAAAAGTTCTAACAGGTGGGCCAAAATTCTAGGAGCCATATCTCGGTCATGCAGTGTCCAATTTTGGTGATCTCAACATCTATCGATATCTACTCCTCGAGAGCTATCGATTGGTGTTAAGGGTATCGTATGCTAATGCTTGTATGCAGAGATATCTCTCTTAAAACCTTTCATTCTGCACTCTGACGCCTATCGTACGCGTCTTGGTGCCTTCGTCGGGTGTGATAGAGCATCCAAATCTCAACATAATCAATCTTTCAAACGGACGTTCCTGCGGGATTTAACGGTTTAAAATTTTGCCTACTTTCTTTCCAACCTGATACAAAATCGGACTCCCCGCTCACCGCCCTCTCCCTGAGAATCATGAAGACCGTCTCCTGGAGTGTGTGTGCTCGATCATTGCACGTCTCCAGCGTGAAATGGTGCATGTGGATGCCGAGCGGGTCCAGGATTTGCCTGCAAACGAGCAGAGGACATTTGGGGAATTTGTCTCTCTCTCTTTAAAAGTTTTTGGCAAGCTAGCAGCGATTATTTGGGAATGTAAAACGTTGAGTTCGGAATCTCAAAAATCACTCACTCATTAGCATATTGAGTCGCGAATTTTCCGGCTTCGCTTAAAATCACTTGATCGGGCTGGATTTGATCGCAAGACGGCCCCAAATTTGTAGTGTAGAGGCCGGCGACCATGAAATTCCTGCCGTAACCAATTGCATGGGTTGGCACGAGGCCAAGGAGTAGAAATAATAGGAATTTCATCGCGAAATTGTGCCCATAAAAAGCCGATAAATCAATTTGAGGGGGCAAGCGGCTCTGGCTGGGCTTATCTCCATTTTTGGCTTCCGGGAAGCCGTCAAAAAAGCATGGAGAGGCGAGCGAGAGAGACGAAGAGAGAGAGAGAGAGAGAGAGAGAGAGATGGGTCAGCTAGCAGAGAGAATTAAGAAATCGTGTTTTAGAAAGCTTAAAAATTCCGCAGAGGACCTCTGCTAGGCTGCCCCAATCCGATCGATTCCCTAAGAAACCCTGCTAGTACGCCTAGGCTTTGCTCCTCTGAACGGCGGCCTCTAGCCGAAAGTACAAACTACACCTACTCCCAGTAAAAAGACTAAAAATACCATACCGCAGGAAAACGCTAAAATTTCAAACCTGCCGTAATCGATTCCCAAAGAATCACGGCTAGTCCGCGTAGCTCCTCTTTACCGGGAAGCCTCGTAAAAAGTAAAAAAATCTAATACCTACCGTAACCTATTCCATAATTGATTTAGAGCTACAATAGAGTGCAAATTCGGCGTTTTCCAGTCAACGATAACACCAAAAATTGTCAAAAACGAAAATAACCAAAAAAAGTCGTTTCGATTTTAAGTTAAGACTTTTAGACCCATTTAAACGTTTACCTAATTATCTTAAAATTTTAAAACTTTAAAATCCCTCAAAAATACCGTCACCCGGCCCCAAATATTTACAAATCATGCACATAAAATACAGTAGCCCAAAAAACCCGAAATTCAGGCCCAAAAAAATACAGTACCCCAGGTCCAAAAATTTCTAGCCTCAAAATACAGTAACCCACCCTTAGGCTAAACTACAGTACCCCAAAAAACTAGAAAAATATCCCCCATGCTGGCTCACTGCTTCGCTTCAGGGCCCATCTAGCCGTCGTCTTGTCGTAACTATTCGTCAGGAGGGGCTAGCAGGGATCCGTGGAGGAGCGCCTAACGGTCTCTTCTTTTTAACCTAAAAAAGAATTTATCACTATTTCAAACCTTATACCTAATAAAGCGGCCATATCTCGCGGGCCAGCTAGCAGAGATCATTGAGGAAGTTCTTCTCGAGCGGGCAGGCTAGCAGAGATCCTTTGAGGCGCATGGAGAACCTGGAAAAATGGAATGGATTACGATATGAAAATCAGAAACCAATTGGCCATCTTAATTCACAAAAATCTGTGCTAGTCTGTCGAATTTGTTTTTTTTTTCCCAATCATCTCTGCTAGCCTACCCTGATGCCTTATTTTTCGCTAAGAATTCCTGCTAGCATGCCCTTTCGTTTTGAATAAATATTTTCTCCGATTTTCTGCCAATTCCCCAAAGAATCCCTGCCAGTTTGCTCTTCTCGAATTTCTCCGGCTGACCACAGGAGAGTGTTCGGGGGTGCGCCGTTTTTTGTTTGCAGAAAAATGGAGAAACTCTTGGAGGGGTGAAAATTCAAGAGCGCCGAACTTCTCACTTCATTTCTCTCTCTCTCTCTCTCTCTCTCTCTCTCTCTCTCTCTCTCGTTTTCTAACCCGAGAATGACGGAAAACAAACTTTTCCCCGGTGGGGTCGAGGGCCCTATAAAATGACCGGAAATTGACCGGAGAGCACTTCGGAAGTCGATTACGATACTTGCCGGCATGCAGACGTGAGTTTTTGGCATTTTTGTGATTTTAAAGGGACGGTTAACACCTATTTTGAGCTCCTAAAGGAACGGTTACACCTAGAAATTGCCAAATTTGGGCTTTTAAAGGGGCTAAGACATATGTTTTGCGCCTTTAAAGGGACGGCAACACCTATAAATCATAAAATTTCGCGCAGACAATTGTTTTAAAGAGACGGTGACACCTAGAAATGCCCAAATTTCAGTCGAAAATCGCTTTAAAGGGACGGTGACACCATTATAACCTCATTTCCAGCCTGACCCTACTCTTCGCCCTGTTGGCGGTCGCCTCGGCGCAGTACTACTACACCTACCCGTATTATTACTACTACCCCACGTATTACATGCCGGTGAGCACCGCCGGAGGATCGACGAACACCCAGCAGGTAAGCTAGCAGAGATTCTTTGAAGAAATAGTCCGAGAAGGTAGGCTAGCAAAGATCCTTAAGGGTCCGAAAATAGCGGGCAAGCTAACAGGGTCCATTAGCGAAGTTCAGAAAATTGGAAATCGCGATGGTAGGCTAGCAGAGACCATTTCGGAATTCGGAAAAGAGCTGGCCATCTAGCAGAGACTATTTGGGAGCCCTTAAATTAGCGAGCAGGCTAGTAGAGACAATTTGCGTGCCCCGAAAGCTAACAGAGACCATTGGAACTCCGATTTAGAACCAAATTCAGCTGGTAGGCTAGTAGAGACAATTTGCGGATTCTGAAATTCGCGGGCAAGCTAGCAGAGACCCTCATTTTCCAGAACCAACAACAATCCCAGCAGTACCAGCCCCAGCAGCAGCAACAGCAGCAGTACAGCCAGAACTCAGGCGTCGGTACCGGGGTCCAGTATGATGCCAGTGAGTCTATTTTAAGTTTCTAGAACGTTTACGTTGTTTAAATCGACTTTAAATGCTAAATTAGAGTCTTTCAAATGTTAGCTTTTCAATTTTTCAAAAATTAAACTTATAAAATCGAAAATCCCAAAAAATATGCTTTTTTTTCTAAATTTTAATTCTTTTTATTTTTCTACAGTATTCTACAGAGCATTTTACAGTTTATTAACGTCGATATAACTCAATTTAATTAGTTAGACTAGATAGTTGCCATGCAAATTTACTAACAATTTTTCATTTTGTAATTATTGCGTTTTTTGGTTGTTTTTAAACAGCTTCCTAACCGTTTCCCGCCTCTTTCAGCCAACCAGAATGGTCAGCAACAGTACGGCCAACAACAGCAGTACGGTCAGCAACCGTACGGCCAGCAACAACAAAACGGGCAGAACAACATGGGAAATGGCGTGCAGTATGATGCCAGTGAGTAGCTAGAATTACTCGCCCTGTTAAAAGCTTGTTTCTGCCTTCAATTGTCCTTTAAAATGCTAGAAAACGATGTCTAATCAATCACGGCATGAAAACCGCCACATCTAATCGCTTACAGCTTGAAAATACGAATTTTCTAGCCCCTTAAATCAAAAAAATGCCTTCAATGGCCCTTTAAAAGCTAAGACCTAGACTGAATCGATTACGGCATTAAAAAGGCGAATTTTAATCGATTACGACATCAAATTTCAAAAATCATCTAAAACCCGCTAAAACATGGTCTAAAAAAACTAAAAAATTATTAATTACCCCTTAAAATAGGCTAAGTAGAACCAATTACGCCATATGAAGTCCCCTAATCGATTACGGCATGAAAATCCTCAGTTGTCTAATAAAATGCATGTTCCCAAATTAATTACCCAAAAATCACACGTACGGTAGCAGCACGCAGTTTCCCCAGTACGATGACAGCCAAATGATGAACGGACAGCAGCAGCAGCAGCAGTACGATTACTCCAATGGACAGTCGACGACGCCCTCGCCGTACTACAGTACTTTTTAAGGCGATATTTTGGTTTTTGGAGCTTCTTCTAGAAAAATTAGCCTTCAAGGGTCCTTTAAAATGTCCAAGTCCAGATTTAATCGATTACGGCATCAAAGTCAGAGTTCATTCCGCCCCTAAAATTAGAAAACTATATACTACAGTACTTTTTAAGGCGATATTTTAAGTTTTTGGTGTCGCCTTTTCGAACAAAATTAGCCTTCAATGGCCCTTAAAAACGGAAAAGTCCAGGTTTAATCGATTACGGCGTCAAAATCCGGCTTCAATAGCTCTTTAAAACGTGAAAATCGTCATTTTAACGTGTTTGAAACCCAAAAATGATTACACGAAATCTTCAGTAATTTAAAGGGACGGTGACACCCAAAAATTCGCCAATTTGCATGAAATCTGCATGAGCAGCTCTAACCACTTGCAGATAACCAACAACAACAGCAACAAGGGCAGCAACAGCAATACGGCCAACAACAACAACAACCTAACCAACTCCAAAACGGCCAGCAAATGCAAACAAATACCCGGCAATACGACTCAAGTTCGACGCGTTCAGGGGCCCCTTAAAATGAGGCTATTTTCAGGCAACAACGGCCAGCAGCCGCAGTACAACACGCAACAAGGACAGACGAACGGTGCGTTTCCTCAAATGTCTCTGCTAGCCTGCCCCATCCCGAATTCCTTAAAGAACCTCTGCTAGCCTACCCCTCCAATTCCTCAAAGAATCACTGCTAGCCTGCCATCAACTTCCTGAAAAATCTCTGCTAGCCTGCCCCAAAAAATTCCAATTTTTCAGGCGCCTCCACGAACCAGGTGGCCTACGTCCCGGTGTCGTACTACTACCCATATTCCTACTATTTGTACGGAAGAAAGTAAGATGCAACTCGGGAGATCCGACTACAAACTCCACACTGCCCCCAACACGCTACAAACAATGCCAAAAATGACTCAAGTATTCGATTACGCGATGATATTATGTGTTCTACGGAGATTGATGTACGATAATAAAGAGATTTCTATATTTGGATGCGTTTCGTGGCAGAGAGAGAGAGAGAGAGAGAGAGAGAGACAGAGAGAAAGCAAGAGAGGGAGTGAGAGAGAAGAGTGATAGAGCGAGAGAGGGAGAGCGAGTGAGAGAGTCAGAGAGTGAGAGAGAATGAGAGAGAGCGTGAGAAAGAGAGAGTGAGCGAGATAGAGAGAGAGAGAGAGAGAGCAAGCGAGAGAGAGAGACCGGGTAGGCTAGCAGAAAACTCTACAGAACCCTTCGAAGCGAGGCAAGCTAGCAGAGACCATTTGCTAAACATTCCAGGGGTCATTTCTCGAGTTCGGGAAGGTCCATTCTGTTTATTTGGCCCCTTCTGCCGCCTAGTGGCCAGCTATTTGGCACCTATCTATTTGCCCATCTACTCGGTTCTCTCTCTCTCTCTCTCTCTCTCTCTCTCTCTCTCTCTCTCTTTCTCTCTTCCATTCCTTCCCCTTCCGATCGTCGACCACCGTAACCACAGCGGAAACTTCGGAAAAATAGCTAGTGAAAAATGGCGGTGAAAATTCTGCGAACAAATAGAGCCTCGACTCACTTAGAAGTAGAACCTTGGGGGGATAGTTGTTATGCTGTCAATTGCTATTTAAGGGAGGAAATAAAGGGTAGGCTAGCAGAGATTCTTAGATAGGGCGAACTAGCGGAGACCATTTAGGAGCCCCCCTGGTTGCTCAAAACCACCAAAAGGCCAATCTTCAAAAAATCCTAGCAACTACACCAGGGCCTCTAGGGGTTTGGACCAAACGTTTTTAAGAACTATTTTTAATGCTCTTTCCGATGCAAATTGAATGACGTGTTGAAATTGCCCGATCGGTCTTAAATAGGCTTGGAAAGGTACAGGGCGCTTTAGTGGTTAACCAAACTTTCAAAAAATCGTAGCAACTACATCAGGGCCTCCCAAGTTCCGTACGAAACCTTTTTCGGCACTATTTTTGATGCTCTTTCGAATGGCACAATTCGCTACGGCCGTATCTTTAGAAATTTTTGGGCGAAGTTCCAAAAAAATCACCAAAGTCCGCACTTCAAAAAAATCCTAGAAACTACACCAGGCCTCTCAATAGTATTGCCAGGCAGGCTAGCAGAGACCATTTGGGAAGGCTAACCCCCTGATATCACTGTGGTTTCTTTCCCGTCAAATCGAGAGCGTACGTTTATCAAGAGCCCACAGCAACATAATGCAAAGCAAAACAACATCTGTACAATAAAATTAGGGTTCACAATTTTGATGTCGTAACCGTTTAGACCGAGGTTCTCCACCGGCGCGCGTAGTAGAGGTCAACCGGATACGGGCGGGAGCTACAATTTTAAAGGGAGCGTGACAGTGATGACTATTTTAAAGGCATGGTGACAGGCGGGTAAGGTTGCTTTAAAAGGAGCGTGCCAGGCTGGTGCTGATCAGCGCTTTGATCGTAATGGTAAAACTGGTTAGGCATTTTAAAGGTGGAGTGACACCAAGCCACATTTAAAGGGACAGGGAAGGCATGAAAAAGTGGATTTAGAGTTTCGCCATAACGCAAAAAGTTTAGCTGCGTAGCGAGGCCATTTTAAAGGTGGAGTGACAGGTAGGTAGGCAATGATTTTAAGAAGGGGATTTAAAGGTCGGCGGTTTCGTTTTAAAGGTAGTGCGACATGTGAAGCCGTTTTAAAGGCAGCGTGACAGGTAGGTAAGTGAAAATAATCCTGGTGAGCACATTAATAGTAGTCCAAATCTCGATTATCGATCGTTTTCGGCAGCTAGTAATGAATATGGTGATTGGCCCGCGTCGTCGTCACCGGGTAGCTGTCGCTGGCGCCCCTTCAAAAAGCGGAAATGTCATTCAAAAATGTTAAAAACCCGTAAAATGCGATCATACGGTAATTTTGAAAAAAATTATAGGGTTTGAAAACCCACCGATCTTTTCCGGCAAACGTCACGCCAATATCTGCTACATAGAGCAAGGCGGAGAGGAAATAAAACGCCTGAAACTCTATATTAATATTTTTTGAATTACCTAAATGATTTAATTGATTAATTAGTTTAATTAAAATCTAAAAATATTTGAAATTTAAACGAATTTAGCTCCAAAACTAATTTTCTCGCTTCCTAAAATTTCTTAGATATTTTCTTACCGCCGCCACCGCCCATCCCTTGACGACAAACTCGATCTGACAGCCGGGCATGCCCGCGCAACCGGAAAATACCTAAAATTTTAATTTTTCCGAATCTCATGCTTTCCAGGCTTTTTAAACGACCATTGAAGCCAAAAACCTACCCCATTTCCAATAGCCTGGATGAAGAAGGCCATGTGGTCGAATCCGGTGGCGTACCTGGAATTTGAAGAATCTCTGCTTAGCTTGCCAGGTACAAAAATTTCGAAATTGTCTTTCTAGCTTACCTGATTCCTAATGAATCTCTGCTAGTTTGCCAGCGATCAGAATTCCCCAAATAACCCCTGCTAGCCCTGCTGCTCAAATTATCTCCGCTAGCTTAACTGCCCCCCTAAAAATCTCTGTTAGCTGCCAAAGCTCGAAAAATTCCACGAATTTCGCTGCAAGCTTGCCTTAAATTTTTTTGACTCACCATGTCCAAATCCGCCCATTATCAAAAACGCAATGACTGCCACGGCCGCGTAGAACATTTGCTGGAAAAAGGAGCACACAAAACTTATGTTTTCTCATTTTTGAGCTGTCACGCTTCCTTTAAAACGCCTGGACTTACCGGGTACATCAGCGAATTCCCAGTGCCCAGGTGGACGCAAGAAAATGCGAGTGATGCAAGCGCAAAAATGAGTGATACGACGATAATAGCCACTTGACCGTAGACACTAGAAACGGGAGAGGAAGGTTACATGTTCCTTTAAAGCCGGAAAATTTATCTCTAGCTGTCACGCTGCCTTTAAATCAAAAATCTCTGCCAGCTGGCCCTCAAATTGTAGAAAATTCATCGCAGAGACAATTTCAGAGCGAAAATTCCTAAAGAAACACTGCTCGTTTGCCTAGCACAATTATTGCCAGAATCTTTGCTGGCTTCCCCTATATGCTAAAAAACGCGTAGCAGAGAACATTAAGGATCCGAAATTACTCAAAGGTCTCTGCCGGTTTGCCAAGCCAAAAAAATCCGCAAAGAATCTCTGCTCGTTTACCTAGCCGCGATTTACCTTGCCAAGTCGCAATAATGCCTAGAGGACATCTTTAGGGAGTTTTCCCACAGAATCCCTGCTGGTTTGCCCCCAATAACCTCAAAAATCTCTGCTAGCTTGGCACTCCGATTCCCCAAAAACATCTGCTAGCCACCCCTTCAAAATCACCAACTTCTCGCCTCTCCCCTGAAAGTGCAGTCCATTGCTCCACCGCTCCGCGTTCATCGGGAATATGCTATTTTGGCCAGGACAAATCTCTCTGGAATCCATCAGCCTTCAATGGTCCTTTAAAATGAGTGTTACCTCGAGATCGGAGTCCCATTAAGATATCGGGAAAAGCATGCGCCAGGTGCTGTCAACACCAAGATCATAGAAACGATGCCGAGAAGCTAGAAAAAGTTTAAAAAACACGAAAAAGTGGAGAAAACCGGATCCGGACCGGAAATCGATCGAAAATGGGAAAAATTCAGGAAATTTCGAAATTTGCATAATTTTTGCGCCACCCACTCGTCACCCATCTGGGCCACTACCAGGGCGTATAACCGGGGAAATCTAAAAAATTTGCCCCGAGCCAAAGCGGAAGCCGTGGTCGACTTCTCAAAGGGCCAAAAAATTTTTCGATTACCGTGTCCGGGCGTTCCGGATCCGTTTTTCCACCTTTTAAAGGGCCGTTGAAGGCTGCCGAGCCCCCTACCAGAATAAAAACCCGAATTGCGAAAGAAATAGCGGCAAATGTCCTCGGCGTGGAGCTCATTTCATTAGTATGTAGCGAATCGATTGAATAGATATTTTAGAGTATTTAGAAGTAGCGAATACGGGGTATTAAACCCAAATATAATAGAGTCGAATTCACGCGTAAAATCGGCGTCGATAGTTGAAGGGGGCGCCCCTGAAAATGGTGGTCGAGTGGGGGTTGAGTTGGTGGTAAAGCAACGGGTAAACAAAAATCGAAAGTATGCCATAAAAAAGGCATAAAGCAGGAGCAAATGGTCTGCGCTAGCGTGCCCATGGATTTTTAAAATTCCCCAAGAATCCCTGCTCTTTAGCCCAACAATATAGCGAATCAAAGAATCACTGCTAGCCTCCGAATTTCCTTAAGAATTTCTGCTAGTTGACCGTTTTTCCATAAGAATCTCTGCTAGTTGTCAAGTCGCTCCGACCCCGTTTCCTCAATAATCCCCGCTAGCCTGCCCTATAGATTTTCAAGTCCAAAACTATCCAAAATCTGAAAATAGCCATTATAATTCGCATATCAATAACGTATGCATCACCCTATAGCTGTCATTGTGTAGCGAGAGGGGGGGGGGGGCGAGAGCGGAAACCGGTCGAAACAAGGTGGCTACTACTATACCTACAGATTCTCGCGCCGTGGCAGTCGCGCATCGATGGGCCCGAAAAAGAGGCTTTTTCGAATGGGGATTGAGCGAGAGAGCGAGAGCGAGAGAGAGAGAGACAGCGAGGGATTGTCGGTTTGTCACCCCCCTATAATACTTTCGAAACCCGAAATCGAGAGTCGTCAACAGCACACGAGTGGAAAATTCTGGGAATCGACAAAAACTACAGTAGTCCCGATTCCGCAAAAATCTCTGCTAGCCTGCTGGGTAGCTAAAAACCGTATTGAAAAGGGTAGCAAAGCGGAAATTCGAGGCTACCGTAACCTTCGGGTTAAAACAGCTTTAAAAGACCCCTGAAACGATTTTCGAAGGATTCCCAAAGGGTCTCTGCTAGCTTGCCAATTCCCTAAACACCCCTGCTAGTTGGCTCGGTACCTGAAGAACCTCTGCTAGCCTGCCTTATCCGCATTCATACTAAAAACTAGTCAAAATCTAAAAAATGCTTCCCAAAGCGTCTCTACTAGCCTGCCAGGAGAAACTGGTCACGCCAATTTCCCTAAGAATCTCGGCTAGCTTGCCATGAAATACGGAACTAGAATATAGCTTCATAGAGCCACTACGATGCCCTCTAGCTTCCCCAAATGACCTCTGCTAGCCTGCCCCTACAATAGTACAAAAGTGAAACGCTAGTGAAAATATAGACAATGCCCGGGTCGGGTCTCGACAATGCCATCGGTGGATGCGGGGGATGGAAGGGCGATTATCCTCCCCTGTGGCTGGCGAGTGAGAGAGAGAGAGAGAGAGAGAGTGAGAGAGACCAACGCACAGACCGTAGCCAACCGGATTGCTGTGGAAAATACCGGTTGACATGGGTGGGAATGGGACTCGGGACCCGTTATGAATCCCGATGAGTCAGAGGGGGCCAAATTGGGGGTTTAAAGGGGTGGCGACAGGTCGGGAACATCGTTCCTCAATGGTCTCTGCTAGCCGGTCCTAGCCGAATTGCAGGGCAGGCTAGCAGTGATTCCTTGAGGAATTGAAGGCCAGGTGGCAGAGGTCTTTGAGGAAGTTGAGGGCAGGCTAGCAGAGATTCTTTGTGCATTTTTTGTATTTTGCTTCCCAACCCTAGTATGTTCAAACCAACGCCAGGAGTCTCTCCATCTCCGTTCCATCCTAAAATATGCCCCCCTCGGGGTCCCTTTCCCCAAGCCCCGCCCCCTCCCGATATGACAAATGGGCTTTTTCAGGACGTTTTTGAGGCCATTCCCGGAGTCAACTGGGAGCGGATTTTCGGGATTTTCAAGCTGGCTTCCTCAGGAATCTCTGCTAGCCTGCCTCTTTAAATCACGACCGCTCTTCGTTGCCCTTCGATGCATTGCCCTATTCTTTTTCTGACCTTCCCGAAGTCGGCGTTAATTAGAATTCAGTGCGTCGAGAAGAGGAATTGAAAGCGAGGGTGGGGTGGATTAGCGATCGGACCAATTAAACCGGAAACTGGGCTTAACGGGTGTCTGATTTGCCCTCAAAAAACAGCAGCTGATCGAGAACCGCTATAATTCAGTGTGTTTTGTGTGGCTTCCAAACGCGCTAGTTTGTGCCTTCACAAACCTTTTAAAACACCTAGCAGACACCCAAAACCACCATAATCCATTAGCTTTTGCCTTGACAGTCCCTTTAAAGTGTCGTAATCGGCTCCCAAAACTCGCGTTTTACAATCCCTTTAAAACCGTCAAAGTAGTAGCAAAATGACATATTTCTATGGATTTTGCCATCACAATCCCTTTAAGAACTTAAAATACATCAAAAATCATTGGAAAAAAAACTCATTTTTGCCCAAATAAACCATCAAAACTCTATAAATCTAATCGGTATCGACGAACCTTATCGAATTTTGCCTTGATAATCCCTTGAACGGGCTCTAAAAGCGTCAAAATCATCTTAAAAGCTCTGTAAATCTTCCTCAATGTTTTTGCTAGCCTGCCTGGTAATTTTAATCTAATCGATGTTGCCTTGCCAGTCCCTTTAGAGGACAAAAATACATCAAAATTCAAAATTATCTTCAAAGCTCTGCATATATTCCTCAATTCCTCAATTTCCTCTGCTAGCTCGCCTCCCGCTGAGCCAGACATAAGGCGTCAAAAATCTGGCAGCAATTCCCGAATGCCATCCATTTCCGGGCCTCGGAATCGAAACGTCAGAAACGCCCATCCAAATACCCCCACCTCGCAATATGCCCCCCCAATTATTGGCGGGGGGGCGGTTTTCGGGGTTTGGTGTGGGCTCAGGCTTGAAAGGGCGGATCAGAGCCGCGCGGGGCTCGCTTCCCGACCCGCGCATTAGCCCCGGAGGGCAAAAGCGGATGATGGACAAGGATGGGGGGTCCCGCGACGAATCCCAGTGGATGGGCCAAAATTAGGGAGGGGGATGATGATCAGGCTTGACAATTAGAGGTGGGTGACGCACGCAAAGGGTCTTTGCTAGCTTGCACGTTTCCTAAATGGTCTCTGCTAGCTTGTCTACGTCATAAATGATCTCTGCTAGCTTGCCAGTTTCCCAAATGGCCTCTGCTAGATTGAACCCGTCTGAAATAATCACTGCTCGCTTGCCTAGTTCATAAATGATCTCTGCTAGCTTGTCTGCCCCTTCAATCATCTCTGCTAGCTTGCCCCTTTCCTAAATAATCACTGCTCGCTTGCCTAGTTCCTAAATAACCCCTGCTAGCTTGCCCGAGACCCTTCCGTTGATACGGAAAAGACTTCAATTTCTAGAAGACTCGAACCGAGAATCCCAGAACCCCAGCCCTAACAAGTGTCCTTTATTCTGGGCGGAACGGAACAGAAATGTGAACCCGTTGCACCCGGGCTGACCGCAGCCTTCGCTAGCTCTTCCGCAAAGTAATTCTGCTAACTCCTTCTTTTCTAGAGTCGAGCTTCCTCAAGGATCTCTGCTAGTCTGCCAGCCTAAAATCTACTAGAACCACGTTCCTTAAAAATCTCGGCTTGTCTTCTACCATAAATTCCACTAGATCCTCTGCTAGCTTGCCTTGAAATCACGTTTCTCAAGTATCCCGGCTCGCTTATCACCACAATTCAACCGAAATCTCTGCTAGCCTGCCCCAATCGAGTCCCCCGACGAATCCCCAAGGATCTCTGCTAGCACCGAAGTAATTTTTCCTCCAGAATCTCTGCTAGCTTAACTTTCCCGAAATTTCAAGCCTTTTAAAGGCCCCGGCAAGCCAAAGTGACGCGACGGTCTTTTTTCGGTTCTCGGTGCAGCCGAGGTTTGTTTGACTCGAGAACAGAAGGGGGGACCCTTGGGGGATCTAGTTGGCCCTCCTAGGAAAGAAGAAGCCCAAAACTGGAACCAGGGCAAAATTGATGACACTTGGGCGTGAGCAGGAGGGGGTGGGTGCCGTGTTTTCGGCGCTTTGACAATGATTCCCGGGGCTTAGTGGGCTTTTTGAAGAATGGCAAGGATGGGGATAAGCCACTTTCTAGGGTGTACTTCCGGGGGCAGGCTAGCAGAGAGATTTGGGGAATTTCCTTGAATTATGGACGCTAAAAACTAACGAATTTTAGCACATGCTGGCAGAGGTTATTTGCGGAATTGGAGAATTTTAAAAGTATTAGACCCCTTAAAAACTGACGAATTTGATGGCAGGCTAGCAGCGATCGCTAGGGAAACAAATTTGCAGCACTCACGCCTTCTTTCGACAAAATGTAAAAAAACTCAACCCTTTAGCCCCTCAAAAATCCCCATAAATTATTCGTAACACATGTCGACAGGAGGAGCCGAGAGGAGCAAATTTATTCTCAAAAATTTTCTGAGGTTTCCTGGGGTTCTAATTTACGAATTACTTCGTCTGTAGAACGGTATCTACTCTAGAAATCACTTCCCGTTTTTACGCTGCGGGTCTCTCTCTCTCTCTCTCTCTCAAGCCCCCGCCCCCTTTTTCCTTAAATTGGTTTTTTATCTGACCGTCTTTGGGAAGGAGGAGAAGCACTAGAGCTAAAGAAGCTAGAAGAAGCACTTTTCAAGAATTCATAGTTCGTAGTTTCTGTTTTATCGTATGGCAGGCCAGCAGAGATTCTTTACGCAACCTTTCCGATGACCCTGAAGCAATTTTCTGGAAAACCGGGACAAGCTGGCAAAGGCCATTGAGGAAAATTGTAGATTTCCAGCGAAAGCCGTCACTTCAGCACCCCTTTAGAGCGAATTCGTGGCTTCTGATGTCTTCCCCAGTCCTCCTTTAATATCCGAAATGCCCCCATCCGGATACGGGGCCATCTTCGGGCCGGCCGAAGCGGTCGTTTCACGACCCGAAAAAGGGGTTCACCGCCCGGGAGACCACTCGAATTTCGCGATCTCCCTCCCCCACCTACTGGAAATCCCGGAAATTCGGTTAGTGTTTCTCAAAAACGGAAATCCTGACTTTTCGCGCGGTTAAAAAATTCCTAGAATCGTCTCTACTAGAGACAACTACTCCTCTACTCTCTAGTGTGCTCCAGGAGTCCGGTGGTCTTTGGAGGGCAAAGGAAGTCTGCTCGCTTGCCCTTCAGAAGCTCTCGTTTGTCAAGAACCTCAGCTAGCCTGCCCGAAGACAGGAGTCCCCAAAACCGGTTGCTAGCCTATTGCAACTCGAGTTTTCGTTTAGCCTCAACGAGCTCTTCTAGCCTGCCTTCCACTCCTGCCGTCAAGGCACCTTTAAAAGGGAGATCTACAAGGTCTTTTCTAGACCGGGGCGTGCACCAAGAACTTAAAAATGCTGTTCGCTAGCCTACCTTTTAAGGCCGCTGCTAGTCTTACGGGCATTGTTTTCCACAATTATCTACGCTAGCCCCCCCGGATGTCGAACTTTTGATTTTTCATAAAGAATCTCTGCTAGCCTACCCTCTACTTTTCGTGTTTTATTGATTCCTTAGCTTCAGTCCCACAAAAGTGCAAAATCTAAAAAACCTAAAAATTCTAAAACCAGACCAAAATTTAGAATTCCTCAAAAATATCTGCTCGTTTGCCCTCGATTTTGTCCGCTTCGGAGTTATTTGACTCAAAATTCCCCCCAAAAGTCCAGAATGTCGATACCCCCAAGCAAGCGTGTGCCCATCCGATTCACCAGCTGCCGGGCATGTACTCTCTAGGCAATTCGTGATGATGGTGGTTGGGGTGGGTATTCACAAAAGACCGAAAAGAAGGGCGGCTGAGTGACTGGAGGCTCTTCCTCCCCCTCTGAATAGTCAATTAATACACATCCAACCCCTTTAGAAGAGGGAGAGAGAGAGAGAGTGAGAGAGAGAGAGAGAGAGAGAGAGAGAGAGTGACTCGATGCTCTAACTCTGCCATCCACCATCAGCTAGCAGACAGACACATCCGGCCGTGCTCTGGGCCTCAAAATTTGATCCTCAGAGTTGCAAATGTTTGAGTTTTCCTCAAAGAATCTCTGCTAGCCTGCCTTCCCCAGCTCTCGAAGAATCTCTGCTAGCCTATCGGGCTTCAGTCAGGCTCCAAACCTTCCAAAATCGGAAGCTTTCCTCAAGGATTTCTGCTAGCTAGCCCGGCCGCTTCATTCTCGGATTCCGCAAAGAATCCCTGCTAGCCTGCCCAGATAATTTATGGCGTTCAAAGAATTATACGCCGGTCCTCAAAAATCTCTGGCTCGCCTAAGCTTCGGCTTTGTGGCCCTTCCCAAAAGACCTCTGCTAGCCCGCCTAGGTCCCGCCAATTTCCTGCAAAATCCCTGCTAGTCTGCCCCGCGCTGCAAAACTTCAAAAGCCACCCCTACGGCTGCAGAATCAATGGGGGGACTTAGCAGTGTCTTTGGCAGACGGCGCACACGTTGTTTTCGAGTGGCCTCTGGCTTTTTTTTTCTCTGTCAGGTGGCCTAATTCCTCTGAACTTACTAGGAAGAAGCCGCTGCAAAAGCGGATGCTTCCTTATTCTGAGGCTTTAGTTCCGGAGCAGCTTGCAAATTCCGCAAAGAATCTCTGCTAGTCTGCCCCTCCATTTCCACAAAAATCTCTGCCAGCCTACCCTTCCAAATTCCCAAAGAATCCCTGCTAGCCTGCCCCTATAATTCCTCAAAGAATCTTTGCTAGCCTGCCCTTCAAATTCTTCAAAGAATCTGTGCTAGCCTGCCTCTTCAATTCCTCAAAGAAGCTCTGCTAGCCTGACTCTATTTTCCATTACTCTAATTCTCTATTTTTATCTTTTTGCAGTCTTCCGCTTTGCATGGGCGGGGCAAACCCGATAAATAGAGCTTATCAAATTAACTCCCAGCTACCGTATCGCGCGGGTTACTATTGTCTGGACACTAATTAAGTTGCCTGCGCTCAGCTGAGCCCCAGAAATCTGGCAAAAATTCCTAAAACACGGGGATAGCCAAGGCTAGAGCCTCTACCATTACGGTATCTGCTCACTGCCATTCATAAAGAATCTCTGCTAGCTTACCATACCACAAAACTCTAGGCTCTCGTAAATGATCTCTGCTAGGCTGCCCTAGTCATTCCCGTCTCGGCTAGTTAAACTAGCCATCTCGGCTAGTTTAACTTTATCTCAAATTCCATAAAGGGTCTGCTAGCATCCCAGAATCGACACCCCCGACTCTGAAGCGCTCCAGAAGTAAGCGTGCCCCCAAGGCAAACCCGGTTCACGTCTCGGTCTCGTTAATTTGGTGTCAAGCTCCTCCGGAAAGCCAAGAGGACGCCGGCGACCTCAATTTGGCACCTCCTCCTTTTAGTAGCCCCCACGTCTTCCGCAACAAACCTCCACATTCTAGAGGCTTTTCACAGGATGGCCAATTTTGATTCGGCTCCTCTTCTGAATTAGTGGCAGCCCGATAACAACTAGGCACACCACGAGGGAGCCAGAAATCATCTCGAAACCCAAGACAACCGATGACTCGGCTTTTCTCAGAGAATCTCTGCTAGCCTGCCCCTCAAATCCCGCAAAGAACCTCTGCTAGCCTGTCCCTCCAATTCCCTCAAAGAATCGCTGCTAGCCTGCCCCTCCAAGTCCTAAAAGAATCTCTGCTAGCTGGCCCTGTCTTTCTTCAATAATCTCTGCTAGTTACCTACTTGTATCTAAATGTCATAATCGATTTTGACGTTTTTAGACAAACTACAGTCCATGGTATTAGGCTACAAACTTCAAAACCCGGTACAGTAACCCAGAAATGGAGGAAGGAGTGTACCTGTTCGAACCGGGAGTTCATAATGGCACAGAAGCACTGCACACAAGTCAATCAGACGTTCCAGCATCTTGCGATGCTGTTGACGAGTAAGTAAAACCAAAGCTGGCTTCACTGGTCCTTTAAAATGATAAATTTTGGCTTGACTGGCCCTTAAAAGCGTTTAAAAAGGCTTAAAATACAAATCTACAAAAATCCCCATTTTCCCCAGGCTTCAAAACTCCTTTAAAACCCGGAGACTTGACTTCTCTGCCCCTTTAAAAATGCCACAGAAATCTAGAAAATCCCTAAGATCCACTTCAATGGTCCTTTAAAACCCCAAATTCTAAAATCAAAAAATCTAATTTAATCAGTCTCCTAATCAAATTCAAAAATTCTTCAATAACCTTTTTAAAACGCTAAAAAATATGGTAAAACGACGACATTTTCCGTAGCCCTTTAAAGCGCCCGAAAATGCTCTCAAGGTCTTTTAAGGCCAAAAATTTTTCGCTGCAATTGCCCTTTAAAACACGCTACACCTCTAGGAAAATCCATAGGAATCTATCCCTTCAATGAACCTTTAAAAGACATTTTAGAGACTTCCTCTACGAGCGTTTCTACATGGCGGTAATTGCCGGCGGGTCGGTGGCTACCGTATCGATAGTGACGAATACGTTTCTGTTTTTCCTGTTCGTCACGAATCGACAGCATCGGTAAGGAATTGGCAGAACGCTAACTGTCTCAGTCCCTTTAAAACGACCGGAAAATTGTTAGAATTTGGTGTCACCCTCTCTACAAAAACAATCAAAAAAAAAATGGCGCTGAATCCTGCATGTCACGCCCCCTTTAAACCCTTTACAAGCCCGTAAAAATTTTCAGAAATTCCTACAACCTCTACATGTTGCTGCTCGCCTTTTTCGACGTTTTTCTCTCGATCTCCTACTGTGCACTCATGGCGGTGAGGGTGCTGACGAATTGGACGGGCAGCTACGCGCTCAGGAAAATGTGGTAAGCCCCGAGAAAATGGCAGTGAAAATACTCAAAAATTCCCTTCAAAACCCCCAAAAATTGCAGCATTTACAAAGCGTTGAAAAAAGGGGAGGAAACTTGAATATTCTAAAAGTTGTCTTAGGTTTGGTGATAAACATAACTTGACGAGCTGATTGTAAAATAAGAGAGAGAGAGCGAGAGAGAGAGAGAGAGAGAGAGAGAGAGAGAGAGAAAGAGAGAAAGAGAGAAAGAGAGAGAGAAAGAAAGAAAGAGAGCAAAATATAAACAAAAAGAGAAAGATAGCAGAGAGAGAAAGAGAGAGAGAGAGAGAGAGAGAGAGAGAGATAGAAGAGGGAGAGAGAGAGAGAGAGAAGAGAGAGAGAGAGAGAGAGAGAGAGATAGTGA
Source organism: Mesorhabditis sp. LJ9110 (assembly GCA_038088335.1). Lineage (NCBI taxonomy): Eukaryota > Metazoa > Nematoda > Chromadorea > Rhabditida > Rhabditidae > Mesorhabditis > Mesorhabditis sp. LJ9110. The sequence continues at coordinate 324,874 of JBBGBA010000016.1, read as the reverse complement.
GAGAGAGAGCTAGTCAGTGACGAAAAAGTCCATTTTCTAGGATGAGCTACATGATCCCGATGCTCACAATCTCGCATATCGCCCAAACGGCTAGCGTCTACTTGATCGTTTTTGCGGCAGTGGAACGGTATGGAAAATTAAAAATTTTTCAGTCATTTTACGAAAAACTAGATATCCCAGGTTTTCTCAATTTTCAAGGCATCAGAAAGTGTAATATCCCGTAACCTACGGAAAAACGTACCGAAAAACCCCAATTTGAAAAATCCACCATTTTAAATGGCGCTGGCAAATATACCCCCGAAACGATGATTCCCGCATGCAAACTCACACTATTTGCCTCAAGCCTATCAGCAGCACTTCTGAAGGGCCCAGAGTCGGGGGCAGGCTAGCAGAAAGCCTTGAGGAGGGAGGGGAGGACGAGGGCATCTGACGGTCTCTTCTTTGGTGCGTAGAAGCTAGAAAAATAAAAACTATATTGATAAAAACAGAAAAATCTTACCCAAAATTACAGTATCCTCCGGGCAGGCTAGCAGAGATCCTTGAGAAAATTGTAGATCGTCTGGTAGGCTAGCAGAGGCCTACGATGTCCTTCCGGCGCCCAAGAAGTCTGAAAAGAACCAATTACGCCATGAAACTAACCTAATTCAGATTTTCGCAAAGATATCTGCTAGCTTGCCCATTTCCCTCAAGGTCTCTGCTAGCCTGCCCATTTACATTCCAAAATTTACCGATTTCAAATCGATTACGTCATCAAACCCCGATTTTTTCTAGTAAATCGATTACGCCATGAAAATCCTAGAGTTTCGGTTTTCCTCAAGGATCTCTGCTAGCCTGCCCCTGTTTCAGATTCTGCATAACGCTCAACACACGAGCCGTTCAACTATTACAAAGAAATCGCTGTCTACTGGCTACGGTAGCCGTGATGTGCGGCGTTTTCCCGAAGAGCACGATACCTCTCGAGATTCAGGTAGGCTTGGGCGTAGGCTTAGCTTAGCTTAGGCCTAGGCTTAGGCCTGGCTTGCGCTTAGACTTAGGCTTAGGCTCAGTCTACCCCCATTTTCCAGATCACCTACAACGAGACGTGCTTCGGCCATTTCAACGAGTTCGGGCTGATGCCGGGCAAAATTGTGCACGCCCATTTGTATGAGGTAAAAATAACAGTACCAATAAAATAAAATAACTATTTCGGAGTTTTACGCATATTTTCTACATGACGCTATCCCTTTAAAATCGCGAAAGTCTCATAAATCTTAAAACAAATTTTTTGACCAATTCCTAGATGTCAGCATCCCTTTAAAACGCCTAAACATTCAAAAACTGTCCCCAAAACGCAAAAGTTCTCAAAAATCACCTTCCAGTACTGGCGCCTCTGGTTCCGGAACATCTTCACCATCGTCTTCCCGTTCCTCGTGCTCTTCATGCTCAACCTGTTGCTCTGCGGGGTGGAGGTGCGGCTGAGGCAGGTCGGCAGAAGTCTAGAAAAATTAAATAAAATTTAATTCCATTAAAAATAGGATTTTAAGGCAGTCGCCACCGGGGCGAACGGAGCTGTGATGGGGGATAAGCAAAATGTACGACAAAAGAAGGTACGCAATTGGAGTCTCTTTCCTCAATGATCTCTGCTAGACAGCCCTCACAAAGGTACAGGGAAAGCTAGCAGAGATCCTTTGAGGAAATGGAGGGGCAGGCTAGCAGAGATTCTTTGAGGAATTTTAAGCGACGGGCAGGCTAGCAGAATTCCTTGAAAAACCAAAAAAATTTGGGGTATGCTAGCAAAGGAAATTTGCGGAATTTCAGGCTCGAATTCGTGCCGCGACGCGTACGCTGTCAATCATCGTACTGACGTATCTGATGAGCAACTTGCTGAGCATGGTGATTACGGTATGGGAGATGTTCGACCCGGCGTCGCTATGGACACCTACGTGAGTGAGAGAGAGAAAGAGAGAGAGAGAGAGAGAGAGAGAGAGAGAGAGTGATATAAAAATAGAGATCACGAACCACTCATTAATGCGCCGATTCCAGCTTCATGCCCTTCTACATCCTCTCCGTCGACGCCATCTCCATACTGCCGATCGTGGCCTGCTCGTTGCGGCTGCCGATTTACGCCTCTTGCCAGCCGCTGCTGAGGGCTGAAATGATACAATTTATTGGTAAGCCAGCTTCAAAACTCGAATAGAAAAAAATAGAATTCCGCAAAGAAACATTGCTATCATATCCTATCTTTCTCAAATTTTCTCTGCTAGCCTGCCTTGCAATTCCTCCAAAATCCCTGCTAGCCTGTCCTAAGCTTCTCCATTTTCAGCCCAATCCTGCGTGAAGAAGAAAATGTCTCGCCGCGCCACCATTATCGAAACGCAGCATATGGGCCAAGGACTGCTGGCAGGCCGAGAGCCGGCCGGCGACCAAGTTTAACAAATTAAACTCGATTTTAAATTGGAAAATTAAATATCGCATTTAAAACTGTAAAGTGCCTTGTAAAAATGACCTTTTTCGCTGTCTAACCCCCCAAAAAAATGCATGTTACCCTCGATTACGCTCTAAAAATACTATCCGTGATCGATTACAAGACGAACTTGCTAAATTAAACGTCGTAATCGATTACGCTACAAAAAAAGCAGCTAAATTGATCGCGTAATTACCGTGAAAATCGAGAAGACAACATTATAGCGTAATCGATTAAGCTCTCAAATCCTGATTTTCAACACGTAATGAATTAAAAACATCACAATTTGTTTACTGTATCGTTTCGTACTCGAGTGGAAATCGAAAAAAACACACCACGATTTTGTATAATAAATATTTATCGCAGTCGAGAGAGAGAGAGGAGTCGAGCGAGCCGAGCCGAGAGAGAGATGACGACGAGGGCAATAAGATGAAAGTAATTCACACAAAAGAGCACACACACAATTTCCGGGTACTTTCAAAACGACATTTTTAAAGGGGGTGGGAAGTGGGGGATAAAAGACACATACACGCACCAATGGGAGGAAGGGGAGCGGCGCGTTATGTGGAGACCAGATAAAAGGGAAATTTATGTATTTTTAGAGGGGATTGGGGAAATTTTATGTATTTTTAGAGGGGCCGGAGTGGGAGAGACAAATCACGACAAGCAGCAGAGAGAATTTGGGAGGGGCTTAAAAAGGTGTTCCCGGCCCTTTAAAAACCCAGAAAAAGAGCGGTGGGACCCATATCTTTGCAAAACCACCACGCGAAAAACGCCAAAACGGGGACACCAGGGCATGTGTGTAAATATAGAAATCCTTGTGGGGTCGATGTCCGGGGCTTAGGCGTAGTAGTTGAGCGACGACTTCTTCTTGGCCTGCACCTCGAGGATGGCGTCCATGAAGTCTTCGTGGAGGATCTCGAGCGCCTCTCGGCGCAACGCGATCATACCCTGAAAAAAAGAGATTAAAATGTCATCTAAAAGTTTTTCACCTAAAAAAACTTTCGTTCTAATCATCTAAAAACCAAACAGACGCTTGCGAATCAATTACGCTATAAAATTCACCAAAGAGCTTCTGCAACCCACTAAAAACAGATTTGTCAGGGAAAACATTAAACTTTTTAATTTTCGTGCTGGAAAACTCGAAAATCGCTAAACACCCCCGTACAGTTCCTTTCAACACTAATAAAACTGAGAATCGATTACGCTAGCTAATTCTTCTAATTTTCCTGTCAGAAAAAAGCCCGAACAAGAATCGCGCTTGAACCGATTACGCTATAAAAATTAATTGGTGTCACGATCCCTTTAGAAACCCTAAAAGTCACGAAAGGGCGCGTCAAAAGGCCATAAATTACTCAAATCAACCCGCAACCAAATAACCGCTTACGACACCTAACTACGCAACACACCCGGAACTGATGACGCCATCTAATCCCAAAATCATCAAGCGCTAATAACTGACCGATTCGACGCAGACGGCCTTGCACTGGGCCCCGTTGAAGTCCTCGGTGCAGCGGGCGAGCTCCTCGAAGTTGACGTCTTTGCTAAACAGAAGCAATGAGTGGGGAACTAATCAAAGGGTACTCACTGGACATTCATCTTGCGCGAGTGGATCTGCATAATTCGGGCACGGGCTTCCTCGTTCGGGTGCGGGAGCTCGATTTTTCTGGAAAAAGGGGCTAACTAGAAAGAATGCCGGAAATACCTGTCCAAACGGCCGGAACGGAGGAGGGCCGGGTCGAGCACGTCGATACGATTTGTGGCCGCGATCACCTGAACAAGTAGGTTAAAAAATTATTGCTAAAAAATTTCAAGCTCCTCTAAACGAACTTGAACCGATTACGCAACGAAAAACTTGTTTTCGATCTGATTGCGCAACAAAATCGCGAGGGAAACCATTTTTAAAATTAAAACCATTAAATTAAAGATACAGGTATCTAGATTCAAAAAACCTAGCCGATTAAGCTCTAAATTGACGTAAAAAAAACAATTTTAGAAAGCCCAGAAACAACTTCGCAAAAAAATTTCAAAATCGAAAAACCAGCCCATTACGCTATGAAAAAGGCGTCAAAAGTTTTAAAACCAGTTAAGCAAAAAAGCAAACTCAAGGACTTAATTATAGAATTACGCGAACCAAAAGGCCTTCGATACCTTGATGTCATCATTGGGCTGGAAGCCGTCGAGTTGATTGAGCAGCTCCAACATGGTCCTCTGCACTTCCCTGTCACCGGCCTTCTCCGAGTCGAAACGCTTCGTGCCGATCGCGTCGAGCTCGTCGATGAAGATGATGGCAGGGGCCTTCTCCTTGGCGAGCGCAAACGCGTCGCGCACCTAAACAAACAATGTAAAAGCCTGAAAATCAAAATTTACCAATTTCGCGCCGTCACCGATGAACATCTGGACAAGCTGCGGACCGGCCAGCTTCAAGAAGGTCGACTTGGTCTGCGCGGCGACGGCACGGGCCATCATCGTCTTGCCGGTGCCTGGAAAAGCGAGGAAAATTATCTTAGGACTGAAAAATGAATTTATTAAAAGTTCTAAACAATCTTCAATGCAAAAAAGTCGGATTTTCGCGCTACATCTACTTAAAATTACAAAAAGGCATCGCAAAACCTGCGAAAAACGCCAAAAAAATTTGGAATGAATGGAAAATATGAAGTTTCGAAAAAAATCCAAAAAAAAAACGGATTTGCGCGCAAAGAAAACTCCGATCAAATTTAAAATAACCAAAATTGACAAAATCTATTTTTTGAGACTTTGCAAAAACTTATCAATCTTCAAAAACATAATTCTAAAACTTCTAAAAACTAAACCTAAAAAGTCTAAAAATAAATCTAAAAAGTCCGCGTTAAAAACTTCTAAAAACGCTACAACTCTCTAAAATTTATACCGGGAGGCCCGTAGAGCAGCACGCCCTTTGGTGGGTGGATGCCGAGGTTGATGAAGCGGTCCTTGTGCGTCATTGGCAGCACGACGGCCTCGATCAGCTCCTAAAACCATAATTTTCAAAATGAGGTCTCCAAAAATACCTGAATTTGCTTGTCACAGCCTCCGATATCGGAGTACTGCTCCTGCGGCCGCTCGTCAACCTCCATCGCCTTGACACGGGAGTCGTACTCGGCGGGCAGCTTCTCGAGCACGAGGTAGGAATCCTGAAAAGGGCCATGAAAAAGGATGGTAGCTTTTTGGTACCTTATTGACACCGACGAGATCGCCCGGCTTCAGCTCGCTGGGGTCGACGAGGCCGACGACAGGCAAGAAGTAGGTGGCGCGGGTGGACGTTTTGATGACTGCGCATTTTGTCTAAAAACACGAGATTTTTAAAATTTGTGAAATTTGCTTACCTTATGAGCATCCAAATCGACGTTGGCGCCCTCCTCCTCCACATTCTCCTCGAGCTCGAGCAGTTCGATGACGTTCGACACGAGGTACGGCAGCGTTTTGTTCACCTAAAACAATCATAAATTGATCCGTCTAAAAATTACCTTGATCCGCTCGTTGTTCTCCTTGATGCGGTCCTTCAGCGTCTGCACCGAGTGGCTGATGCGTTGCACCTAAAAATAGTTTTAACAATTAGAGAAATAGACCCACATCAGAGCGCATGATGCGAATCTCGCTCTCCAGCAGATGCGAGCGGCTCTTCAGGTCCTCGGGGGCCATCTTGAGGATCTCCTCGTCGAGCTGCTCCTCCTGGTCGGTCTCCATCTTCTCGGCGGCGGGTTGCTGACCGGCGGCGGCGGCCGCGGGGCCTCCAGAGGGGGCTGGGGCCGCCGAACGGTTCGCTTGTTGGTCGGCCATTCTGCAAAGGATACGATGTAATCGTAAGACTATTGAAGGCAAGCGAAAGAAAACGAGAAAATAAATCAGAAAATGACCACAAAATTGAGGAAAATTCATGGACAGCTAAGAAAACTAAAATTCTGGACAATCAAAAGGTTGAATTTCGGAACAGAAATGGTTTCAAGCCCGAGAAAACGAGAAAATCAGACTCAAAATGCTGAATTCGATAAGAACTTGATAAAAACAAGAAAACCATAACTTTAGGATAGAGAAAGGAAATTTTCTAAAGAGTGAGACTCCCAAACATCTCTACTAGCTAATTTAGAGGATAGAAGCTAAATTTTGATCAGAAATATCGAAGAACGACAAGGAAAACGTTGGAAAAATTTTGCAAAGTTTTTGATGCCCAAATCAAGCGCTGAGAGCTCAAAAATCGATTGAGAAAGCACAGCATATCAAGGAGAAGTTAGTAGCGCATGCAAAATTCGATAAAAATCATACTAAAACTTTTAATTTTAATAAAGAACTTTACAAAATAGCGCGATCCATTTCGGCCGGCAATTCTTCAAATTCTCATCATCCTTTTGTCGCGGGCGCGCAAAGGGCAAGTGGCCATTGGAGCGTTGTGTAGTCCTTTCCAATTCGAAAAGATTCGGCAAAGAGGAATACTTCAAAACCAGCCGCTTACAGCGGCTTTGCCGCTGCAAGCGGCTGGACTTCGGGCTACCCCTTCCGCTCCCTCCGCCTCCTTTTATGATGGCCTTAGATACTTTAAAGGATTTAAATAATGAATTAAAATAATTAAAAAGTATTAAAACAACTGAAAAAAGCGATCTGGGCGCGGTAAAGGGCTTGGGGAAAGGGGGGGGGGGAAAGGGGGCGTGGCCTGCCGGGAGAGGGCCCCCACTCGTTTTATTAAGGCGCCACTTTCAAAGTTAATTATTTTTATTTAAACAAAAACTTTTTTATAATTTTTTGATCATTTAAGGGGTTTCTGACTACGCTCTATCCAAATCCGAAGAGACCTAAGCTCTATCTCCTTTCCCCTCCGAGTTATAGTTGGCTTCTGACAGACAGACAGACACCACTACTGAATTCTTATCTAATAATTCCCAGTTTTTTTTATAAACTCTAGTAATTTTCGATATCAAATTTATTTTTAGCGCTTCGGAATTGCTATCTGGCGAAGCTTAGAATCTTAAAAAGCTTCATTTCTGCACTCAAAAAGCGAATTTTCAATTTTTAATTTTTATTCTCAAAGTTTCTATTTTCAATTTTCTTTAGATACTTATATTCTCATTTTAGTCACTACCAGGGCTCAACCCATCGTCTTCAGCTTCTAACCGAGAGATCAAGGAACCGAAAAAATGGTAAGAAATATAATTTTTAAACTAAAATCTTAATTTTTAGGCTCGTAACGCGGAGAAGGCGATGACGGCGCTCGCCAGATGGCGCAGAATGAAGGAGGAGGAGGAGCGAGGTAAGTATTACACGAAAAATTTGCTATAACCGAATTTAGGCCCGATCGCGAAGCGCCCAAATGACACGCGCGAGTGCAAGCGACTGGAGGACGCGATTCGTTTCCGGATGGAGGTGGGGAAGCTTTAAAAGGCTCAAATTTTCGTTTTTTAGATTGCAAAAGACGTCGCGAAGAAGATCCAGACGATCCAGAACCCCGGGTTGGGCGAGTTCAAGATTCGCGACCTCAACGACGAGATCAACAAGCTCGTGCGGGTGAAGAACCAATGGGAGCAGCGCATCAAGGAATTAGGAGGCTCCGATTTTCGGTGAGGGTTTTTAGGAGATTTTCCTAAAGAATCCCTCCTAGATTGCCAATTCAAAAATGGGCATATGTCCTTGTTTTTTGTTCCTAAAGAATCCCTGCTAGCTTGCGCTGCGAAAAAAGCTTCCTAAAGGATATCTGCCAGATTGCCCCAGAAAATTAGGATCTTTAGATTATTCCCTTAGTTTTTCAATTCACAAAGAATCCCTGCTAGCCTGCCCACTTACAAAACGTCCATTAAAATTCATATTTTAGAAAAATGGGTCGAGAGCTGGATAAGGAGGGCCGGGCGGTCGGCGGCGATCGAAGTTACAAGTACTACGGCGCCGCCCGCGATCTGCCCGGCGTCCGCGAGCTGTTCGAGAAGGACACCGAGATTGAGGTATCTATTTAGCTTTAAGATTCACCATTTAATTCAGAAAATCCGAAAAACGCGCGCGGATCTGATGCGCTACGTCGACGCGGGTTATTACGGGTACTTGGATGATGACGACGGGATCCTGGAGCCGCTAGAAGCCGAGGAAGAGGCCCGAGCCATCGCCAAGGCCAAGGACGTACTTTAAAAGCTTCAAATTTCATGTTGAAAACGTTAATTTAGGAATGGGACGCGTCAAAGGTGAAATGGGACAAGGACGCGCGGGACAGCGACTCGGCCGACGAGGTCGAGGACGACATTTATAAAGTGGAGGATGTGGGTGATTTTAATCGTTATTCAAAAGGTAGAAAATTAGGTTTTTGATGGTTTTTATTTGATTAAAAACGCAGCAAAAGGGTTTTCGCGTTTTCTAATCCTTTTGGAGTACAAAAACTTGGAAATTCGGTTTTTGGTAATTTTTTAGGCATGCTGAAACTAGTTAAATGTTTTTGCTATTGTGATGTAAGTTTTAAAGTTATTTTTCGATTAGTTTTCTATCTAATATCCATGGTTTCGCGCTTTAAAAATTCTAAATCCGATTTTTTAAACCTAAAAAAATTAATTTTTATGGATTTTAAAGCTTGTTTAAGCTTGTCAACCATTATGAAAAATTAGTACCCATTTAATTTTACATTTTTAGGACGCCGACGGCGAGTGGCAGGTGAAGATCACCGAGGTGGTGGGCGAGGACGGGAAGAAGGTCGAGATTCGCCACGTCATGGTCCCCACCCTCAAGGTATCTTACTTAATATCGATTTTACATAATTATTATAACGTCATTAAATTGCTATTTAAATTTAATACAATTTTTATAGGATATCGAAGAATCGCTGCTCGAATCAAAGAAGCAGCAACTCCTCGAAAAGTACCTCGGCGAGGCCCGGATTTAACAAAATCCCAATTTTCCTCAACTTTCCAACCACCACCTTTTTTCGATATTGTGATGCGGGCCCTGTTGTATTTTGTATTTTTTGTAAATACAAAATTGCTAAAATCCGATTTCCCCCAAATGGTCTCTCTCTGTTGCGTTGTTTTTGTTATTACGTGATTCCACGAGTTTCCCCCGTTGACGCGCTTACCGTATCTTACCGTACTTTTTCCGTACCGTACCTTCATGTTTTCGGAAATGAATTCATTTATTGAATGCTTTAAATTAGTTAAATTAAATTATGCAAAGTAGATTAACAGGATAACAAAAATGACAAATCCGGAAAATTGGAAATTTTTCGAGGAGTTACAGTAGTCGAGCGAGCACAGACAATACACATCGCCGTGTAGCGTTTTTCTAAAGGAGCGGTGAAGTCAAGAGAGCCGATTTTCACTGCGTAATTGATTAAGCTTTTTCGAAACTGGCAAAATAAGTGTCGTAAACGGTTGTCTAGAAAGAAATTGTCTCTGCTAGACTGCCCTGGCGAACGGGCTGTTTCTCAAATGGTCTCTGCTAGTTCACTTGCTTTCCGGGATTCTCCTCAAGAATCCCTGCTTGCTGACGTTCGAACTTTTGGTTCCTCAAGGCTTTTTGCTAGCTAATCTTCGATCGTCTGATTCCTCAAAAATCTTTGCTAGCCTGCCTTGGCTTATCGAAATTGCTTTTTGCTAGTTGCTGCGTTTTCTAAGCCCCCAAGGCTCAAACGCTTTTTCAATGAATCTCTGCTAGCTAACCTCGATCATTTTCCACACTGGTCTCTGCTAACTGGCCCTTTCCTTCTGAGAACCTTTGCTAGTTTGCCCTGGAGCGAAGCTTTTTTCGAGAATCTCTGCTAGCTTTCAGTTTTCTCATTTCCACAACGCTCTCTGCTAGTTAGCCAGTCTCAGCGGCTTCCCAAAGAATCCCCGCCAGCTCGCCTCACCTGCACCCATCTGGATTGTAGGCGTGTACGAGGCTGTCGTGAGGTAGACAAGTCAATGCAAGTGATGAGATCTCTTTTACGGTATGCTTGGCGGGTCTAAATTTATTTTCTAGGACCGTTGAAGGCAAAATCCACACCTGAAGATCCTAACACAGGCCGCACCCTCGCAAATGCCGCAAATGTGGGTGTCTTGGCAATCGGAGCCCTCGAGGCAGAAGGTGGCCGAGCCTTGAACGGGGGTTTTGCTGGTTTTCGCAAATGGCCTTTGCTAGCATGCCTTGAGCGTCATATTCTTCAGTGATCTCTGCTAGTTTGCCTGGCGGCATTTCGAGAAAATTCAAGTTGATTCCCCAAACATTTTTGCTAGATCGTCCAGGAAAAACGGATTCTATCAAAGAATCTCTGCTAGCCTGCCTGACCTTCATGTCAGGTCGAGGTGACGCTAGAGCTCAAATTTCCGCAAGATGCTCTGCTAGCCTGCCCTGGCGGCATCAGCTTCTTAAAGAATCTTTGCTAGCTTGCCCGGCTCTTCATTTTTCGCTTTCCGGGTTCCGGCTCAAATTTCCTCAAATATCCCTGCTAGCTCGCCCACATTTCCTAAAAACCCTCTGCTCGCTTACCTATCGAGCAGAGCGTCGACAGTATTATCAGCGACCAAATCCCGCCGAATCGCATCGGGGCATCCCGATCCCTGGGACTGATGGGCAGGCCACCGATGCTGGAAAAGTCACTTTAAAGGGCCAGTCAAGCTTTAGGAAGCCATGAAAACGTCAATTTAAAGGACCATTGAAGCTAGAAAACCAGTTACGCCATGAAAATCAATAGCGAAAGATTCGGGAAAAAACGAAAAAGGATCGATTCGAACTTGAGGCCGAGGTTCAGCCCCGCGAACTTGTCGCTTCTACCACTTCTCCTCCTCATCGCCTATTCATTAGGATCAGCGCTCCGAATATCTCGGTTAGGGAGAGAGAGAGAGAGAGAGAGAGAGAGAGAGAGAGAGAGAGCAGGACTTTTGAAATTCGTACCCTCATCTCTCTCAATAACCAAAAGAATTCATGATCCGGGCCTAGAATTGAGCATGAAGTTTACAAAACGGAGATCAGATGGGGCAAACTAGCAGAGATCCTTGAGGAAAATAAAATCCACCAAAAGCTGGTTTTATCGGCCCTTAAAACGCTGCCAAATCGTAAAATCCAGATTTTTCGCTACAGGCTAGCTAGCAAAGATCCTTTAAGAGGAAACGCCACATTGACTAGACGTCAATGACCCCTAAAACTCACTTCAAAGACCCTTAAACGCTGCAAATCGTAAAATTTCCGATTTTCGCTGCAAGCAAGCTAGCAGAGATCCTCAAGGAGGCAAAGCCGGATTGGCTAGAGATCTACGACCCCGAAACGGACTTCAATGGCCATTTAAAAATAAAAAAAAACGTCAAACCCGCTATTCTCTTTACAGGTAAACTAGCAGACGGCCTTGTGGAACCAAGAACTGCGAGCTTGAGCTTGGAAAAAAGTGGAGTTTTCTCAGAAAACCCTAAAGCCACATCACCAATCTTCAATTTTCGGCCCGTACGAAAAAACCGGCAAAATGGGGGCAATTCGCCGTGGCCGGGGGGCGGGTGGAATCAAATTGGGGCCCTTTGTGTTTCGGTTTTCGGGGCGGATCACACGGCGGCCAATACGTGGTAATGAGGGAGGGAAATACGCCGAAGGGAGGTATTGGGGGGTCTAACCGGATAATTGCCTGAAGGGCACATTTCTGGGGATGACACCTTGGTCTCTGCTAGCCTGCCCTTGCTCCAATTCCTAAAATAATCACTGCTAAACTGCCCTCCAATTCCCCAAGAATCTCTGATAGCCTGCCCCCCAATTCCTCAAAGAATCTCTGATTCGGACGACGGACGATCGGACGGCGCAAGCTAGCAGCGTTTCTTTGGGAAACATAATAGCGAGCACGAGCCATTTGAGACTTTTAAAGGGAGAGCGACATGACGTTTGCAAGTCTTAGTAGAAAGGCAAGCAAGCAAACACCATTTCGGAAACCAGGCAAGCTAGCAGAGAGGCTTGCGGAAATCACAACAACCAAGCCAGGCATCCTTGCAGAAACTATTTTTAAAGGCACAGACAAAATGTTTTCAAGTTCTAGTCGACAGGCAAGCTGGCAAAGACCATTTGAGAAACCTGGCAAGCTAGCAGAGGCCCTTGCGGAAACCACAAACAAGAGCTAGGCACACTTGCAGAAACCCTTTGTGCGCAGGGGGATGAGGTAATTGTCAATGTCCTGTTGATGACAGCCAGGAGGGGGTAAAGTGGCGGAATGGGGGTCCTAGGGCCCGATGACAACTAGGGCCCCATGGCCACGCCGGGGAATTAATTTCCTGTGTCTTGCCCGGGGGTGTGTGCTAGATTAGACAGCTCTCCACCTAGCGATGAGAAGGGAATCGAGGCATTGTCCTCGTCTTCGAGTCAAACTGGGCAGGCGAGCAGAGACCGTTGAGGAATTGGAGGGCAAAAAGAGGGCCCCGCGGCCGTCAATTACGCATTAGGGGCCCAAAAAGCGGGGGGACATGCATCTCTACGACTGCGCACACAAATCGGAGGAGGACTCGCGTAATGCAAAAAATGAGCCCTATTCTGGGCGTGTAGATCTGACTTTGGGTGAAGAGAATTACGTAGCAAGCTAGCAGAGATTCTTTGAAGCATTGGAGGGGCAGGCTAGCAGAGATTCTTTGAGGAATTGGAGGAGTAGGCTAGCCGAGATTCTTTGAGGAATTGGAGGGCAGCTAGCAGAGATTTTGAGGATTGGGGGCAGGCTAGCAGAGATTCTTTGAGGAATTGGAGGGGCAGGCTAGCAGAGATTCCTTGAGGAACCGCGGCATTCCGCAAAGATTCTCTGCTCATTCCACCCCCACATACTCGACGTACTAATAAGCCGGAAAGCCACAGCGAATAACGAATGAAAAAGGCATGTCCCCCCTCTCTCTACTTGAATATTTGGTGTCTCGATCCCCCGATACGGGGAGATGAGGTGAATGCGTAATGGACAGCCCGTAGCACCGACCACCACAACCCCCGTCACACAATTCGGATTATAATACGAGAACATTCCGATTGACTGGGGAGGGTCTAAGCGTCTCTGCTAGCTTGCCCAGCCTACACATCCATCCTGCTTGATGTATAAATTTAGCGAGGCTAGCAGGGCTTCTTAATGAAATTCAGAAGTCAGAACTGGCAAGCTAGCAGGGACTATTGCAGAAAATGGGACAGTTAAGCAGATTTGATCATAATGCCGAGATCAAATGTCGAAATTCCTAACGTCGGAATTCGTAATGTCGAAATGTCAGAATGTCGAAATTCCCAATGCCGAAATTTTTTTTGCATAGGATTCGGTGGTTTTCCGGGAAAAGAGTCTTCAGGAGAACCAAGTCTTCGAGCTCGAGGCCAGCTAGCAGAGAATATTGGGGAAATTCCGCCTCGACGTAAAAATAAAGTAATGTAAATTCCGCAGCGCTACTCTATGCGGTGAGTGTGTTGTGTGTCCCTTCATAAGCAGTCGGGCGGCCGTTTTTTCATCAAGTGGCTGGTCGAGCGGAAGAAGAAGGGAAGGGGAGTGGACCACCTTAGGGCCCAAATATATATATCCTGGGCCACCGGGTCCGCCCGGAGGCCCACTTCAAGGGGAGCGCCTTAAATATTGTTGTCTACTGGACTCGGCCGGGCCATTACAATTGCGTGTTCGGCAAGGAGCGTTCCGTTGGCGCTAAACATGGGAATTTCGTTCCTCAAAGGGTCACTGCTAGATTGCCATGCGAGTGGAAAAGACCGCCCGTCAAGGGTCGTGAAGTGAGCGTCAATAAAAAAGATTACGCAAGATTCGCTAGAATCTTAGAAAACCTAGGCTCGACAAATGTCCTCCGCTAGTTTGCCATAGCGGCACTTAGGAGTCGAGTTAAACGCCCTTAAAGGAGCGTTCAAGCCGGAGCGAAAACGCAACCGATTACGTAACTAAAATCGCTTCTAAAGGGCCATTGAAGGTTCAAGATGAATTTCCTTGAGCTAGTTGTTAGTTGGTTCTCGTAACGCCCCCCTCCCCCCCTGAGGATATCGCCGAGAATCAAAAAAGGATCGGATTACCCGGCGCGTGCACCGGAAGACCACTTTGCGCCCGCCCCACCCAGCAATTACAGATTTTGAGCCGAAAAAGCGAAAATCCAGGTTTTGATAGCCCAGGAATCCGAAAATCCAGAGATTATCGCTAGATTCGGGCAGTTTGGAATGTCTTAAAGGGACGGACAAGTAAAAAAAAACTTGTTTATCGAACGGACAACGTGAAACAAAAGCTTTGTTTTGTAAGTAAGATTAATTGAAACTATTTATCAGGTAGGGCAGGCTAGCAGAGATTCTTTTAGATACTGGTGGGGAGAGGAGGGAGCGGCAGGCTAGCAGAGATTCTTGGAGGCATTTGAGCTCCGACAAAGCCTTCAAAGCTGTTTCCCGGATAATTTTTTCGGATGGCAATTCGACCAGTGATGCAAAATCATTGTCAGAAGCGCGTCATGAATTTTGGTAAAAATTTCCTCGAAACTGTCACACATTTCATCAATTAATTTTCTCTCAATAATCGCTGGATTTACGCGACTCTGGAGGATAGTCTCAAATTCGCGCATAAATATGGTGCGTATGATAGGGAGGCGGAGTTCAAGGAATGCAATGGCCGGGGGCACTTGGTGCTCGAACAACATATCTTGGCCCGAGGAGAGAATTATGTTGACCGGCTCGCGCACCTCGAAATAGGCCTCGATTGTGGTGGCGTTGGCGAGCTCGTCGGCACTAGGAATATGATTCGCAGAGCTTTTCCATGGTGGCGGAGGCGGCATTTTTAGAGCTCTTCTCAGCTCTTCACGACCTGAAGCGAAAAATTTCATTCCAACGAAACTTCCGGAGTGCAAACCTATGCTCTGCGCCGCCACTGGCATCAACACCGTGGCGACGATTCTCGCGAGGCCATACTTTAAATTGTTGTCCCACAACTTCTCGTAATCGGCATTTGTCATACAAAACGAGGTGATCTTCTCGAGATCGGCCTCTAAGCCGGGCAACACTGACGAGGGGCTGCTACCAGAAATTGTACTGCTCGGTGTTGTTGTTGGGTCAGGGGCGGTAATAGAGTTGAGATCGAAGCTCTCTAAAGACCAGATCTACCCCATTCTAGCCACTAAAAGCTTACGCGAATTGGGGAGAATGAAGAGGATGTAGATGAACAATCTAACAGCCATTTCGAAAAAAGCGTGCGATCATTATGGGCACCGATCAGCCGGCTGCCAGCTATCTAGGTCACCTATCAATCCTATCAAAACACCCCATCCATCATTACCTAAAGGCACCAAGAAAGTACTGACATCTAGATTTGCTGTTTGTAGTGCACAAATCCAAAATGCAACTTTGTTGCATGTGAATAAAATTAATTCAAACTCTTTATCAGGTATCGGTTGCTAGCAAAGTTTCTTTGAGGAATTTGAGGGGTAGGCTAGCAGAGATTCTTTGAGGAATTGGATGCTCGTAAGACAATATCAAGGCTGTTTTGAAGGAACTTCTTTCGGGCGGCAGTCATTGTCATTGTTTTGCATTGTCATGAACGCGTATCTAAGTTCAAACCGGATCTTCACTAGTTCATCGCACATTTCATCAATTAATTTTCTATCAACAATCACCGGCTCAGGACGGCTTTTTAGGGCCGCCTCAAATTGGCGCCGAAATATGGTGCGAACGATGGGGAGACGGAGCTCAAGCAATGCCATGGCCGGTGGGAGTTGGTGCTCAAAAAAGAATGGGCTGTCCAGGGTGATCGAGGGCGTGATCGGCTCGCGCAGCTCGAAATAGGCTTCGATTGTGGTGGCGTTGGCGAGCTCGTCCTTACTCGGACTACGAGAGTTTCGCCATGGTGGCGGAGGGGGCATTTTTAGGGCTGTGCGCAGCTCTTCACGACCTGAAGCGAAAAATTTCATTTAAAACGAAATAGGTAGGGAATCGTATGATCACCTTCGCAACGAATTGCCTAACACAAGCTTTCCTCTAGCTAGCAGGGCCGATAAACCAAACCTATGCTCTCCGCGGCAGCTCGAAGCAACGCCGCGGCGGTGTTTTCCGCAAGGCCGTACTTCAAGTTGTGGTCCCATAACTGCTCGTAATCGGCATTTGTCATGCAAAATGAGGTAATATTTTCGAGGTCAGCCTCTAGGCCGGGCATCAATGTGCTGCTAGTAAAAATAGCACTGCTCGGAGTTGTTGCAAAGTCAGAAGCGGTGATAGAGTTGAGATCGGTGCTCACTAAAGACCAGCTCCAGCTCCGTTCTACCACTAAAAGCTTACGCGAATGGTGGATAAGGATGAGGAAGAAGCCTATCGCGACCGCCGTAGCCATCTCACTAAAACGTTTCTCTGCTCATTACCGAAACATGAGCAAAACATTGTAAACCGTCAAAAATCGAAAAATTAGAGACGGAAGCCAAACAATTTTTCTAAGCCCCAGCTTAAGCCTACCTAAGCCTAAGTCAAGCCAAGCCAAAGCCTAGGTCTAAGCTTAAGCATAAGCTACGTCTAAGCCTAAGTATGAGCCCAAGCCTAAGCCAAGCGAATCCAAAGCCCAAGCCTAAGCCTAAGCCTAAGCATAAGCTACGCCTAAGCCGAGAGCGTGAAAAATCAAGAGCGTCGATCAGGCGGCTGCCGCCATTATTGCCAGCTATCTAGGTCACCCATCAATCCTATCAAAACACCCCCTGCATCATTACTTAAAGGGACCGAGAACGTAACGATGCCTAGAATTGTAGTTTGTATTGCAAGAATACGTCAAGGAACCCACTTCCAAAATCAAATATTTTTAGGGGACCCAATTCTTCACCCCGGCACCACCGATTTACAGCGCCTCCCACGTTGGCTAGAGCCGTTCCCCTATGAAAAAGCTTCAGTATAGCTCTGGATTTAGGACCATTTCGCAAAGATCTCTGCTAGCAGGCCTTCCACTTCTACCAGATTTTCCAAAAACAAATAACTCTGCTAGCTTCCCAGGCAGATCTAAGTATTTTCCTAAATGATCCATGCTAGCTGGCCTACAGAATTTACAGCGCCAAATGGTTTCTATTAGCCTGCATGTCGTCTTGTAACCGTTTTCCTCAAGAATCTCTGCTACCCTGCCCCATCTATCCAATTTTTCAGGCACAAAGCCAATCCCAAGGCCAGCTCAGCCGACAGTTGCGTCGAATAAATCTTCTTCACACCTGTTCCCTAGTTTTTTTAGGTTCTCTCTCTCTCTCTCTCTCTCTCTCTCTCTCTCGTTCTCTATCCGACGGGCAGTCTAGCAAAGAGTCTTTAGGAATCTCTAGAGCCCCCAATTCGTCAGTCCCCCAGACCACATCCCCTTCTCGCATCTGGCGGTGGTGTCTTTGTATGCATCCGCGATGAATCAGTCTCCCCCTTCGCTTTTTGGGCATTCCATTCCGCTCCTTGCTACACCACACTTTTTTGGGGGCCGCATTTTGCAGTGTTGCAGAGGATCGGGGGCTTCCGCAAATGGTGTTTGCTTGTTTGCCCTGAGCCAGGAATGAAAAATGGTCTCTGCTAGCTTGCCTAAAACACCACCAGAACCGCTGCTAGCTTGCCCGCAAGAGCCAGAGACTCCCAAATGATCTCTGCTAGCTTGCCCTCTCTCTTAAAGTGCACCGATCCATGAACAAATCCGTGTTCCTCCTCCCCAACCTCGTGCTCCTCACATCCACGATCAGATTCCGGGCCACTCCTCCTCGCAGTCATTCCACCCGGCTGGCACTCCGCCTGAGATCCGTCCATTCTATTGATTTTCCGGGGGTACCTGATCCGATTTTTTTCGGGATGATGGGCATCATCACGTGCTCAAACTTTTTCCTCTCTCTCACAATCTCTCGCTTTTTTGAGGACACATCTTCATATTTCCTATAACGACTCAAAAATTGGGATAGATAAATTGGGATATCAGCCCGACCTTGAAAACGAAATTTCTTGCCCAGGCAGGTGGCAACCAGGTGACGTGCGAAAAAATAGGGCACCTTGAAAGTGGCTCCCCTCCAATTCCCCGAAGAATCTTTGCTAGTTGGCCAGCTCCTATCCTCTAATTCCTCAAATAAACTCTGCTAGCCTGGCTTAATTCAGCTTCTAAAAACAGCTGAACCAGTTCATCCAGATTCAAGTCTGAGATGAGTCAGCCCGGTCCACTTGGAGACTTCGGGGAGTGGTAGATGGTTTATGTTTGTTCTTCTACTCCGTCTCTCTCTCCCTCCCTCTCTCTCCCTCGCTCTCTCGTCTCTATACTCTCAATTACAAACATCCCGCGCCTCGACAACCCCCTACCTACAATCCGGAGACGACAACTTGATCGATCTAACGCTGGACGATCAAGTTGAAATCCAAGAATCTCTGCTAGCATGCCCTGTATTTTGTAGGTGGCAACTAGCAGAGATTCTTTGCCTCAAGGCCCAGACAATGCCAATATATCCTCATCTCCCTCCTTCCGCTGTTTTCGCCCAATTTTTCGGTTTCACTCGCTTTCGTGCCCCCAGGGCATGGAAATGGTTAATTTATGGCTTTCCGCCGGGATCCAATTCTTCAATATCTTTCAGCCCGTCGCGAATCAGAGACCGCTGCACTTTTCTATGTGCTCTGAAGAAAAGGCGGGAGGAGCACGATGGAGCGACCGACCGAGTTGCCAGCTGTCAGTGTTGAGTCTCAGACATTTCGCAAAGCATCTCTGCTAGTATACCCTCGCCTTGGATCTCGAAAAATCTAAAATGTGCATTTTCGCAGAATTTCTCTGCAAGCATCCTTCTAGTTCCTCAAAGAATCCCTTGCTAGCCTTGAATCTCGGATTTCACAGAAAATTTTTTCCGCAAATATTCTCTGCTAGCTTGCCTAGACTTGATCGGATTCTTGAGGCTAGAGAAAAGAACAACCACAACTCACGACCATCTCCTTTTTCCAAAAAAAAACGCTAGCCTGCCCCAAATTCCCCCAAGAAACTCCGCTAGCCTACCCTCCAATTCCGCAAGAATCTCTGCCAGCTTGCCCTTAAACCTCAATTTAGTTTGACGCCTCGCGCCCGCCTCCTGGTTATTTCCAGGGCTTTGATCCCTCACCGGTCGTGCTGACGAGGCTACAGGTGAGACCACTGCTGTCAAGACACCTTGAAACTAGTGCCTTCCTGGGTTAGGCCCCCTAAAGGGTCTCTGCTAGGCTACCCTAGCCAAAGAAGCTAATTTCCACAAAATTCTCGGCTAGGCAACCTTGGAAAACTTCAATTTTCATCAAAGAATTGCTGCTAATGTGCCCCCTCGCTGTAGGTAGCTGTATTTCCCCGATAATCACGGCTAGCAGCCCTGCGACCGAATTTCCCAAACGCGCTCTGCTGGTCACACGACCATGTCGGATTTGCATAAATTGTCAATACTCTTGCGAATGTTCAGCTCCCCGCCGACCCTCCACAACACTGCACCCAACACCCCGGCAATCATCATCATAATATTCCCTATAATCGACACTCCTATCACGGTGGAGAAGCAGATCTGATTACCGCCAGCAGACAGCCAAAAATGGCGCCGGTGAGTACGGTAATTCGTTAATGGAGGTAAAAAAGAATTAGCCTTCCGGTCTAGAAGAAATTCTGGCTTCTCCGTCCCTTTAAAGCGACGAGGAGCACAAATATTTGCAACTTTAACCTTTAACCTAAACAAGCCTAAGCCTAAGCCTACGCCTAAGCCTAAGCTCAAACTGAAGCCTTTCGAGTACCTTTAAGACCCTCTACAGCCTCGGAAATAAAAATTCAATCCCTTCCATTTTCAGAGAAATCGGCTGCCTTCATTTGGCGATGCCAGCAGCCAGCAATCGATCGATATACGCTTCAGAAATGTGAGTTTCCGCCTTTCTCTCTCTCTCTCTCTCTCTCTCTCTCTCTCACTCTCTCCCTCTCACCCGCAATTGTTATGGAAAGCCCCGTGATTCCTTCCCACAGATCACGATACCAAAAAGAAAAATAGCAGAAAAGGCTTGTTTTTCTGTTTAAGATCAATATTCTGCGCTCTTCCTTCTAAAGATGCCCCTAGGGCATGTTCCCCTGCCCTTATAATCACAATCACAGTCCGATTCGCTCCTCTGGCCGTTCCACCACTCGGTCGCTTGAGCGCTTTTCTTTCGTGGCGCAAGCACGTGGGGTCAGCAGGGGCAGACGAGCAGGGATCCTTTGTGAAATTGGAAGGGAAGGGCAGGCTAGCAGTGATATTTTTGAGGAATTTGAGGGGAGGGCAAGCTAGCAAGGATTCTTTGAGCTCGAGGATTGGGGGGGCAGACTAGCAGAGGTTCTTGGAGGGCAGGCTAGCAGGGATTTGCAGAGGACGGGATGGAGGGCAGCTGACAGAGATCCTTTGAGGAATTCCACAGGAGGCCAGCAAAGATAATTTAATGGGGGGGCAGATGCGACTTTCCCGCCACAGCCCTATATCTCCGCCGTCCACCCAGCCAGGATAATTGGCGATCATTCTTTTCTTCTTTTGGTTCTTTCTTTTTGCCGCCCCTCTCCCCTCGAATCGAGGTCGTGTAGCGACTGACTGACTGTCCATCCACCCGCCGCCAACCTGACCGTTCGTTATTTTTTCGACCGGGTTGACCGGTTTTCGGGGTGTTCGTCCACCTTTTTTCCAGTAATTAGACTCAATTTCGGAGGTTCAAAGGGCCGCCGAAGCTCGAGATGGGTTGGGGAGGCTAGCAGAGAACTTTGAGGAGGTCGGAAGCTAGATTATAGTCAATTAAAGGCAGACTAGCACAGATTCTTTAGGAAAAGTTGCAGAACGGACGCTCTCCAAAATCGTACAGGGCAGGCTAGCAGTGACCGTTTGCGGAATCACTAGGAGGGATTCTTTAGGAACGCAAATCTCGACTTTCTGACATTGATGAGCAAACTAGCAGAGCTCCTTTGAGAAAAATTTTAGGAAAGTTCCAGGAAAAACCCGGACGACAGAGATCCTTTAGGAAATTTGTCTTATAGTACCAACTAGCAAAGGTTCTTTGAGAAAAACACTCAAAAACAAGCAAAGACCCTTTAGGACTTTCCCAAAGGGGGCCTTCCCTTCCTTTCCTATATACCCGATCCATCGATCCTCCACCACCTCTTTCTCTGCTTCTCTCGTTTCTCATTGTCTATCCCCCACCATCTGGCCATTGTATTCCATCCCCGGGCCATTATCGGACGGCTGGTCGGGGGGCTCGATGACCGGCTGGTTATAAGCAAAACGTTGTTTTTGATCCTCTTACTTCGTTAAAATTCTCTTAAAAGTTTTCAACGAATTTTTGGACCTTTAAATCTTGAAAAATCAAGTTTCCGAGCGTTCTTTAAAATTTTTTCTGTTTCCAAAAAATTAAAACACCATTTCCAAGCGTTTTTTAGGCTTGTGCTTCTAATTCTAATTTGAATTTGAATTTCTCCGCCATGCTACACTATTTTCAAAGGCAGGCTAGCCGAGATTCTTTGAATTCTTGGATTCTGGCTTCAATTTTGAATCGAAAACCCAACTTTCGAGCTTCACCGGCTCAAAATTGGACAATTTTGATGCGAAAAAGGCGAATATGGATTTTTGGGTTGCGAAATCCCGACGAGCTTGATGAGTTTCCGCACATCGTTTCGCAACCCAAATTTCCCAAAAAATCTCTGCTAGCCTGTCCTAAAAATTTTTCAAATAATCTCTGCTAGCCAGCCCTCCAATTCCTCAAAGCATCCCTGCTAGTTGGCCCTAGACCTCAAGAATCCCGTTCCCTAAGCCGCCAATAATTGGTGGCTCTCTCTCTCTCTCTCTCTCTCTCTCTCTCTCTCGGAAAACGCGTTCCTATCCGCCCCGCCAAATCATATGCAAATTAAGCCGGATCGGACAGTCCGAGCCGGGCGACATGGCATTAATTCTCGCCATTTTCAGAACCCGAGAAAACCGGATATTTCGGGGCTGCTTTTAAAGTCCGAATTTTCTGGGCTTCAGCCAGATTCCTGAAGTGTCTCTGTTAGCTGCCTTCCCTAACAATCTCTGCAAGTTCGCCTCGATAACGACCGCTGCGAGCGTTTTTCCCCAAGAATCCCCGCTAGCCTGCCACCCCAATAATCTGCGCTAGCCCACCCCTCACCCCATTCCACAATATCACTGCGTAATGGGTGGCTGTAACGCGTTGAGCGAGGGTGGACAGGATAAATGATCTCATTCTGCAGTGTTAGGGTGGTGTTCAAGCTGGACAGCTGACCCATTCGTCATCCCGAGCCTCCTCAAAGGGTCTCTGCTAGCCTGCCCCTCCGCACTCTATCGCCGTGTTGGCACCGATTTCATGCCCGAGTGACCCCGCGGGGATCCAGTTGCCCCCCGCCAACGGCTCAGACTTTTGCCCGGCATTTCAAGGGGGCTTGAAAATTGTTGGTTTCCGCTTGGGGGTATACTTTAAAGGGGTGGAGACAGTCAGGAAAGAAATCTGAAGCTTCCTCAAGAATCGCTGCTCTAGCTTGTGTTTGGAATTTTTCCTCAAAAATCAATGCTTGCTTGCCGAAGAGTCACATAGCCCTTAGTTTTCCGCAAGGAATTCTGCTAGTTTGCCCACGCCCGAAACCAGCCAGAACTTTCCTCAAGAATCGTCGCTAGCCTGCCAAAGCTTGCATATCACGTCAAACGTTTCTCAAGAATCTATGCTAGCTTCCCGATGCCCAACCCCGAACCTTCCTCAACCGCTAGCTTCCGGTTAAGAATTCACGCTTTAACCCTTTAAATTCCCGCAGAATCTCTGCTAGCTTGCCAGGCCCTAGATTTACGCCTTTAAAGAGAGTGACAGCTACATAAGTTTCCTCTCACCGCTTCGAGCAAAAATCATCAGGTTTATGACTCTTTAACGCTATTTTAAAGGGATGTTGCCACAAATATAGAAACCCTAGAATGTTAGGTCCCGTTAGAGCGATTTTTGTAGATTTTTTTCGACTTAGAATATTCAATTTAATACCTAGAAAATCGATTCCAAACTGCCCCCTCGACCACGCTTAGTCGTCGTATTCTATTGTTTGCGCGTTTTCTTTGCCCTTCTCGCCCTTTTCCCCCCAACTCCTGCGCTTCTTTTCAGTCGCTCTGGAGAGCCCCGAGGGCACAGCAAGGGGGACGCGCAGCTTTAGCATTCTCTTTTTTTGTGGGGTGGAGGTTCCGCTGGGCGTGTTCCTCCCGCCGACGACCCGCTTTACCCGGGATATTTGGGGTCTCGGGGTTCATGGAGTTGTATTCGGCAAAGAATCTCTGCTAGGTGCCCTCCACGTCTTTAAAGAATCTCTTCTCGCCTGCCCCCAATGCTTCAAAGAATTTCTGCCATCATGCCCTCCCCTCGCTCATGGTCAGCAAAGAACCTATGCTTGTCTGCCGTTTCTCAAAATTTCTCACATGGGCTCTGCTAGCTTGCCACGGAGTCCTAGGTTAATTCGAAATGTCTCCATGACCCGAAATTACCAAAACCCCCTTCAATAAGTCATATTTCAGGCTCTTCGGGCCCAGAACTCCGGAGATCAGCCCCCAGCTGGTCGATGCCCCGCTGGGAAGCGCTATTCCGTCTCTAACGTCCCAGGTATGCTTGTATGGTGTCACGCTCCCTTTAAAAAGCCGACTTCGAGTCTAAGCCTAAGCCTAATCCTTACAGCCAAGCCTCCAAAAATTACTATATTTTTCATTGCCGACCCTTTTCAAGGTCTTGGTCGACTGCCGGAAAGCCCGGAAAAGATGAGCCATCGCGACGCGCAACCGATAGATCAAACCATGCAACAGGTGGGAAGTTTTTAAAGGGCCATTGAAGTGAAAATTTACTCTCCTGGCCAGAAAAAAGCATTCCGCAAAGAATTTCTGCTAGATCGCCTTTTTTAAAGCTTACCAACCTCAAATTTCATCGCAAAGAATCTCTGTTAGCTTATACGGGAGAAAAACCAGGCGTTAAAGAGCCATTCAAGGCAAAAATAATCGTTGTGACTGCTAGAAAAATTGCTAAAATTATCGCTGTCAGTGTCCCTCGAATTCCCCAAAAAACCCTCTGCTAGCTAGCCCTAACGCAAAAAAGCGGATCGTCGTGTAGTCATTGCGTTTCCATGACGACGACCCTTTTTAGCCTCCAAAAGCGAACATCTGTTGCCTCATAAATCCAATTCCCCCATTCAGCTCCATTATTCGGTGCTGATAAGCCCAAAAAGGCGCGAATGGGGGGCCTAATCGATTCTAGGCTCATTTTCTGTTAGTCACCAGAATTTGCGGCCTCTAATTTCCCTGAAAAATGATTCCAATATTCCCGATTCGAAGAGAAGAGCTACAGGTTTGAATAGACTACAAAAACTACGAATCTTCCTTAAAAACCAGGCTTACCAATCCCTTTAGGGCCCTGATATTAATGCGGAGAGCCCGAGGGCAGGGTCGATCGCCAGTTTGGGCAGTGGAACGTCTTCTGCTGGGCCGGAGAAGCCGCAGGGACAAGCACAGACAAGACCGCCACAGGTACGAGAAATGTCTGACAGAGTCTCTGGTCGCCTGCCCCTCTAATTCCGCAAAGAATCTCTGCTAGTCTGCCCCTCCCATTCCTCAAAGATCTCTGCTATCCTACCCATTCCAGATGCCTCCCCTAGAAGGTCGCGTCCTGGTCGACCCCTCCACCGGCCAACACTACATTGTCCCCTCCCAAGGAATGTTCTACCCCCAGCCCTACGGCTACGCTCCGTACGCCCCAGGCGGCCACCCGCCGCCCCACTACGGTCACTACTATGGACACCCGCAGCAAGGTAGGGAGTGGTCAAAAATCTCTGCTAGCTGCCTGAACCCCCAAAAAATCCCCAATTTTCAGGCTACAACGGTCAAGCCGCCCCCGGCTACGCAATGCCGCCTCAGTACGCGGGGGCTTCACCTCGGTATCCAGCGCACGCGACGCCTCCGACTTACAGGTAAAGCTTGGTGTCACGATCCCTTCAAAACGGATTTTAGGCATGCTCCTTTCTCGCCAATGCCGTCACACGCTTCTAGTGAGGACATTAGGCACGAGCCGAGATATGGTAGGTGTTTTTGAAAGGCCAGGCGTTTCCTCAAAGACCTCTGCTGCTAGCCGGGCCTTTCCTGAAGAATCTATGCTAGCTTGCCTGATGGCTTTTCAAGAATCTCCGCTAGCTCACCACGGGTTTTCCTAAAGGATGTCTGCTAGCTTTCCAAGACCAAGCTTTAGTTCCTCAAGGATATCTGCTAGCTCTCTCAGGCTTCTCCTGAAGAATCTCTGCCAGTTACCCCATTTCAGCAGATCAACCTCCGCCCTCCCCATCACTTCTAAAGGGAGCTGCGCCCCCGTATCCGTACCCTCCCCAACATTTTGGGTACGTTTTTGACTTTTTGAACATGGACTTCACTTTTTAGACACCCTCCACCTCCGCAACCTCATCCCCATCGAGCCAGCCCTCCGCAACCGGAAGATCCGGGGGATCCGTTTAGGTAGGTCGCAGCCTGAGCCTGAGCTTGAGCCTAAGCCTAAGCCTCGGACTAAGCCTAATCCTAAGCCTGCCAAGGCCTAAGCGTAAGACTAAGCCGACCCCAAGCTTAAGCCAAGCCAGAAATTCTAGGCGCGACTCCACCCGCTCGTCAGCCGAATTCTACCGCCAGAACCACCAGGAGCAGCCTCCGTTCAATCGGTTAGTGCTAGAAACGCTAAAACTTCTAGCTGTCACCATCCCTTTAGAAGCTAGCCCAAAGCTCTAAATTTTCTAGAAACTACAACACTCAAGGCAGCGGTACCTCTCTCGAGAAATTCCAAGCGCACCAGGGCTGGTGGGCGCCAAGAAGGAGCCAGGGATCTGTGCACGACCCAGAGACACAAACCGATGTCGAGAGGTTGGAGCTAGATGTCACGGTGCCTTTAGGAGCCCTTAAAAATGTCTAAAGGACCATTGAAGTCAAAAAATACGAAATTTTCAGCTCTCCTCGACGCTCGCCTCGTCAGAGCATGGCCACCTCGGACAATGAAGCTGCCAGGAGAGCTACGCAGGTGAGCTAGCAGAGATTTTTTGCGGAATTGGATTGCAGGGGTAGGCTAGCAGAGATTCTTTGAAAATTGGAGGGGAATGGTAGGCTAGCAGAGATTCTTTAAGAAACACCTCGAACCTTCAAAATTTCAGATCGAAGCCCCGCCCCCTCGTTTTGTCCCCCAGAAGGCCGTCCGTATGGACTTTGACCTAACGAAGCCACTCCCTGAGGAGGAGGAACTGCGAGAAAGACGAGAACGAGAGAAAAAAGCGAAGCAAGAAGACGCTCAAC
The DNA here is from genome assembly GCA_038088335.1 of Mesorhabditis sp. LJ9110. Classification (NCBI taxonomy): domain Eukaryota; kingdom Metazoa; phylum Nematoda; class Chromadorea; order Rhabditida; family Rhabditidae; genus Mesorhabditis; species Mesorhabditis sp. LJ9110. The sequence goes on along the minus strand of JBBGBA010000016.1, from coordinate 298,252 downwards.
GCCCCACCGCCTTCACGATCTCGTTCGGGGACGATGCGCCGAAGAGCGGGCCCCCAGCTGAACTATCGCTACAAGATGCAGCCAGGAAAAGCGGGCCGGGGAAGCGAATTCTGGCCGCGCGGAAGGCGGTCGCGCCGCCGGCCGCCCCGCAGCCGCCGGAGGACACGAGCAAGCACTACTTGTTGAATCGGCTTTTGCAAGGTGGGATTTGGAGGGAAGTGCTTGAAAACAGCAAGTTTTAGGCCCTCTTTCCTCGAATGCTCAGCCGCTATCCCCTGAAGATACCCCACAACTTCAAGGACGACGTGATAACGATGCCGTCAGTGAGGCCGGGACTTTTGTGATAGGTAAGTGCATTCTCGCCCTCTCTCTCTCTCTCCCTCCCTCTCTCTCTCTCTCCCTCGCTCTCTCACTTCCTTTTTCTAGGAGCCGGAGAGTCAAAAGCCGCCGCCATGATGAAGACGCGCATCGTCGGGGATTCCTCAGATTCTGATGCTTCGGAGAGCTCTTCAGAAGATGAGCAACCCCCACCGTAAGTTTCATTCGGTTTTCCGAAAGTTATGCTAGCTTGCCGATTCCATTTTCAAAGATTCTCTGCTAGGCGCCTAGCTGAATTCCTCAAGAATCTTTGCTAGACTGCCTCTCGGAATTCCTTATGAAACGCTGCTAGCTCGCCCTTTCAATTCCTAAGGCATCTCTGCTAGCTCGCCTCCCTAGATTTAAAAAATTCTAGCTGTTTAAAATTCCTAAATAATCTCTGCTAGTTTCCCGCCTTACGCTACTCCTCAGCTTTTTCGCGTTTCTTCCCTAACCAGGCTCTTTTCAGCCGCTCCGCCTCGCCGCGACGCACCGCCGACGGGGTCGAGGGCCGGGCCAGCGGGGATTCCACGCAACTTCTGAAGGAGTTGATCGCGCTCAAGCGAGCTCAAGCCACCGCCGCGCCAGCCCCTCGACGCCAGCCAGCTGCTGCTCCACCCGCCGCGCGTCGTCAGCAGGACCTGCAGTGCAATGTGACGCCCCTGGCTTCACCTTCGACTTCTACCTCATCCTCAACAAGGTGGTGCCAGCCACCCTCGCAGCCTCTCTCAGCCCGTCCCTCAGCGTGCCTCTCCCCAGTCAACAACACTTCTAACTTCAGGTGCACCCTCTTCTACTTACAAGTCACACCCACGCCACGCTCTAATGACTTAATAATACGTGTCTACGCCTATTTTTGTGTTCGAAAAGCCATGAAAATGCCTTCAACGGCCCTTCAAAGGGGCGTACCCGGCTCGATTATCGATTTTGTCAGCTATCGATTTGGATTTGGTTCTTTCGCATTATCGGGGGGGTGAGACTTTGTATACGTCTAGAAATGCCTAGTAACTTAGTAAACATAGTGTTTTCAGCGATATCCAACTATATTTAAACTAGAAAAGCCATCGAACACTTTAAAAAAGTCGAAATTTTGGTCAAAAATCGGCCATTTCCGGGCGAAAAATCTATATATTTTTTATTTTTTTCATACGAATTTGTAAAGTTTTCGCGTTTTGGAATAGCAAAAAAACCATTTAGAAACACTTCCACTATTTATATGAGAAAAATTAGATTCCAAGAAAAAAAGCTGGTCCCCCCGATAATGCGAAAGAACTGATAAAATCTATATCCCTGACTTCAACGGCCCTTTAAAAAACGCAAAACCCTTATAGACCCAGTCTCTCGGATCACTCGATCGCGGCTAGGTAATGTTGCATTGTTGCATATGGCCGCCAAAAAAGTGTACATCTATTCCGAGAATTTTAAAGGGGTGGGGAAGTTGGAGGAGGTGGAGGACTGGGGTGGCAAATTTTCTCTGCTAGCTATCCCCAAGCGCATCGATGTGTAGCGTAGCGGAACGTAGCGTCCTCTCTCAGAGCGTACCATAACCTAACGAAGCGTATCCTACTAGATCCGCACGTGCCACAGCCTATCGGAGCGTAACGTATTCGAATCGGAACGTATCGTACTCGTATCGGTGCGCATCGTATTCAAAACGAAGCGTATCGTAGTCCATCGGCACGTAGCGTAACGCACTCGAAACGGAGCGTATCTTAGCCTATCGGTACGTAGCGAAACGTCCCTAGCCTTTCGGAGCATACCCCCAGAGTGTACCGTACTTGATTAAAACCCTCCAAAAATGCCCCCAATTTCCCCAATAAGCCCCGCTAGCCTGCCCCCGCCCCTCCGACTTCAAAATCCCTCTAAAACCACGAATTTAAAGGGCCAAATGGCGATGCCATAGCGAGACACGCGCCTCCCAGATACAGTCGACGTGAGCTTTCCCTGCCCCCGATTTCCCCAATGATCTCTGCCTGCCTGCCTGGCCGTCGTGTTGAGTACAATAGTCTAGATAGAATGGAAAAAAGCTGGAGTACCATTATTTTCCTCTTCTTCTCCTCCGGATGTCATTTTTCACTGTCGCTACGTTACGCTACTCCTGGCATGCGTGGAATGGCTACATTACCGTATGCCCCCAGAATAGTTGATATTTGGCCGTGTGTGTCGCGTGATGAGCATGGAAACCGTCAAAAGTTGTTGCTGATTAGCCGAAGCCTACTTAAGTTAGGCCTAAGTTAAGCCTAAGCTTTAGCTTAGCGGAACCTAAGCCTAAGACAAGCCTACCTAAGATGAAACCTAAGCTTTAATCATCACTAAGTTAAGTCCAGTCGAGCTTCAGAAGCTTCAAAAGCTTCAAAATCCTAAGTTAAGTCAGTCAAGCCAGGCAAGTCAAGTCCAAGTCCATTATTCAGGCTTGAAGTTGTAGCTTCAATTCCTAAGTTTCCTAAGCCAGAAAAGCCCAGTTTCTCGCGCGTCCCGTGGCGCGTCCAGCGTCAAAAGTGTAAGAATTTTTTAGTTGCTTGAAAAAATGTATTTTTAAGTTTTTCTAATCTTCACAAAATCCTAAAAGATAGAATTAGCTAGATGGTAGATACCGTAACCCTAAAATATAGCAGACTACGGTAGTGAAAAATTAACAAAATTCCCCCAAATTTCCTCGGCCTGCCACCCCCCAAATGGTGATCGGAGTGACATTGATGCCTGGCTATTTATAGAGAAAGTCCAGAGGGCTATGAGTACGGTAATTTTTCGTAAGCGGCCACAAACTACACACTACAATCCGTTGCCAAGCTACAGACTACAAAACAGGCTGGAAACTATCGAATTCGACCAAAACGAATTTCCCAAAATTGGTATTTAGTAAATTGCGATTTTTACGATTTTTTACGCTACGAGTACTATTCACGATTTTTTAATATGTAAGTTTTCTAGTTTGTAGTTAGTAGCCGCTCTAAAAATTCTGTACTTGTGGCCCCTCAAATTCCAGTAAAACCATCAACTATAAAATTTAGGCGTGGCGATGGCGGGCGTTTTTCGATGCGAACAGCTCAACAAAGTCCGCAGATGCAGAAGAAGCCGCCGTTCCGGACGGGGGCGATTACGAACCGACCGCCGCCACCGAATGTGAGTAATCGATCACACATTAATGGTCACTTCGCGTCCCCAACGGTCTTTGCTAGTTGTCAGTTAGTACAAAACAGATCCGCGCAGTATAAAGGTCTGATTCGCGCATTCATAGGAGCTTGTCGTCCCCCATTTTCTTTGCCAGTTGCTATTCAGTCAAAAACCTACCATTTTGCGATGGTCCAATCCCAAAATTCGAAAACTACAGTAAAAATAGCATAAAAATAACACAGGAAGATCGTACGATACGAAAAATCGACATTTTCTGCGCCGGAATTTTTAAAAATCCTTTAGAACTGCACACAAAAATATACCCTGATTTTACTCGATATTCTTGATTCTATTTTTTGCCTCAAGTTTAATTAGTCAAATTCCGCTCTTCGTAAAAATATGCAGCCAATTTAAATTTTTTCAGCCCCACGTCGTCGCCCAACGCGAGCAGGAGATGAACGCGTGGCTGCGGCGCAAGGACTACAACCCGATGCGCGCCGTGCAAGAGGCCAAAAAGGCGCAGCAGCAGCAAAAGCAGAGGTATCGATTGGTTAAATTAATTTAAAATTTTAAAATCAAATAAATTTCGAATTTTTCCTCAAAATAACGCGAGAAAACCTGGTTTTTAAAAATTGCCCCAAATACCGTACCCCAACCCACAGCAAAATACCGGCGCTTATCGATTCCTCAGCTCCTGATCGTGCGCTAATCGGCGAGTTGGCGCGTCCGGCAGCCTCATCCTCCTCGTTTCGCCTCCTTGAACTGGTCGGAGTTGTGGAGCTTCACCTTGTCGTAGCCGCTTCAAAACCTGGAAAAATTGGTTTAAAGGGAGCGAGACACCAAGAAAAATCCAGCCGCATCGTTTTAAAAATGAGCAGGCCAGCCTAGACCTTAATCAAGGCAAGGGCAGGTTAGCAGAGATTCTTTGAGGAAAACCAAAAAATTCATTAAACTACGGTTCTCTAGCACGTCAAGCCTATCCGAAACGGGCTCAAGCCAGGACGACGCTTCGGGGTTTGTTAAGAAAAAAAATCTGTCGTATCGTGTTTTGTACCCAGATGTCGTGAAAATTCAGACTGAAAAACCGCAAAAATCGCTTTTTTTTCAGGGCCGACAACTTCACGTCGAATCGGTCTATGTCATTTCATGTTGGAGCCGGGAAGATGCCAGTGAAAAGGGTAAGCGAGAGAGGAGAGGAGAGAGAGAGAGAGGGAGAGAGGCGGAAGAGCTAGAGATATCGAGTGAGAGAGAGAAAAAGAGGAGAGAGAGAGAGAGAGAGAGAGAGAGAGAGAGAGAGAGAGAGAGAGAGAGAGAAGCTACGCAAGAATCAAGAACCCACCTCTTCAGTCGAATTCCCCGGGCACCTCCCTCTCGCGCAACAAGTCCGACGAGTCGCTGGCGTACGAGGGCGCCTCTACCGCTTCAGCCTCGCAGAAGGTGTTGGCCGAGTACTCGCGCGGCGTCGTCAAGGACATCAACCGGCTGACTGAAAAGAGCCGTAAAAGTGATGCCAAGGAGATGAGGTAAGAAAAAGCTTTAAAAACGTTTGAAATCATGAAAAAATGATTTTAAAGGGCCATTAAAGCCAAAAATTTTCAGCGGCCTAGCCCGAGCAGTTGATCTACTCTCCAACAAATGCAAGAAAAGCATCGAGCTGATCCGATCACAAAACAAGGGATGCCTCTCCGTATCTGTCGAAGATCTACTGGCCACTGCGGTTGAACCCCCCGGAGAGAGTGAATCACTCGGGGAACAGCTGGAGCGATTGAGCGGTAAGATAGCAGAGATTTTTAGGGAATTCGTAGGAAAATTGAGGGCCAGCTAGCAGAGCTTCTTTGAGGAATTGGAGGGGAAGGCTAGCAGAGATTCTTTGAGGAATTTAAGGGATTAGGCAGGCTAGCGGGATCATTTAGGAAGCGCTAAAACCCATTTTTAGACGCCTTCGACGCCGTGCAGCGCTACTTGGAGCAGTACTCGCTAGAAGGTCGGGGGAGCCCCGTCCCGGAAGAGGACGAGATGGTCAGTTTTGCAAAAATAAAAAATTAAAAGCGTTACAAAATTAGGTTTAAAAACTTTACAAATTAAAAAGTTAAAAGCCATATTTATCAAAAAAAGCTTAAATACCTGTTCGATTACGCCACTTAATTTAAGTTATTAAATCTATATTTTTAGCCTGAAACCTCTTCGCTCGTGTCCGGCTTCTCCTCGCTAGGCCTACGAAATAAGCAGCGCGCCAACGCCAATAATATTGCGGGCGGCTCGCTGGCCGGAACTAGGGAACAAGGTAAGCTAGAACACGATTTTGATCACGTCTATGCGATTACCTGACCCTACCTACCTAATTTAGGCCCTCAAAGGTCCTTGAAATGTATTTTCGATGCGCTTAACCGATTATGACGTTAAGTTAACAACCCTAGACTTAGAAAACCCAATATTTTGATTGCCCTGCCGTTACGACACGAAAATAGTCTCAAAAAGCGCTGAAATGCAAAAATTTATACCCCTAATCGATTAAGACACGTAACTTTAGCTTTCAAAAGCCCTTTAAAAGAGAAATTGCGTAGCGCTTAACCCATTCCGACATGAAAATAGTCTGAAAAACGAGAACTTGTGCGGTTAGCCGATTACGACACCTACATTTAGCCTTCAAAATCCATTACCAAACATATTTCCCCAAAAAAAACGACAAAAACCCTTACTTTTCAGCGCAATTCCGCGCGCAGCGCACCACCGCCTATCGCTCGAAAATCTTGGCGCAACAGCGGGACTCGAGCCAAACGCGGCTCGGCAAAAATAACTGAAAAAACGACGATGATGAAGAATTCAGTTTATTCAAAATATCGCAATTCCAACCGTCCACGCCCAAATGATTTGTGATTTCCCGTGTGCTCAAATAAATTTATTCGCATCGATCGATACTAGGCACGAAAAATGCTAAAAACACAATCGAGATACCGCTAAAATCATCACAAAATGTTCTATCGAAAGAAAATGGCCGGGGGGATAACAAGAGAAGGAGACACACAAAAACAACAACAAGTACATTGAGATATGAATATTCTATGGCTTCATTTTCTATTGTTCGGCGGCGGGCACGTCGGCGACCTGGTCGAGGAACTCGTCGATTTGGTCGTCGTCGATCATGCCCTGCAAAAAAGTGATATATATATATATATATATATATATATATATGTGTTATTTTAATTCCGACATTGTAAATGAAGCTTAGGAAGCAAAATAGGCAAGCTAGCAACGATCCTTTGAGCCAAAAAAGCTAATATAAAGCTATTTAACAAAGGCAAGCTAGAAAGGCCTACTCGAGTCCACAAACCGCAAAAAATTATTTCAATTTAGGCAGAAAACTGGGGCAGCTAGCAAAGTTTCTTTGCGCCAAAAAGGCTAAATAAATCGTTTTTAAAAAGGCACGCTAGCGAAGATCTCTCGCCAACTAGGGAAATAAATTAATTTGATTTACATAGCAAAACAGGTCATTAGACATTTAATAGAGTTAGTAAATTTCCAATTTAACAGAGAGAGCGAAATCGGTAAACTAGCACAGATCTTTTGAACGAAAAGGAAGACTCAATCGATTTTGGCAATCTAGCAGCCATTCTTTGACCTACAAAAAACCCAAAAATTTACCTGAAACTCGGCGACGACTTCCCCGTTCTGGAACCCGATGACGGTGGGCACGGCGCTGACCTGGAAAACAGAAAATAGACGTAAAATCCTGAATTTTCATACCCGAAATTCGTCAGCCAAGTCGCCGGCCTCGTCGATGTTGACCTTGGCCATCAGGACGGCGCCCTCGCGGCCTTGCACCTGAAAAATGATTCTTAGAAGCCAGAACAAAAAGAAAAAACCTTCTGCTCCAATCGCGGGCCCAGCATTTTGCACGGGCCGCACCAGTCGGCGTGGAAATCGACGATGACGGGGATCTGGAAAAGAGGAAATCATTTAAATTTAGCGATTCTGGTCGTCAATAACTTAAAAGTAAGAAAAGCAATTTTTAACTTATAAAAAAATGCGAAAAGGCTCGTTTTGAATGGAAATTCCACGAAAACGCACTTTTTTTGCACAAAAATAAGCAGATTTCAGTTCTTCCCAGCAAAAACTACGCGCTCTAAAGCAATTTAGTTTTTTAAAAACCGATTTTCGCGAAAGAAAATGGCATCAGTAGCTTCTTTTCCATAGAAACTTGATGTAAATGTCGAATTTTGCAGTAAAAAGCGGATTTCAGTTTTCCTTCGCAAAAAAACTACGTGCGCTAAAGCAAAGGGTTTTAGAAAACGATGTCCTAGAAAGAAAATGGCACAAATCACCCGTTTTCGACTGAAAATTGACGAAGATGTTCAACCTCACAACCAGAAGCAGATTTCTGTTTTCTCGCAACAAAAACCCTCGTGTTCCTGAATCCCAAAAACGTACCGTTGATCGCAGCACGTGCTCCTCGAATTCCTCGGTTGTCGCGACGCTGCAAAAGGCGAAAATTGCCAAAAAAACTAGATGCTTACTCAAACACGAGCGGTCGTTGCGCCTCGTAGCAAAGGAATCTTGAATTCCGCAGGTGGCCGTGCTGCTTGTTGGCCAGGTCGAGGAGTGGCCGTTTCGGGAGGGCGGCCGCCTGGTGAACGAGTCGTGCTGCCCGGGCGAACATCTGAAAATTAGGGGATTAATTTGAAGTCTTCGAATCTATACGAAAAATGGAAAGAACGAGCGATGACAAAAAAAAGAGGGATTTCAGATCTAGAAGTCGGAAATAATTCTTAAAAATGGCAAGAAAGCCGCTTTTCAAGTTTTTCAGCCTTGCAGGGGCAAGAAAACGCATTCAAACACTCGCGCTTCTTTTTCAACTAAAATCACTATAAATCAAAGCACTTTCGGGCTAAAATGGGCAAGAATCCCGTGTTTCCAAGGTAAGAAAACGAAGAGCTGCCCCCGAAAACATCGAGTAACCGGATCACAGACAGACAGACTACACCAGTCAGGTCGCGAGCCCAAAAGCCTCGATCAAGCGGTCCAACTGCAAAATTTAGGATTTGAGAAAGAGAGAGGAGCGACGCGAACAAGCAAATTATTCTAGGTTCCTGCACTACCATTTCGCTACTAATCCAACTTGAAATTTCAGGGAATCTAGCCATTCTTTGCCCTCATAAAGTGGATGAGTTCGTAACAAGTTTTATCAACCGAAAATCAACAAAAACGATAAGCAAAATGGTAAAATCGGCAAAAGTATTCAAATCTTTTTCAATTTAGCCTTTTTTGCGACTTTCTAAAAAATTGTTCCGATCCAAAAGCGGAAGACAACCGTCGTAAAGCCAACAAGGCAAATTTGAATTCGGGGGAAAAGCAGTAAAATCCTTCTAAAGTTAGTTTTCAGACTTTCTAAAGATTTGTTCGCAAAGAGAAGCCTAAAACCGCAACAAGGACCACCGCCTCAACGTAAAGCCAACAAGGAAACTTGAAATCGGCAAAAAAGTAGCAAAACTTTCTAAATTCATAGTTTCCAGACTTAAAAAAGTTGTTTCCATCCAAAAGCCTGAGACAACTGTCGTTTCTGTATGCGCATTTTCCGGCCATCACTTTCTTGCAGTCGTAAACGTTTATTGAGCATCTACTAATCAAAGAGCGTGTGTCAAAAGGGCGAGCCCGATGACCCGTAACGTAGCTATAACATATCGAATACAACATGGGCGACGGACAGATGGGCATTTTGGGGGAATTACAGAGAAAGACGGGAAATGGGGGGAGGCCGCATCTTACAATTCAAAAACACGCACATGAACATACAGAGAACTAGGGGGGAAAAGCGGAAATAGGGAGAAGGGGGATAATCACCGAGGCTAACAGGGAGACAAGGGGCTACATACAAATCACACTACCCGAAACTGGGGGAATCAAGTTCGCTTATTTTTTCTGGGCGGTGTCGTCGTCCTCCTTCTTCTCGTCCTTGTCCTCCTTGGGCTCCTCGCGGCCGGCGGCTGAGCCGCAGCAGCAGCTCGAGTAGTCGTCGTGGATGGCTTCCGGGCGGGCGCGGCACCAGCGCGCATCCCGATGCGTGGCGCGGCCCCGGCGGCAGTAGTAGTGGCGCTAGAAAAAGAAGATATAGATCAATAGTATTGCTAGAACAAAAGCAAAACACATTTTAATAGTTTTTGTAGAGTTTTAAAGTTTTTCAAGTCAAAACGAACTAAAAATCAAATTTTTTCTATTTATTGCGAAAGAACTGTAAATTTTCATAAAAACAATTCTTTCTATAAAATTTTGATCCATTTTTCATAATGCAAAATTCTGTTAGAAAACTCAGGAAAACACTTGCCATTTTGGTCTAAAAATGCACTTTTTGCAACGAAAGCACCGAAGATATGAATAAAAAAGTATACCGTGAGGGCCCAGCAACATCAGCGGTTCGGCGGCGCTCCCGGGCTGCAATGACGGCCGGCGTCAACTTGGGCTGCGAGAGGCGCTCGACCCAGCTGCTGATCTGAAAAAAATCGGTCAAAAAAGGTGAGAAAAAAGTTTACCGAGCGGGGCGTGGTGTCGGCGGACGCGGTGGGCTTGGTGCCGGCACCTTCGGGCGGCGGGTACGACGAGCGGGCCGCGGCGGCTTGCTGGATGGGCTGGGTGGGGCGCGCGGGGACGACTTGCACGGAGCGGCGAAGCGGGACGCGAACTTGACGGGCCACCGGAGCGCTGCCACCGGCTGCAACGGCAACGGGGGCCACCGGGCGGGCAGCAGGCGGGCCTAAAACATAGATATGAAAAATGACATTAAATAAACGATGAAAGCAAAATTTTGGTTCCTTAGGATCGGACGCGGAACTCCTAAGAACTCAAAATTCAAAAAATTACCGGCAAGACGTTTTGGCAGAAGAGGGCGCGATTGGCGCTCGACGATGACTTGACGGCTTCCCGAGGGCCCGGCAGCAGTGGTAGATGGCCCTGGCACGCGCTTCCCGACCTGAAAAAAATTGTTCTCAAAGGTTAAATGAAAATCCTTACCACAGGCTTTACTTGACGGGCGGCCGGCGATGGGGCGCGGCGCTGTGCGGCTGGAGACGGTGCCCGGCCTCGGGCAAGTGGCGCTGGAGACGGGGCCCGACGAGCGAGAGGAGCAGGAGACGGCGCCCGGCGAACGACTGGAGCAGGTGATGGAGCGCGACGAGCAGCCGGAGAAGCCGAACGTCGCGATGTTGACTGCGTGCTGGCGATGGAAGGCGATGGGGCGCGGCGGGGCACTGGAGACGGCTGTCGCAGCTGGCGACGCCCTTCGATGGATGGAGCACGGGGCTGGGCGAGGCGCGTCTGCGAGATGGAGCGAGAGCGGCCGCGAGGAGTTGGCTAAAAGAAATATTTTTTTTAAAATACAAAAATGGGTCTTTTGCATTAACAAGGTCAAAAAAAATCCTCACAATTTGGCTTTGCTGCTGTGAGGAGGAGCCGGCGCGCGTGCTGGAGCTGCTGCGTGGGCGCAGGTTGTAGGTGTTGCCGCGGTCCTCCGTTTTCTCTGAAAACATACAGTTAATTTTAGGTCCAAAGAAACGCACTTTCTTCTTTTGCCTCCTTCTCCTTGACCATCGCCTGGAACTCCATCTGCGAGCGGCGGACACGCTTCGGCTCGTTGCCAAACATCGAGAGCTGCGCCATCTGCTTCGCGATGCCGCTCAGCCCTCCTGCTTCCGCTTCGACCTCGTCGTTCATCGTGCGCTCCAGCAGCGGCAGCTCCTCGGCCTCCTTGTCCGCCTCCGGCTCCTTGTCGACGATTTCCTGAAAACAAGACATTATTTACCCAAAAAATAAGTTACCAGCTCGACGACGTTGGTGGAGGTGTTGTGGGCGACCAGGTTCTCCTTGCCCTCCTCGAGCGCGTCGTGGATGTCGGCTAAAAAACAAAGTAAAAAAGCAAAATAAAAATTTACCTATTATCCCGCTGCTGCGCCGCTGGAAGTACGCATCGGGGTCGCCCCCTTCGATGGGCCCGTCGGCGGTGAACACGACGTAGCAGGGCACGCCTTCGATGTTGAAGAGCTCGTCGGCGTTCATTCCGCTTCTCTATAAAAGAAAGAATTTTGAGTTATTTATCTGCACAAACATGAGAAAACGAGGAAAAAAAACGCTTCAAAAGGTAGAAAGCGCACCAAAGTTCAAACCCAAGATTGATGAAGGAAACCCTCAGTAAAAATGTACCCGCAAAGTTTAAAAGTTGGAAAGAGGGGATACATGCAAAAGTAGCTCAAAAATCAAGCCTAATCAATCGCCCTTGCCTAAAGCCGATTCGTAGCGAGCCCGCAAAAGGGATGACACACTAGCCAAATCCGGGCACGGCAAATGCCGATTCTCATTCACAAACTCGCGCCGGATGCGGCTCAGCAAACGGCCGTCCGAGTTGGGCATCTGCCGCTTCAACTCGGCTACGGCGTTTCGCGACAGTACATCAAGCGGGAAATCGGGGCCCGGGCTCGAAACAGAGGCGGAAGTAGATTTCGGCCTCAAAGGTGGCTCTTTCGACTCCAGCCGTCTCAAAAATGCCAGCAAATCTTCGAAATTGATGCCAGTGAATCGAAATGCGGCCTCCGGAATCTCGAGCCTCTCGTGGACCCGTTGAATCGTCGCTTCCTCTAATCGACCGACACTTTGGCGCCTCGAATTCCTAGCCAACGCCGTCGCCAAATCGCATTCGACGTAGATTTCGGCGAATCGAAGCGCGAATCGGCGTGCCAATCGTGCGTACGGGCGCCGCATACTTTGTAGATGACAGGTGTCATCGATGAGAAGGGCTTCGGAAGAGCGAGCCGAAGATTGGAGATGCGCCTCCACTTCTGCGAGGCGCTCCTTGCGAAATTGATGGTAGCTGGGCCCGGGCGTGTGCTCATCAAACTCAAAGACGCGGAATTGAGGGAGGGCAGAAGCGAGGCGTTGGGCCAGAGTGGTTTTGCCGGATGCCGGGATCCCCACCAGGCATATCAAGCTCATCGGGATGTGGTTCTGAATAAAGAGGACATGCATACGAGAGAGGGATGCTAGGGTATACCCTAGCATGAAATGGAAATAATGGCAAGAAAATCAAAGACAGACGCCCTATATTCAAGACCAAGCAGATCAAGCTCACCGGGTTTTTAAAGAAGAAGGCATGCTTGCGAAGAGAGAGGGCTGACAAGCTAATGAAAACAAGCACAAAAGCCTAGTTACGACCTTGCAAGGCTCGCGAGGGTTAGAGGAAGAGCCTGAATCGAGAAAAATTGAAAATCCCTTCAAACCCTAAAAATCAAAAACAATCCGGAAAAACTTGAATGAATCTTTTGGAAGTCTAGGAGCCACTAATCTAAAACCGCGCAAGGGGGGAGGGGATTAAATAGAAATATCTTCAAAAAAGATGTTTCTCGCCTAAAAAACTGCAAGAAAGGTAGAAGAACGCGTCGCAAAGGCCCTTGAACATTATATCGTAAGGCCAGGGAAGAAAAACGAGATAATGCATAGGAGTATTCAAGCTTCAAGCTTCAAGCAATTTCAAAAGGTTTCAAGCTCAAAAATAACTGCTAGAAAGAGGAAAGCTTCAAACAGTAAGTTTGAAAACGAGTCAAATATTGGGCGGGAAGGTCTGGTAAGCGAAAAAAAACTGGAAAATGGCGATAAGCCGCAGAGTTGCTTTTACAAAAGTCCGAAAAGGGAAATGGGGGTTCGAGCGGCCGGCTGTTTTTGAAGAGCCGGCTACGAGGGGTAGGGCGCGGGATAGGAGTCAGGCTGTCAGCAAGAGCAGGGGAAGGGCGCGTCGAGGCGGGAAAAGGCAGCGCAGCAAAGATCTTTGTGGAATTCTAATAAAACGAAATCATTCTCAGCAAAATAGAAAGAAAAGAAACTGCTTTTAAAAACTATGTCTGATTTTGATGTATTTATTTTATTTTTAAGCGTTTACTGAGCAGGTATTTTGCTCAGCAACTGCGTTTTTGTCATTTTTTAGCACTTAAAAACGTCCAGGTCAACTAGCAGAGACTCTTTATCGTAATCTTTATACTGTAGCCGTTTTTTGGACCCGAACATAGTCGACGGCCTCGAGGAGATGCCGTCGGTGGACGAGAACATTGGCGTTTTCCTCGGTGGCTTCACCTAAGTTTGAGAATTTGAAGTGAGAAACTTAAAGATTGTAGTTTAAAGCCCATTTTACGTATAATACCCATAAAATCACCTCGCTGTATCGCAAAAACCGCCTCGCGCAGCGCGCTCATCGTCGCGTTCGAAATCACCGAGTACAGCTCGGCGCCCGACATCTCGTCCGGGCAAACGGAGGCCTGGAATTTCAGGTTCTGGACCGTTAGCGGGGGGGGGGGGGCACTTTCTGTTTTTCCACCTATGTGTGTTGATGATATATTATGTCTTTTGATGATATTTTTAGGAGTTTTTGATTGCTAAAAAGTTATAAAAACTTCAACTTTCGAAAATTTGAAAATTTGGACCTTTTTTGGGTCATTTTTCATACATTTTTGACCAAAAAATACTTACAATCTCGTCCAGCTTGACGTCACGTGCAAGCGGGGTCTTGCGCGCTACTGCGCGCAAGATATGGGCCCTGGAGTTCGCGTCATTTCCGACGCGCACGTTGATGGCCTTGTCGAAGCGGCCGGGGGTGCGGAGGGAGGGGTCGAGAAGGTCTGCACGGTTGGTGGCCGCCATGACGAAGACCTGGAAATGGGTAGCTAGCAGGGATTCTCTGAGGAATTCGGCAGAAATGGGGCTAACTAGCAGAGATTCTTTGTGGAAATGAAGGGCAGGGTAGCAGGGATTCTTTGTGGAATTCGCTTGAGGAGCAGACTAGCATAGACCATTTTCCCTACCTTATTTGTAGCATGGTGTAACGCATCCAATTCTGCCAATAACTGCGAAACCACCCGATCCATCACCCCTCCAGAATCCCCGGCTCGCCCTCGATTCGGCGCCAGCGAGTCCAACTCGTCGAAGAAGACGACGCAGGGCGCCGCAGCGCGTGCGCGTTCGAACACTGAACATGAGAGAGAGTTAGATCTTAAAGTTTCGTCGATTTCCTCAAAGAATCCCTTCTGGCTGACCGTTTCTGAGGTTCTCCTCGCTCTGCCCGACGTACTTGTTGAGCAGCTCGGGGCCCTTGACGGAGAGGAAGGCAATTTTGTACTCGGTGGCGACGGCTGTAAAATTTTTTTGCGGGTTTTTTTCAAGGTTTCGGGACAGTTTTTCATACTGAATTCGAATTTATACTTTTTAAAGCATTAAATGGGCTTCTAGCTACATTTTGACCACTTTTTCGTCACGACTATCTCGGCGCTAATCCGAAAATAATGAGAGGTTAACCCCCCAGCGCTTCCGCTTCCCCAATTTCGATTCCAAATTGTCAAAAAGTTCCCATTTCGCCCCCAAAAATGCTTCAAAAATTTCTCTATTGCTGTAGTTTCTTATTTATTGGGATAACGGCTCAGGTAAGCGCCAAATTCCTTAAAGAATCTCTGCTAGTATGTCCCCTTCAAGCCAGCCGGAAGCCCGCTTCAGCTGCTTTTGGCTCAACTCTCGTCGAGCAACACCCAGCTGCAAAATGAGGAGCTGATCAGAAACTTTTTGGCTTCGCAAGATGCCTCTGCCCAGGTAGGCTTGGGCCTACGTTTAGGCTTAGCTTAGGCTTGGCTTAGGCTTGGCTTTCGGCTTCCGCTTAGCGTCTAGTTTTAGCAAGCCATCCGCTCCTATCTGAACGAAAACGTGCGCAACATCAGCGAGCTGGTCAACCAGGTGGAGAACGAAAAATTCCTAGAGGGCATTTGCTAGCTTGCCCTCCAATTCCTAAGGAATCTCTGCTAGCCTACCCAATTCCAGGTCAGCAACGAGGTGTCGGGATACCAAATGGCCGACGCTTCAAAGGCCTTGATCGAGCAGGCTTCCGAGATTTGGGCAAATGCTAACTTGAATTTGGACGAGAAGTTGGAGCAGGTATTTCATGGCGTAATAGCGTAATATATAGCGAGCGTAACTGATTCTTTAAATAGCCTAATCGATTCCTCCTAGTTTGACGCCCTGAAAACCCAGGCCCAAGCCAACGCCCAGACTGCCGACGACTTCAGCAGGGTCGAGGACCAAATCGCCGAGATCCTCGCGTCTGACGTCTCTTCCGGACACTCCAGGAGAAAAAGGGCACTGCTGTAAGTCCGGGCAGGCTGGCAGGGAAAACTTGGGAATTTTTAGGGCCCGCCGGATCCACATGCAGCAATCGACGACCGTGGAATTTCCGTAACAGATCGGAATAAATATGAAACGGTTGTCAAGCCTAAACCCAAGCCGAAGCCTAAGCCTAAGCCGACGTCTAAGCGAAGCCTAAGTCTAAGCAAAGCCTAAGCCTAAGCCTAATCGAAGCCGAAGCCTAAGCCCAAGCACCAACCTTTCGCGAGAAGCGTCTTTCCGCATCCCGGCGGTCCATACAGAATAATCCCACTCCTCCGCAGCCCTCCCGTAGCTCTCAAGTTGTTGTCCAGACTCTCCCTGATGAGCTGCTTCGCCTCGTCGAGCCCTCCCACGTCCTCCCAGGCTACGGTAGGGATCTAAAAATAGCATTTTTTAGATTTCAGGGTGAAAATAGGTGTCACCCTCCCTTTAAAACACAAAAACTCACCTTCGGTGCCCCAATCGCGTCGGCAAAGCTCGAATTTCGCTTGTCGATGGCCCATTCGACGTCTGGCCAACTGGGAGAGGTCCTGAAATTAACCCAAATGATTTCTGCTAGCTGCCCTCGCTTCAATTCCTCAAAGAATCACTGCTAGCCTACCTCCCCTCCTCAGCAGCTCGACACCTCGCATCGTAGGTCAACGCGTTCAGCTCGGCGACTACGAAACCCTAAAAACAGCATTTTAAAGGGCTGGTGACACCAAAAATTTCTACTTTAAAGGACCATTGAAGGCAAAATCTACAACTACCGTAGTAGAAGCCGCAGCCTTTTCAGAGCAACTCAATCTGGGCATATTCCTCATGAAGAACTCTTTCCTATGCACTTCTGACATCGGCTCCAGCACCACCGTGTATAGAACCGAGCTCCGGATTTGAGGGCTGACGGAGGCAAGCTAGCAAGGATTCTTTGAAAAATTTGGGGAAAAAATCGTACCTTTTTCGTGTGGCACGTAAAGAGGATTGCCACGTTGGTGAGACGGCTGATTTCTGAGGCCAAGAGGCCGAGGATACGATCATCAGAAGCTGAGGTTTGGCCATCCACAGCTAGTACATCGCAATTCGAGATGACGAGCAGGGAGGGGGAGACGCATTGGGCTGAAAAAGAGGGTAAACTAGCAGAGATTCTTTGAGGAATTGGAGGGGAAAGCTAGCGGAGATTCTTGGAGGAATTGGAGGGGCAGGCTAGCAGGGATTCTTTGAGAAATTTGAGAAAGGGCAGCTAGCAAAGACCATTTACCTCTCGTAACCAAATGCTTTATCCGCTGCTCCGTATGCGTGGCCGCTTCATTCCATAAATCGTACGCGTCCCCAAACACCAGATTTCGATGCGTTCTCGAGCTTATCCCTCTGGCCACCAGCCGCTTTCCGCTTCCGGCCGGTCCACAGATGAGCAGCGATATTGGACCTCCAGATAACTAAAAAAATCAATAAATTCGACTCCAATTCCGCAAAAAATCTCTGCTAGCCTGCCCACCCTGTCATTAGCTTGTAGAATTGAAGCGGCCTTCTCGGCTGCTATTTCGAGGTTTCCAGGAAGTTCGGGGGCCTTAAGGTGGTGAGGGAAAATATTTTTTTACCTACCGTAAGCTGGCTACCGTACGGTACCATCCCTTTAATGGATGAGGACTGGTAGACGGAGCATTGGCGATCGATTAGAGAGGGTGAGATGGTTGTTTCGAACTGAAAAAGCGAAACGTTATCTCTCTCTCTCTCTCTCTCTCTCTCTCTCTCTCTCTCTTACCTTAAAAGAGTAGAGCCGAATCCCATTGTCGAATCGATCACGTCGGGGTATCGATAGGACGTCACCTTTGTAGTATAACCTGAAAATTATTTTTTTAAGGGTAGTTGTAGGTCTATCCGCGGATATTGCCTTCAATAGCGCTTTAAAAGCCAAATTTCGTCGATTTTTAGCTGTCGCCGTCCCTTTAAAACCCGAACTCACCTCGGCCTCAAAAAGTGCTGCTCCAACTCCGCGTCCAGGGCAATTTCCGGATTCTCCAATCGATTAGGCGATGCAATCGGGTGCAGGCGCACGGAGGCCGGGCGAGCCGGAGCGGTGGATTGATCGATTTTCTGGAAAATGAGAGTGGCAGAGATCTTTGAGGAATTGGCGGGTTTCTAAGGGGTGGTATGGTTGGGCAGGCTAGCAGGGATTATTGAGGAATCTCGCCTCAGGCCCTAGTTACCTTAATTCGGATCTGGTCGACGGGTTCGGCTCCGAAAACGTTGAACAAATCATTCCGACCCAAAATCGCGGTCTCTAGCTCTAACCGGAAGTCGGTAGCAAGTCGTAGGAGGCGCTTGACGATTTCGACAGGTTCTGAACATGACTGGTAGTTTAAGCCTAAGCCCAATCCTAAGCCTAAACCCAAGCCTAACTCACTTCCACTCCGCGACACTTCAAATGACACCTCGGCGACGGCTGATGGCAATAGATCATGAGAGAGGGCGTAGAAAGGACACACAGTCAGGGTACTGCAACGGAAGAGTACGTAACAGTACGGTGCACCGTAATTACGTATTGTAACGGAATTCAACGCAATGTAACGTATTCAGTGAGCTAAATTACTGTAGCAAGAGTATTTCTTATCTAATTTAAATCAGTTTCTCTTAAAAAACTTACCCATAAGCATGGCTCTGCCGACTTTTTTGGAGATTTACATAGAGTGGAACCGATTTTGAAAGCAACCGCTGCAGGTTCAGGTCTCTTCGCGATAATAAAAGCCGAAATAAATAGGCAAGCAGTCGAGATCTCATCTAAAATTGATAAAATTTAAAAAAAAACCAGCAGAAAACCCGAAGATAAAGCCGAAAAACGCCTAAGAAGGCGCTTTTGATGCAACAAAGCGGAAATTTGCTTAAAATCAATCGATATTTCATAAACCTATCAAAAAGCAGTATCTCGTTGTATTATATACTTTAATGCCGCAATTTGTTATCACTCGCAGCCTCTATCCTGAGCTCTCGGAACAAACTACACAACAACACAGGAGAGAGAAAGAGAGATAAGGCAGAGAGGAGAGGGCACAGACGCCAAAGCCAGAAAGAGCCCGGAAAGTCTGGAAAATCCCGAAAAACGCCTGGACAGGCTAGCAGAGATTCTTTGCGTGTCTCGGTTTTTATAAAATATTTATTCAATAGTTGTTCCTTCATTTTCCAAGCAATCCAAGCGTCCCGCCGAGCATCCCACCAACCAGCGCCCCTTGCAAGAAGCTGCCGACCGCTGAAAATACACATTTCCTCAAAGAATTTCTGCTAGCATGCCCTCAAAAACCTAAAAATGACTTACGACTACGGTAGTAGTACGGTGGAGGCGGCGAGCGATAGTAGTACATCGGAGGTGGGGGAGGGCGACCCCAGCCCCACATTGGAGGTGGAGGGCCACCTAGTAGAGATTTTTTGAGGAATTGGAGAGGCAGGCTTAGGCTTAGGCTTGGCTTAGGCTTAGTTTAGGCTTAGCTCAGACGTAGGCTTAGGTTGCTTAGGTTGCTTGGGCTTTCCTTAGTCATGGAAAGGCAAGCTAGCAGAGATTCTTCGCGAACTCACCCCAATACATCGGCCAGCTGACGACTCCTGGAGCCAAAAATAGAAATAAAACAATGTACAATTTCATAGCTACAGTAAGACTCCGCGAGACAACTCCAGACGTATTCTGTGCCCTTTAAATCGTTTCGTTTCCCAGGAGCCGAATTTGCATACGAGCCTTTCGTCAAATACGATGACTCAAAAAGGGGGACCTGGTCTGCCGCAAGGTCATGCTACTGCCGGCCAGATAAACACCATTTGACCCCCGCCAAATTCGCGGAACAGATTACGAAAGTAATCCTGAAAATTTGGGGCTTCGTAAATGGTCTCTGCTAGCCTGCCGTCGTCAAAAATAGAGAGACTCTTTTAAGGGGGCCTGGCCTGGTGTCTAGTTGCAACTTCAAAAAATCGTAGCGACCACATCCGCGACGTTACAGCTATGCCAGTTAGCACCCCGGAATCAGCGTTCCAAGCCGGTTCGAATGAGTCGGACGCAAAATTCTGACGTGGTCGGGCTGTCGCGTAATGATTCAATGTTTGGAACCACTGCTGCTCAAAACCACCAAAAGTCAACACTTCAAAAAATCGTGGCAATTACACCAGGTCCGCTGGGGCTTTGGACCGAACGTTTTTAGGGACTATTTTTCATGCTCTTTCAGATGCAAATCGAACGACGTGTTGGATTTGCCCGATCGGGCTCAAATAGGCCTGGAAAGGTACAGGCTGGCTTGGTGGTCTGACCAAACCCTTCACAAAATCATTCTGATCCTGAAATGTTTCGTAAATCCTTAGCAACGTGATCCTGAACTTTGTAGTTCCACAAATGGTCTCTGCTAGCCTGCCCTACCCTCTAAATATTTGCACCCAAAATGGAGTGGGGCCCGTGAAAACGCCGAGCTCGAATTTCAGGTGGAATGGAGAGACGTGCAAGGCTATATCGCTATTCCCACGCCATCCCACCCCCACTATAACGTTTTTTGGTCAATTTTTGTAAAGCAGTAATAGTGGGGCAGGCTAGCGGCGATTCTTTGAGCCTTTATAAACCTCCCAAAGAATCTCTGCTAGCCTGCCCCACTATACGTTTACTACTACTAACCCTTTTAGCTCGAGCCAATTCCATTGTGTGCCCTCCCGGGGGTCATCAGTCACCTACGCGTCTCGCCGGCCACCCCTGAGAATTTCTGGGGGTTCCGAAAAACGCCTCTAAACAGTTTCTGGGCATTCTCCCATTTTTTTAGGTTTCGCTGGCGCTGGCTTGGACCCAAAAAAGGTGTCCCCCAATTCCCTGGGGGCCCTCGGAAAACAGCCGGCGGCTGAAACTTGCAAGGACCCACGCCTTCCTTGCGTTAGACGATTTTGGGGTGATATTCAGGTTTTAGGCCAATGCCTTGGCTTAAGCCTAAACGCAAGCCTAAGCCTAAGCCTAAGCCTAACCCCGGATTCATGGAGTTTTGCGGGTTTGTAGGTAGTGAGTGACACGACACGCGTAGCTGCCCCCTCACCCCGTATGCATTGGGGAACAATCTGGACAATGGGGGATACCTTTCTGGCCCTAGGAAAAGTCATGACTTCAAAACAGGCTAGCAGAGATTCTTTGAGGAATTGGAGAGGCAGGCTGGCAGAGATTCTTTGAGGAATTGGAGGGGCAGGCTAGCAGAGATTCTTTGAGGAACTGCGATACAGGGCATGCTAGCAGAGACCATTTTTGTCCAGTTCCTGCTCCCCACATCGATCTCCCCCCAGCCATATCCAATTTGGGGGGTGGTAGTGCCCGTTTTTGGGCCCTAACCCCATTTCTCGTGGTTCCGTTGTCCCCGTATTTAGTAGCCACCCGTCTTTTGTGCCCTCCTCCGGGCGGCATTTCTCTCGCTCCTCTCTCTCTCTCTCTCTCTCTCTCTCTCTCTCTCTCTCTCTCGCTCCACCTAACCCACTACGGAAATGGCCTATTTACGCGCTGACCATGGCCGGGCGTTGAAATAGGGGTGGGCTAAAGTCCATTTAAAATTGCGGGCCCCGTCTTAGAACATGTTTTAGATCTATGGATTTGGCTTCGGTGGTCTTTTAGAGTTATTTCGAGCCTCCCAAATAATCTCTGCTGGCCCTCCCGTTGGAGCTGATTTTTCGATATTCTTAAGTAGTTTCTCGAGGTATCTTGACTTCAACCTTCCTTTAAAGTAATTTTCTGATTCCCCATCACTCTGCTAGTTCTCCAGCGAGTTCCATGTTCCTTTAAAGTCAGGTTTTGGCGTTTTCAAGTAATTTTTCGGTAGATTTTTACTTTAGCCGGCCCTTAAACGGCTTGGCTCGACAAACTGGGAATGTATTTCGCTTCAACGGTACTTTAAAGCGGGTTTTTGGCCTCAAAAATCAATGAATAACCCGTAAATTGCTTATTTTTCGTACCTCGAACGACCTGCCATCATAAATTCCGCCAAACACCACCATCGGCTACACCACCACCCGGCAACCCCTAAATTGGGTTCGCAGCCCCGGGGGCATACGGCCAGCGGCCGCCGAGGCAAGTGGAAATTAGTTGTGGCGCCCCGGTGGGGGGAGGGCAAGAACAATTTGGTTAGCGGACAGGGGGAATTTCCGGAAGAAGAAGACGGACACAAAGAAGGCTGTAGCGCACTTTCTGGAATTTATTTTGATGGAAAATGGTGTTTGCTAGCTTGCCCTGGCGACATTGTACTCCTAAATGGGCTCTGCTAGCTACCCTGACCTCGATTTTGTCCTAAAGAACCTCTGCTAGCCTACCCTCCCCTAGATAACCACAGGAACTACTCCAGCCCACTTGCTAGCGGCCGGAAAAGGCCGATTTCACAAGGACATATACCCCTATTCCGGCACGATACTTCCGTTCTCCCGGGGTGTGGATAGGAAAGGTGCGTAGTCGTGGCTGGCCCTAAGGGCATTTGGGGGCCCTCAGGTCCAGCTCCCCGGGCCCGGTACCGGAAATCGAGGAACACGGGGTGGCCAACTAGGGGGTCTACACCGGGATACACCGGGATCCGGGGATTCTTTGACCTTCCGGGGGCAGCCTAGCAGAGATTCTTTGAGGAATTGGAAGTGCAGGCTAGCAGGGATTCTATGAGAAATTCGAGGAGCAGCTAGCAAAGATCCTTTGAGGAATTGGCTTTTGCCAATTTCCCTTTCAACCGGCCAGCTGGCAGTGACACTTTAGGAAATTGAGGAGCGGGGGAGGTGCGGAATCTGGAGTGAAGCGGAAATTACCGGGGTCTGTCTAAAGTTGGGTTTTCTGGGGTTGGAGAGCCGAAAACTGGCAGTCCTCAAGGACCACGAACTTTTAAAGGACCATTGAAGGCAAATCTGCCCGGTTCCCTTGATTATTTTGACTTTAAAGGGACTGTTACACCTGGCAGGCTAGCCGAGACCCATTAGGAACATGTTTTCCCAGATGGCCTATTTTGCAGTGTTGCCATTTCGTACTGCTTCTTCTCCTCCCTTTTTTGGCCTCAGAAAAAGGCAGGCGTTCGTCTCGACGGGACCCCTCCCCCACCCGCCAGCCCAGGAGATTCAATCAAATTTTAACCCTCGTTCTCTCTCTGTGCTCTCTTTCTCTCTCTTTCTCTCTCTCTCTCTCGCTTTCTCTCGCTCTCTCTCTAGCTCGTTTTTGGAATGTCGGCGGGGCCACCCTCAAGGAATTCTAATGAACATCCCCTCGAGGGTTTTCGAACTCGAGCTCCCAGCTGGTCTCACCAATTTCTCAAAGAATCCCTGCTAGCATGCCTAGATGTATTTTTTGAGGCTTCTGAAGTCATCTCCATTTTTATACCCCATCCTAATGGAATTCCAGAAGAACCCGCGTTCGACAAAATTTTACGACCTCCTCGGGGTCGTTCCGGAATTTGGAATGCCACGGAATTTTTCAGGAATTCCAGAATCGCTATTTTTGGATAAAATGAGCTTTGAAAAATGGATTACGACATGTATTTCCTTTGATTTCCTCGAAGAATCTATGCTAGCTTGCCCCGGCTCAAAAACAAGCTTCTTTTCAGAAAATGCATCTCGGATGACGCTGATATTGCTCCCAGTGCTGGCCGGCCTCGCCTCGGCCCTCCGTCTCGAGGAGCCGATCGTAATACAGCGGCCGTTAGAGAAGGTAAGCCTAAGCCTAAGCCTAAGCTTAAGCCTAACCTAAGCTTAAACCTCAGCGTAGCATAAGCCTAAGCCTAAGTCTAAGCCTAAGCATAAGCCTAAGCGAAGCTTTCAGGTTGAATGGGGCGACGTCCTTCTTGAATATGACGCCACGCAACCGCCTCCCGGTAACGTTACGGTAGGCCGACTTTACATACGCCACGTGAATCCTGGCGATCATCGATTACGGATCAAAAAGCAATTTTTAGTCGATGAAAATCCCTCCTTTTTCAGGTTACGATAGATCTGCGCGTCTTCCATCACTCTCGACCCTCCTCGGAAACGCTGAAAATCTACATGGAGCTGTCGGAGGAGTGGCAGGATGGGCGGCTAATTTTTCAGCATAACCCTGCTACCGTTACGGTACGTTTTTGTAGTCTGTAGCCTGTAGCCTGTGGCCTGTAGCCTGTAGTTTATAGCCTAGGTATTATTTTGTAGTTTGTAGCCTCCAAACCCAACCCTTCCAGCTACCCCGCGGCGTCGAAATCTGGCGTCCAGAGACCTGGATACGAGACGGAATAGAGGATAGAACGGAACGGGAGACGCTACGAATACATCCTAGGGACGGTACAGTAACCCACAGAAGCATCAGGACGGTCGAGATACCATGTAGAGGTGGAGAAAAAGAGGTGAGCGAGCAGAGATTCTTTGCGGAATTAGAGGTACAGGCTAGCAGAAATTCTTTGAGGAATTTTAGCAAGGGCAGGCTAGCAGAGTTTCTTTGTGGAATTGGAGGGGCAATCTGGCAGAGATTTTTGAGGAATTGGAGCAGGGGCAAGCAAGCAGAGACCATTTACCATTTTCCAGTCCTGTCCCCTCGTCTTCTCCTCCTTCACCGACGTCTCCAGCCGGGTCGACTACGCGATGCGCCGCGTTGCGCTCCGCACCTGAATTCTACCGTAACCCCGTCAGGAGTCGTATTTTCTCTCGGGTTACTGTAGCTTTGGCTACAGTACCTCAAAAAACCCCCCAAATTCCCTTCACTTCGTAATTTTTAATGCCTCGATTGTGTCTATTTTTGATGGCTTGTGATATATTTGTATTTTTTGAGGCGGCTACTGTAACCAAATACGCCATATAAATAATACTGACTTCGGAATCGATTACGACATGAAAATAGGGTATTTTAGGGCAGTTATAATCAATTATGCTATGAAAATAATGATATCTAATCGCTTACCACATCAAAATCTCGGTTCTCAACCATTCCGCCATCTAAATCCCACATTTTCCAACCAATTACGGCATGAAAATCCTGTATTTTGTAGCCCGCTTAAGGCAATATTTTTATTCACAAATTTTATTTTTAAAGGAGCATTGAAGTGGGGGGGTGGAATTGGGGGAGGAAAAACGGAATTTTGTAATCTGCCGTCCGCGCCGCGTCGAATTTTGTGAACCATTTTTTAAAAGAGCAGAGAAGCCAGGATTTATCTGCGGCCAAATGACATCAGGTCACGGTCGAAGGCCTTCTGAAAAAGGGAGAATTTTGACGTTAAATGGTCGCTGATAGCTTGCTAGCTTAGGCTTAGACTTCGGCTTAGACTTGGCTTGGGCTTGGCTTAGGCTTCGCTTAGGCTTGGCTTTGGCTTAGGCTTAGAATCCGCCTCACCTTCCATCGCTCGTCGACGGCCCGCTTGCCGAATGCCATCAGGTCCCGCTCCATCATCTAGAAAATGTAGATTTTAGGCTTTAAAGGACCAGTGAAGCCAAAGATCGATAAAAATCTACTGCCACCATCCCTTTAAGATGCGCGATACTATCTGAAAGGGATGGTGACACCATCAGAGGCTAGCAGCATAGACAATTTGGAAATTATCTCACCGGTGATCGCTTCCCGAATGACATCAGGTCACGGTCCATCTAAAAAACATGAATTTTAAGGCTTTAAAGGAACATTGAAGGCAAATTTAGGCAAGCTAGCAGTAATGTAGAGAAAAGCTTACCGGTGATCGCTTTCCGAAGGCCATCAGATCGCGGTCCATCTGGAAAAAGCAATTTTCACATTTTAAGGGGCCATTGAAGTCAAAATCTAGGTAGGCGTCCTAAAGCATCTCTGCTAGTATGCCCAGGTTCCGAAATTTCCTAGAAAATCTCTGCTAGCCTGCCCTATCTGATCGAACTTACCGGTGACCGCTTCCCGAACGCCATCATCTCGCGATCAAACTGAAAAAATGGGAGATAGAGAGCGAGAGAGAGAGAGTGAGAGAGAGAGCGAGAGAGAGAGAGAGGGCAACAGAGAGCAGAGAAAAATAGCAAAAATTACTGACCCCGGGTGCACTACGCTTTCCAAATGACATCAGCTCGCGATCCATCTGAAAAGCTTGATTTTTCAGAATTTTCACCAGTTTTAAAGGACCATTGAAGGCAAAATCCAGTCCCTAATGCACTTTAAAGGACCATTAAAGCCTCACCGGTGCTGCCCGCTTGCCGAAACTCATCAGATCCCGATCGAATGCCCGCTTCGCGGCATCTGACGAGAAAACGGCTGCATCATCGGAGAGCTGGGCTGCGGCGCCGGCCCATAGACAGGCGATGACCAGGGCGAGGGATCTGCTTTCGAACAGCATTCCGCAAACGGTCTCTGCTGGTTACCTGAAAATGGGGGCAGGCTAGCAGAGATTCTTTGAGGAAATTAAAGGACAAGCTAGCGGAGATTCTTTGAGGAATTCAAGGGGCAGGCTAGCCGAGATTCTTTGCGGAAATTTGGAGCTACGGTAGGAAGAGAAACTCTACGATTTCCGAGACTAAGTTGGCCTCTAGATCGGAAGAATGAACCCGTGGGAATTTTCTCACAAATGCAACAAAAGGGCGGGAAGAAGCCCAAGAGCTGGTGATGCCATAGATGAATGGAGGTGGAGGGCACCAGATTTAGGAAGCATTCTAGGCCAAAAATTGGTTCCTAAATGGTCTCTGCCGGCTTGCCTTGAGGTTGAGGGCTAGGGGCAGGCTAGCATAGATTCTTTAGAAGATGGCCGGCTAGCAGAGGTCATTTGAGAAACTTTCCTAACGTTTGAAAGGTGCTGAACGCCTTCCCAAATCGTTTCTGCTAGCTGTCAGTGCTAGGCCAGCTAGCAGGGATTTTTTAGGAGGTGGTAGGCTGGCAGAAACTATTTAGGAATCTCCCGACCCCAAAATGTGGCACATATACGAAAAAGCCCCCGTAAAATTCGGCCATTAGCACCGTGTTTTATGAAATGAGAAGGAGACGTAGAAATGACGAGCATGAGCCTATATCTACTCTCTCTCTCTCTCTCTCTCTCTCTCTCTCTCTCTCTAGCATATTGTAATCCGATCCCCATTTCATACCCGCCTCAGGCATGTTTCGCACGCCATTTGGTGTGTTGCGTACACACAGCTCTGGGTCGAACGGGCCTAGCCAATAAATTTTTTGTGCGCTTCCTGCAACTTTAAAAAGTGGGCCTGGAAGTTTCTGGAAGGCTCAAAGAACAGAGAAAAATTTGCCGTTTTCAAAAAAATGGATGAAAAGTAGCTAAGCAAAGCCGAAGCCTAAGCTTAAGCCTAATCAAAGCCAAAAACCCACGCCTAAACCTAAGCCTAAGCCTCAGCCCAAGCCTAAGCTTGCCGAAGTCTGAATTCGGATAAACCAGAAGCTCAGAATCTAGCAACCAAGTTGGTCGCTAGTCTCTGACGCTCCAAAGCTGAGCCACAACTCGACGAACATCTAGCTCAAATTTCAGAGTTTTTCAGTGGATCTGGTGATCCCAAAATTAGAGGATTCCATTACACTCCACTTTGCAACGTTCTCTCTCTCTCTGCCTTTAACGGGCCTTTAAAAGGGATCCTGGGGGCAGGACACCGGAAATGGATCCAGTTTCGCGGCGATGGCAACAAAGAAGCGTCATGGAATCAGAATAACACAAAATTTGGCCAAGGGCAGGCTAGCCGAGGTCGCTCAGGAAACCCTAGAGCCTTGGGCAGGCTAGCAAAGATGCCTTACATCTCCCTCTACCTATTAATGCGCAAACAATATATGAAATCGATATTTTTAGGGTGAAATAGTGAGTGTAATAAATTTTAATGACGAAAGATGCACCGCCTCTTCGCCTTGATGAGTGAAGTGGGCGGAAGTGTGTCGTAAAAAGCCGTAAAATTGAGAATTCAGAAAGCAGCCTAGGAGGAGAAGCTAGACACGAATTAGGGGTACGGATGAAAGGTTAGATATGGGATGGTCGAATGGATAAGGTGATGGAGGATGGGAAATGATGAGGATGACAAGCCTAAGCCCAAGCCCAAGCCTAAGCATAAGCCTAAGCCTAAGCCTAAGCCTAAGCCTAAGCCCAAGCCTAACCCTAAGCCTAAGCCTAAGCCCAAGCTAAGCCTAAGCCTAAGCCTAAGCCTATGCCTATGCCTAAGCCTAAGCCTAAGCCTAAGCCTAAGCCTAAGCCAAGCCCATATCTGTTTTTAAAGGTCCACTGAAGGCAGTATGACCACCCAGTCCGTGGGGGCGTGGGCAATTTTCACCTAGTCAAATCCCAAAAAAGCATTTTAGGGGTGGCCCCGGGGCCACAAATAATTGTCCTGGGCCCCCAAGACGAGGCGGATTTTTGTTCAATCTTTTCGAAGAGTCGAAATGGGGTGGGGCCCAAAAAAGAATGAATGGTACCGGATGTGGGTCTGGGGAGGGGGGCAGGTTGACGCTTCTGACGCAGCAGAAGACGAAGGAGGTGGGTTATAAACAAAAATAAGGGCTATGGTAGGCTAGCAAAGATTGTTTGAGGAACTGGAGGGGCAGGCTAGCAGAGATTCTTTGAGCAAGGAAACCGCTTCCTAAGCCCTTTAAAACCAATTGTCAGCCCCTCTACAATTGATTTCCATAGTTAGAGCGGAATAATTGAATTACTGGGAGCTAAAGGATGCGGGAGACAGAGACAGAGAGAGATAGAGAGAGAGAGAGAGAAAGCGAGAAACAGCAAAAAGAAGCCTCCCAATTACCCCTCGAAAAGTCGAAACAAGACCCAAAATGGACGAAAAAGCGGAAGAGACAATGGGAAACTGAAACGAGAATACCCCCCGGGTTAGCTAGTTGACGGGAAATGACTTTTTGGGTCTCGTGACGAGCGTCTAAATTCCGCAAGAATCTCTGCTAGCCTACCGATGCAATTCCTCAAAGAATCTCGGCTAGCCCGCCCCCCAATTTCTCAAAGAATCCCTGCTAGCCTGCCGCCCAGTACTATTTTGGTCATCGAGATTTTCGGAGACGAAATGACGGCTTTGAAAATGCATGGCCCGCCCGGCAAAGGGGGCATTTTTGAGAGTTTTTCGTCAGTTTTCGGGGAATGGACCGGGTGGTCAGCTAGCAGTCCCCATTTGACGTGGCATGAGGCGCAAGGCGAGCTAGCAGAGATCTTTTAGCCAAAAAAGGTGGCGTAAATGACGAATTCCTGGCGCCGAAGAGCAAGGCGAAAGTTTGACGGAAATTTGGTTATATCTCAAGTTTTCTCTTTCTCTCCTCACTCGCTCTCTCTCCTCCGAAACGGCAACACAAAGCCAGTTTCCGGAAGCAGGCCAAAATGTGCCCCCAGAACTTGAGAATTCAGAAGCCGGGCCCTCCCAATTTGGCCCTCCCACCTTCAGAATTGCATCAAAAATATGTTGACCAAGTTGAGGGAAAGAGAGAGAGGGAGAAAGCGAGAGAGAGAGAGAGAGAGAGCGAGTGGATGAAAAGCCAATTTCTTAGGCATTTCCGGCTCGAAACTACTTTCGAAACCTTATATTTGTCGAATTCGGGTAGATTTAGATTTTTAAAGGACCATTGAAGCCAAAACCCATAACATAATCACGATCTAGAGTTCAGGAATAGTACGAACATGCGTGTAATGACGTTTTTCAAGCCTTGACGGCGTCCCGGAATTTCTAAGAATATTTCTGGAGGTTCTCACGCCCCCGAAAAAGCGTTCCGGAACTCTTGAAATGAAGAATTTACCGCAGCTGGATTTTATGATGCTTTCAGGAATGGCAGGCTAGCAGAGATCATTGGGGACTTCAAAATTCACTTCACAATACGTTTAAGATCAGGCAAACAAGCATAGATCCTTTAGGAAACCATCGGGAGCCATTTTCCAACTTCCCGATCCCGTTAAAGGGACCGGAAACCCTGGGAAAAGCCGCTAAGAACTGAGACTGACGTCGCCGAGATGCCCTGGCTGGCTGTCCCCTCCAATGCCCCGAGGCTATATATCAAAATAGGAGCCCCCGGGAAATCGGCGCTCCAATTTGGACCACCACCCGGCCGGGCTTCTGGCAGGCTTCTGCCTTAAAATGTGCAGATCGGGAGGGGCCGGCTAGCAGTGCGCCTTTGCGGAATTTGCGGAATTGCAGAAACCGAAAGAACAAAGCGGATTTGAAATTTGATCCGAAATTGCAGGCTGGTCAGCTGAAAAAAATAGGGAAAGCTGACCCCAAAAAACCAGAATCTTTCTCTCGCTGTCTCTCCACTCTCTCGCCTTCTAAAAATTATTTAGAAGCATATTCCGACGTAGTTTTTTGTGTAGATTCTGAATATCCTAGTGAGAATCGCTCGTTCCGAAGATTTTAGGACGAAAACAGCCTTCGAAGTCGTCCGAATCCACCTGACCTCTCTCTCGCAGTCAGACCAAACCTTCAAAAAATCATAGCAATTATACCAGGTCCACTCGGGCTTCGTACTAAAACTTTTTCGGCACTATTTTGCACGCTCTTTCAGATGCAAATCGAATTCTGTGTTGAAAATGCCCGACCGGCATTAAATAGGCCTGGAAAGGACCAGCCCGCGGGGGGTTAGAGCCAAACTTCAAAAAATCATAGCAACCAAACCAGGGCCTGCCAAGTCTCGTACAACAACTTTTACAGCACTATTTTTCATGCTCTTTCAGATTCAGACACCAAAACGATTTCGCACGGTTGATTTCTCGCGAAATCAGCCTTGGAAGGCAGGACCGATTAGGGGGCTTGCCGGGTGTCTAGGTGAAACTTTAAAAAAATCGTAAAAACCACAAACGCGATTTTTGAGCTATGCAAGTTAGCACATCGGTATCAGCGTTTCAAGCCGGTTCGAATGAGTCCAGGGCGAACTTCTGACGAGCGCAGACTGGCTGACGCGGAGCGATTTAGTGACTGAAAAATCCTAGGATTTTGCGGCACAGGATGATAAGACCATTCTCTCGCTGTCTCTCCACTCTCTCGCTTTCTAAAAGTTATTTTGAAGCGTATTCCGACGTAATTTTGTGCGTAGATTCGGAAAATTATAGCAAAACGCGCTCGTTTTTGAGATTTTGACGTCAAAATGGCATTTATAGTCCAAAAAAATCCATTTTTTTGCTTTTCAGATTTTCCGAGTCTGTCATTAATGTACAGGCGGCCTAAAATTCCAAATCAATTTATTCCAAGGACAAAAACACCAAGGATAAGAAAATGCCGGCGAGATCAACGTACCAAATATCATACAAAAAAGTTACGGGTTAAAATACGTGGTAATTTTTGACATTTAGGGAAAAATGCAACGGTTACGGTAGAGACATCAAATTCCTGTCAGGACCCAGAGACAGGCGAGAGAGTGGAGAGGCAAGGGAGAGAGAGAGAGAGCGAGAGAGAGAAAAAGAGAGGATGAGAGAGAACATGAGAAGAGTACAAACTACAACTCAAAAATACAAATACAGTAACGGGGGGGGGGACTGTGTACACGCGGAAAGAAACGGAAAACAGTACGGAACTATCCAAATGACGCTAATTCGTTAGTGGAATCCAGAGGACTTTGGCGGAAGGGTTGTAGCCTGTAGTCTGTAGTGTTTGGCTATACTACGAAATTTCGTTGTTTGTGGTCTGTAGTCTGTAGTTACAGGATCGTCTGCTCGCCCTGGAGGAGCTGCAGTTGGCTTCTTGTTGTTTCGTGCGCTTGTCGCTCCTAAAAAAAAGGTTTTTGTGGCAGGCTAGCAGAGATTTTTCAGGAAATCTCCGAAAACTTACGGCTTGCAGAGCGTCGTCGAGCTGTCGATTATCAAGGGAGAGGCGGTCGATGCTCAGCCGGGCTCGCGAGAGCTCACCGCGAAGCCGTTCGCACTCTTGGGTGATGGACTGAAACTGGCAAATGGTATTTGCTAGCCTGCCCCTCCATTTCCTCAGAGAGTCCCTGCTAGCCTGTCCTTCCAATTCCTCAAAGGATCTCTGCTAGCCTGCCCGCCAATTCCAAAGAATCCCTGCTAGCCCCCCCACTCACCGTCAGCTCTCCATCCTGGCTGATTCCTCCCCAATCGCAGGAATTCATCGGAAAACGCTCGATTCAACTAAAAACGATGGGACTTAGGTGTCACACTCCCTTTAAAGCTACCTTTGGAGCATGAAGAAGCTGGGAGAGACCATCGTGGATCGATGAGGCGTTGGTGCTCGAGTTTGAGGGGGCTCTGAAAAACGGAAATCGTGTTATGGTATGTTACCGCCTTTAAAATTGGAAATCGTGCCGGAAATAGTGCGCTAGCGCCAGGCATGCTAGCACAGATTTTTCGGGAACATTACTGAGCTAGAAAAGTGCAAAAGTGTCTATTAGTGCGTCTATACGACGAGGCGGCTAGCAGAGACCATTTAGGATTCTTTAAGGTGCCTGGAAAGTGGTTATGGTGTCTATTAGTGCTTCTACTGGCCCAGGTAGGCTGGCAGAGACCTTTGGCCCAAGGGGAAAAGGTGCAACTTTGGGGTCAGATCCGGCCTGTTGATGACGAGAAGCGGAAGCTGGTGCTCCCGAGAATGAAAACGAGCAGCCCTCGGCGGAGAGGGGAGACGAGTGAGGGGAAGTGTCCAGATCTCGCGCCCTGAGCCGCAGCATGTCGCCGTAGCTGAAATGGGGAAGGAGTGGAGAAGTGGGGGAAGGAGAGGGTGTGTGAGTGGAGAGAGCTGAGAAAATGGGAAAATTTGCCTTCAATAGACCTTTAAAGTGAGCTTAATGGTCCCTGGAAGTCAAAAACGCTATGGATTCCGCCATTTTTGGCTTCAGTGGGCCTTTAACCTGATTTTAAAGGACCGGACAAGCCAAAAATTTTATATATTTGTCGATCTCTGCCTTCAATGGTCCTCTAGAAACGCTTAAAGGAGCAGTGAAGGCAACAAAAGAGAAGTAGAGGCGTGTTAGAGATGAGAAAACTTGGTGATTAGGGAAAAACTAAAGGAACGGGTAAGCCACCCAGAAATTATTAAAAACAGTCGCCGGTGAGCGAGAGAGGGTGAGAGAGGAGGAGAGGGCAGTGAAAAAGACAAAAAAGACCAGAATTCCCTTACGTAATCGGTTGGCGGGCAAACGCGTCCGGGGTCAGCATGTAGTCGGCGGCGCCTTTCATCGCTGCGCAGTTGGGTCTTCGCAACCTCTGGAAAAATTGGGTTTAAAGGGCCATTGAAGGCTTCGGTTTCTAAGGAAGCGCTGCTAGATTGCCTAAGCCTAAGCCCTAGCCTAAGCCAAGCCTAAGCCAAGCCTAAGCCAAGCCTAAGCCAAGCCTAAGCCAAGCCTAAGCCTAAGCCTAAGCCTAAGCCAAGCCTAAGCCTAAGTTACCGTACCTCCTCGGACTCCCATCAGCCGCCGGAGCGATCAGCAGCAGCCTCAAGGCATCGGCTTCGCTCTGCGGGCTTAGCAGCTCGCACATCCGGTCCATCGGAAGCGTCGACAGGCTCTGGCCCTCGATCTGGAATTGAGGGCGAGCTAGCAGAAATTTTTTGAGGAATTTCTAGCGAGGGCTAGTCCTTACCTCAACAATCCGACTGCCCTGCCTCAGCCCCGCTTTCCAAGCCGTATGGTACATCTCCACGTCAGTAACTACACCCTCATCCTGAAATTCCGGATTTAAAGGGCCATTGAAGGCAAATAGATACCTGGATATGGAAACCCCAGCTTTCCCCGTGACGTCCTCGCCTGACGACGACTTCTCGGGCTTCATCGCCTTTCGAAACTAAAAAAATACAGGTTTTTGAGTCCCCAATGATCTCTGCTAGCCTGCCCTGGGCCTTTAAAACCGTTTAAAGGGATGGTGACACCTAGAAACTGACCATTGTTGAGTCTTTCCAGCAGCGTTTGGAGCTCAGCATCGGAGCTTTCGGACGACGCGACGCACCTCATCAGAAGCATATCACCGTGGTCGTAGTAGATTTTCAGGCTCAAATCGTTGGTTTAAGATGAAGCCTAAGCCTAAGCCTAAGCTAAGTCTGAGCCGAAGCCTAAGCCTAAACAAGCCTAAGCTAAGCCTAAGCCTAAGCCTAAACCACTCCCCTTTCCCCAATAATCTCTGCTAACCTACCCCATCTCCGTGTTTGCCCAGCCGATGATCGAATGCGTCGGGGTGATGAAAATCGGCGTCCCGCTCGGCCGCTCGATCAGCACCAGCGCGTCGTAGGAGAGGCCTAAAAATCCTGTGAATTCTTGGTCACCATCCCTTTAAAAGGCTCAAAAACCAGATTTTTGTGGTTTAAGGGGATGGTGACATCTAAAAAAGTA
The DNA here is from genome assembly GCA_038088335.1 of Mesorhabditis sp. LJ9110. Taxonomy (NCBI): domain Eukaryota; kingdom Metazoa; phylum Nematoda; class Chromadorea; order Rhabditida; family Rhabditidae; genus Mesorhabditis; species Mesorhabditis sp. LJ9110. The sequence continues at coordinate 264,456 of JBBGBA010000016.1, read as the reverse complement.
AAATACTGTACCCAGAACACAGCTGACACGTTGATTCATTGAGAAGTCGTGCACGTCGACCAGCCAGGAGACGGCGCCGCGAAGCGGGGATAACTGAAAGAGCCAGGTTTTCGGGTTCTTGCTTATCCAATTACGTCATGAAATTCTGGCTTCAATGGTCCTTTAAAATCCGATTACGATAAGTAATCAAACCCCGATAGATTGTCATTCGATTACGCTATGTATTCCAGCCTTCACCGTTCATTTAAAATCCGCTATGTAATTAATTCCGAATTTGGCATTCGATTACGCTATATATTCCTGCCTTCAATGGCCCTTTAAAATCAAAATTTTTCGCACTTACCAAAGTGGCTTTCAACGGATTCGTCCTCCCGCTTCGACTTCACCGATCCCCCAAGGAGTCGACCTAAAAAAATCATTGTTTCGCAAGCGCTACCGTAACCCCACTGGCTATCCGCGCGGGACCCTCATTTGGATGCGCGCCGCCATGATTTTCGACGAGATCCCGCAGCGCCTCGCGCCGTGTACGCGCCGCCATCGCCGCGAACTTCTTACTACGATGGACGGCGTTCTCGGCGTTGATTACTGGAATTGGAGGGGTACTGTAGGTGAGATGGGCGAGCTAGCCGAGATTTTTGAGGAATTGGAGGGGCGGGGAGGCTAGCAGAGAGCATTTAGGACGAAAAGCTGACGCGGAGAGGCTAGCAGAGACCATTTCGGAACCAAAGATTCGTTTTTCGATAGACCATTTAGGAGGCATCAAATCGTTTTGGCAGGCTAGCAGAGATCATTTAGGATAGAATTTTGGCGCTGGCACACTGGCAGAGGCCATGTGAGGCGGAAAAGGGAGAACATTTAGGATTAAGCTTTTTCCATTGGGACAGGGATTGAGCTAGCAGAGACCATTCGCCCTCAAAAAACCCACTCTTCGTGATCAGCCAGTCGTGAAAATAGGCGCATTTGTTGAAGGTGGCTCCTCGTGGGATTGGAGGCCCAAACGGAGGCACATCTCTACATCGACAGACCGCCACGCTAAAAGGAGAATCGATTACGATAGGAAATCAAAAGGTCTGGGCAGGCTAGCAGAGGCCATTGAGGAATGGAAGGCGCCCAACCTGTAGGAAACATTCTCTGTACAAGGGTTGGCGACGCGGACGACGATGAAGACGTGTTGGAAGTGGGAGCGGACGGTTAGGGGGGAGAAGGGGAGGGCGCCCGCCTGAAAATGGGTGTCACCATCCCTTTAAAAGTTCAAGCCATGCCTCGGCCTAAGCCTAAATCTTACCTCTTGAAAGACGACGGTCACCATATCGTTCCCAATATGCCGTTTCCGGGCCAGCTAAACGATTTTACGGTATTTTAAAGGGACAGTGACAGCACGGACCTGCTGTCGATTCGATGGGGTGTACGGTAGCAGGGTGGAGACGTGGAACATCAGCTCGTGAGACTCATACTCAGCGTACACAGAGTGAGTGCCGGTGGTGTCCCCCTTCGTGTCGAGACCGCCCTGAAAAATCAAGCTAGATTTCCTCAAAGAATCTCTGCAAGTTGGCCCTCCAATTCCTCAAAGAATCTCTGCTAGCCTGCCCCAACTACTCACCTTATATTGATCGAATCCCTTCAACCTCACTCGTTGCCCCAAAAATTCCAAAAATTCATCAAAAGCCGGTGAGCTGTGCTCGTTGTTGTACATTTGTTCCTCGGTGCTCTGCCCGTCGGCGCACAGCATGACGCCGACCTGGAAAAAAAATTTGTTTTAGGTGCCACTGTCCCTTTAAACCGCTCTAGAGGCTCTTAAAGGCCCCCGAAGCGAAAAAAAAATGGAATTTCCAGCTGTCCCAGTCCCTTTAAAAGCCCACAGAACCGCCAAATCTACCTTATATCTCGCATAAATCGGTTGCTCATCGATTTTCGTCAACAACTCCTCGAATTTCTGCGTCTGAAGCGCCGGCCTCAACGCCGGGAAGTGCAACTGCGGGGCCACGATTTCAAGGAGGTCTCTAAAAGCCGTAAATTCCTCAAAGAATCTCTGCTAGCTTGCCTGAAAAGCACTCGATTCGACCGTTCGCTCCTTCTTTTGGTTCGGGAGTATCTCTTCCGGACGGCTACTGCAGGTTTTTAGCTGAAAATGGGGCTTTAGAAGCTTAGCTTAAGTCTAAGTCACGCCTAAGCCTAAGCCTAAGCCTAGCCTAAGCCTAAGCCTAAGCCGAAGCCTAAGCCGAAGCCTAAGCCTAAGCCTAAGCCTAAGCCTAAGCCTAAGCCTAAGCCTAAGCCTAAGCCTAAGCCTAAGCCTAAGCCTAAGCCTAAGCCTAAGCCTAAGCCTAAGCCTAAGCCTAAGCCTAAGCCTACCCCAAGCCTAACCTAAGCCCAAGCTAAGCCCAAGCCACTCACATCTCCAATCCTGATTATCATCCTGTAGACGATCTGCTTCGGTCCCTTGATGTCCTTCTGCTGTCCCTGTTGCTGTTGCGCGCTCGCACAGCCGTTGTTTGTAGTTTGTGGCTGAACACTGGCCAATCGGCTCTTTTCAGAGAGATCTTTGACCACGGAGACGACCACTGGGCCCAGGTCTTCTGTCATCCCGACGTATTCGACGTGTTCTGAAAAAGAAAAAGATTTGCAGAGATTCTGTGAGGAATCGGAGGGGCAGACCAGCAGAGATTCTTTGAGGAATTGGAGGGGAAGGCTAGCAGAGATTCATTATGGAAAAACGTACGTCTTCCGACAAAACAGTGTCGATAGTAGTAGCTGCCAATATCCTGGGGTTCTATGACGCATTTCGGTTGTCTCGCCGCGCATAATCTGCCTCCAAGATACACATTCGAGACGTCTTCCAGGATATGGGCTTCCGCAGCAGTGTGTTCTCTAGAAAAATCGTGGTTTTTACGTTTTAAAGGCCCATTGAAGGCAAAATCACAATCCACAAGAATTTTGACTTGAGGAGGCCTTTAAAAATTGCTGAGACTGTTTTAAGAGCCATTGAAGGCAAAATCCACCCACCTGTGCCACGTCTCCGTACTCCTCACATCGACCACCATGTCTCGAGTGGCCCTCGACAGGGCTATTCGTCTGACCGGCTCGACGCCAAGCTCGTTTCTGAAGAAAATTTCGGTTCAAATGGCCTCTGCTGGCTTGCCCGGCCTTTTAAAGGACCGTTGAGGGCAAAAATCAGTTTAAAATGGTGGCTGCCAGCCCGCCCCACCTGAATGCCGGGCAGCTGAGGAGCAGATCGTTGCTTTTTCCGTCGCCAAGGTCGTCTTCGGTCGGGCTTTGGGCTTGGCTGGCGCCTGAAAGTGTGTTTTAAAGGGCTATTGAAGCCAGGAAGTGCGATTAAGATAGCGTAACCGAATAGGAATTCCCGTTTTTATACCTTATCCGGCAATTAAAACTTTTTAAATGCGCGGTGACACCTAGGAATTAGAATTCCAAGAGCCATTGAAGGCAGGTAGCGAGAATTTGATAGCGTAACCGAATAGAAATTGACAAATTTTCTAAGTTGATTGGCTCTTAATCCGTTTTAAAGGCATGGCGACACACAGGAAAATGATAAATTTAGCTTTGGCTCGATTTAAAGACTTTTAAAGGCGCCATGACACCTAAAAACTCCTTTAAATGACCGCTGAAGGCAAAAATCCACCTGTAGCTCTGTGCTCAATCCAGGGCGGCGGTTGCCCGAGGCCCCACGATGAAGCAAGCGTTATACAGTCATGGTGGGAGACCAATCGGGGGTAGACGGGTCGCCAGTCGCTGAAAAGTTGGTTTAAATGGTGTCTGCTAGCTTGCCGGAGACGAATCTTGACTTGCCGATCCCTTTAAAATGATATCACGGGCTTTAAAGGGAGCGGGACATGAAGAATTTCACCTTGCTCAGTTGGGATTTGATTTTCAGGTCCTTTAGGAGTTAGAAAAATGTTTTAAGAAGAGATTAGCGTTGAAATTTGACTTCCCGGTCCCTTTAAAACATTTTTTCTACGTTTTAAAGGGACTGTGACACCTTGGAGAACCTACCCTGGTGCCGTCGGGGTCGGCCTGTCCACGGCTCCGCGATTGTGAGTCTCGGGGTCAGAAGCCGTCGAGGGATGCTCCTGGTGGACACCGGATGGGCCGGAAAGGCTGCCGGAAGTGTTGGGGAGGACATCTTGGGTGGAGCCTGAAAATGAATTCCTGAAGGATTTCTGCTAGCCTACCCCCGATGACGACAGCAATCACGGAGCCTCTGCGGTTGAACATGTCGAGGGCGCGGGCGGTCGCTGAACACCTGAAAATGGGCAGGGTGGCATAGATTCTTTGGGGAATTGGCGGGCAGGCCAGCAGAAATTCTTTGAGGAAATGGAGGGGCAGGTAGCAGAGATTCTTTGGAAATGGACGGGGCAGGCTGGCAGCGCTCCCTTACCCGTCGTGGCTGTGATGACCGTCCATAGGAATCTCGTGCTCCTCGTCGCGGGATTTACGATCCCTTCAGCCAGCCATCCATCGCTATCGATTTTTAAAGGGAGCTGGAAGTGGGGAATCGGGCGGAGGAAAAACGGTGCGTCCGCTCCGGCTCCAGCTGTGCCTGAAAAAGGGTGTTTTCGGCGGCTGCAAAAATTGGATCGTAAAAACATGAAAGTTGAGCAAGTCTACGCCAGACCAAAGCCTAAGCCTGGTCCTAGTCTAAGCCTAAGTCAGAGCTTAAGCCTAAGCCTATGCCTAAGCAGTTTCAAAATGTTTTGGGCGCCTAAAAGTGGTCGAAACGTTTCGCTGGGTGCGCGTAGAGATCGTATCGTCGCGTAGTCGTGACGGATTTAAGGTGACAGGAATGGGAAAGCCATAGTCTAGAGGCTAGAAGGGCTAGAAAAGCTACGGTTGTCACGTTTTAGAGAGAGAGCGGGAGAGAGAGAGAGAGAGCGAGAGAGAGGGAGGGAGAGATAGCGATAGAGAGAGAGAAATCGATTAACAGCCGAAACCCGGCAAATACAGACTCCAAAATGTTGTCTGGTCCGGTTGGGGGGGGGGGGTATCTATTCGGAAAATTGGAGAGGGCTCGTAGATTTGTTTGCATAGAGGGGCGAGAGAAAGAGGAGAAAAGATGAGAGAGAGGAGAGAAGAGCGAGAGAGAGAGAGGCAGAGAGAGGCAGAGAATGACCCTCATTTTTGCCCCTCCCCACACAGAGCTGGAATTCAATGATGTTCCGGTGGTTTCAGGGGGCGGGTGGAAGTTGAGTAAACCAACATAAGCTACGCCAACGCACACATACACGCACAAATTGGATCGTAAATCGCAATGCGGAAGCATCATAAAAATTCCCATTCATATTTCGAAACGAGGGGCTGTGCTTTGATGTCAAAAATCAAAAATGCACGAGAATTGAACTCAGTGGGCAGGCTAGCAGAGATTTTTGCGGAATTTATGGATCATGGCAAGCTAGCAGAGATTCTTTAGGATCGGAGCGGATGAGGGGGCTAGCTGAAATTTAGGACCCACTGGAAGCTGAAAAAATTGGGGGAATTCTTCACGAAACCACGTGAGAACACCTGGCCGCCGGCCGGACATTGGCTTTTCACCTGGGCCGTCTTGCACTAGGGGCTTTTCCCCCTGCTGGGGGTGAAAAGTGCTGTTGGGGTGGTGGTGGCTGTGTCAGTCAGTCAGTCAGCTTCACCCCGCCAATGTGCCCCCAGGGCTATGAAGTGGGTTTTAAGAAAGGAGGGCCCCCAGCAGGAGGACGCTGGGTGAGTTTTGATGGGGGGAGCAGGAGGAGGAGGAGGAGCGGCTCTTGTTTTGATGTGGAAAGTATAGAAGCGAGAGAGAGAGAGAGAGAGAGACGCAGAAAGGGCCCTGTTGCTTGGGGAGGGGCCCATAAAGGCCCAGACCCAAGGGCCCCCGGCCCCAACTGGGCCCCAGGGGGTCAGTTAAAGGGGCAGGAAAGCGATTTGCTATCATCCCATCGAATTACATCTGATCGAATTGCATCCGTCAGTTGCATCATCAATTACATCCATCAATAGACTCATCGAAATTACGACTCATCGAAATACGACTCATCGAAATACGACTCATCGAATTCGACTCATCAATGACTCATCAAATTACGACTCATAGAAATATCAGCTAAGCGAATTTTCAAAAAATACTAATTTTTGCCCGGTCCAATTTTAGTCATTCTTGGCCGAAAAAAATCCGTTTCTCGACCTAAAATTAAATTTTTAATAAAAATCTGTATATTTTTTATGCTTAGAAATAGTTAAAAACCATGCAGAAACGCATACGCTATTGATAAAAAAATTTAGGCTTGGACCGAAAAAAATTTGGTTGACAAAAACCGATATTTCGAGGAGTTGTAATTTCGATGAGTCGTAATTTCGATGGGTCGTAATTTCGATGAGTCGTAATTTCGATGAGTCGTACTTCGATGAGTCGTAATTCGATGAGTCGTAATTCGATGGAGTATTCGATGGATATCGATGGGATGCAATTCGGGCAGATGTGATTCGATGGGTTAAAAAAATGCCCAGGAAAGCTATTTTTGGGAAAGGAAAATGGTCTCCGCTAGTTTGCCTTCCTCATATTCCACAAAGAATCTCTGCTAGCCTGCCTTCCACAGGTCTTTAAAGGACCATTGAAGCGTCCCTTTGTCAAAAAACGGGTACCATTGGTTTTCAAGTCAACATTTCCGCAAACGGTCTCGGCTAGCTTGCCCTGGAGCGGTGCCAAAATTTTTAAAGGACCATTGAAGACAAAATCCATAGGGTCAAAGCCTAAGCCTAAGCAAAGCCGAAGCCCAAGCCTAAGCCTAAACCTAAGCCTAAGCAAAGCCTAAGCCTAAGACCCACTGAAGCCAAATCCTAGAGTCCAGGAAGTGGCATTGCCCTCCCTACAGAATGTGAGCTGTGTGTGGGGATGGGGCGTGAAACGTGTGCCGCGTGTGTACCCTGGGATTGAAAATTGGCCAAACTTGCGGCCGGGAGGAGCCGGATGA